>CM055126.1:196812718-197412718 GCA_029206835.1 Rana muscosa | reverse complement strand
CTCATCAGAGTGTCTTACGTCACCGCGTTTGAAACGGTCCGTTTTTTGACTGATGGTGTGTGGGAAAGACTGATGGAAGACAGTTTCATCGGATTTCCGATGGAAAAAACCATCGGATTAGAATCCATAGGATATCCGATTGTGTGCACAGGGCTTTACTGATGCCAACGATGGGGCACAATTCCTCCCATTGATGCCAACGATGGGGCACTATTCCTCCTACTGACGCCAACAATGGGGCACTGTTCCTGCTGCTGACACCAGAAATAGGGCCCTGTTCCTCCCCCTAATACCAAAGATGCATTTTTTACTCCCACTGATGCCAGAATAATTTCTACACCCAAAGCCACAGTCCGGCCCCCCTAAAGTCTGGAGGACAGTAAACTGGCCCTTTTGTTTAGAAAATTTGGAGACCCCTGGTTCAGATCAAAGCATATTGTGTTAGAATGGCCCAGTCAAAGTCCAGACCTAAATACAATTGAGAATCTGTGGCAAGACTTGAAAATTTGCTGTTCACAGACGCTCTCCATCCAATCTGACAGAGCTTGAGCTATTTTGCAAAGAATAATGGAAAATATCACTCTCTAGATGTACAAAGCTGGTAGAGAAATCCCCAAAAAGACTTGCAGCTGTAATTGCAGTGAAAGGTGATTCTACAAAGTATTGACTCAGGGGGGCTGAATACAAATGTATCCCCCACACTTTTCATGTATTTGTAAAAAATAAATAAAAAAACATTCATAATTTTCCTTCCACTTCACAATCATGTGCCACTTTGTGTTGGTCTATCACATAAAATACCAATAAAGTACATTTACATTTTTGGTTGTAAAATGACAAAATGGGGAAAATTTCAAGGGGTATGAATACTTTTTCAAAACACTGTAGCTACAACAAGTGCAGTGCTCAAAGGTTCAAAAACTGAATAAAAATATATATACAAACACAGATCCCAGTTCTCGCTCTGTCACAAGCGATCGCGGGTGCCCGGCGGTCATTGCGCCCACCGGGCACTTGCAGCGGCTCCGTGGGCGAGCAGCGGGCGCCAATGGTGACCCCATTAAAATAAATGAATAATAAAATAAAAAAAAGTTAATGGAAAAGCTAAAAAAGCTGAAATATCTAGCAAAAAAAAAAAAAAATGATGCAACAGATGATAGTTTTCTCTATTGGCTAATAGAAAGCCGGGAAAGCTCAAAAACGCTATATAAAAACGCACAAGTTGCGCATAAAAGCGTGCCAATATCGCGCAAAAAAAACACAAAAAACACTGGAAACTCAAGACGCTACGCTCAGGTGTGAATGCAGCCCTGAGGAACAGAGGGAATGTGATCACTTATCAAAAAGGGAAAAAATATATTTATAATATATTTTCTTATCTATACAAAAATGTTTTTCCTTTAATTTCTATTTTAAACGGAATGGGTTGTTTTACAAGGTGATTGTTTACAATCACTTTAAGCGTCTCCTACTGTATACCTTAAAGTGGAACTTCACCCTAAATTACAACTTATGCTAATCGGAACCCTCCCCCCCTCCGGTGTCACAATTGACACCTTTCAGGGGGGAGGGGGGTGAAGATACCTGTCTAAGACAGGTATTTTCACCCACATCCGGGAGTCCTCTCTCTGGGAATCTGCGGGAGTTACGTCACTTCCCCCAGACTTCCCGTAGTGTTCTGGGAGACACTCGGCTCCCAGAACACAGGAGGACGAATCGAAACGGCGCAGCGCGACTCGCGCATGCGCCGTAGGGAACCGGGCATGAAGCCGCAGGGCTTCACTTCCTGATTCCCTCAGCGAGGATGGCGGAAGGGGCAGCAGAGTGACGAGCGGTCGCTCGTCCTCTGCTGCGGACGTCGCTGGACTCCAGGACAGCTAAGTGTCCAAATATTAAAAAAGTCAGCAGCTGCTGGCTTTTAATATTTTTTTTTTTCGGCGGAGCTCCGCTTTAAAGTGGAACTTCAGTCATTTTTTCATCTTTCCATCTATTAAATCTTCTGCCCTTGTTGTTTTAACTTTGAATAGTAAAACATTTTTACTTGTGGCCACTCCAGAGGCCACAGGCACGTCGTTTCGCACTGCTGGGCCGTCTTGCCGCAGTAAGGCCTCATGCCCACGGACGTTTTTACAGCCGCGTTTTTGAGCGTTTTTTACAGCTTAAAAACGCCTGTCCATGTTAGTCTATAGCTTCATGCCCACCTAGGCGTTTTTGAGCTGCAAATAGCATAGACGTTTTTAAGCTTTAAAAAAAAAAACCAGGACCAGTGCGTTCCACGGCGTCGGCGTTAGGCATAAAAAAAAAAAACGCGAAAAAAATACGGTCGAAAAATTTATACAACATGGACAGGCGTTTTTAAGCTGTAAAAAACACTCAAAAACGCGGCTGTAAAAACGTCCGTGGGCATGAGGCCTCAATGTGCGGAAGGCGGTCCTGAAGTGGTTAATGGCATCCCAGTCCGTAGGGTTAAATATTGAGCTGGCCCACCCTTTGCAGCTATAACAGCTTCAACTCTTCTGGGAAAGCTGTCCACAAGGTTTAGGAGTGTCTATGTGAATGTTTGACCATTCTTCCAAAAGCACATTTGTATGGTCAGGCACTGATGTTGGATGAGAAGGCCTGGCTCACAGTCTCCGCTCTAATTCATCCCAAAATTGTTCTATCAGGTTGAGGTCAGGACTCTGTGCAGACCAGTCACGTTTCTCCACCCCAAACTCGCTCATCCATGTCTTTATGGACCTTGCTTTGTGCACTGGTGCGCAGTCATGTTGGAACAGGAAGGGGCCATCCCCCAAACTGTTCCCACAAAGTTGGGAGCATGAAATTGTCCAAAATGTCTTGGTATGCTGACGCCTTAAGAGTTCCCTTCCCTGGAACTAAGAGACCAAGCCCAACCCCTGAAAAACAACCTCACACCAAATGATTTGGACCAGTGCACAAATCAAAGTCCTGACCTCAACCTGATAGAACACCATCGGGGTGAATTAGAGTGGAGACTGCGAGCCAGGCCTTCTCGTCCAACATCAGTGCCTGACCTCACAAATGCGCTTCTGGAAGAATGGTCAAACATTCCCATAGACACTCCTAAACCTTGTGGACAGCCTTCCCAGAAGAGTGGAAGCTGTTATAGCTGCAAAGGGTGGGCCAACCCAATATTGAACCTTACAGACTAAGACTGGGGTGACATTAAAGTCCATGTGCGTATAAAGGCAGGTGTCCCAATACTTTTGGTAATATAGTGTATGTAACTATGGATTGTCACACAGGGGGATATTTACTAAAACTGGAGCTCCCAGAATCTGGTGGTAGCTGTGCATGGTAGACAATCAGCTTCTTACATTAGCTTGTATAACTAAAGGGTAACTCCACTTTTGTGGGTAGGAAAAATAGCAAAAAATAAATAAAATAATAATATAGCGTATACAATTACGACACAAGTCATATTGTAATTGAAGGTTATTAAAAATGACCTTTCCTTTTCAATCTGCAGCTCTGTCATTTTCTGAAAATGCAATCTGGCTACCTGGGAGGTGTTCTGTAGACCTGTAATGTGTACAGAACGCCCTACAGAAACATTTTCTGCTTGTGTGATTGGCTCACTGATTCTCCCTGAAGTCTGCACTAAGATACGACTTGTCGTGCGATTTCACAGTTCCAAATTGCATGACAAGTCGCATGGCTAGCAATAGAACCGTCCATATTGCCGCAACTCATGTCGCAGTGATTATGAAAAAGGTTCCTGCACTACTTTTTACCTTTTTCTTTGCAATTTGCATAGACTTCTATTACCCTCTTAAGGACCAGCCTCCGCAGTCATACTGCGGCAATGTGGCTGGTTCCCGCGAATCGCCGTCATTGTACGTCGGTTCATACACTGCAATTTGTGGGTGCATGCGCGCCCACTGGCCAGCGGGGGAGCCAGTTAGCTGGTGGGCTCGATGTCCGCCGGCCACCCGTGATCGTTCCGCCGCAGTGACAGAACGGGGATCTGTGTGTAAACAAGGCTAATCCCCGTTCTGACAGGGGAGATTACACAGATCCTGTCTTTCTGCTATGCAGGAAGATGGATCTGTGTGTTTCCCCAGGGGACTGTGTCACTGGGGAAACACAAAGATCTGTCTTCCTGCATAGTAAACACACTTAATCCCTTGATCGCCCCCTGATGCTAACCCCTTCCCTGCCAGTGTCATTAGTACAATAACAGTGCATATTTTTAGCACTGATTACTGTAATAATGTCACTGGTTCCCAAAAAAGTGTAAAAAATGTCCAATCTGTCCGCCGCAATGTCGCAGTCCCGCTAGAAATCACTGAACGCCAATATTACTAGTAAAAAAAAAAAAAAAAAAACATAAATCTATCCCCTATTTTGTAGAGGCTATAACTTTTGCGCAAACCAATCAATAAACGCTTATTGCGTTTTTTTACCAAAATCATGTATAAGAATACATATTGGCCTAAACTGATGAAGAAATTTGTTTTTTTACATTTTTTGGGGGATTTTTATTATAGCAAAAATTAAAAAAATTTATAATTTTTTTTTTCAAAATTGTCGCTCTTATTTTTTTATTTAAAGCGCAAGAAATGTAAACCGCAGAGGTGATCAAACACCACCAAAAGAAAGCTGTATTTGTGGGAAATAAAGGACATTGATTTTGTTTTTGTATGCCGTTGCACAACCGCGAAATTGTCAGTTAGAGCAGCGCAGTGACGTATCGCAATAAATGGCCTGGTCATTAAGGGGGGGAAATCTTCCGGTCCTTAAGTAGTTAAATGAAGTCGCAGGCCGCAATGAAATCGGCAGGGCACAGAGGTAATTGGCATGTGCGTATGTATTCACCCCCTTTGTTATGAAGCCCATAAAAAGCTCTGGTGCAAATAATTACCTCCAGAAGTCACATAATTAGTGAAATGATGTCCACCTGTGTGCAATCTAAGTGTCACATGATCTGTCATTACATATACACACACCTTTTTGAAAGGCCCCAGAGGCTGCAACACCTGAACAAGAGGCACCACTAACCAAACACTGCCATGAAGACCAAGGAACTCTCCAAACAAGTAAGGGACAATGTTGTTGAGAAGTACAAGTCAGGGTTAGGTTATAAAAATATATCCAAATCTTTAATGATCCCTAGGAGCCCCATCAAATCTATCATAACCAAATGGAAAGAACATGGCACAACAGCAAACCTGACAAAAGACGGCCGCACATCAAAACTCACGGACTGGGCAAGGAGGGCATTAATCAGAGAGGCAGCACAGAGACCTAAGGTAACCCTGGAGGAGCTGCAGAGTTCCACAGCAGAGACTGGAGTATCTGTACATAGGACGACAATAAGCCGTACGCGCCATTGAGTTGGGCTTTATGGCAGAGTGGCCAGAAGAAAGCCATTACTTTCAGCAAAAAACAAAATGGCACGCTTTGAGTTTGCGAAAAGGCATGTGGGAGACTCCCAAAAATGTATGGAGGAAGGTGCTCTGGACTAAAATTGAACTTTTTGGCCATCAAAGAAGACGCTATGTCTGGCGCAAACCAAACACATCACATCATTCAAAGAACACCATCCCCACTGTGAAACATGGTGGTGGCAGCATCATGCTGTGGGGATGTTTTTTAGCAGTCGGGACTGGGAAACTGGTCAGAGTTGAGGGAAAGATGGATGGTGCTAAATACAGGGATATTCTTGAGCAAAACCTGTACCACTCTGTGTGTGATTTGAGGCTAGGAGGGAGGTTCACCTTCCAGCAGGACAATGACCCCAAACACACTGCTAAAGCAACACTTGAGTGGTTTAAGTGGAAACATGTAAATGTGTTGGAATGGCCTAGTCAAAGCCCAGACCTCAATCCAATAGAAAATCTGTGGTCAGACTTAAAGATTGCTGTTCACAAGCGCAAACCATCCAACTTGAAGGAGCTGGAGCAGTTTTACAGGGAAGAATGGGAAAAAATCCCAGTGGTAAGATGTGGCAAGCTCATAGAGACTTATCCAAAGCAACTTGGAGCTGTGATAGCCGCAAAAGGTGGCTCTACAAAGTATTGACTTTAGGGGGGTGAATAGTTATGCACATTGACTTTTTCTGTTATTTTGTCCTATTTTGTTGTTTGCTTCACAATAAAAAAAAATAAAAAAAACATCTTCAAAGTTGTGGGCATGTTCTGTAAATTAAATGATGCAAATCCTCAAACAATGCATGTTAATTCCAGGTTGTGAGGCAACAAAACACGAAAAATGCCAAGGGGGTGAATACTTTTGGAAAACACTGTACAGCTGCACCAGATTTTGCATGGTCCAGTTGTAGTAAACCTCCGCCAGGGTGACATTTCATAGGGTTGTATCAGGCAGTGATCTGCGTCGCGCTGGAAAAAAAAAGTACTGGACACAGTACTTTTTTTTTCAGCACACACACACACACACACACACATGCAGTGGTGTGGACCGGCCTCACCGGAGACAAAGCATATAGCCTTGTCTTGCGGTGAAGGTGCGGTGGGACTGCGCTGGGATAGCCGTCCAACGCAGTCCCACCGCACCTGGTGTGAATCTACCCTAAATATTGGCAGTCAGACCTTTTTAACGATCATGTTCAAATGTATCAATGAACTTCTCATCCCAAAGGAACACAGTACAAGACAACATCAGCTGCTTATAAAAGAAGTATAATTTTCTAATCACTTTAAGAAAGGATTCCTTACAGAAAAAGTTGTAAAAAAAGTAAAAGTTGTATAATGCTTTCCTTCTCTGTGCCCACCAAACCCCTCACCTCCTACGCCATGCTCATTCGCTGACAGATTTACAAGATCAAGCAAAATGAATTCCTTCTCTTTTGAGCTGGCACATATTTGCTAAAGGACTTTTAAAACCCTGGATGGTAATTTTGTAATTAATAATATGCAAAGTTATGACTCCGAAAGCCTCACATAGGGATACAGTAATGGATTTTGATCCAGGAGATGATGTGATTGCCCTTGGGGGCTCAGAAAAAAAAAATCCTTCTATAGTACAAAATTGGCAGCAGTTGCCCACTCAGCCAGGAAACTCGCATTTTCAAGTTGCACAATGGCAGACTCCAATGCCAGTACAGGTTTAGTGGTGTAGCTACACAGGAGATAAATCCTGCAACTAAGACGTTTGTTTTAAATAAAATCTGCAGTCCATTTTAAGAAAGTAAGTTAAAGAGGAATTATAATTCCTCGAATTTGTTTACGATACCTTGACGGTGGTCAGATTCCGGAGCGTGTTCCTGTAGGGAAATGCCTAGGCGTCCTGTATATATGTTGGCAGCTTTGCTCCTGGAGATGTATGTGAGATCCTGTAGTGAGCTGTTATTATGATCAGTCTTTTGGCTGCTGTGTAGAGGAGGGATCACACACAGCTGAGCTGAACAAGACACCACAATCCCCTCTACGAAGGATCGTAACACGTCATCCCTTCCGGTTAACAGGTCCTAAGCGTAACCAGCACCACCTTTTTCTCATTAACAAGAATTGCTGGATTTACCCGAATGTTTTTTTTTTTGTTTAACATCCTTCAATAAATTCCTTTAACCACTTCAATACCAGGAACTTATACACCTTCCTGTCCAAGCCAATTTTGAGCTTTCAGCGCTGTCGCAATTTGAATGACAATTGCGCAGTCATGCTACATTGTACCCAAACACATTTTTTATCATTTTGTTCCCACAAATAGAGCTTTCTTTCGGTGGTATTTGATCGCCTCTGCGATTTTTATTCTTTGCACAACAAATAAAAAAAGAGCAAAAATTTTGAAAAAAACGATGTTTTTCTTTGTTTCTGTTAATTTTTTTGTAAATAAGTACCTTTTCTACTTCAATGACAGGCACTCATAAGGCGGCACTGACGGGCACTGATAAGGCGGCACTGATGGGCACTGATAAGGTGACACTGATGGGCACCGATGAGGTGGCACCAATGAGGTGGCACTGATGAGGTGGCACTGATGGGTACCGATGATGGGCACTGATAGGCGGCACTGATGGGCACTGATAGGCAGCACTGATATGTGGCACTGTATGCGGCACTGATGGGCACTCATAGGCGGCACTGATGGGCACTCATAGGCGGCACTGATGGGCACTTATGGGTGGCACTGATAGGTGGCACGGACGGGCACTGATAGGTGGGCACTTATGGGCATGGATGGGCACTGATAGGTGGCACTGATGGACACTAGTAGGTGGCACTGATGCCCAGCAATGCCAGCCACCACACATTGTGGTCATGCCATGATGGTGCCAGTCAGTGCCCATTTGTGGGCACTGATTGGCATATGTTGTGTATGTTTTTGTACATGTGGATGGCCATGGGGGACTTACCTGGCCATCCACATGCTTGGGGCTTCCCTGGTGGTCCTGGGTGGCATCCTGGTGGTCTAGTGTGGGTATCCGAGGGGGGGCTGCGCTGATAAACAATCAGTGCAAACTCCCCCCTGTCAGGAGAGCCGCCGATCGGCTCTCCTCTACTCGCGTCTGTCAAACGCGAGTGAGGAAGAGCCGATCAACGGCTCTTCCTGTTTACATCGTGATCAGCCATGATTGGACATGGCTGATCACGTGGTAAAAAGCCTCCGCCGGAGGCTCTTTACCGAGATCAGTGTAGTGGTGGGTAGACTGACACACCGCTCCACCGATCACCACGATGCGCGCCCCCCCCGGGCGCGCGGCGGCTGTTATCCTGCAGGACGTCAATAGACGTCCAGTGTGGATAACAGAACCACTTCCCGGACGTCAATCTCCTATTGACTGGGCGGGAAGTGGTTAAGAGCAAGTAACATTTTGGGAATAAATGTTCAGTTATTTAAAGGGAAATAATGCAATTTTGGCAGATTTTTGAATTTTTATTGCAGTTAGCTTACGGCCTGGTTCACACTGGTACGACACGACAGTCATACAACTATCATCCTACTTTGCTCTGCGACATCGGTCCTACATCGGTCCTACATTGGTCCGACATCCATCTGACTTTCATGAACAGGATACTACTTTGATCCGACTTTGTGCTAGTCTGACTTGTCCTTTGACCAATCAAAACAATCCCAGTGTGAGATGAATTCCTTTTACTGCTGCTGTAATCACCATGTTGGATGTCAAATGTCGGATGGTTAAGACAAGGATCCTACTTTGATCCGACTTCAATGATATTCAATGGGCTGAAGTCGGATCAAAGTCGGACCAAAGTAGTACAGGGAGCATTTTCAAAGTCGGACCGACTTGTGTCGGACCAGTTAAGACGGCTCTCATAGGGAAACATTGATTTTCACACGTCATGCGACATGAGCTCCCAATGTCGGAGCGTTTGTCGGACCAGTGTGAACCAGGCCTCAATATCATTTTTGGAAGGACTTTCACAATTGATACGCTTTTTCTTCCATGCTTTTTATATTGTATAAACTTGTTGCCAATCAAGGATGTGTACCATATGTCATGGCATCCAGAGCATACCTCCCAACTTTTTGAAATGGGAATGGGGGACACCTATCAGCAAGGCATAGGACACACCCCTTGCCACGCCCCCTTAAAGGATAATTGTACAAAAAAACAAGATTGGTTAAACCCACAAGTGCTTTTTTTTTACCACTACTATTCCTTTATATTGGCTTTTGGAATTTACAAATGCAGCAATTTAGAAATCAGATGAAATGTTTAGCACTGGGAAACACTTTTTGAAAGATAAAAAGTGCATTTTCTATACAACTATAATGGCCAGACCAAAATGAGGGACAAATGAGGAGGAATAAGGGACAGAGGGACATTGTTCCAAATCAGGGACAGTCCCTCAAAATCAGGAACATTTGGGAGCTATGTTCAGAGGGTTAAAACAAGCAATGACCGCCTCTGGGCTTTATTGTAGAAAAGATTTGGGTGACTGAATTCTACCTTAAAAACTTGGTAACAGTTTTTCTTTTTATGCAACAGAATTTGAGCGACTTGGAGGATGTCAGTTAAAGTGATTGTAAACCCTTACATATACCCAGTGAAGTGACTTCCTTCAGGTGATACACAGAGATGAAACAAATCCTCCTACAAAAGTTGTACCTGTTTTATCTGCAGTGATCTCTTCTCCACATCCCTTTAAAGCCCAGAATTTACACAGCTTTTCTGAGCTTTCAGAGGCAGGGGGTGGGCATCTAATATTACACACTGCACAGCTCCAAGAGGGGAGATGAGTGTAATTTAAAAACCGCGTTTAGGACACCACCCCCCCCCCCCTCTGCACAATCTTATAGGGAAACATGCACAGCTGAGATGTCAATCACAAGCTGTGTGCTGGAGGCCCCCCTCTCATGTCCCCCTTGGTTCATTGGAGTCAGAAGTGACTCATGAAGATAGCACAGGAATGAGACAGTAAACAGAAATTAAACTCTGCGCTATGGTTTGAGACAAGTACATACTATAGAGCAGGTGTACATAGGTCTGCAACTACACCTTCCCTGCGCCACTCTGCATTAACAACAAGTTATGTCCCCTTCTAACACTCCAGCCCTCCTAATACCCCAGCACCATGCCCTCCTGACACCCAGCCTTCCTGATGACCCAGCACCATGCCCTCCTGACACCCAGCCCTCCTGATGCCCCAGCACCATGCCCTCCTGACACCCAGCCCTCCTGATGCCCCAGCACCATGCCCTCCTGACACCCAGCCCTCCTGACACCCGGCTCTCCTAATGCCCCAGCATCATGCCCTCCTGATGCCCCAGCACCCAGCCCTCCTGACACCCAGACCTCCTGATGCACCAGCACCATGCCCTCCTGACACCCAGCCCTCCTGATGCCCAAGCACCATGCCCTCCTGATGCCCCAGCACCATACCCTCCTGACACCCAGCCCTCCTGATGAACCAGCACCATGCCCTTCTGAAACCATACCCTCCTGACCCCCAGAGCCATGCCCCCCTGACACCCCAGCCCTCCTGATCCCTCAGTACCGTGCCCTCCTGACCCTCCACTACCATGCCATCCTGACACCCCAGCCCTCTTGATCCCCCGATACCATACCCTCCAGTGCCATGCCCTCTTGACACCCCAGCTGTCCTGATCCCCCTGTACTGTTCCTTCCTGACCCCCTCAGTACCGCGCCCTCTTGACCCCACTCCCCCTGCACCATGCCCTTTTGATTCCCCAGTACTACCTACTACTTACCTCTTTACGCTGCTCGACCTACTACTGAGCCCTGGACGCTGCCCTACATACGACTTACACTTGCCAGAAATCAGAGCAGATAGCCTGGCCTAAAACGATGTAAGAAATTCAGCGTGCAGTACCAGATGTTCTGTTTTCATAATGAACTCCGGCATCAGATTTATGGGGGTTACCATTTACTACCCAGACATGAAAAAAATAAGTTTATCACTACAGCTATATTTTAAGGTAGGAAAGTTTATATTAAAGTGACATTTAGTTTTAGTAGACTTTTATAGGTTTTTCTCATGCCATCTGTACTATTAGGGTGCTTGCTAGGGGTGGGGGCGCTGCACCCCGGTGATCTTTGATCTCTTCAATGTTCAATGTTGTCCAGGTAGATCTCCATCTTCCAAAAGTTACCTACCCCTGATCTAGAGGGATATGATTTGTTAATTTTTCATGTCAGAGGTTTACAACCACTTTAACCACCTCAATACTGGGCACTTTCACCCCCTTCCTGCCCAGGCCCTTTTTCAGCTTTCAGCGCTGTCACATTTTGAATGACAATTGCACCGTCATGCAACACTGTACTCAATTTTTTATTTTTATTTTTTTCCACACAAATAGAGCTTTCTTTTGGTGGTATTTAATCACTGCTGGGATTTTAATTTTTTACCAAAAAAAAAAAAAGACATAAAATAAAAAAAAAACGTTTTTCTTAGTTTCTGTCAGTAAATTTTGTAAGTAAGTAATTTTTCTCCTTCGCTAATGTGCGCTGATGAGGCGGCACTGAAGGGCACTGATGAGGTGGCACTGATGAGGAGGCACTAGTATGCCGCACTGATGGGCAATGATAAGTGGCATTGATATGCGGTACTGATGAGCAACGATAGGTGGCACTGGTGGGCACGGATAGGTGGCACTGATGGGCACTAATGGGAGGAACTGATGGGCATTGATGGGCAGCACTGATGAGCAGGCAGTGATGGACACTGAAAGGCTGCACTGACTGGCATCACTCATGGGCACTGATTGGTGGCGCTAATGGGCACTGATTGGTGGCACTGATAGGCACTGATTGGTGGCACTGATGGGCACTGCTAGGGCTTTCCTGTAATCAGGGCACTGATGATCAGTGCCCTGATTACCAGCCCAGGTCTCCCCTGCGAGGAGATGCCGCTGATCGGCAAGCCACACTACACACTCTGTCTTTGGGAAATCGTATGAGTGCTGCCAGCATTGCTGCAGAGGTTGAAGGGGTGGGGGTCAGCCCGTCTGTGCTCAGACCATACGCCGCACACTGCATGAAATTGGTCTGCATGGCTGTCGTCTCAGGAGGAAGCCTCTTCTAAAGATGATGCACAAGAAAGCCAGCAAACAATTTGCTGAAGACAAGCAGACTAAAGACATGGATTACTGGAACCATGTCATGTGGTCTGATGAGACCAAAATAAACGTATTTGGTTCAGATGGTGTCAAGCGTGTGTGGCGGCACCCAGGTGAGGAGTACAAAGACAAATGTGTCTTGCCTACAGATAAGCATGGTGGTGGGAGTGTCATGGTCTGGAGCTGCATGAGTGCTGCCGGTGTTGTGTCGAGAAATTACCCTCGTCGTATAATGCCCGTCCTGTACTGCGCAGGCGCAGCGTTTGCGCAGTATGGAGCACTACGGAGCCGCTGAAAGTCTCCGAACATAAACAGCTGTACACGGCGCCTGTGCAAAGAAGACGATGACATTCGCTCCCGATGCTCGTGCAACTCTGCAAGGGGCAGGTGTATTATTGATTGAAGTCTGCAAGGGGTGGATGCCTACAGAAGAGGCCATAGTGTATCATGATGGGCAGAGCTGATACAATGTTTATTGAGAAATCCACCCCCAACTTATCAGCTCTGCCCATCATTCTAAAATACGCCCTCTTCTGTAGGCATCCGCCCCTTACACGCTTCAATCAATAATACATCCGCCCCTTTGAGAAATCCACCCCCATCGTATCAGCTCTGCCCATCATGATACAATACAGCCTCTTCTGTAGGCATCCGCCCCTTGCAGAGTTCAATCAATAATACACCCGCCCCTTGCAGAGTGGCACGAGCATCGGGAGCGCGCGCGAGCGTGTGGCAGAATGTCGTATTTTTTGCGCAAGTGCCGTGTACAGCTGTTCATGTTCGGAGACTTTCGACGGCTCCGTAGTACTCCGTACTGCACAAGCAATGCGCCTGTGCAGTACAGGGGGGGGGGCATTATTCGACGGGGGGTAATTTCTCGTCAGAACACCGGCACTGGGGAGCTACAGTTCAATGAGAGAACCATGAATGCCAACATATACTGTGACATACTGAAGCAGAGCATGATCCCCTCCCTTCAGAGACTGGGCCGCAGGGGAGTATTCCAACATGATAACGACCCCACACACACCTCCAAGACGACCACTGCCTTGCTAAAGAAGCTGAGGGTAAAGGTGATGGACTGGCCAAGCATGTCTCCCGACCTTAACTCTATTGAGCATCTGTGGGGCATCCTTACACAGAAAGTGGAGAAGAGCAAGGTCTCTAACATCCATCACCTCCGTGATGTCGTCATGGAGGAGTGGAAGAGGACTCCAGTGGCAACCTGTGAAGCTCTGGTGAACTCCATGCCCAAGAGGGTTAAGGCAGTGATGAAAAATAACAGTGTGCCAAGCTGCGCCAATGTAAGTAAGCACTTAAAGTGACAGTAAATTATATCGTCCTGCAAAAATATTCCATACACATCCACTACTTATTGACCCTGTAATTGATTTTATTTTATTGTTTCTTACTGCCTCCTTGTGACGTGCTTCCTGACCTCTCCTTTTCTCACTCACTTCTGTTTGAAACAAGCAGTGCACAATAGTTGTGGTCATGTGTACTGCTCTATGTACACTACAAATCGCATAGTCCATAATCTATCTAAGGAGTGAGCAAGAGAGGGCGGCTACATTCCTATATAGAGTGGGACCATGGAGAACGAACATAGCCATCCTCTAACAGGAAATCTAAAATTTTTAGAGTTTAGCATCACTTTAAGATCATACCCGGTGTTTAGTGTATATATAGATATACTGTACCATGGCGATTTATCAGAGAGAATGTTAATTGATAAGATTGATTGTAGCTCTGAAATTAATGAGCCCGCTGGTGTCATGACTCCCACACTGTAACTCCTAATATTGCACATTTTTGGAATATTTGGTATGTGAACCATTCAAACCCCGGTCTCGGCTTCACTTGCTTCCTCCCCAGGTCATAAACATAGCTCAGTACTACCTTGCACAACTATAGTTTATGAAACTCCAGTGCAGAGCTGAGATTTAGAAGTCAGTCTTGCATACAAGACATTCCATCCAACATTCATATATATCTGAGGATAATTGATCCTAATGGACCCATTCCCCCCATGCAGTGATCCCTAACTAGCGGCAATGGAGGCCACTCTCCAGTTTCTCTGATGCTGCTTTGTCTTTTCTATCAGCCTGCATATTGGCCTCTTGTGCTGTTTACTGCAGCATTGGGATTTTAGCGCAGAGAACATATGTGAATATGAATACTACCCCTGTCCCTTCACCTTTTTTGCACTCATTACTTTAAGGAAGCTCAACCATCATAAATGGGCTTCCAACACACAGCAGCAGCTCAAAAAATTGGATATGACTTTTTCTTTTTTTAACATAGCACACTTTAATGCACAACATATACATTGGGGTGCACATTATTCATGAACGACCCCACAACACATCAAATATCCTGTGTTAGTGCATGTTGTGGTAACATATGGTAAAACATGCATTTTAAAGTGATATTAAAACCATCTTCGGAACTTTGCCCTTTATTTAAAAGAGAAGTATGACCAAAGCTTTTTGCCTATACTTCTCTTGTGAATTCAGAATTCTCAAGCCTCTCCAGTCTCTGGATGTATCCCGACAATAATATCAGGATTCACCCAAATGCCTGTTTAGAAGCTGGCTCAGCCTCTCAGCACGCTGCTGATAGCCTGAGCCAGCTGCTCCTACGCCCTAAAATGGAAGTGATAAGAACATCAACCTCCTAATATGGTACTGAAAGACTGGTTTCGGTTCCCGCTATTCCAATTGCAAGGTGAAGGGCGCCAACACACTTTGCTGCCCTCTTGGAACTAAGGATGTTCCATTATGTACAGTACTGAGAAACGATGGAAAGGAGGCGCACTGGCCTGGCGCATTACCTTTGACCACTATTTATTCATACATAAAAGCAAGCATTATACTCACAAACAAATGAGTTCATTAGCACATCAATATATTCAAAGTCACAGATGCCAAATCTGTAGCACTTGCTCGCCAGCATGGAAAGAAGTCATCCAGGTCCAATATTATTGACACGTTTCAAGGGGTAACCCCTCTTCATTAGAGCCCTTCTGATGAAGAGGGGTTACCCCTTCGAAACGCATCAGCCAAATTGCTCCCTCTCCTACCTGGCGCTAGTGTGAGCACTGGAGGAGCAGATCAGAGAGTGGTGACTGACTTTCACCCCCCCTCTGCTCAGAGCAGACCCGAAAACTGAGCTACCAGCAGATCACTCAGTTCTTGGGTTTAGAGCCAGCGGGGGACAGCAGCAGCATCACATTGATGCTGCAGCCATATACTGTAGATGAGTATGTGTGTTTGTTTTCTTTTTTGTTTCCTTGCACTTCTCCTTTAGGTTTGTAAAATGTAAACCTAGTAAGTATCTCAATATGTGAAAATGAAACACCCCTAAGGAAGTCACGTGACCATTACGACACATGTTGGGCGGAGCCAGGTGACATAGCCGAAACTGTAAGTGCCACGAGCCCCGCTGTGACATATACTAAGCCTTTATCCTTATGTAAGTGCAAAAGTTTTAATAAACATTTTTTTTTATTTACTACACCATGAGGTTCCTTTGTCTTGTATGAGTTTACCCGCAGTGGTGGTACCACAGTTTTTTCAAGGGCCAGGCACTACATTTCAAGGAGTGAACAGTGACCCCTAGAACTTGAACGGAGGTAGGGTGGTGAAAGTGGGGTTTAACCTGGGAGAAACAGGTCTAACCTGGAAGTGAGCGCAACCTTGAACGGTGGTGGGAGACACTGGTCACCTTTATCTGAATGGGCACAGAGAGTGGATCAATATATAAACTGTATCACTGAGTATGTGACAAAAGGACACTAAGAAAAGTTTGCTATCGGTTTTTGCACTAAAGGTCTATGATTGTACAGTATATGTTATATATGTGCCTAATAGCGGGGGATCGCAGGACACCGGAGGGGGGGGGGGATAGGAAGAGGCTCCAGTGTAAGGTCATCTTACAGATTTTCTATAGACGTGAATTTACACTTTAATGACATTGGCGGGATGTTTGGAGCCAATCACAGGCCTCCCTGATGGTATGTCATCATGATGGATAAGTATCTGCCTGAATTTTTCAGCATTGAGGACACCATTGATCCTGACCAAATCTCCAACTCCATTTGCAAAAATGCAGCCCCAAACTTGGAACCTCCACCATGCTTCACTGTTGCCTACAGACACTCATTATTGTACCACTCTCCAGCCCTTCAGCGAATAATCTGCCTCCTGCTACAACTAAATATTTCAAATTTTTACTTATCTGTCCAGAGCACCTGCTGCTATTTTTCTGCACCCAAAGTCCTATGTTTCATGCATAGTTGAGTCACTTAGCCTTGTTTCCAGGTTGGAGGTATGGGTTTTTGGCCGCAACTTTACCTAGGTGGATGCAGCATCGGTCTAATTCATCTGTCAGCAGCTTGTTGAGAGCCTGAGCCAGCTGCCAATCCAGGCATTTGGGTGGATCCCAACCATATGGTCAGGATTTTTCCAGAGCCTGGACAGGCTGAGTGACGTCAGCAGAGAGCAGGCTTCATCCCGCTGTTGGCTGAAAGCAAGTTAGAGGAGTGCAGACCGAACTGCACTCTGGTGATCTATACGAGAAGTACAGCCAAAAAAGCTTTGGTTATACTTCTCCTTTAAGTTTCCTTAGCCAACCACTGCGTCTATGGTCCTCAGCTATGTCCATTTATTTTTGCTTCTTTAAAAGAGTTTGAACAGCACATCTTGAAACCCCAGTGTGTTTTGAAATCTTTGTCTGGGAGAGACCTTTCTGATGCAGTATAACTACCTTGTGTCTAGTTTCTGGGCTCTGTCTTGCCATGGTGTATGACTTGTGATATCCCGATGTCTTCCACAACTTCACCTTAGTAGCAGAGTTTGTCCGTTCCTCACCCAGTTTTAAGCCTCCTTCACCCCTGTTTCTGTTAATGACTGTTTCACCCTACATATGAAATTGATGATCATCCGCACCGGCTTGGTATAATTGGTTAATCATACACCTGACTATTATCTTACACAATCCCTGACTTTGTGCAAGTGTACATAGTGTGCAAGTGTAAGAATTAATGCTGGTTTGAAGCCAAAGGGTAGTCACACCAAATATTGAATTTATTTAGATAATTTTTGCTCACTTTGCATTTTGTAAATTGAAATTATAAACATGTAAGGAAGGTGTAGGGTGGTGGTCACGTCCTCCATGTTTTCCTCTTCGTTGGGCACCAAGCAAGGGTCACATGAGAGATCTACCCTGGGGTTGGTTCCTTTTGGCTACGGCACTTTGTACTGGGTCAATGCTATACGCATGGGGTACCTTTACTTGAGCCACGTTCATGACCCGGTAGATGACTAAAGCCCCGTACACACGGTCGGACTTTTGCCCAACAAACTTAGTTTTAAGCAAGTTGGACCAACAATCCGACCGTGTGTACGCTCCATCGGACAAACTTTTTTCGTTTGGTTTTGGATTTCATCGGACAAAAGTTGGGTCTGCAAACGGACAAACTTTTGCCCAACAAAAGTCCGATGGAGCAAAGTCCGACCGTGTGTACAGAAAACCATCGGACTTTAGTCCGAAGGACAAAACAACTAATGTTAAAATCAACCAACAATAGCAGAAGTTGACCAAAGGGTGGCAGTAAAGATCAGAAAAAACACGTGATGTTGTAAGAAGTTTTAAGAAAGTTTGCAGAAAAGTCCGAGCGTGTGTATGCTATGGGTGTTCCCAACCAACTCCGTTTGGACAAAAAAACCACGGAAAAGTCCGATGGAAGTCTGACCGTGTGTACGAGGCTTAAGAATGAACGAACTCTAGTAAACTCTCTTGATGTCAGATACACCAACATGATCACTTTGCATTTAGGAGGGACACTCAGAGCCAATGCCTTCTGCACCTGTCCACTCTCAGGGTCCCGCCGTACACCTAGCATGGACTCCTTGTATGCACTTCACTTCACTCTTTGTCTTCCGTACCTGTGTACAGGATGAGGGCCTGAATCTATACAACAGTGCATGCAAGTGTAGCGGGGTGTTGCTTTAAGAACCCAGAGACTACCATACCCAGGGTGCATTGCCCTGCGCAAGGACTGCTGGGGTGGGCTATTTAACTGAAGGGCGGGCCGTAGATCGGTCTCTTTGGACATCGCCCGCCCAGCAAGTGGAACTCTGTGCTGAGTCTGTTGTTCCTGACAGGGCCTGAAGTTTAGGCCTTGTGTTTCCAAAGAGCCTTCCGTTTCCACTGAGGAGCCTGAGGGACGTCTCATCCTGCTACCCATCTACTACTTCCAGGAGGACCGAAGACCCGAGTGTCGTGGAACCTGTGTACCGAGACACAGCTACGGAAGATACGGACGCGGACTGGTCCGGTTGGGTGAGAGAGCACCTGCTCAGAGATTAGTACAGGATCTCTAGGCCCAGTGTTTGTTGTTCGGGACCCACCATTTAGAGTTTGCATCTGCACGCCGGAGGGACAGTGCATTGAGTAGCATTAGTGACTTTATTTTATTCATCAAGTTTACAAGTACCTATTCCTGTGGATTACAATTTGTCTCCAAAAGTGCACCACCATTTGCTAGCGAAGATCCATCTCCACGGAACTTACACATAGAACAGTCAGGCCTGACTTCTAAGTTTAGACATTGCTGGGCGCCATCTTGCCCACGAGGGAGGGGAGCTGCAAGCGGGGTCCGTTAGTTGTGTGTGTACAGAATTGTTTATCTGTTTATTTGCTGAATACCTTTTATTGCAGGGCTCTGCATATGCTAATGTATACAGTTTATCTGCTTAAACATTTCGTTCAGTAAAAGTACCAGGATTAAGCAGACAAGTTGTTGGTGGGATTACTTTGCCGAGGAAACGGTTAGTGTCAGTTATACAATATCACTGTGTGCCTTTGTTGCCGGATTGTGTGACCTAAAGTTACAGGTCTCACAATCCTATCATCCCCTACTATAGGGTGACCAGTAGTGATGAGCCGAACACCCCCGGGTTCGGTTCGCACCAGAACCCGCGAACGGACCGAAAGTTCGTACGAACATTAGAACCCTATTAAATACAATGGATGCGAACGTTCGAATTCTAAAGTGCTAATTATAACAACTATTATGCATGTTATTGTCCTAAAAAGGGTTTGGGAACCCGGGTTCTGCACCAGGGGACATGTATCAATGCAAAAAGAAGTTTTAAAAACGGTCGTTTTTCGGGAGCAGTCATTTTAATGATGCATAAAGTGAAAAAAAAAAGTCAAATATTCCTTTAAATATCGTACCTGGGGGGTGTCTAAAGTATGCCTGTGAAGTGCCACGTGTTTCCCGTGTTTAGAACTGTCCCTGCACAAAATGACACTTCTAAAGGAAAAAAAAGCCATTTAAAACTGCTTGCGGCTTTAATGTAATGTCTGGTCCCGGTAATATGGATGAAAATCTTTAAGAAAAATGGCATAGCTACCCCATGACCCCCCCCCCCCCACCCCAGCCCATTACCAGCCCCTTTGGGTCTTGTATGGATATTAAGGGGAACCCCGCACATAAAATAAAAAAGGCCCTATATACTCTGAACAGCCGTATACAGGCGGTGCATACAAGACAGGGACTGTAGGTTTGTTCTTATGTAGAATCTGTTTGTAATTTTGAACAGGTACATTGTTTAAGTGTAGCTCCAGCCCAAAAATCTATTTTTAAACTTTTTGGAAAACATAGGTAAGGGTTATCACCCCTGTAACATTTGTTTTGCTGTCTGTGCCCCTGTTCAGAACATTTCACCTCACTTTCCGTCCCAATGACAACTGTTTTTGAAATGTGGTGTTTTTCTTGAAACAAGGATTGCTGATAAAGCATCAGTACAGAGGAGACACCTTTCTCCCATATTTATTCTTACAGGAGAGAATTTTCCTTCCTAGTGGTAGATTTCCTCTCACTTCCTGTTGTCTTCTTGCGTTTGCAAGTAGGAGTCGTTTGTAAGTTGGATGTTTGAAAGTAGGGACCTGCCGTATATACTCTGCAGAAATAGGCCCCTTAGTTGTTGGTGTTGGCACAACACTGTAAGCACTCACAGTTACTCTTGGTTGGTGCTGGAACGCCCTGCTGTCAACTATTATATCAGGAATTTTAATTACATATAATTGTTGAACAGTGGTAGTAAAAATTGGGCCTTTGATGGTGGTGCTGGTGCCACAACACTGTAAGCCCTCAGAGTTACTCTTGGTGGGTGCAGGAATGGGCCCTGCTGTGAATTATTAGATCAAGAATTGTAATTGCATGCCCCTGTTGAACAGGGGCTGAAAAATTGGGCCTTTCGTGGTGGTGGTGGTGGTGGTGGTGTTGCCACAACACTGTAAGCCCTGACAGTTACTCTTGGTGGGTGCAGCAATGGGCCCTGCTGTGAATTATTAGATCAAGAATTGTAATTACATGCCCCTTTTGAACAGGGGCTGAAAAATTGGGCCTTTCGTGGTGGTGGTGGTGGTGGCGTTGCCACAACACTGTAAGCCCTCAGAGTTACTCTTGGTGGGTGCAGCAATGGGCCCTGCTGTGAATTATTAGATCAAGAATTGTAATTGCATGCCCCTGTTGAACAGGGGCTGAAAAATTGGGCCTTTCGTGGTGGTGGTGGTGGTGGTGGTGTTGCCACAACACTGTAAGCCCTCAGAGTTACTCTTGGTGGGTGCAGCAATGGGCCCTGCTGTGAATTATTAGATCAAGAATTGTAATTGCATGCCCCTGTTGAACAGGGGCTGAAAAATTGGGCCTTAGGCACTGGTGGCACAACACTACAACCCCTCACAGATACTGTACTTGGAGCACAGCAATGAGCCCTGTTGCAAAGTATTGCTTCAAAAATTGTAATGACACGCCCCTGTTAAACAGGGGCTGAAAAATTGGGCCTTAGGCACTGGTGCCACAACACTCCAACCCCTCACAGATACTGTACTTGGAGCACAGCAATGAGCCCTATGGCAAATTATTGCTAAAAAAATTGTAATTACACGCCCCTGTAAAACAGGGGCTGAAAAATTGGGCCTTAGCCACTGGTGGCGGCACCCATAAACAAAAATGATCTTCCAAGCTATCATCATCAATCGTATCATTGAGGACTCGGAGGAGGAGGATAGCCAGTCAACATAACAGCACAGGCACTCAGCATCAGCATCAGTCTTGAAGGGATGTGACATGTTAAAATCAATTAGTCTGTTATATCAGCATCAGATGTGTGGTAGCTGGTGGTGATCCAAGACTGGTTCATCTTGATGAAAGTCAGTCGATCAACCGAGTCGGTGGACAGGCGCACCCTGTGATCCGTGACAAATCCTCCAGCAGCACTGAATGTGCGTTCCGAAAGAACGCTGGATGCAGGACAGGCCAGTAGCTCAATTGCATACTGTGCAAGCTCTGGCCAGTGATCCATCCTCAAGACCCAGAAAGCCAGAGGATTTTCGGTGGGGAAGGTGTCCAAGTCTGACCTTGCCCCTAGATATTCCTGCACCATGTTTATCAGACGCTGGCGATGGTTGCTGGAACCGATCATACTTTGGGGCTGCGGACTAAAGAATTGTCTGAACGCATCGGTCAGACGGCCACCTTCCCCACCGCTCCTTCTTTGACTGGCCGAAGCCTCAGCAACTCGTTGTCCAGGACCAGGAGTTTGTAACCTCCCAGTCTCTGGGAACGCGTTGCACAGACCTTTCTGCAAGGCCTCCCGGAGTTGTCTCATCCTCTGCTCCCTCTGCGACGGTAACATAAGGTCCGCAACCTTACCCTTGTACCGTGGATCAAGGAGAGTGGCCAGCCAGTAATGGTCCCTCTCCTTGATCCGAAGAATACGAGGATCCTTCCGCAGACTTTGCAGGATCAGGGAGGCCATGCAGCGTAGGTTTGCTGAGGCATTCGCTCCGGAGTCCTCTGGGTCACTAAGGACGACATGATCCGCAGCCACCTCCTCCCAGCCACGTACAAGTCCACTGGTTTCTTGGGACTGTAAATCATCCCTAAAAGACTGCTGCTGATGATGCTGAGTGCCAGCCTCCACCTCCATGCTGACACAATCCTCCTCCTCCTCCTCCTCCTCCTCTTCCTGTGCGATGGGTGGGACAGAAGGAACACTGTCTGGGTAAAGGGGGCCTTGAGAGGCAAGGAAGTCCTCCTCTTCCTGCCTCTGTTTTGCCTCAAGTGCCCTGTCCATTATTCCACGCAGCGTGTGCTCCAACAGGTGGACAAGAGGTACAGTGTCACTGATGCATGCACTGTCACTGCTCACCATCCTCGTGGCCTCCTCAAATGGTGCCAGGACAGTGCATGCATCCCTGATCATGCCCCACTGGCGTGGAGAAAAAAAACCAAGCTCCCCTGACCCTGTCCTGGTGCCGTAGTCGCACAGGTACTCATTGATGGCCCTCTGCTGCGTGTGCAGCCGCTGCAGCATGGTCAACGTTGAGTTCCACCTGGTGGGCATGTCACATATAAGGCGGTTCTTGGGCAGGTTCAACTCCTTTTGCAGCTCAGCCAGGCGAGCACTGGCATAAGATCTGCGGAAATGCACACAGACTTTCCTGGCCTGCCTCAGGACATCCTGTAAGCCTGGGTACCTGCCCAAGAACCGCTGCACCACCAGGTTAAGGACGTGAGCCACACAGGGCACATGGGTCAGTTGTCCCTGTCGGAGGGCAGAGAGGAGGTTGGTGCCATTGTCGCAAACCACCATTCCTGGCTTAAGCTGGCGTGGCGTCAACCACCTCTCGGCCTGGCCCTGCAGAGCAGACAGGACCTCTGCCCCAGTGTGGCTTCTGTCCCCCAAACACACCAGCGCAAGCACGGCATGGCATCTTTTTGCCTGCGTACTTGCGTAGCCCCTTGAACGCCTACGGAGCACCGCTGGTTCCGAGGACAAACCACAGGAAGAGGCCATGGAGGAAGAAGAAGAGGAGGGGGTGAAGGAGAGAGGTGTGTCACAACCAGTAGTAGCATTTTGGAGGCGTGGCGGTGGAACAACCTCCAACACTACTGCACCTTGTCCTGCATCCTTCCCAGCTGCCAAAAGAGTGACCCAATGGGCCGTGAAGGAAAGGTAACGTCCCTGTCCATGCCTGCTGGACCATGAGTCAGCGGTAATATGCACCTTACCGCTGACCGCCCTGTCCAGCGAGGCCAAGACATTGCCTTCCACATGCCGGTAGAGAGCCGGAATAGCCTTCCGTGAGAAAAAGTGGCGTTTGGGAACCTGCCACTGAGGAACCGCACATTGCACAAACTCACGGAAGGGGGCCGAGTCTACCAACTGAAAAGGCAGCAGTTGAAGCGCTAGCAATTTAGCCAAGCTAGCATTCAACCGCTGGGCATGTGGATGGCTGGGAGTGAACTTCTTTCGACGGTCCAGCAGCTGGGGCAGGGAAATTTGCCTGCTAGAATCGGACGTCGGTGTACTGCTAGCAGAGTGGCCGCAAGTACTTGGCTGTGACACACCTAATTCTACACCTTCATTCCTCTCAGTGCATGTTTCAGAGAGGACTGAAGTTATAGTGGGGTTGGAGATCCCAGCTGATGCGGTGCAAGGAGAGGTCCGCTTTGTTCTTTGGTGTGGGTCTTTGAGGTAGGCTTGCCAACGAGCTGCATGGCAGGTCAACATATGTCTGGTCAGGCATGTGGTACCCAAGCGGCTGATGTTTTGGCCACGCGATATACGCTTGAGACATATGTTGCAAACAGCAGCTGTGCGATCTGATGCACTAGCCTCAAAAAAGGCCCACACCAAATAACTTTTTGAATGATGGGCAGAGGCAGCGCCCTGCACAGGCGGAGCTCTGCGGTGTGATTCCGTCGGTGTACTGCCCTTACGCTGGCCACCAAAGGGCATCCTGCCTCGTTGGAGATGTGCCTCCTCCTCATCCTCCTCCTCCTCCTCTCTCCTATTAGGCACCCACGTGGAGTCAGTGACCTCATCATCCCCTCCCTCATCACTGGAGCCAATCTGGCAGTATGCTGCAGCTGCTGGAACATGACTGCCAGATTGGTGTCCTTCTTGAGCATCCCCTCTGTCTGCTCTCACGCTACTGCCTTCCTGTAGCTGGGTTTCATCATCAGACCCTTCGAAACGCTGGGCATCCTCCTGGAGCATGTACCCAACACTGTGCTCAAACAGTTCGGGGGACTCCTCAGGAGGAGGACATGGTGGGTCTAGGGAAGGAGTGACTGATGATGAGTCTGACATTGATACCAGGGAAGAGGACGCTTTGGCAGCTGCTTTTCCAGTACCCTGAGCCTGGGTGAGAGAGGATGAGGAGGAGGAGGAGGGCTTGGTCATCCACTCTACCAAGTCTTCGGCATGATGTGGCTCAACATGTCCAGCTGCCGAAAAGAAGGACAAGCGTGTCCCATGGCCATGTGCTGATGACAATGCACCGCGTCCACGACCAGCACTGTTGCCCCCAGACACAGAGCCTGCTTGCCCTCTTTTATTGCCTCCTGACTGTCTGCCTCTCCTTGTTTGCCTTCCAGACATTCTAATAGATGGCCTGCAGGGAGATGGGAAAAAAGCAATAAAGGCTACCTTCAGGTGTCCTTCTCTGTCCCTTTACTTAAGGATTTCTAAATATGGTTGAGGATGATTGCTTTTGCACAGAATAGCACAACGACAATTTCCCTGACTGTCCAAAAAAACAAGGATTTCAAAGATGGTTGATGAGGAATGCTTTAGCACACTATAGCACAAGGAGAATTTCCCTCACTGTCCTTCCCTGTCCCTAGAAACAAGGATTATCACAGTGAAAGAAACTGACACTCTTCCTACCTATAGTTTTCTGTCCCTAGAAAAAATGTTTTTTTAAAGCACACTATAGCACAAGGAGAATTTCCCTCACTTTCCTTCTTTGTCCCTAGAAACAAGGATTATCACAGTGAAAGAAACTGACACTCTTCCTTCCTATAGTTTTCTGTCCCTAGAAAAAATGTTTTTTTAAAGCACACTATAGCACAAGGAGAATTCCCTCACTGTCCTTCGATGTCCCTAGAAACAAGGATTCGCACAGTAAAACACACTGACACTCTCCCTACCTATAGTTTTCTGTCCCTAGAAAAAATGTTTTTTTAAAGCACACTATAGCACAAGGAGAATTCCCTCACTGTCCTTCCCTGTCCCAAGAAACAAGGATTCGCACAGTAAAACACACTGACACTCTCCCTACCTATAGTTTTCTGTCCCTAGAAAAAATGTTTTTTTAAAGCACACTATAGCACAAGGAGAATTCCCTCACTGTCCTTCCCTGTCCCTAGAAACAAGGATTCGCACAGTAAAAGACACTGACACTCTCCCTACCTATAGTTTTCTGTCCCTAGAAAAAATGTTTTTTTAAAGCACACTATAGCACAAGGAGAATTTCCCTCACTTTCCTTCTTTGTCCCTAGAAACAAGGATTATCACAGTGAAAGAAACTGACACTCTTCCTACCTATAGTTTTCTGTCCCTAGAAAAAATGTTTTTTTAAAGCACACTATAGCACAAGGAGAATTCCCTCACTGTCCTTCCCTGTCCCTAGAAACAAGGATTCGCACAGTAAAAGACACTGACACTCTCCCTACCTATAGTTTTCTGTCCCTAGAAAAAATGTTTTTTTAAAGCACACTATAGCACAAGGAGAATTTCCCTCACTTTCCTTCTTTGTCCCTAGAAACAAGGATTATCACAGTGAAAGAAACTGACACTCTTCCTACCTATAGTTTTCTGTCCCTAGAAAAAATGTTTTTTTAAAGCACACTATAGCACAAGGAGAATTCCCTCACTGTCCTTCCCTGTCCCTAGAAACAAGGATTCGCACAGTAAAACACACTGACACTCTCCCTACCTATAGTTTTCTGTCCCTAGAAAAAATGTTTTTTTAAAGCACACTATAGCACAAGGAGAATTCCCTCACTGTCCTTCCCTGTCCCAAGAAACAAGGATTCGCACAGTAAAACACACTGACACTCTCCCTACCTATCCTTCTCTTTCCCTAAACTAAAGGAATCCAGGTTAAGCAAGAAAAAAATAAATGTCACTGTCCCTGCCTATGCTTCTCTTTCCCTGCTCCGGAACACACTACACTAGGCCGCCGTGCTGGCGGCCTTTTATAGTGTGGGGCGTGTACTAAACACCCTCAGCAATAATTGGCCACAGGCATCCTGCCTGTGGCCAATCATTGCTCTCCTCGCTGCCGGCGCTGTGATTGGCCAAGCATGCGGGGTCACAGTGCATGCTTGGCCAATCACAGCGCCTGGATGACACTGCGATGGCGTAGTGCATTGTGGGCCGTTCGCGTCACTCGAATTTGGCGCGAACGGCCCAAATCGTTCGATCTTCGTCGAACGATCGAACAGCCGATGTTCGAGTCGAACGTATGTTCGACTCGAACACGAAGCTCATCCCTAGTGACCAGACATCCCCGGTTTCAGGGGACAGTCCCCAGATTGAGGACACTGTCCCCGGACCAAGTCTGTCCCCGGTTTTGTCCTCAGATTGGATTTGAACAGGGGCTGGGGCAATTTCAAAGACAAGTCAGTGCAGAATAAAAAAAAATCTGAATTTCACACCCCCGCTCCGCCGCTCCTGCTAGTTTAGGGGGGTGTATTTTTTTTCCATTATCTGTGCCACTTTTTGATGATCATGTGCTGGTCGGAGTGGAGGGAATATTTCTTCAGTTTCGAGTGCATGCCCATTCAGCTCCGCTCGCATGGTCTTCTGCCTTGACTCAAGTCCCGTCCAGCCGCTTACCTGCTTATCTCCTTGCCTTCCCAGGCAGAGTGATCTTCCTCCGCTCCCCACCCAGAGCGGCGGCGGCAACGGGCAGAGAGTCGCTGATTGCCGCCATTACTAGTAAAAATAAAAAATGTGTCCCCGGATTTCATTTTAAAAATCTGGTCACCTTACCCTACTAGCTGTGCCAAGGGAGGGTAGAGCCAATTACTGGGGGTTGACAGCGGTGTGTTACAGGCCCGAAACATCATACCAGCGTCTCTCTTAGCTGGGGGTATCGCTACACAAGGAATACCATCGGACCTGTCCTGTGAGATGGCGGGATGTTTTCCCAATAAAACGGACACTGAGAGAGCCCTCACATGCACTGTTGTGTAGATGCATCACTGTGAAGTCTCTCCAGAGATCTTCTCCCCTTGCTGCTTCATGGTTTCTGTCTGTCACTTGGATTTGGGACATGTACTTCATTGGGGAATCTTCTTACAGCCAGACAGCAGCACATTGTACACGGAGGAAATTACTGGAGGAGCTTTAAAGCTCGGACCTGGAAAATCGAATTAGCATGTTAGCAAGCTATGCAGAATGGCTGCATGAATAATTAAGGGAACGATAACCACTTGCCAACTGCCTAGCCTAGGTATACGTTGGCAGAATGGCAAGGGCATCATGTCACGGAGCTGCAGAACAGGGAGATGCCTATGTAAACAAGGCATTTCCCTGTTCTGCCTAGAGACAGGACAGTGATGTACTGCTCCCTGTTATCGCCCCCTAGTGGTTAAGCCCTTCCCTGCCAGTGTCATTTACACAGTAATCAGTGCATTTTTATAGCACTGATCGCTGTATAAATGACAATGGTCCCAAAACAGTGTCAAAACTGCCTGATGTGTCCGCCGCAATGTCGCAGTCACAATAAAAATCGCTGATCCCTGCCATTACTAGTTTAAAAAAAAAATATTATAAAAATGCCATAAAACTATCCCCTATTTTGTAGACGCTATAACTTTTGCGCAAACCAATCAATATACGCTTATTGCGATTTTTTTTTTTACCAAAAATATGTAGAAGAATACATATCGGCCTAAACTGAGGAAAACATTAGTTTTTTTATATATTTTTGGGGGAATTTATTATAGCACAAAGTAAAAAATATTTGCTTTTTTTTCAATTTTTTTTTGTTTATAGCGCAAAAAATAGAAACCGCAGAGGTAATCAAATAGCACCAAAAGAAAGCTGTATTTGTGGGAAAAAAAGGATGTCAACTTTGTTTAAGTGCAAAGTCGCACGACCACGCAATTGTCAGTTAAAGCGACGCAGTGCAGAATCGCAAAAAATGGCCCGGTCATTGGGCAGCCAATCTTCTGGGGCTGAAGTGGCTAAGGAGCCGCACCTTTTTAATTCCCAGGGGCACTGTGGAGTGTATGAAGTGAGGCCCCTGTGGAAGGGAGGTTAAAGTAGTCCCGACCAGGGGAATGGGGAGACTACAGTGTCTGAGGTGAGAGTTCTGGGAGTTTGAAGGTGGCGCATGGTGTTATTCAATACGAGTATTAATAGCCATTATACTATTGGTGAAGGGAACATCCTCTCACGGGAATTAGGAACACTATAAGAACTTTTTTGTTTTCACTTTTAGGTACTTTTTTGAACCAATTTTGAAGAACTGTACACTGGATTTATGGACACTATATGCAGTGCGTTTATTCAAGGAATTTCATATTTATGGTTGTAGTTTACAGTATACATATTTTTCTATGATTGAGTAGTTCACTAGCAGCGCAGCACTTTTATCAGTATTCATTTTCTTATTTGTGGGAACACAAATTGGTGTTTGCAGCAGCACGTATTTCAACGTTTTTTTTTCCTTTTGTTCTTTTTTTTCTGGCATAGTTATATCATTTCAGTCACAAGGCACTTTTTATCTGATAGCGCAGGAATTTACACCATTATATTTCTTCACACCTGCCTAAAACTTTTGCACAGTCCTGTAGGTCAACATCTAGAAAGCATAAAAGCAACACCAATTTATATACTGCCTTTGCTGTATTCACATGCATCCACAAAGGTCGACGCGTTTCTTGGATATCCCCGCTTCTTCAGGACTGGGACACAGAAAAATTTCTCTTTAAGTAATGACCTACAATTATACAATAAACTTATAATATTATTTCAGATGACTACAAATTATTTATACTGTACACCAATAGGTGGTTACTAACAAATATAAAATAAATGCACATCATTTATCTCAAAATAAAAGAAGCTCTTGTGATATCGATGATGTCAAATCAGGGGTTTCGTACTCCCACATGGGCTAATCGGGCCAGATGTTAGAGCCCATGCGAGATTACACAGAAGGCGATTATAAGACAAAAAAAAAAAGGTATTATTCTCGCTGGAGATGGCTGTACTGTAGGTACCAGAGAAAGGGATCAAGCAACCCCCCAAGCTCTAGGGTACAAAACAGACAATTATCAAACAATATATTCTCTCTAGTTTCACATAAAGCAAATAGGAAAAGTAAAATGTCTCCCAATTAATGGGGACTATTTAACCTGTAAAAGGGACAATTTGATTTAAACTTGCATAATTCCCACGCAGAGACCCCAACTTGGTCAAATTAGAACAATATAAACATATGTGGACCCATGGCACACGGAGCAGGGAAAATCAGACGTAATAGCTCCTTAGAATAACCAAGGTTATATAGTATCAGTACTCAAACAATATCCCCAAAAAAATTGAAGAAGTGATTCCTCCCCTTACCCGAATGTGTCTATATCAACCACCGGGATTACCTAAAAAGAGATGCCTGCTTTTCATGTGTGCCATGAAGTCATCAACATACACAAAAATCCACATCATTGTCAAGCCTTATATACCCCTGGGCAGTCTGCCGGTTGGTCCAGCACTTACCCCATCTAGGTGGTGGGCATCGGGCAGCTGCTCCTGCGTCCTCTTCTCATCATTTTATCTTCATCATCCTGGTAGATGGCAGCAGATTTTTATCAAGAATGTCTTGGTACATTTTTCCATTCAACCTTCCTTCAACGATATGAAGTTTGCCAGTACTGTATGCTGAAAAACAGCCCCACGCCATGATGTTCCCACCTCCAAACCTCACTGTTGGTATGGGGGGTGTTTTTGGGGGTGATGTGAAATGCCATTTGACCTCCAAACATGGTGTGTATTATGGCATCCAAAGGCCTCGTACACACGGCCGATTTTCTCGGCAAGAACCAGCAAGAAACTTGCTGGCAGAGAGGTCTTGCCGAGTAAATCGGTCGTGTGTACGCGGCTATCGGGTTTCTCGTCGAGAAAACCGACAAGAAACCTCGACGAGAAAATAGAGAACCTGCTCTCTATTTTCTCGTCGAGATTCTCGTCGCCATGTTTCTCGACGAGAAAAGTGAGTGTGTGTACACTTACCTGTCCTCCCGGAAGCCCGCGCATGTTCGAAATGAATTCGACGCATGCGCGGTAGCTTCCTAGGCATACGTAGGGTATACCAAGATGGCGGCGACGGCATCGAATGTGACGAGCGCATGCTCTTCGTAGTTGATGACGTCACCGCGTACGCTTCATTCAAAGAACCGCGGGTTCTTTGAAACGAGCGTGTGTACACTCGGCCGGGACAAGTTTCTTGTCCAAGAATCTCGTCGAAAAAAACTACATGTTTTTTTCAATGAGAATCTCGGCCGTGTGTACGAGGGAAAAGAGTTCCATTTTGGTCTCATCTGACCAGACTATATTCTCCCAATATTTCACAGGCTTGCCTAAATGTTGTGCAGCAAACTTTAAATAGCTTCAACATGCTTTTTTTTCAGCAATGGAGTCTTTCGTAGTGAGCGCACATACAGGCCATGACGGTTGAGTGCATTGCTTATTGCTTTAAAAGGTGAGTGCTTATTGTTGAGTGCATTTACAATTGTACCTGCTAATTCCAGGTCTTTCTGAAGCTCTCCACAAGTGGTCCTTGGCTCTTGGACAACTGTTCTGATAATTCTTTTCACTCCTCTGTCAGAAATATTGCGAGGAGCACCTGGTCGTTGCCGGTTTGTGGTAAAATTATGTTCTATGCACTTCTGGATTACGGCCCCAACAGTGCTCACTGGAACATTCAGAACTTTAGAAATGCTTCTGTAACCAATGCTATCAGTATGTCTTCAGAGAGCTCTTTGCTTTTACCCATCATGAGGGATTTATTGTTTTAACCGATCAAAATTCTTTTGATCGATCAAACTTCTTTGGGCTTGCCGTGTCCATCTGAAGGGCTCCTTTTGCTGTGCCTTCATATCTGCATGCTGGCAGGACCTTACTATCTGCCACACGCAAGGGCTGTTACACTTCCCTCTATCAACCTGGGATTCTACAGCCATCCACTGGGAGTTGTGATAGTTCCCTTCACGGGACATCTACATGCCGACGGACTGATGTTAGCCCCTTCTCATCTGGATTCAGCAGTGGTATCGTTGTACACATTTTTAGACCAGTATCATACTTAGCTACATGTTTTTATGACTGCTTTTGCCACCGTTTGGTATTACTCGCACCATTTTTACAGTTTATGTAGCTACATCGATTTTATCTCCAGTGCAATATTTATTTTGTTACCTACTTGAAGACTATAAAAGTTTTAATGCTATTCCCATCGAGCGCTGCCTTTGTGTGTTTTTTGTACCCTATCGATTTTTCCAGTGGTTGGTAGCTGCACTGGGAATCGGCCTGCAAGGAGATCAGCTAAAAGTAGTTGGACCTATGTGCGTTATAATTAATTGAAATTAGTAGATTAATTGATTTAAAAAAAAAAAACGATTAATCGAACACGAAAATTTTAATCAGTAACAGCCCTAATATATATATATATATACATATATACAGTGGGGCAAAAAAGTATTTAGTCAGCCACCAATTGTGCAAATTCTCCCACTTAAAAAGATGAGAGAGGCCTGTAATTGTCATCATAGGTATACCTCAACTATGAGAGACAAAATGTGGAAACAAATCCAGACAATCACATTGTCTGATTTGGAAATATTTTTTTTTGCAAATTATGGTGGAAAATAAGTATTTGGTCAATATCAAAAGTTCATCTCAATACTTTGTTATATATCCTTTGTCGGCAATGACAGAGGTCAAACGTGTTCTCTAAGTCTTCACAAGGCTGTCACACACTGTTGCTGGTATGTTGGCCCATTCCTCCATGCAGATCTCCTCTAGAGCAGTGATGTTTTGGGGCTGTCGCTGGGCAACACGGACTTCCAACTCCCTCCAAAGGTTTTATATGGGGTTGAGATCTGGAGACTGGCTAGGCCACTCCAGGACCTTGAAATGCTTCTTACGAAGCCACTCCTTCATTGCCCGGGCGGTGTGTTTGGGATCATTGTCATGCTGAAAGACCCAGCCACGTTTCATCTTCAATGCCCTTGCTGATGGGAGGAGGTTTGCACTCAAAATCTCACGATACATGGCCCCATTCATTCTTTCATGTACACGGATCAGTCGTCCTGTTCCCTTTGCAAAGAAACAGCCACAGAGCATGGTGTTGCCACCCCCATGCTTCACAGTAGGTATGGTGTTCTTTGGTTGCAACTTAGCATTCTCTCTCCTCCAAACACGACGAGTTGTGTTTCTACCAAACAGTTCTACTTTGGTTTCATCTGACCATATGACATTCTCCCAATCCTCTTCTGGATCATCCAAATGCTCTCTAGCAAACCTCAGATGGGCCCGGACATGTACTGGCTTAAGCAGGGGGACACGTCTGGCACTGCAGGATCTGAGTCCCTGGCGGCGTAGTGTGTTACTGATGGTAGCCTTTGTTTTGTTGGTCCCAGCTCTCTGCAGGTCATTCACTAGGTCCCCCCGTGTGGTTCTGGGATTTTTGCTCACCGTTCTTGTGATCATTTTGACCCCACGGGGTGAGATCTTGCGTGGAGCCCCAGATCTAGGGAGATTATCAGTGGTCTTGTATGTCTTCCATTTTCTAATTATTGCTCCCACAGTTGATTTCTTCACACCCAGCTGCTTGCCTATTGCAGATTCAGTCTTCCCAGCCTGGTGCAGGTCTACAATTTTGTTTCTGGTGTCCTTCGACAGCTCTTTGGTCTTCACCATAGTGGAGTTTGGAGTGTGACTGTTTGAGGTTGTGGACAGGTGTCTTTTATACTGACAACAAGTTCAAACAGGTGCCATTAATACAGTTAATGAGTGGAGGACAGAGGAGCCTCTTAAAGAACAAGATACAGGTCTGTGAGAGCCAGAAATCTTGCTTGTTTGTAGGTGACCAAATACTTATTTTCCACCATAATTTACAAAAAAAAAATCTTTCCAAATCAGACAATGTGATTGATGACAATTACAGGCCTCTCTCATCTTTTTAAGTGGGAGAACTTGCACAATTGGTGGCTGACTAAATACTTTTTTGCCCCACTGTATAATGTCCAAGGGAGTATTTAAATGTGCAGCTAATTAAATGCAGTATGTTTCAGCGCCCAATCACATGCCAGGGTTGGCAGCTCAGACTTTCTGCAGGATTCAGCTATAACAATGGATGAGCACCAGAACTGTAGACTTGAACTGCTGGTTATTTAACAGTTCGTCCTGGAAGTTTCAAGCTTTGCTCAGTGTTCCACATCAGGTTGTGTTTAGTAATGCTGTCAGCATTTCTCATCCCAGTTCTATAGCTGGTGTGAGGGGGTTAGCTCGGCAGCGGGTGTGTGTGACCCCCGGGATGGGCTCCCCACACAAAAACAGGCCCAGCAAACGGTGGTTGTGGTTTTCAAAATCAAAAAGGTGCGGTTTATTTTCTATTTACAGTGACAAAACACAGCAAAGCAAAAGAAACATAAATAAAATAAATCCTGGTCAACTTGACCTCTGAGTAAACATACAGGTTTCCTAACTAACAACTGGGATCAGCCTAGTGCTGTCCTAGTCCCTAAGTCCCTGGTTTTAAATGTCCAAGCAAATAGCCACACAGGCTTTGTCTCACCGCACAGGGGTTCACTCTCCCTAGACAGTCCACACAGGTCTGGTTCCAGGCATGAGCAAACACCTAATGAATCTGGGAGTTCTTATAGAGGCCTAAATGAGCTGACAAGCTTCAGCTGGTCTCATCAACTCCCTGTCTGCACGACGCCCCACACTCTCCCTAGAGGTATGAGTCATCCATGAGCCCACTAGCCTCAGCTGGGCTTATACAACTCTCCACCTAGTTGTATAAGTCGGCGTAAAGCCTGAATCTGGGCGAAATATATCTACCCCCCTGGATGCAACCAGGTGACTTTACCTTCCTGCTGTCACATACCCCCCCCTCTTGTTTTAACCTCGGGGTTGGAACACCAGCAATCAGGCATTCATGTACTCGAGACAAAGCATCCACATTCCCCATTTGAACGCCAGGGCGATGCTTTACTGTGAAGTTGAATTCCTGGAGGGCCAGGAACCACCTATTCACTCTTCTATTTGTTTCCTTGTTTTGAGCCATCCACTTTAACGGAGCGTGATCCGTAACCATGTCAAAGTGCCTACCTAGCAGGTAGTACCGAAGGGAATCTAGAGCCCACTTCACCGCTAAACACTCCTTTTCAACGGTGGCGTAATTTACCTCATGGGACTTCAACTTCCTGCTGAGGTAAATGACTGGGTGCTCTTCCCCGTTCCAGACCTGGGACAATACTGCTCCTAACCCCACATCTGACGCATCACTTTGTACGACAATGTCTTTAGAGAAGTCGGGTGAGTACAACACTGGCTGGCTACATAAGGCTTGTTTCAAGAATTGGAATGCTGCCTCAGCCTCGGGGGTCCATTTAATCATGACCGACCCTTTCCCCTTCGTCAGGTTGGTTAGGGGCACAGCCTTAGAAGCAAAGTGGGGAATGAATCGCCGATAATACCCAGCGATTCCCAGAAAGGCTCGTACCTGCTTCTTGCTGTTGGGACGTGGCCAACTCTGGATGGCCTCGACTTTGTTGAGTTGGGGTTTTATTACTCCCCTCCCAATGGTGTACCCAAGATATTTGGCCTCCTCCTGCCCAATGGTACACTTCTTGGGGTTAGCCGTAAACCCCGCTTCCCGAACAGAGTCCAGGACTGCTTGCACTTTTGGCAGATGTGAGGCCCAATCTGTGCTATGGACAATTACGTCATCCAGGTAAGCCGCAGCATACTTCCGATGGGGCCTCAGCATCTGGTCCATTTTCCGCTGGAATGTGGCCGGCGCATTCTGTAACCCGAACGGCATTCTTTTATATTGGAACGCCCCGTCTGGGGTTACAAATGCGGTTTTCTCTTTGGCCGACTTGGCCAGGGGGATTTGCCAATACCCTTTTGTGAGGTCAAGAGTCGTCATGTATCGGGCTGTTCCCAGCCGGTCGATCAACTCATCTATACGTGGCATGGGGTAGGTGTCAAATTTTGTAACTTTGTTCAACTGACGAAAATCGTTACAAAATCGCCAGCTCCCATCCGGTTTAGGCACCAACACAATGGGACTAGACCAATCACTTTGGGACTCCTCTATCACCCCTAAGTTCAGCATTTTCTGTACTTCCTCCCGTATTGCCTCCCGTCGGGCCTCTGGGATCCGATAGGGTTTTAACTTCACCCTTTCACCGGGCGGGGTAATGATGTCATGCTCTACCCCAGATGTTTGTCCCGGCAGCTCAGAGAATACCTCCTTGTTGCGAAGCACAAACTCCTTAACCTCCTGTTGTTGGGGTTGTGACAAGGTGGCTGCTATTCCAACCTCAGGAATCACGCAACCAGTTTGAGCTGGTGACCAAGTGTCTGCGACTAGGGACTCTCTATCCCTCCAGGCTTTCAACAGATTAACGTGATAGATCTGTTCGGGCTTTCGCCTTCCTGGTTGTCTGACCTTGTAATTCACTTCGCTCACTTTTTCCATTATCTCATAGGGGCCTTGCCATTTGGCAAGGAATTTACTTTCAACCGTAGGGACAAGTACCAGTATCCTATCCCCCGGGGAAAAGGTACGGGTCTTGGCTCCACGGTTGTACACTCTCTGCTGTGCTAACTGCGCTTGGGCCAAATGTTCCTTCACGATGGGCATTACCTGTGCAATTCGGTCTTGCATCAGGGCGACATGCTCAATCACACTCCTGTGGGGAGAACTCTCACTTTCCCAAGTTTCCTTGGCAATATCCAACAGCCCTCTTGGGTGTCTCCCATACAGTAACTCAAAGGGGGAGAATCCCGTAGAGGATTGGGGCACCTCCCTAATAGCAAACATCAGATAAGGAAGTAGACAGTCCCAATCCTTTCCATCTCTATCCACCACTTTCTTCAACATTTGTTTTAGGGTTTTGTTGAATCTTTCAACCAGCCCATCGGTTTGGGGGTGATACACAGATGTACGTAATTGCGTCACTTTGAACAATTTACACAGCTCCTTCATAACCCGGGACATAAAGGGTGTACCTTGGTCCGTAAGCAGTTCTTTACAAATACCCACCCGGCTAAACACAAGAGATAGCTCTTTGGCTATGGTTTTGGCCGAGGTATTTCGGAGAGGGATCGCTTCTGGATAACGGGTGGCATAGTCCATTATAACTAATATGTACTGGTGCCCCCTAGCGGACTTGATTATAGGCCCTACCAAATCCATGGCGATCCTCTCAAACGGGACCTCAATGATGGGTAGAGGGACCAGCGGGCTACGGAAATGTGGCATCGGGGCCGACCTCTGACACACAGGGCAGGAGGAACAATAATTTTCTATGTCCTTCATCACCCCCGGCCAATAGAATCTCTGTAATACCCTCTCTCGGGTTTTCTCTGTCCCCAGATGACCTCCAAGAATGTGCCCATGGGCCAACTCCAACACCAACTTCCTGTAAGGTTTGGGCACCACAAGCTGCTCAACGGTTTCTTCTGCCCTTTTTGCCACCCGATACAGTAGGTCCTTCTCTACGCTGAAGTATGGGTAAGTGCAGGTATTATCTGGGTTCACTAACTCGCCATCTATTTTCACTACGTTTTCCCGTGCCTTTATTAGGGCGGGGTCTTTCAACTGTTCTGTGGCAAAGTTTTCCCTGTGAACCTCAAGATCAGAAAACTCCACAGACGGTAGGTTTTCGTCTGAGGAGGTGGGCTCCTCTCCAGTTTCTTGAGTCTCCCCTGCCAATACTGATAAGGGAAATTCCGGAGAGTCCTCACCACTCTCAGGGGAGTTCTGGCTATCACATTCCTGGTACATAGGGGCACCAGTGGGGGGCTCAGGATCATCCCACAGTTCCCAGAACTTCGGAAAATCCCTTCCCACAATGGCGTCATGCGGTAACTGAGATACTAAGCCCACTAGATGAGAGAGGGTACCTTTGGGGGTCTCGAAACACACTGTAGTCACTGGATACTCTCGGGTGTCCCCATGCACACAAATAACAGCTACCTTGCTATTCCCAAAGACCTCTGTTTTAACTAACTCAGCCTTTATCAGGGTCACAAGGCTACCTGAATCCAGCAATACCACAACATTTCTACCATTAACACACATTTTGCATAAATGTTTCTCAGTTCCTCGAATGGCAGTGCATGCGACTGTCGCACACAGCGACTGACGTCTGTCCGTCAGAAAGTCACATTGCATGGGTTCCTCCACAACCGGGCAATTTGCTGCAATATGTCCCGCTTGCCGGCAGCGGTAGCAAACGATCCTTCTTGCCGCCTCTTGAGCCGCTGATTTCCCAGGCTGTTCTCGCCAAACTTGGGGTAGAGCTCCCACCCTCTCACTCTCTCCACCCTCACCCCTTGGAATCCTCTTATCCGCCCCTGGGGATGGTCTGGTCTTAGGGTGGAAAGTCCGAGTGTCTCTGGAAGAGGCCGTCAGGTTCTCTGTAGCCAAGTATTTCTCCACACGATCCACAAGACCATCGGCCGTCTCTGGGTCTCCATGGCTTACCCACTTTTGGATGGCAGTAGGAAGAGCTCTCAAAAACCGATCCATTACAACACGTTCCACAATCTTTGGTGCGGACAAAGTCTCTGGCTGTAGCCACTTTCTGCTCAGGTGAATGAGATCATACATTTGAGACCTGGGGGGTTTTCCAAGCTGGAAAGTCCAGTTATGCACACGCTGAGCCCGGACAGCCTGGGTGACACCCAGCCTTGCCAAAATTTCAGCTTTTAGCATCACATAGTCTTTTGCTTGGTTAGGCTCTAGGTCATAGTAAGCTTTCTGCGATTCACCAGTTAACAGAGGAGCCACCAGTCCAGCCCACTGCTCCTCAGGCCACTTTTCTCTTTCAGCGGTCCTTTCAAATGTGGTCAAAAATACCTCTGGATCATCCTCTCCAGTCATTTTTGTCAATAAACGACTCACCCCAAAGGACGCGGTATTAGTGGGACGGCTTTCCTCACTGGTCTGCGGACGTTGCTGCATTACTGCTTCCATTTGTTGTAGTCTCTGCTCTTGCTTCTGTAACAGGTCTATGAAGCGGGCCTCAGATTGCTGCTGGGCTTGTTGCTGAGCTTCCAGACTCTGTTGGTGAGCTTGCTGCTGGGCTGCAAGGCTCCTTTGCAAACCTGCATTTGTCTGCTGTTGATTGGCATTTGCTAGAGCCAGCTGTTTCAGTATCTCCTCCATGCTGGCTTAAAAAAAAACTGCCTGCATTCTCCACCAACTGTGAGGGGGTTAGCTCGGCAGCGGGTGTGTGTGACCCCCGGGATGGGCTCCCCACACAAAAACAGGCCCAGCAAACGGAGGTTGTGGTTTTCAAAATCAAAATTATTTTCTATTTACAGTGACAAAACACAGCAAAGCAAAAGAAACATAAATAAAATAAATCCTGGTCAACTTGACCTCTGAGTAAACATACAGGTTTCCTAACTAACAACTGGGATCAGCCTAGTGCTGTCCTAGTCCCGAAGTCCCTGGTTTTAAATGTCCAAGCAAATAGCCACACAGGCTTTGTCTCACCGCACAGGGGTTCACTCTCCCTAGACAGTCCACACAGGTCTGGTTCCAGGCATGAGCAAACACCTAATGAATCTGGGAGTTCTTATAGAGGCCTAAATGAGCTGACAAGCTTCAGCTGGTCTCATCAACTCCCTGTCTGCACGACGCCCCACACTCTCCCTAGAGGTATGAGTCATCCATGAGCCCACTAGCCTCAGCTGGGCTTATACAACTCTCCACCTAGTTGTATAAGTCGGCGTAAAGCCTGAATCTGGGCGAAATATATCTACCCCCCTGGATGCAACCAGGTGACTTTACCTTCCTGCTGTCACACTGGACACAGGATTGTCGGCTGGACAGATTATAATATTGTGTCATCTGTTATTAATTGCTCCCCCGAGTGGAATGCAGAGAGGCGGAATAGTTGTAACTTCTGACTGTTTGACTTTCCTGTATGCATATATCTTGGAAATGGTTTACAAATTTTGAAATGTTTTATCTCACTGATTCACATCATTGCACTAAGACCCTTTTTATCCTTTTTTTATTTTATTTGTTTTATTCTGAAGAGAGAATAAACTTTTATAGAGTTAATGAGCTACATGAGCTCATAGACTGTTTATGAATTGCTACACTGTTAGCCCTGGTTCACACTAGTATGATTTTGTAATTTAACCGTTCAATTGAATGACAAATCACACCCCATTGCTGGCAATGGAACTGTTCAAATCGTCTGTATGCAATTCCGACGCACAAAAAAACACGCATGCTCAGAATCAAGCAGAAGAGCCGAACTGCCTATTGAACTTCATTGATCTCGGCTCGTCGTACGTCTTGTACACATAGGCGTGCGCACAGGGTGTGCCAGGTGTGCCCAGGCACACCCTAATCGCCCTGTGCAGCACAGATTCCCACTGCTGCCCTGGCTTCCCCCCTCCACCCCACAGCGCTGCCTACTTCCCTCCTCTCCCGCCAGCTGTTGCTGAGGGGAGGTATTAGGATGAGTGGGGGACAGGGGGCGGTAAATTTGTAATTTACCCGTCCCTTCCCTTTGTGAATGAACACTGTGAGTGATTGGTAGTGTATGTTTGAGCTTTGGGGTGCACACCCTAATGCAATAGGCTGCGCACACCTATGCTTGTACATCACCGCGTTCTTGACGGTCGGAATTTTGTGTGACCGTGTGTATGCAACACAAGTTTGAGCCAACATTCCGTTGGAAAAAAATCCACGGTTTTCTTGTCAGATTTTCCGATCGTGTGTAAGACTGGGATGCCATTAAACTTTATGTGTGTAAAGGCAGTTGTCCCAATACTTTTGACAATATCGTGTAGAAGTGAACCTATTGGAAATAGCAATAAAAAAATTAAATAAAACAGGCTTTATGACTCTCCCTACCTAATGCAGTCACAGCGCCAGAGGGGTGCTTGAAAGTGCTATTGCAGCCCATACATTTCTGTAATCCCCCCCGTAGCACCTCCATCCACTGGGCTGCTGCTGCCTTCACAAAAAAAAAGAGTAACTTAATGCTATGTGTTTCAGTATAGCGCCTGCTACTTGCTGGGAGTTGTCATTGCTGGGTCTGACACATGCTGGTAATGTTTGCTGACCCTGACACATACTGGAGGTTGGGGGGAGGGGGTGGGGAGTAATAGGTTTATTTTATTTATTTTTTCTGGCTAGAGTAAGGCCCCTTTCACACGTGCGGACCGTATGTCCGCTTTTTTATCCATCCGTTTACGGATGAAAAAGGGACATACATTGGTCCCTATGAGATCGCGGGTGTCAGCGGATGAACATCCGCTGACACCCGATCTCCTCCGTGTCCGCAATCCCCCGATTCTGCAGACGGAGAAAAATCATATTTTTCTATCCGTCTGCAGAGCGGATCAGATGAAGACGGACAGACGGTCCGTGTTCATCTGATCCCCCCATAGGGGAGAGCAGAGATCTGACAGGGCGGTCCCTGCACAGTGTGCGAGACCGCCCTGTCATCTGCCGGCTCAGCGGGGATCAGGGAAACGATCCCCACTGAGCAAACGGAGGTTCACGGATCCGTCCCGTGTGAAAAGGGGCCTAAGGTAGAATTAGAATCTCCAACTGGTGTCACTTGGGACAGGAACTGATTGGACAGAGAGAGCAATATAATCCTGATGGTGGTTATAAGCCAATATCGCTTTAGCCAAAGCAAACATTTTGGCTGAGGTTTTGCATTAGGATCATCGGAATTCAGCATGGATTTTGGTGTGGTGTCCCTTCACCCCCATCAACTACTATGCATGTGCATTTGCCCTGTAATGAGAATTTTTTATGATGGCCTACCTATTCCTCAGTTTTGGGTGGGGGCTGTTCTGTTGTGTCATCCAAATGTTTATTTATTATGAGGCCACCCAAAGAAGTTTAGCACTTCCTAATTACCGTATTTATCGGAATATAACACGCACAGGCGTATAACAGGCACCTTCATTTTAAGAGAAAAGTTTCAGAATAAAAACTTAAATTTTAAATAAAGAACTTTGAAGCAAAATAAGGGTCAGTTCCCATCAACGCAGCCTGATCAATGCCCATCTGCAGCCTTAAAATTGCCCATTAATGCAGCTTGATTAATGCCCATCCGCAGCCTCACAATTGCCCATCAATGCAGCTTGATCAATGCCCATCTGCAGCCTCACCATTGCCCATCAATGCAACTTAATTAATGCCCATCTGTAGCCTCACAATTGCCCATCAATGCAGCTTGATCAATGCCCATCCACAGCCTCACAATTGCCCATCAATGCAGCTTGATCAATGCCCATCTGCAGCCTCACAATTGCCCATCAATGCAGCTTGATCAATGCCCATCTGTAGCCTCACAATTGCCCACGAATGCAGCTTGATTAATGTCCATCTGCAGCCTCCCCATTGCCATGAATGCAGCCTGATCAATGCCCATCTCAGGGAGGGAGCGGGATGAGCGCTGTCAGATTACATATAGCGAGAATCTCCTGTTTACTCAGCGGCCACTTTAATACAAAATCCCACCTCCTGGACCGACTTCTATGATAGACAGAACACTGGTCCAATGCCGGCCCAGGAGACAGGACTTCCTATTACAGAAACCGCTGTGTAAACAGGAGATTCTCGCTGTATGTAATCTGATGGCGCTCGTCCCACCCCCTTCCCCGTTTTCTCAGAGGCAGCCCAAATTGCAGTATCAACGTATAACACGCACACACTATTTGCAACTGATTTTCAGGGTGAAAAAGTGAGTCTTATACGTCAATAAGTACAGTATTCTCCATAATAAAAACTACAAATGGATGGGCTGCTACAGGTTTAAGTTCTGTCTTGCTTTCTAGTATTTTTAAGAAAAAAACATTTATAAAGGCAACTTCCAACCCTCGCACCGGTAGGATCCAATGAATGTGAGCGATTTTTCTCATTCCAGTACATTATACATTTAATGATCACTATGAATAATTCAATAGTCTTCTTATCATCCACTTAAATTGTTCTGCACCGAATGAAATGAGTTGTTTACTATACCCTGTTCTCATTATTCCATTAGAAGTCGGCCTTTGGGGATAAAACAGCTTTGGGAGCAAACCAAAAGATAAACGATAACACCAACTCAGATAGCAAGTAATTGTGCTGCAAGTTTGAAAATTACTTGCTAAGCTATTGCTAGACTTGCCAGGCTTCACAAGTTTGTTGCACAATTGCAGCAAGTCCTCATTGCATGACTCCAGATCAACTTTTCTTTGCAAAGATTCTGCAAGTCTGCTGCAAGTTCTGGTTTAGTTATGTTGTGCAATAGTCATCCAACCACAGAGGGCACTGTGGCTGAATTTTCATGCTGTAGACTTGCAAAGCTCTTGCTGTAAACTCACCACTGCAACTTTGCTCTTGCTAAAGACTTGCCAAGCAAATTTGCCTCAAGTTGAAAAAGTGTCAACCAGTGGCGGCTGGTGCTCAAAATTTTTGGGGGGTGCAAACAAACTTAAAACATCTGAAAAAAAACATCAATTGCAGCCACTGTGCCAACCAATGCAGCCACTGTGCCCATCAATTGCAGCCACTTTGCCATCAAACACAGCCACTGTGCCCCACCAAATGCAGCCACTGTGCCCATCAAACGCAACCACTGTGCCCATCAAACGCAGCCACTGTGCCCATCAATTGCAGCCACTGTGCCCATCAATTGCAGCCACTGTGCCCATCAATTGCAGCCACTGTGCCCATCAAACGCAGCCACTGTGCCCATCAATTGCAGCCACTGTGCCCATCAATTGCAGCCACTGTGCCATCAAACGCAGCCACTTTTCCCATCAAATGCTGCCACTGTGCCCCATCAAATGCTGCCACTGTGCCCATCAAATGACGGCACTGTGCCCATCAAATACCGCCACTGTGCCCATCAAAAGTTGACACTGTGACCCCCTGCCCACTCGCCCTCTGCCCCGCACTTACCTTATCTCGGTAGGGCAGCAGATGACGGCGGCTAGCTGTGTCCTCCATGCTTCTCCTTCCCTCCTTCTGATAGGCGTCCAATCACTGTCGTTTCGGCCAATCAGGTGACGGGTAACAAACCTGTGGTTCCTGATTGGCAGAGAGGCAGTTCAGTGTTAGAACAGCGAATATTCATTCACTGTTCTAACACACCTGGGTGAACTGCGAGTGCAATGCTCTGCATTCACAGTTCACCTTTTGTGAAGCCTATTAGAGCTTATGGCTCTAATCAGGTGCTGCAAAAATACACCTCCTCCGCTGGAATTCAGGCGCCCGGCGTCCGAAAAGGGGTCGGACGCCTGAATAGGGGGTGGTGGTGGGGCCATGGATAGATTCATACAATGCATGAATCTATCCATTATTCGTATAGGGGGGTGGCTGGAGAGAGGGGGCGGCGCCCGTGTGCCCTTAATGGACGCACCGCCACTGGTGTCAACTAGAACTTGTGCTTCAAGTGCTCTGCAAGTGTACAACTTGCCAGTGAAAATGTGCACCAAGGTAACAGAATTACAATTCAACACTGCCGCAAATTTGTGGCAAGTTATCCTTCCTATCTGGGAATGAATGACTGCCTACAACTGCTTTAAATTTGTGTGCCAATGTTTTTACTCTTTCAGAAGAGCAACCATCAATTTTTAATAAATAGCTATTTTTTTGGATATGTTTTAAATGTATAAAGATGCATACACAGATTGGAACACATGTACAAGAGCTTTTTATTTGGATAGAGCAAGGGAGATTATTTTTCACCATCTGTGTCCCATTTCGGCGATTTCCCTTCACTTCCTGTCCCATAACCAAACAGGAAGTGATAGGAAAATAAGGGAATCCCCTGGGGACCCCCCAGGTCACCAAAACTAGTGTCTCCATTGAACGATTATTTATTACTTTTCTGGGGACAACCCAACATTTGGGATTTGCTTTACTTTCAATGATAGTGGTAAACAGGACAAATAGGGTGGATGAATCGCCTTAATGGGGGCACAGACAGCAATAATCTGTCCCTCTCCACTCTATCCAAAAAAAGTTTTGCCTTTAGTTATACTTTTAGGCTTCTTTCACACCTGAGCGTAGCGATTTATAGGTGTTTTTTTGGGGTGTTTTTTCTAAGCATTTTTGCAGCTTTTTACAAGCATTTTTAGAAGTGTATTACAAGTGTTTTTCAGCTTCGGGCATTTTTGTTTAGCCAATGGAAAACACTAGGGGGAGGAGACGAAATTAGGGGTGGAGAGCTGCTGTTGGAGCAGAAAATGAGCGACAAAATGCTCCTAAAGCGCTTAAAGTGGAGTTCCACCCTGATTTTTTTCCCCCTAAAAATCATTAAAAAAAATAGAAGAAAATTAATTGAAAAAAAAAAATAATTTTTTTTTTATACTCACCAGAAAGGGCGGTTGCTATGCGGAAGTAGCTCTTCTGCCTCTTCATCCACCATGGTGGTCTTCTTCCTCGTCCTCCGTCGCGGTGTCTTCTTGTGAATGGGGCGCGCTGCCTTCTGGGAATTGTGTGTATCCCAGGAGGCAGCCGCCCATTCACAAAGCGACGTGCGAGTCGCGCATGCGCAGTAGGAAACAGGCAGTGAAGCCGTAAGGCTTCACTGCCTGTTTCCCTTAGTCAGGATGGAGGCGCCAGGACCGAGCGATTGCCGTCGGGGGCCCATCATCGCAGGCGCCTAGGACAGGTAAGTGTCCTTCTTAAAAGTCAGCAGCTACAGTGTTAGTAGCTGCTGACTTTTAAAAAGAAAAAAATTGCGGGTGGAACTCTGCTTTAAGTCAAGCTTTTTCCAGGCGTTTCTATCAGATGTGAACAGGGGCCATTGAAATTAATCGAATTTGGCTTGTTGAGCGTTTAGAGCTACAGTGCCTTGAAAAAGTATTCATACCCCTTGAAATTTTCCACATTTTGTCATGTTACAACCAAAAACATAAATGTATTTTATTGGGATTTTATTTGATAGACCAACACAAAGTGGCACATAAGTGTGAGGTGAAAGGAAAACGATAAATGGTTTTCAAATTTTTTTACTAAAAAATATGTGAAAAGTGTGGTGTACATTTGTATTCAGCCCCCTTGAGTCAATACTTTGTAGAACCGCCTTTCACTGCAATTACAGCTGCAAGTCTTTTTAGGGATGTCTCTACCAGCTTTGCACATCTAGAGAGTGATATTTTTGCCCATTCTTCTGTGCAAAATATCTCAAGTCCTGTCAGATTGGAAAAAGAGTGTCTGTGAACAGCAATTTTCAAGTCTTGCCACAGATTCTCAATTGGATTTAGGTCTGGACTTTGACTGGGCCATTCTAACTCATGAATATGTTTTTTTCTAAACCATTCCATTGAAGCTCTGGCTTTATGCTTAGGGCCGTTGTCCTGTGAACCTCCCCCCAGTCTCAAGTCTTTTGCAGACTAACAGGTTTTCTTCTAAGATTGCCCATTATTTGGCTCCATCCATCTTCCCATCAACCCTGACCAGCTTCCCTGTCACTGCTAAAGAAAAGCATCCCCACAACATGATGTCACCATCATGTCGCACAGTGGGAATGGCGTGTTCAGGGTGATGTGCAGTGTTAGTTTTCCGCCACACATAGCGTTTTGCTTTTCGGCCAAAAAGTTATATTTTGGTCTCATCTGACAAGAGCACCTTCTTCCACATGTTTGCTGTGTCCCCCACATGGCTTCTCGCAAACTGCAAACAGGACTTCTTTTGGCTTTCTTTCAACAATGGTTTTCTTCTTGCCACTCTTCCATGAAGGCCAGATTTGTGGAGTGGAGACTAATAGTTGTCCTGTGGACAGATTCTCCCACCTGAGCTGTGGATCTCTGCAGCTCCTCCAGAGTTACCATGGGCCTCTTGGCTGCTTCTCTGATGAATGCTCTCCTTGCCCGGCCTGTCAGTTTAGGTGGACAGCCATGTCTTGGTAGGTTTGCAGTTGTGTCATATTCTTTCCATTTTCGGATGATGGATTGAACAGTGCTCTGTGAGATGTTCAAAGCATAGGATTTTTTTTTAACCTAACCCTGCTTTATACTTCTCCACAACTTTATCCCTGACCTGTCTGGTGTGTTCCTTGGCCTTCATGATTCTGTTTGTTCACTAAGGTTCTCTAACAAACCTCTGAGGGCTTCACAGAACAGCTGTATTTATACTGAGATTAAATTACACACAGGTGCACTCTATTTACTAATTAGATGACTTCTGAAGGCAATTGGTTCCACTAGATTTTAGTTATCGGGGTATCAGAGTAAAGGGGGCTGAATACAAATGCACACCACACTTTTCAAATATTTGTTTGTAAAAAAAAATTGAAAACCATTTTTTATTTTCCTTCCACTTCACAATTATTTTCCTTTGACTTTGTGTTGGTCTATCACATAAAATCCCAATAAAATACATTTACGATTTTGGTTGTAACATGACAAAATGTGGAATATTTCAAGGGGTATGAATACTTTTTCAAGGCACTGTACAAACGTTGAGCAGAAAATCGCTTAGGTGTGAACGGGGCCTCAGGAAAACTTTCAGGTCTTGTCCCTCCCCCAGCCTGTAATTGGACGGTGAGAGGAGATGAAGCAGCATGCTTCTTGCCTGCACATGAGCTCTGCAGTACAACAAACTGACTTCTTGTGCTGCTTCTCACTCTTACAGTCTGAGCTCTGCTATACAAAGGTTCGCAAGAGGCTGATACCAAATCAATATAGGTGCTTACACTGTTTGCATAAAAAATGATTGGTGTATTAATAAATACAGGGCTATGTTGATTTATATCCTTTATATCTGCCTGAAAACGGAAAATGTATTACCAAATACTTACCGTAATTTTCCTTTCCTGATAGACTCCATGGCAGACTACGTGTGGGTTAACCCCGCCTCCTCTCCACAGCTATAAGACCCCTTACCCATAAATTTGAGCTCACCTCCACAGACAGGTGTTCCGTAACTAGCCGACTCACATTTCAACTCTCATATTTTTAATTCATGGGTGAGAACTCCGTCTGCCATGGAGTCTATCAGGAAAGGAAAATTACGGTAAGTATTTGGTAATAAATTTTCCGTTTTCCTGACAGACTCCATGGCAGACTACGTGTGGGAAATAACTAGCCAAACCACACGGGAGGGTATGCTGAACAAAAATATATTTTAATCTTTCCCGTCAACTGACAGGATTTTTCGACCAAAATTAACAGAGGAAAGGGAAGCAGGCTCAATACAATAATGAGACATAAATGTATGAATAGAAGACCACGAGGCTGCCTTGCATATCACTTCAGGAGCCACGTGTCAAGCTGCTGCCCATGAGGCTGCCATGCCTCTGGTGGAATGAGCCATCACCGGCTCTGGAGGAGCTAAGCCCTTTTCCCTGTAGGCCTGTTGGATAGATTGAACAATCCAGGCTGCTATTGTTCTGGAGGAAGCCCTCTTTCCTTTGTTGCTACCAGTGTGTAACAAGAACAGGTAGTTCGAGCTTCTAAAAGATGAAGTAGCTCGCAAGTATTCTTTCAGAGTCTCACCTACATCCAAGGGATGAACATCTGCTGATTCTGGAGAATCAAAAGTAGGAAGGACTATTTCTTGGTTTTCGTGAAAAACTGATGTGACTTTTGGTTTTGACTCAAGCATGGGAATAAGGACCACTCGGTCTGGGAAGAAAGTCAAAAAAGGTTCTTGACAACCCAGGAAGCTTATTTCTGAAACCCTTTTGGCTGAAGTAATGGCCACTAGAAAGGCCAGTTTGATTGATAAGTCCTTAATAGAGAGATCCTTGTTGTTGAGTGCTGAAAGAGCATCAAGGACGAGTGGAAGATCCCATTTGGGGAATCTAGGTTTCCTCTGAGGCCTGATTCTCGATGCCCCCCGAAAGAACTGTTGAACCAGGGGATGAGTTGCCCATGACGTTCCCGAAAAAGCTGATAAGGCTGATACTTGTACCCTGAGGGAACTGATCGATAAAGGCAGATCCAAGCCTGATTGGAGAAAACTCAAGATGTCTTGAACACTAGGATTTCTAGATGACTTTCCTGCAGAAGTCGAGAAGCTGACAAATCTGGCCCAGATTCAATTGTAAGTTTTATTTGTGTTAGACTTTCTGGAGCTCATAAGGGTAGAGATTACCCCTGAAGCACACCCAAGAGACTCTAGCCTCTCCCTCTCAAGAACCAGACCATCAGTCTCAGTATTGCTGGACAGGGGTACAGGGTCGCCCCCTGAGAAAGAAGGTCCGGCCTGAGAGGAAGAGGCAGCGGGTCCCTGAAGCTCATCAGATTCAGGAGAGGAAACCAAGGTCTGCTCGGCCAGTATGGAGCTATTGTTACCACCTCGACTTTCTCCAACTGAAGCCGCTGTAGGAATTTCAGCATGATCGGAAGAGGAGGAAAGGCATATGCCCTGTTGAAGTCCCATTGACTTGTTAATGCATCTACTCCGAAGGCTTGACTGTACCGAGCTCGGGTGTAGTATCTGCTGATCTTGTAATTGCAGGGGGATGCAAACAGATCCACCTCTGGATCGAAATCCAATGATAGGATCCACTTGAAGGTTTGTGGATGCAGTGACCATTCGTTGTTGTCTAGCATGTTGCGTGACAGGAAGTCCGCTTGAATGTTTTGCTCCCCTGGAATGAAGACTGCTGTTAAGTTGAGCAGATTCCTCTGAGCCCAGGTCATGATAGGTTCGACCTCTTGGAGAAGGGTGGGGCTCCGAGTGCCCCCTTGTCTCTTCACATATGCCACAGCGGTGGTATTGTCCATTTTGAGTAGGACCGACTTCCCTTTCAGAAGGTGGGAGAAGGCTTGAAGGGCGCACCATGCTGCGCGCAGTTCCAGAATGTTCGAACCTGGAGAGTGGAGACGGGCATCCCATTTGCCCTGAGCCAGTTCTGCCCCACAATGTGCCCCCCAGCCCGCATTGCTGGCATCAGATGTAACAGTCACCCAATGGATGGGAGCAAGGGAGTGGCAAGTTGACAAGTTCTTGGTTTGAAGCCACCAGAGGAGACTGTTGCTCATTGACCATGTTATCCGGATCCGCTGATTGAGATCATCTGTCTTCCATTGCTGGAGGAATCCTGATTGAAAAGGACGAAGCCTCCACATCGCCCATTCGACCATGGGGGATGTGGCCACCATCGTGCCGATTATCTTCAGGCACTGTGATGCCCTTAGGTGAGAGTAGTCTAGGGCTAAGGAGATTCTTTCCCGAATGATCAGTATTTTTTCTTCTGGAAGAGAGATGGTATTCTCTATGGTATCGAACTGGGCTCCTAGATAAACTAAGCGCTGGGTCGGTTCTAACTGACTCTTCTCCCGGTTTAGGAGCCATCCGAACTCCAACAGAGTAGAAATCACCTGATCTTTGTGGATCAGCAGCTGCTGCTTGTCTTGGGACAGTACTAGTAGATCGTCCAGATAATGATACAGAGGGACACAACTGCTAACAGCACCTTGGAAAAGACTCTTGGAGAAGTCGTTAGCCCGAATGGAAGACAAATAAACTGTAAGTGCTCTTGTTCGACCTGGAACCGCAGATATTTGTGAAAAATTTCTGCCACCGGAACCTGAAAGTACGCGTCTTTTAGATCTATTGAGATCAACCAGTCACCTGGTTGAACTATTTTTTGGATGGTTGAGAGTGACTCCATCTTGAACTTCTCGTGCTTTATGTACTTGTTCAGGAAAGTGAGATCTATGACTGGACGCCAAGAGCCATTCTTCTTTTGTACTAGGAAGAGGGGGGAGTATACCCCCTGGAATTCCTCGTCCTTTGGGACGGGCACCACTGCTCCTTGATCTTTCAGGACATTCACATATGAGAGAAGAACTTGCTGTTTTTCTTCTGACCGAGGTAGTGGGGTTTGCATTGGTCTGCATGGAGGGATCTTGGTGAAGGACCATGTGTGACCTGTTGAGACCGTCTTGATGGTCCAATAGTCTGAGATCGAGGCCACCCAGACGTGCCGGAAGAGGCGTAGGCGAGCCCCTACCCGACCCGCCTGGGCGGGCCCAATCTCAAAAAGACTTGGTTGGTTCACGCCCACCGGGGGTGTCTGTTTCTTGCCAGACTTTTGAAAAGAAGATTAGCCTCTATTCCAATTCCAGCTTCTCCTAAAATCCCGTCCGGGCTTATAGGAGCGTGCCTCTCTCGAGTGCTCAGTACTGCCTCTCTGTTGAGGTTTTCTCTGGTTAAACTGGCGCCTGTCCTGGGGAAGAAAACCCGACTTTTCGCCTGTAGCTTTTGAAATGGCGTTGTCAAGTTTGTTTCCAAACAATGAAGTCCCTTCAAAGGGAATTTTGCACCACGCCTGCTTGGAGGCTGGATACGCAAGCCAGGGGTGTAACCACAGTGCTCGTTTGGCCGTGACCGAGGACAACATTGATCTGGCCAGTAAACGGATGAGGTCAATTGAAGCTTCCCCCAAGAAGGCGATTGCCATTTTAAGTTCTTGCACTGCTGAATTTTGAGCCAGTTCTTCCGAGACACCTTTTAGAACAGAGTCTACATTTTCCACCCAGGCCTCCATTGCTTTGGAGGTTACTGCAAGGGCTAAAGCTGGTTTGCATGCCGTTCCGGCTAGGCTATATATTCTTTCGAGGTCCTGGCCGATCTTCCGATCCAGACCATCTTTAAATGAAACTGTGTCATCTAGCGGGAGGGTGACATGCTTCGCTAGGCGCATTACTGCTGCATCCACGAGGGGAGCATTCTCCAGATGCTTGACATCCTCTGATTTAAAGGGATACAGTCTAGAGGTTTTGCTTAGTATGGAAACCTTCTTATCTCCCTTGCTCCATTCTTCCTCAAACACTCCTTTCAGCTCAGAGGGAAGTGGGAAATTGGAGCGTTCTTTCCCCAGTTGCTTAAACAGTTTTCTTTGTTTCTCTGGGGGGGGGGGGGGGGGCAGTGGTATCCTCCAACTTCAAAGTTTCCTTCACTGCCTTGATCAGTGGAGAGACTAAGGCGTAGTCCAATCCCACCGTAGAATCATCTCCCTCCATCTCGTCTTGCGAGGAATAATGGGAGGAATCATGGGGCTGGAATTGGCCGGGATCCTCCTGGGCCTCGTCAGCCAAGGAGCCAGACAAGGTGGTGGACTGGCTCCTTGTGTGGGGGGCAACTATTTCTTTCATAGATTGCTGTACCACACGTTTCACAAGAGACTCAAGATTTTGTTTTTCGGTCTCTTTCTAACCAACCGCTCGGGCATAACATGGGTCGCATAGCGATTTGCCCTCCGGGATTCTGATCTTGCATCCCCAACAGGCTCTGTGGTCAGAGCGATCATCGCGGTGGTGGTGGCGGTGACTAGAGGAGGAATGGGAACGTCTCCTATGTCTAGAGGGGGTATGTGAACGTCCCCTATGATGATGGGTCCTAGACGTAGTGTCGCGTCTGGACCTGGATAATGAGTGATGATGCGGCCTGGCAAGGTCCCTTTCTTGTGACTGATGAACTGAAGTAGCCGGGCTGTAAAAGATAATACAGACAGAGGGAGGGGGAGGGAAGGTGGGCAGGATGTAACCGTTAGCAACCACCAGAAGCATAAAAGACACCAACCCCCTACCCACTCTGCACATACCTTGTGTGGGAGGGCTGGCCACACGGCGGTGAAGAGGAGTCCATGACGAGGGAGACACAGGAGTACTACACTACCTAGACTAAGGATAAGCAAATCAATGCAAGAAAGCATAAGAAAAGAAAAAGTTTTTTTTTTTTTTTGTTTTTTTTTTAAACTGTCCCTTTAAGAGACACTAAACAAAACAGGCATTACATTGCAATAGAAGTGCTTACCCCGTCCTAGCAGTCTTGAGGCTCCGGGAGGCTGCCGCTCTATGCCCACAGGTTATCCCACCTGTATAGGGCTCTTCAGCGGTTTAAATAAACCGCCGGAATGACGTCACGGCCGGTCCCGCTGCGCGCATGCGCCGATGAGACCAGACCCACTGCGCCTGCGCGGCCCCTGACCGCGGCTTGGCGCATGCGCAGATGCGCGGCGGACCGGGAACCAGGAAGAGATATGGTGTCCTGGAACGCAGAAGCGTTCCACATGCCGCAACACACACGAAATAACACAAGGGAAAACAAAACAACATACACAAACTTGTCTGCCATGAAAGAAGAGGTGAATAAAATCTTCAGACCTTGCCAGCCGAGGATTCCTGCTACATCCCTTCCACCATAGGGGTATTTTCCGGCCCTGAAACCACTCGCTCGCTCATAGCTGGGCCCTGGGTGCACCGCAGTAACAGTACCGATCGATCCAAGTAATCCACATCCTGGACATCGCACCGAATTGCATGATGAAGGTCCATGTGAGGAGGATAAAAAAGGAACACCTGTCTGTGGAGGTGAGCTCAAATTTATGGGTAAGGGGTCCTATAGCTGTGGAGAGGAGGCGGGGTTAACCCACACGTAGTCTGCCATGGAGTCTGTCAGGAAATTCAGTTTTAACACAGTTGTTTTTAGAAATCGATTTTTCCATATATTGTATGCCTGTTGTTTTTACATTTTTTTCATGATAATTATCATGAAGATTGCAGCCACTAGAGGGCAGCTGTCTATTTGCAGGAGCAGTACAGCAGTAGAGATTTGCACTTTAGTTTAGTTAGATTGAAAAACTCTGAGAATTTCCACCTGAAGGTCATCCAAAGCAACAAGTGTTTCCTGAAAGAGTCCTGTGTTAACAAGATACATTTATTTGTGATCGTAAATTAGGACAGATATATGGAAATGCATTACTTTTGAACTTTTCAACAACCTCTCCTGTATAATGTGTACCTGTAGTAAATGTAAGGTGGAGCTTTCAGCAACTTCACAAGTCTGCATGGCTAAATGACTGACATGGCACGAGTTACAAGATGCATCCCTCTATTATATTGCAATAATTTTGGTTGTGTAAAATATTGGAAATATACCAGCTTGATATACATTATACACTCTATTGTCAATAGTATTGGGACACCTGCCTATAAGTGGGGTACACACAGGGCCACTGATAGGGGGGGACCACCAGTCCTGTAGGGGGCCCGGGCTTACAGGGGGGCCCAAACAGCAGAGGGAATCAGTGCCTTCGGATGGAGGGACAATTACAGGATGCCCAATGTGACTCTCTGCAGCAGCTGAAAACCGGTTTCTCTCCCTCCCACCGACTTTCAGCTGCTGCAGGGAGAGACACAGACACAGCTACCGGCTTCACTGTCCCATTAAAAAAAATAACAAATTGTAACCCTATATTGTTTTAATCCCTTGTAAAATTTTATAAAATTCTTGTAAAAAAAATTGTAAAAAAAATATTTTGTAAAAATTGTAAAATATATTTTTTTCAAAACATTTAAATGTTTTTTTTTGGAAAATTATAAAATGTTTTTGTTCGAAAATGTAAAAAACTATTTAAAAAAGGGCTAATTCACACAGCTTCTCTGTTATCTTTGTGTCCACTAAGAATGATTTTAGTATATATTAAGTGAAAATCTTGTTTTGATATATTTGAGGGTGGCCCTGCCACGTAGGCTGTACAGGGCCCAGTGATTTCTAACAGCAGCCCTGGGTACACACTATAAGAAAATCGGGCGAACAATCGTCAGATTTTTTTCTCGTAATTTCACAACAAATCTAAACCGAAAAATGAAAATTAGTACGAAAATTCTCATATGACAAACGAGAATTTTGTTGTTTCTGATCATGCGCAGTCTTTCTTTTCCGATTTTTCTTGTGCGAAAATTGTGCGAAAACGGGATGCATTAGACGAAAATCGTTCGTTGTGTTCCGTGCGAGAAATTTTTTGGAGTTTGTCCAAATAGGCTGTTGAAAGTTGTGTACACGCTATAAGAAAATCAGATGAAAATTATTTCGATGAAAAATTTCGCCTGATTTTCTTTATAGTGTGTACAAGCCTTTACAAACACATGAACTTTAATGGCATCCCAATCCTGAATGGGGTACACACTATCAGAAAATCGGGGCAAATCGGAACCAGTAAACGAAAATTCATACGATAGTATGGGTCAGTACATTTTCTCTTATTGTATGTTGGACCTATATTTGTCCAATAACAAATATACTTACTATTTGATGACATTTATGCTTACTCTCTTTATTAGCTAAGTATATTGTAGCACCCATCCCAAATGGTTGGGACGCTATTTAAATTTAGAGGGATGTCTGAGCCAGTAGTTGGGCTCAGATGGTTGATAATTACATTTAAATTCGCCTCTGTCTCAGTTATGGTTTGCCTGGTGGTGATTTCCCTTTTTGCCTGTAGGTGGCGTTACCACCCAGGCACCTGTTGGAACACGGGCAGACCATGGTGCATTGAGTGGCCCTTCTCGGCAGTGGTATAGTGGGAGTGGTGAACTTGCTGTGCCTGCTGGGAGGGGATACTTAATGGGCAGACACCATTGATTGGGGTCCGTTCTCGCCCCGCAGCCCTCCAGGCGCGAGGTATGTATGTGTGTGTGGTCCTGGTCTCAGGGGCCACGTTGGCCCGAGGCTGCATCGCTACCTAGTAGGCCCAGCCAGTCTAGTTGGGGCCTATATCCAGAGAAGGGATCCCAAACTGTCCACCCAAATGGGGAGGAAGCATCTTAATGAAGGAGACCAGGGGAGGACCTTCCCCCGGAGGAGACCGGCACAACACTGCTGTCTCGGGAGAGGCCTGGCAACTTTATTAAGGAGGGATCCATTACACTACAAGCCCTGCAGTTCACTGGATTGGCTTAAAGGCTCTTTAAACTGTACGGCTGGAAGTTTGGGACTTTAAAATCCTGTGGCAGAGGGTTCCTGAACTATCCATTGTTCAACTTCAAACAGGTCTGTGGCAGAGACTTTGTACACTTGATTATTCTCATGGATTTCCCGCAGCAGAGGCATATGAGAGAATTGGTCCCGCTGGAGCAACCAATTCTTAGTCCATGAACTCATCCTCACCCTGTTCACAGACTGAACTCGGGTTACAGTGTTAACTGCAACACCAAGTCCAAAGCCAACACGATCTCGAGAACGAGAACGCACTTCAAACATGGTTTTAAACCGGTCGGCTGGTCAGAACGCACTCAAACAGAACGCACCGTGGAACAGCAAGGCCTGAGAAGAACGACCTGAAAAACAGTAAACTAATGGCCAAGAAGGCACTGCAAGGCAGTAACGACCTGACTGCACGCACTGAATCACAAATACAAACCCACAAGCACAAACTGAACACCAGGAAACGATCTGCAAAGCACGGAGACTGAAAAGCGCGAATCGGCTCTCACCAAACTTTTACTAACACGCGGTAACACGAAATCAGCAAAAGCAGCCCAAGGGGTGGCGCCATTAGATTTGTTCGGCCCTTTTATAGCGCGGCGTACGTTTTGTACGTGCCGTCGGTTTTTTGACTGATGGTGTGTGGCCAAGACTGATGAAAAACAGTTTCATTGGATTTCCGATGGACAAATCCATCGGACGAAAATCCATAGGTTATCCGATTGTGTGTACAGGGCTTAACTGTATCTTTTTCTACCAACATGATGTTTCAAAAAAATATGTTTTTACCATACATATTGGTCTGTCTACCAAGTCCATGAGGGGTACATTGTGCATCTTTGCACTATAGTTTTCTTTTTTCCCCTAATATATTTTGAACAGGACAGACCATTTTTTCCAACACACGCCACCTTCCTCTAACAATTTAGAGCTCTGTATTGTTTACAGTCACAGAGCTCTGTTCAGTGAAACACTGAGCCGATCAGTGGGTCCCGGCAGTCAATCATTGACTGGGGCCTGCTGATCGGCTTGTAATGTAAAGAATCACAGCACAGCCGGGCCGGTGCGTAAATTATGTACTAGGTACTTGATCCAGCACAGAACAGCCGCACTGCTGGCGTAAATTTAAGTTAGGCAGTCGGCAAGTGGATAAATACATAAATGGTCCATAGATATTAAACTTGGTGAAGGGGTGCTCACTGAAAAAGTCAAGGGGCACTCTTTGTGCGTGGGGGAAAAAAAAAAAGTTTACAGTGGTTAGTACTTCTACCTTGCAGCAAAAAAAGTTCTAAGTGTAGCCAGGAGACAGCTATCGTTGCCTGCAATTCAGAGGACACTGTCAGTGCCGTATTTGTGGGGTTGTTTACCCTTAGTGTTGACCTGGACTCCATGTTGTCATTTCCCAAAGGTAGAGCATTGAGCAGAGAAAAGCATTGTGGGATGTGTAGTCCAGTAAGCTGGGGTTTTACTTCTAGTAGGACTGGTTTGAACTACATTTACCAGCTGACTGGGAGAGAACAGATTGCTGGGAGAGCTTATAAAAAGGCTGGCCTGGACCTAGTTCGCTCTCTTGGGACCCCGGCCTGGATCTGCAAGCAGGGACTCTGTGTCTGGGTGTGCTGGGACCGAGTCACTGCCTGTGCAAGAAAGAGTCACCACACGTGTATCCTAGGTGCATCTGCGAACAGCATCGCTTCACTGCCCAGCGGCAGACTGGAGGCCATTCTACTCCATCTACACCACATTTACAGCTGATGCAGGTGGGCCGCGGCGCGCTGTGACGGAGGTTAAATGCCATCCCCTGAGCCAGGACCCTGAGAGAGATCCTGTCAAGCCATTATCATCTTCATCATCAGCGTATGGTGACCACATTTCCAAACAACCATTCAGGGTCACTCTCCCTTCCCAAAAATCAGCTTGTGTTGTAACGAATCACAGCACAGTGATTGAACACAAGAGGCGGGATTTATGATTTCTCCAATCACAAGCAGGGGGCGGGGATTGTGCTCCTCCAGGCATTCCCGGCCAGGACAAGTACTGTCAGTGAGTAAAGCGGTGATGTGGCAGCCTTTTTTGGGGCCATCAGATTGGCCCGGGGGGGGGGGGGGCTGTGTCAGTTTTCATTCCGGGACACTGTATTGTCCTGGAATGAATGTGCCTGCAAAATGCGGGACTGTCCCGGGCAATCCGGGACACGTGGTCACCCTACATCAGCGGCAGCACCATCATCAATTAAAGTATCGGTGAGCGGGCACTTGCCCATTCAGCTACATAGACACTGTATACAGGCATCATTGCCTTTCTTCACATTGCTGGTACCTGTAGTATCACAGAATACAAGCCTATTCAGCTACATAGACACTGTATACAGACACCATTGCCTTTCATCACATTGCTGGTTCATGTAGTATCACAGGATACAACACCTGTAAGCAAAGAGTCATAGGGATCACTTGGTGCTCAAACTACACAGGAAGATTGTGCGTTTCTCCCACCCATCTACATAAGTGACTCTTGTTTTTGAACCTAAAGGGTCTCTGTTCAGCTACCTGGGACTCTGTTTAAAGGAGCCAGTCATTCGTTATTTAGTTAGACTGAAAGAACGACGACAAGACCTATACGTGTTTCTTACTTGCAGTAATAAAAAAAAAAACAGGTCTCTGACCCTGCCAGACAGGGCCAGAACTGTGGAAATTTAAGTAACGAATGGACAGAAATACAAATCATTTAGCAAGTAAAACAACTCACTTGAGTTATGGGGTGTATTAACCATCCATAACTAATTTGGAATTTTGTACATAAAAATTCCCATGTAATTCTGGATTTCACATTTATGAATATTTGCTTGCTGTGTAAATTGTCTGCCACCTCTGGTTTCCACCCCGTCTGTCGGCCCGTGCTGTTGTTTCCTGACTTGCTGGAAAGTGTGCTATTAATGCAATGAAACTATTTTAACTCTCGGAAATCGTCGGATGTGAAAAAAACTGCACTTTATTTTTTCCTCATTCACTCTGCCACTAATGACATTGAAAAATACAGATTTGTTAGCTTTGAAACAAAGCTAAGGGACTCAAGCGACCTAATTCTGGAGTGTGCACACGTCTCTTCAGTCAAATGTCGGCTTTCTACTGGAAGTGATTCAGGGGCTTTAATGCTGCCCCAACATTTCAACCATAGCATGCTGCCCATCTCGATGCTTGAGTCCCCCCTCCATGTATACTGCTCTCTTCTTCCCCTCCTGTGGGTTAAGGAGGGCCATAGCTGGTGTCAGCAGTTAGAGCAGAGGAAGATCAGCAAATACAGTACCTTGAAAAATTATTCATACCCCTTGAAATTTTTCACATTTTGTCATGTTACAACCAAAAACATAAATGTATTTTACTGGCATTTTATGTGATAGACCAACACAAAGTGGCACATAATTGAGAAGTGAAAGGAAAATGATAAATGGTTTTCAATTTTTTTTTACAAATAAATATGTGAAAAGTGTGGCCTGCATTTGTATTCAGCCCCCTTTACTCTGATACCCCTAACTAAAAGTCAATACTTTGTAGAACCACCCTTTGCTGCAATTACAGCTGCAAGTCTTTTTGGATATGTCTCTACCAGATTTGCACATCTAGGAGAGTGAAGTTTCTGTCTGTTCTTCTTTGCAAAATAGCTCAAGCTCTGTCAGATTGTATGAAGAGCGTCTGTGAACAGCAATTTTCAAGTCTTGCCACAGATTTTCAATTGGATTTAGGTTTGGACTTTGACTGGGTCATTCTAACACACGAATATGCTTTATCTAAACCATTCCATTGTAGCTCTGGCTGAACCTCCGCCCAGTATCAAGTCCTTTGCAGACTCTCAGGCCTCGTACACACGGCCGAGATTCTCGTTGAAAAAAACATGTCGTTTTTTTCGACGAGATTCTTGGACAAGAAACTTGTCCCGGCCGAGTGTACACACGCTCGTTTCAAAGAACCCGCGGTTCTTTGAAAGGAGCGTACGCGGTGACGTCATCGACTACGTCGAGCATGCGCTCGTCACATTCGATGCCGTCGCCGCCATCTTGGTATACCCTACGTATGCCTAGGAAGCTACCGCGCATGCGTCAAATTCATTTTGAACATGCGCGGGCTTCGGGGAGGACAGGTAAGTGTACACACACTCACTTTTCTCGTCGAGAAACATGCCGAGGAGAATCTCGACGAGAAAATAGAGAGCAGGTTCTCTATTTTCTCGTCGAGGTTTCTTGTCGGTTTTCTCGACGAGAAACCCGATAGCAGCGTACACACGACCGATTTACTCGGCAAGACCTCTCTGCCAGCAAGTTTCTTGCTGGTTCTTGCCGAGAAAATCGGTCGTGTGTACGAGGCCTAACAGGTTTTCTTCTAAGATTGCCCTGTATTTGGCTCCATCCATCTTCCCATCAACTCTGAGCAGCTTCCCTGTCCCTGCTGAAGAAAAGCATCCCCACAACATGATGCTGCCACCACCATGTTTCACGGTGGGGATGGTGTGTTCAGGGTGATGTGCAGTGTTAGTTTTCCGCCACACATAGCGTTTTGCTTTTAGGCCAAAAATTTCCATTTTGGTCTCATCTGACCAGAGCACCTTCTTCCACATATTTGCTGTGTCCTCCACATGTCTCTGCCAAGTTCAAATTACACCCGGGAAAGTACATACCCGCTACATATATATATATATATATATATATATATATATATATATATATACACACTGTATCCAGTTTAGCTAGATCTCACTGCAGACCGTTCCTGGTGTACTGTTTCTAATATACTTCAGGCAGGTGATTCAGTTAGCTGCAGTGTATTTAATATATATATATACACATCCAGGCTTTGTGTGTATATATGTGTGTGTATATATATATATTAGTGATGAGCCGAACACCCCCGGGTTCGGTTCGCACCAGAACCCGCGAACAGACCGAAAGTTCGCACGAACTTTAGAACCCTATTAAATACAAATGCGAACGTTCGAAATCTAAAGTGCTAATTATAACGACTATTATGCATGTTATTGTCCTAAAAAGGGTTTGGGAACCCGGTTTCTGCACCAGGGGACATGTATCAATGCAAAAAGAAGTTTTAAAAACGGCCGTTTTTCGGGAGCAGTCATTTTAATGATGCATAAAGTGAAAAAAAAAAGTCAAATATTCCTTTAAATATCGTACCTGGGGGGTGTCTAAAGTATGCCTGTGAAGTGCCACATGTTTCCCATGTTTAGAACTGTCCCTGCACAAAATTAAATTTCTAAAGGGAAAAAAAGCCATTTAAAACTGCTTGCGGCTTTAATGTAATGTCTGGTCCCAGTAATATGGATGAAAATCTTTAAGAACAATGGCATAGCTACCCCATCACCCCCCCCCCCTACCCCAGCCCATTACCAGCCCCTTTGGGTCTTGTATGGATATTAAGGGGAACCCCGCACACAAAATAAAAAAGGCCCTATATACTCTGAACAGCCGTATACAGGCGGTGCATACAAGACAGGGACTGTAGGTTTGTTCTTATGTAGAATCTGTTTGTAATTTTGAACAGGTACATTGTTTAAGTGTAGCTCCAGCCCAAAAATCTCTTTTTAAGCTTTTTGGAAAACATAAGGAAGGGTTATCACCCCTGTAACATGTGTTTAGCTGTCTGTGCAGTGTGCACCTGTTCAGAACAGTCCACCTCACTTTCCGTCCTAATGACAAATGTTTTTTGAAAATTTGGGTTTTTTATTGAAACAAGAATTGGTGATAAAGCATCAGTAGAGAGGAGACACTTTTTTTCCCATATTAACTCTTACAGGAGAGAATTTGCCTTCCTAGGGGTAGATTTCCTCTCACTTCCTGTTGTATCCTTCCGTTTGCAAGGAGGAGTCGTTTGTAAGTTGGATGTTTGAAAGTAGGGGCCTGCCGTATATACTCTGCTGAAATTTGCCCCTTACATGTTGGTGTTGCCACAACACTGTGAGCCCTCACAGTTACTCTTGGTGGGCGCATGAATGGGCCCTGCTGTGAATAATTAGATTAAGAATTGTAATTGCATGCCCCTGTTGAACAGGGGCTGAAAAATTGGGCCTTTGCTGCTGGTGGTGGTGGTGTTGACACAACACTGTAAGGCCTTACAGTTTTTTTTTTTTTTTCCAGAAAAAACAAAACAAGTTTTATTGATTCAAGTTTGACACTTACAGTCCAAAGTACCATAATCTCTTCACTTACAGTCAACATGACCGTACTACTTACACTACATGCAATGAATTTTAAACACAATCACAATTGTCACCATCCTGAGTATTCATACTGCCATGAGCGGCCACCGCACCTCCCCCAAGTCACTGTCTGTGCCCGGACAATCTGCCCATTATACTCCCGTGCCTACGCACTTAAGTAGCATATCAACCCACATTTAGTCTCAAAAGTCTGTCCATAATTAGGTCGTCCAGAGCTAGCCCCGGTGTTCCCAACCACAGGTCCCATAATTTTTCAAACTTTCCAGAGCATCCCCTATGCTGGTATATAACCTTTTCCATTCTCAGTGCGTTACCAAGTGCATTAATCAATTCCTTGACTGTGGGGGGTGATTCAGACTTCCAATGTTGCATAATCATTTTGCGGGCCATGAAAAGGGCCCTAGTGTGGGCTTCCCTAATATGGGGTTCCCATTCCAGCTCATCTAGCAGATTCAGAAGACATTGTTTCGGATCTAATGGGACTGACACCTGGAATACTGTGTTCAGCGTGTCTGTCACCCCCTTCCAATAGGTATGCAACTTGGGGCAGCGCCAGAGCATGTGTATTAGGTCCCCATGGTCTCTTTTACATCTCGTACAGGTCGGTGCGGGCAGCAGTCCCATACCATATAGTCTGTGAGGCGTGTAGTATACTCTCAGGAGTGTATATAGTTGCGTCAGCCGCTGTGTCACATTGAGGGAGCATACGGTAACCGACTGCAGGGCCTCCTCCCACTGATCCTCATCCAGGGGTCCTACATCCGTTTCCCATTTCCCTTTAACAGTCAGGGGGTGTTTTGTGAGAAATTTACAAAGCAGCGTGCCGTAGCTCTGGGAAATGAAGCCCTTAGACGTCTCTGCACCCCTAAGCTGCAAGAGAAGCGGAGGGGAATCTACATGCCACTCTGAGACCCTTGACTGAGCTGTAAATGCATGCCGAAGCTGCAGATAGTAGAAAAGCATGTTCGCAGGCAAATGATATGCCTCCCTTAAAGTCTCAAAGGGCAGTAACTTGCCGTTCCCAATAATTTGTGTCAGGTAGCAGACTCCATACCTCTTCCACCTGTCCCCATGCTGTAATTTGGCTAGCTCGGGATAGGAATCATTTGCCCAGATAGGGCTGAACTCCGTAATACCTGAGGCCCCCTGTAGATATTTAGTTTTATTCCATATCTTCTGTATTAAACTGTACGTAGGGAAGCTTTTATGAGGCCTTCCAAAAGCTAGGGCCTCAAGCGCTGTCGGAACTGACTTTCCCCCCACTGTCCAAAGCATAATATGTTCAGAGGCGCCATGGCTTCTACCCGCCGTGTCACCCTCCAAAACCATGGTACCTATCAGATGCTGCAATTGCGACGCCAGATAGTACAACCACGGATTCGGCAAGGCAAGGCCACCTTCACCCTTGGGGCGTTGCAAGTGCTCTAATTTTATCCTGGGGGGGCGATTTTTCCAGATCAGTTCGCGAAATATGGTATTCACTATTCTGAAGATCTTCAGTGGGATCACTACCGGGGAATTGTGGAGCATGTACAGCAGTTGGGGCATAAGAATCATTTTAATTAGATTCACTCTGCCCGCAACCGACATACACAGAGTGTTCCACGTTTTAACCCGAGATCGGAATCTGGCCAGCAGCGGGGAGATATTGAGCTGACTGTATTCCCTGATATGCGGCGTCACTTGTATCCCCAGATATTTGAAGGAGGTGGCTACAGGAATACCCCCCACCCGGTCTCCGTGATGTAACAGGACATCATCCAGTGGCATTAAGGCTGACTTGGTCCAATTTATTTTAAGGCCCGAGAACTCCCCAAACTGAGCCACCGTCTCCATCGTCTCGCTCAGGGATTGCTCTGTATCACCCAGCAGAATCGTTGTATCGTCTGCATAAAGCATCACTTTCTCCTGTCTGTCCCTATAGCAGAAGCCAGTAATACCCCTATGGTCTCTAATCCAAATCGCCAATGGCTCTATAGCCAAGGCAAACAGCAGGGGGGACAATGGACACCCCTGCCGCGTACCCCGGCCCAGAGCAAATTCCGGCGACACTCTCCCCGCCTCTCTAATAACCGCCTGGGGGCAGTGGTACAGCAAACGCACCCAAGAAATGAACACCTCCCCGAAACCAAATCGCCTCAACACCTCCCAAAGGTACGGCCACTCAACGCTATCAAAAGCTTTCATAGCGTCAAGCGACAGCAGAGCTCTCTTACCCATGTTATCAGCCTGGGATTGCATATTAAGAAATAGTCTCCTGAGGTTTACTGCCGTGGATTTGTTGGGCATAAATCCCGCCTGATCTGGGTGTATGACAGAGGTAATCACTTTATTTAGCCTGAGGGCCAGTACCTTCGCCAAGATCTTTATGTCTGTTTGTAATAGCGAAATTGGCCTATACGAGGCCGGGTCCACTGGGTCCTTTCCTGGTTTGAGGATCAACACAATGTGTGCCTTTGCCATAGAGGGCGGGAGGACCCCAGACTCCCTTGCAGCATTAAAGACCCCCAACAGCTTAGGCAACAGGACCTCAGAGTACTGTCTGTAAATCTCCATGGGGATTCCATCCCCCCCCGGAGCCTTACCGCCAGGGAAGGCCGCCACCGCCACCTGCATCTCCTCCAAACTCAATGGAGAATCTAACTCCATGCTCCGAGTAGGGGAGAGACGCGGGAACGTAATTTCATCCAGGTAGCCAGACAGCTCCCCCGAGCTATATTCCGAGGCTGGGCGATACAGTGATTCATAGAAGTCTGCCAATGTCTTTATTATGAGATCAGGGGAGTTAACCAGTCGCCCCTCCGTGGTTCGCAGGGTACCAATAACCGGGGATTTCTGTTCTGAATTAGCTATCCTAGCCAAGAGACGGCCCGTCGTCTCCCCCTCCTCAAAAAATGCTGTTTTGGTAAAGAACCTCTGTTTTTCTGCCGAAGAGGCGAGCAGGTGCTCATACGCAGATTGAGCCGACTGCCACGCCCCCTTAGCCGAGTCAGTGGGATCCTGCACGTACTGAGCCTCCAGAGAATGGACTTGCCTCTCCAGAGCTTCCCTGAAGGCCTCAGAGCGCCTCTTGACCTTATTGACCTCATTGCTAAGTAAACGTCGAAGGTAAACTTTAAATGCCTCCCATTCAGCAAGGAGAGACCCTGGATCAGGCTGGTCGGAGAAAAACCTCTGAACGCTCCCCTCTAGTTCCTCTGGGGCAGTAAATAGCTTAAGCCAAATGGCGTTAAATTTCCAGGGTGCTCTGGAGAGTGTAGATAAATGAGTCACCGTAAGGCCGATCACCATGTAAGAGTGATCAGAAACACATCTAGGTTTGTATGAGACCTCCAAAACCGAGGGGAGCATCGCAGGGTTACCCACCGCCAAGTCTATTCTAGATAGTGACCCATGGGACTTAGAGAAACAAGAAAATTGTTTAACTGTAGGGTTTCGGTGCCTCCATATGTCTAGCCAGCCCACCTCCTGAAACAGTCTAGCCAGAGGAGTAGGCCTACAAGAGCTCGCCCCCGGTATCGGATGCTTGTCCATCCCCGGATCCAACCAGCTGTTAAAGTCTCCCACCAGAAGCATCGGGAGCTCCGGCCTACCCCCCAAAAACTCCAGGAGAAGCCGCAGCACCCGAGCGTCAAACGGGGGAGGTATGTAAACACAGGCTAATATACAGTTCAAAATACCAATGCGGCAATGTAAAAACACAAACCTGCCCTCAGAATCAACCCTAGAGGCATACTCCTGGTAGTCCAGAGACCTGTGCACCACCACGCTCACCCCCCGGGAGAAGGAGGTGTGAGTGGAGTGGTACGCCCAGCCCACCCAGGAGTATTTCATACATCCTTTAGTGTCAGGTGTCAGATGCGTTTCCTGAAAACATAAGATAGCAGGGTAGAACTTTTTCATACAATTAAACACCATAGTCCGCTTAAGGGGGGAGTTCAGGCCCCTAACATTCCAGGAGATCAAGGGGGTACCCTCCATTGCAGAGGCAGAAATAGTGACAGGGTGGGGCCCTTGGGCACCCCCAGCTCGGACTGTTCCAGTGAGTCAAAGTTAGTGTGGCGATGAAGAACTACGGTAGCAACAAAACGATAGGTGACCAGAAAAAAGTACGGTACATCTTTGGACTGTAAGGTAGCGTACACTGTAGAACACAACAAGGCACAACGGTGCCAACACACAGTAGAGCAGTTGTTGATAGGTAGTCCCCAGTCCGGTGGAGAATCCTCACAGTAGGAAGCGCCTGGACGGGGCTGAAATATACAGTCAGCCACAGTAACATCGCCAACAGGGCAACTCCTGGAACCGCAACCCAGCCCAACAGTGGGCTAACTGAAGGTCGATGTATTTCTACTAGATTCAAGATTAAACCTAAGTTGAATTCACAGTTCTTGTCCTAGCACATTTGGAAATTAAGTTTTCCCCCCGGCACAAGAAGAGGAACCGGATAAGATGAAAGGGTGTCCTTGAAGCCAGAACAGCATCCCATCAATGCAAGGAGATCAACAATCCAGGTATAAATGCACATTTTGTGTTACACGAGTTGTCAGGGTCAGTCTCCTCCAGCATCCACCCTGCGACGACGTAAGGCCTGCTCATTGTGATCCAGCCAGGCCGCCGCGTCCCTGGCCGACTCAAAGGACTGCACCTGGCCATCCGCCGTCACTCGCAGTTTAGCTGGGTAGAGCATTGCATATGGCAGTTGCAGGGCTCTCAGGCGTTTCTTTACGTCACCAAACTTTGCTCTACTCCTCTGCACCTCAGCAAAGAAATCGGGGTAGAATGACACTCTGACTCCGTTAAATGTGACATTGCCCCGCTCCCGCTCGCAGCGAAGAACTGTCTCTCTGTCACGGTAATGTAGGAGCTTGGCCAGCATTGAACGGGGAGGGGCCCCCTGTGGGGGGGGGGGGCGGCCCGGCACTCTATGAGCTCGTTCCACTGTAAAAAATGGGGAAAAAGTTTCCCTTCCAAACACCTCGATAAGCCAGTTCTCCACAAACATGGTGGGGTCTCTGCCCTCTGATTTCTCTGGGAGACCGACAATACGGACATTGTTCCTGCGCAAACGATTTTCTGTGTCCTCTGCTCTGTTAAATGTGTCTTGGGCCATGCGGTGTGCTGCCCTAGCCTCACTTGCTAATGGGGGTAACTTGTCCTCTAAATCGCTCACTCTGCTCTCCACAGCTGTCGCCCTTTCCCTGACCTTTTGAAGATCTTGCCTCAGAAGGGACACACTCTTCCCTCAGACCCCCAAACTGCGCCTTCATGTCAGCATTGCCCATCTGCACAGCCCTCAGTATGTCTGCTAATGTAGGCTCTGGTGTGTCTTCCGAAGGGGGGGAGGAGGGGGGCTGAACAGCATCAGCCTCAGAGCGGTGGGGGGTGTCCTCCATATCATGGCCCCAGTCTGCCTGCGTGGCCTGGTTTCCTCCATCCCCATCATCCACTGTCCCCCCAACGTCAGAAAGTACAGGGCCCTGTACCTTCTGGGTGTAGTAGAGCATGTCCCTCGTCTGAGCCTTTGGAGCTTTCCTACTGCCAGTTTCCTTAGGCTTGTCTGTCAGCCGCGATGAGCGCTGTGCTGCGGCGGCGCCATCTTGGGAGTCCGGTCCCGCCATCTCCAGCATACCGCAACGGGTCTTCCCCCGTGTACAGAGGGCCGGCGGTGGGTCCGGGCAGTGCAGGGGTTCGGTAGCCAGCTGGGGAGCCGAAGAGAGCAGGATCAGAGATGCTGGGGTAGGATCAATGGACGGATCAGGCAGGAGCTGTGAGAAGTGCGTCCTCTCACATGCCGGTCTTGGCCACGCCCCATAAGGCCTTACAGTTACTCTTGGTGGGCGCAGGAATGGGCCCTGCTGTGAATTATTAGATCAAGAATTGCAATTACATGCCCCTGTTAAACAGGGGCAGAAAAATTGGGCCTTAGGCACTGGTGCCACAACACTGCAACCCCTCACAGATACTGTACTTGGAGCACAGCAATGAGCCCTGTTGCAAAGTATTGCATCAAAAATTGTAATTACACGCCCCTGTTAAACAGGGGCTGAAAAATTGGGCCTTAGGCACTGATGCTGGTGCCACGACACTGCAACCTCTCCCAGATACTCTAGTTGGAGTGCAGGAATGAGCCCTGCTGCAAAGCATTGCATAAAAAATTGTAATAACACGCCCCTGTTAAACAGGGGCTGAAAAATTGGGCCTTAGCCACTGGTGCTGGTGCCACGACACTGCAACCTCTCCCAGATACTCTAGTTGGAGTGCAGGAATGAGCCCTGCTGCAAAGCATTGCATAAAAAATTGTAATAACACGCCCCTGTTAAACAGGGGCTGAAAAATTGGGCCTTAGCCACTGGTGCTGGTGCCACGACACTGCAACCTCTCCCAGATACTCTAGTTGGAGTGCAGGAATGAGCCCTGCTGCAAAGCATTGCATAAAAAAATGTAATTACATGCCCCTGTTAAACAGGGGCTGAAAAATTGGGCCTTAGCCACTGGTGGCGGCACCCAGAAACAAAAATGTTCTACCAAGCTATCATCATCAATCGGATCATTGAGGAGGAGGAGGATAGTCAGTCAACATAACAGGACAGTCTCTCAGCATCAGCATCAGTCTTGAAGGGATGTGACATTTGAAAATAAATTAGTCTGTTATATCAGCTTCAGGTGTTTGGTAGCTGGTGGTGATCCAAGACTGGTTCATCTTTATGAAGGTCAGTCGATCAACCGAGTCGGTGGACAGGCGCACCCTGTGATCCGTGACAAATCCTCCAGCAGCACTGAATGTGCGTTCTGAAAGAACGCTGGATGCAGGAGAGGCCAGTAGCTCAATTTGCATACTGTGCAAGCTCTGGCCAGTGATCCATCCTCAAGACCCAGTAAGCCAGAGGATTTTCGGTGGGGAAGGTGTCCAAGTCTGACCTTGCCCCTAGGTATTCCTGCACCATGTATATCAGACGCTTGCGATGGTTGCTGGAACCGATCATACCTTGGGGCTGCGGACTAAAGAATTGTCTGAACGCATCGGTCAGACGGCCACTTTCCCCACCGCTCCTTCTTTGACTGACCGAAGCCTCAGCAACTCGTTGTCCAGGACCAGGAGTTTGTAACCTCCCAGTCTCTGGGAACGCGTTGCACAGACCTTTCTGCAAGGCCTCCCGGAGTTGTCTCATCCTCTGCTCCCTCTGCGATGGTAAGATAAGGTCCGCAACCTTACCCTTGTACCGTGGATCATGGAGAGTGGCCAGCCAGTAATGGTCCCTCTCCTTGATCCGAAGAATACGAGGATCCTTCCGCAGACTTTGCAGGATCAGGGAGGCCATGCAGCGTAGGTTAGCTGAGGCATTCGGTCCGGAGTCCTCTGGGTCACTAAGGACGACATGATCCGCAGCCACCATCTCCCAGCCACGTACAGTCCACGGGTTTCTTGGGACTGTAAATCATCCCTAAAAGACTGCTGCTGATGATGCTGAGTGCCAGGCTCCACCTCCATGCTGACACAATCCTCCTCCTCCTCCTCCTCTTCCTGTGCGATGGGTGGGACAGAAGGAACACTGTCTGGGTAAAGGGGGCCTTGAGAGGCAAGGAAGTCCTCCTCTTCCTGCCTCTGTTCTGCCTGTGTCCTGGTGCCGTAGTCGCACAGGTACTCATTGATGGCCCTCTGCTGCGTGTGCAGCCGTTGCAGCATGGCCAACGTTGAGTTCCACCTGGTGGGCATGTCACATATAAGGCGGTTCTTGGGCAGGTTCAACTCCTTTTGCAGCTCAGCCAGGCGAGCACTGGCATTATAAGATCTGCGGAAATGCACACAGACTTTCCTGGCCTGCCTCAGGACATCCTGTAAGCCCGGGTACCTGCCCAAGAACCGCTGCACCACCAGGTTAAGGACGTGAGCCACACAGGGCACATGGGTCAGTTGTCCCTGTTGGAGGGCGGAAAGGAGGTTGGTGCCATTGTCGCAAACCATCATTCCTGGCTTAAGCTGGCGTGGCGTCAACCACCTCTCGGCCTGCCCCTGCAGAGCAGACAGAACCTCTGCCCCAGTGTGGCTCCTGTCCCCCAAACACACCAGCGCAAGCACGGCATGGCATATTTTTGCCTGCGTACTTGCGTAGCCCCTTGAACGCCTACGGAGCACCGCTGGTTCCGAGGACAAAGCACAGGAAGAGGCCATGGAGGAAGAAGAAGAGGAGGGGGTGGAGGAGAGAGGTGTGTCACAACCAGTAGTAGCATTTTGGAGGCGTGGCGGCGGAACAACCTCCAACACTACTGCACCTTGTTCTGCATCCTTCCCAGCTGCCAAAAGAGTGACCCAATGGGCCGTGAAAGAAAGGTAACGTCCCTGTCCATGCCTGCTGGACCATGAGTCAGCGGTAATATGCACCTTACCGCTGACCGCCCTGTCCAGCGAGGCCAAGACATTGCCTTCCACATGCCGGTAGAGAGACGGAATTGCCTTCCGTGAGAAAAAGTGGCGTTTGGGAACCTGCCACTGAGTAACCGCACATTGCACAAACTCACGGAAGGGGGCCGTGTCTACCAACTGAAAAGGCAGCAGTTGAAGCGCTAGCAATTTAGCCAAGCTAGCATTCAACCGCTGGGCATATGGATGGCTGGGAGTGAACTTCTTTCGACGGTCCAGCAGCTGGGGCAGGGAAATTTGCCTGCTAGAATCGGACCTCGGTGTACTGCTATCAGAGTGCCCGCAAGTACTTGGCTGTGACACACCTAATTCTACACCTTCATTCCTCTCAGTGCAGGTTTCAGAGAGGACTGAAGGTATAGTGGGGTTGGAGATCCCAGCTGATGCGGTGCAAGGAGAGGTCCACTTTGTTCTTTGGTGTGGGTCTTTAAGGTAGGCTTGCCAAGGAGCTGCATGGCAGGTCAACATATGTCTGGTCAAGCATGTGGTGCCCAAGCGGGTGATGTTTTGGCCATGCGATATACGCTTGAGACATATGTTGCAAACAGCAGCTGTGCGATCTGATGCACTCGACTCAAAAAAGGCCCACACCAAAGAACTTTTTGAATAATGGGCAGAGGCAGCGCCCTGCACAGGCGGAGCTCTGCGGTGTGATTCCGTCGGTGTGCTGCCTATACGCTGGCCCCCCGAGGGCATCATGCCTCGTTGGAGATGTGCCTCCTCCTCATCCTCCTCCTCTTCCTCCTCCTCTCTCCTATTAGGCACCCACGTGGAGTCAGTGACCTCATCATCCCCTCCCGCCTCATCACTGGAGCCAATCTGGCAGTATGCTGCAGCTGCTGGAACATGACTGCCAGATTGGTGTCCTTCTTGAGCATCCCCTCTCTCTGCTCTCATGCTACTGCCTTCCTCTAGCTGGGTATCATCATCAGACCCTTCGAAACGCTGGGCATCCTCCTGGAGCATGTACCCAACACTGCGCTCAAACAGTTCGGGGGACTCCTCAGGAGGACATGGTTGGTCTAGGGAAGGAGTGACTGATGATGACATTGATACCAGGGAAGAGGACGCTTTGGCAGCTGCTTTGCCAGTACCCTGAGCCTGGGTGAGAGAGGATGAGGAGGATGAGGAGGGCTTGGTCATCCACTCTACCAAGTCTTCGGCATGATGCGGCTCAACACGTCCAGCTGCCGAAAAGAAGGACAAGCGTGTCCCATGGCCACGTGCTGATGGCGATGCACCGCGTCCACGACCAGCACTGTTGTCTCTAGACACAGAGCCTGCTTGCCCTCTTTTATTGGCTCCTGACTGTCTGCCTCTCCTTGCTTGCCTTCCAGACATTCTAATAGCCTGCAGGGAGATGGGAAAACCAGCAATAAGGCCTAGCTTCAGGAGTATATTTTGCAGGAATCACACTACGCCTGCTGTAAGTGCTGCAAATGCCTGTTGGTGTAACACACCAGGAAAACACAGCAATACGGGCTAACTTCAGGTGTATAATGTGCAGGAGGCACACTCCGCCCGCTGTAAGTGCTGCAAATGCCTGTTGGTGTAAAAAACACCAGGAAAACACAGCAATACGGGCTAACTTCAGGTGTATAATGTGCAGGAGGCACACTCCGCCCGCTGTAAGTGCTGCAAATGCCTGTTGGTGTAACACACCAGGAAAACACAGCAATACGGGCTAACTTCAGGTGTATAATGTGCAGGAGGCACACTCCGCCCGCTGTAAGTGCTGCAAATGCCTGTTGGTGTAACACACCAGGAAAACACAGCAATACGGGCTAACTTCAGGTGTATAATGTGTAGGAGGCACACTCCGCCCGCTGTAAGTGCTGCAAATGCCTGTTGGTGTAACACACCAGGAAAACACAGCAATACGGGCTAACTTCAGGTGTATAATGTGCAGGAGGCACACTCCGCCCGCTGTAAGTGCTGCAAATGCCTGTTGGTGTAACACACCAGGAAAACACAGCAATACGGGCTAACTTCAGGTGTATAATGTGCAGGAGGCACACTCCGCCCGCTGTAAGTGCTACAAATGCCTGTTGGTGTAACACACCAGGAAAACACAGCAATACGGGCTAACTTCAGGTATATAATGTGCAGGAGGCACACTCCGCCCGCTGTAAGTGCTGCAAATGCCTGTTGGTGTAACACACCAGGAAAACACAGCAATACGGGCTAACTTCAGGTGTATAATGTGCAGGAGGCACACTCCGCCCGCTGTAAGTGCTACAAATGCCTGTTGGTGTAACACACCAGGAAAACACAGCAATACGGGCTAACTTCAGGTATAGGGATGAGCTTCGTGTTCGAGTCGAACATACGTTCGACTCGAACATTGGCTGTTCGATCGTTCGACGAAGATCGAACGATTTGGGCCGTTCGCGCCAAATTCGAGTGACGCGAACGGCCCACAATGCACTACGCCATCGCAGTGTCATCCAGGCGCTGTGATTGGCCAAGCATGCACTGTGACCCCGCATGCTTGGCCAATCACAGCGCCGGCAGCGAGGAGAGCAATGATTGGCCACAGGCAGGATGCCTGTGGCCAATTATTGCTGAGGGTGTTTAGTACACGCCCCACACTATAAAAGGCCGCCAGCACGGCGGCCTAGTGTAGTGTGTTCCGGAGCAGGGATAGAGTAGCATAGGCAGGGACAGTGACTGTTATTTCTTTCTTGCTTAACCTGGATTCCTTTAGTTTAGGGAAAGAGAAGGATAGGTAGGGAGAGTGTCAGTGTGTTTTGTGCTTCTGCTATAGTGTGCTTAAAAAAAACATTTATTCTAGGGACAGAAAACTCTAGGTAGGGACAGTGTCAGTTTCTTTCACTCTGCAAGTCCTTGTTTCCAGGGACCTGTAAGGACAGTGAGTTAATTGTCCTTGTGCTATATTGTGCTTAAAAAAAACATTTATTCTAGGGACAGAAAACTCTAGGTAGGGACAGTGTCAGTTTCTTTCACTCTGCAAGTCCTTGTTTCCAGGGACCTGTAAGGACAGTGAGTTAATTGTCCTTGTGCTATATTGTGATTAAAAAAAACATTTATTCTAGGGACAGAAAACTCTAGGTAGGGACAGTGTCAGTTTCTTTCACTCTGCAAGTCCTTGTTTCCAGGGACCTGTAAGGACAGTGAGTTAATTTTCCTTGTGCTATATTGTGATTAAAAAAAACATTTTTTCTAGGGACAGAAAACTGTAGGTAGGGAGAGTGTTTTTTTTCTTTCACTCTGCAAGTCCTTGTTTCCAGGGACCTGTAAGGACAGTGAGTTAATTGTCCTTGTGCTATATTGTGCTTAAAAAAAACATTTATTCTAGGGACAGAAAACTCTAGGTAGGGACAGTGTCAGTTTCTTTCACTCTGCAAGTCCTTGTTTCCAGGGACCTGTAAGGACAGTGAGTTAATTGTCCTTGTGCTATATTGTGATTAAAAAAAACATTTATTCTAGGGACAGAAAACTCTAGGTAGGGACAGTGTCAGTTTCTTTCACTCTGCAAGTCCTTGTTTCCAGGGACCTGTAAGGACAGTGAGTTAATTTTCCTTGTGCTATATTGTGATTAAAAAAAACATTTTTTCTAGGGACAGAAAACTGTAGGTAGGGAGAGTGTTTTTTTTCTTTCACTCTGCAAGTCCTTGTTTCCAGGGACCTGTAAGGACAGTGAGTTAATTGTCCTTGTGCTATATTGTGCTTAAAAAAAACATTTATTCTAGGGACAGAAAACTCTAGGTAGGGACAGTGTCAGTTTCTTTCACTCTGCAAGTCCTTGTTTCCAGGGACCTGTAAGGACAGTGAGTTAATTGTCCTTGTGCTATATTGTGATTAAAAAAAACATTTATTCTAGGGACAGAAAACTCTAGGTAGGGACAGTGTCAGTTTCTTTCACTCTGCAAGTCCTTGTTTCCAGGGACCTGTAAGGACAGTGAGTTAATTTTCCTTGTGCTATATTGTGATTAAAAAAAACATTTTTTCTAGGGACAGAAAACTGTAGGTAGGGAGAGTGTTTTTTTTCTTTCACTCTGCAAGTCCTTGTTTCCAGGGACCTGTAAGGACAGTGAGTTAATTGTCCTTGTGCTATATTGTGCTTAAAAAAAACATTTATTCTAGGGACAGAAAACTCTAGGTAGGGACAGTGTCAGTTTCTTTCACTCTGCAAGTCCTTGTTTCCAGGGACCTGTAAGGACAGTGAGTTAATTTTCCTTGTGCTATATTGTGATTAAAAAAAACATTTATTCTAGGGACAGAAAACTCTAGGTAGGGACAGTGTCAGTTTCTTTCACTCTGCAAGTCCTTGTTTCCAGGGACCTGTAAGGACAGTGAGTTAATTTTCCTTGTGCTATATTGTGATTAAAAAAAACATTTATTCTAGGGACAGAAAACTCTAGGTAGGGACAGTGTCAGTTTCTTTCACTCTGCAAGTCCTTGTTTCCAGGGACCTGTAAGGACAGTGAGTTAATTTTCCTTGTGCTATATTGTGATTAAAAAAAACATTTATTCTAGGGACAGAAAACTCTAGGTAGGGACAGTGTCAGTTTCTTTCACTCTGCAAGTCCTTGTTTCCAGGGACCTGTAAGGACAGTGAGTTAATTTTCCTTGTGCTATATTGTGATTAAAAAAAACATTTTTTCTAGGGACAGAAAACTGTAGGTAGGGAGAGTGTTTTTTTTCTTTCACTCTGCAAGTCCTTGTTTCCAGGGACCTGTAAGGACAGTGAGTTAATTTTCCTTGTGCTATATTGTGATTAAAAAAAACATTTTTTCTAGGGACAGAAAACTCTAGGTAGGGAGAGTGTTTTTTTTCTTTCACTCTGCAAGTCCTTGTTTCCAGGGACCTGTAAGGACAGTGAGTTAATTGTCCTTGTGCTATATTGTGCTTAAAAAAAACATTTTTTCTAGGGACAGAAAACTCTAGGTAGGGAGAGTGTTTTTTTTTTTTCACTCTGCAAGTCCTTGTTTCCAGGGACCTGTAAGGACAGTGAGTTAATTTTCCTTGTGCTATATTGTGATTAAAAAAAACATTTTTTCTAGGGACAGAAAACTGTAGGTAGGGAGAGTGTTTTTTTTCTTTCACTCTGCAAGTCCTTGTTTCCAGGGACCTGTAAGGACAGTGAGTTAATTTTCCTTGTGCTATATTGTGATTAAAAAAAACATTTTTTCTAGGGACAGAAAACTCTAGGTAGGGAGAGTGTTTTTTTTCTTTCACTCTGCAATTCCTTGTTTCCAGGGACCTGTAAGGACAGTGAGTTAATTTTCCTTGTGCTATATTGTGATTAAAAAAAACATTTTTTCTAGGGACAGAAAACTGTAGGTAGGGAGAGTGTTTTTTTTCTTTCACTCTGCAAGTCCTTGTTTCCAGGGACCTGTAAGGACAGTGAGTTAATTGTCCTTGTGCTATATTGTGCTTAAAAAAAACATTTTTTCTAGGGACAGAAAACTGTAGGTAGGGAGAGTGTTTTTTTTTTTTCACTCTGCAAGTCCTTGTTTCCAGGGACCTGTAAGGACAGTGAGTTAATTGTCCTTGTGCTATATTGTGCTTAAAAAAAACATTTATTCTAGGGACAGAAAACTCTAGGTAGGGACAGTGTCAGTTTCTTTCACTCTGCAAGTCCTTGTTTCCAGGGACCTGTAAGGACAGTGAGTTAATTGTCCTTGTGCTATATTGTGATTAAAAAAAACATTTATTCTAGGGACAGAAAACTCTAGGTAGGGACAGTGTCAGTTTCTTTCACTCTGCAAGTCCTTGTTTCCAGGGACCTGTAAGGACAGTGAGTTAATTTTCCTTGTGCTATATTGTGATTAAAAAAAACATTTTTTCTAGGGACAGAAAACTGTAGGTAGGGAGAGTGTTTTTTTTCTTTCACTCTGCAAGTCCTTGTTTCCAGGGACCTGTAAGGACAGTGAGTTAATTGTCCTTGTGCTATATTGTGCTTAAAAAAAACATTTATTCTAGGGACAGAAAACTCTAGGTAGGGACAGTGTCAGTTTCTTTCACTCTGCAAGTCCTTGTTTCCAGGGACCTGTAAGGACAGTGAGTTAATTGTCCTTGTGCTATATTGTGATTAAAAAAAACATTTATTCTAGGGACAGAAAACTCTAGGTAGGGACAGTGTCAGTTTCTTTCACTCTGCAAGTCCTTGTTTCCAGGGACCTGTAAGGACAGTGAGTTAATTTTCCTTGTGCTATATTGTGATTAAAAAAAACATTTTTTCTAGGGACAGAAAACTGTAGGTAGGGAGAGTGTTTTTTTTCTTTCACTCTGCAAGTCCTTGTTTCCAGGGACCTGTAAGGACAGTGAGTTAATTGTCCTTGTGCTATATTGTGCTTAAAAAAAACATTTATTCTAGGGACAGAAAACTCTAGGTAGGGACAGTGTCAGTTTCTTTCACTCTGCAAGTCCTTGTTTCCAGGGACCTGTAAGGACAGTGAGTTAATTGTCCTTGTGCTATATTGTGATTAAAAAAAACATTTATTCTAGGGACAGAAAACTCTAGGTAGGGACAGTGTCAGTTTCTTTCACTCTGCAAGTCCTTGTTTCCAGGGACCTGTAAGGACAGTGAGTTAATTTTCCTTGTGCTATATTGTGATTAAAAAAAACATTTTTTCTAGGGACAGAAAACTGTAGGTAGGGAGAGTGTTTTTTTTCTTTCACTCTGCAAGTCCTTGTTTCCAGGGACCTGTAAGGACAGTGAGTTAATTTTCCTTGTGCTATATTGTGATTAAAAAAAACATTTTTTCTAGGGACAGAAAACTCTAGGTAGGGAGAGTGTTTTTTTTCTTTCACTCTGCAAGTCCTTGTTTCCAGGGACCTGTAAGGACAGTGAGTTAATTGTCCTTGTGCTATATTGTGCTTAAAAAAAACATTTTTTCTAGGGACAGAAAACTCTAGGTAGGGAGAGTGTTTTTTTTTTTTCACTCTGCAAGTCCTTGTTTCCAGGGACCTGTAAGGACAGTGAGTTAATTTTCCTTGTGCTATATTGTGATTAAAAAAAACATTTTTTCTAAGGACAGAAAACTGTAGGTAGGGAGAGTGTTTTTTTTCTTTCACTCTGCAAGTCCTTGTTTCCAGGGACCTGTAAGGACAGTGAGTTAATTTTCCTTGTGCTATATTGTGATTAAAAAAAACATTTTTTCTAGGGACAGAAAACTCTAGGTAGGGAGAGTGTTTTTTTTCTTTCACTCTGCAAGTCCTTGTTTCCAGGGACCTGTAAGGACAGTGAGTTAATTTTCCTTGTGCTATATTGTGATTAAAAAAAACATTTTTTCTAGGGACAGAAAACTGTAGGTAGGGAGAGTGTTTTTTTTCTTTCACTCTGCAAGTCCTTGTTTCCAGGGACCTGTAAGGACAGTGAGTTAATTGTCCTTGTGCTATATTGTGCTTAAAAAAAACATTTTTTCTAGGGACAGAAAACTGTAGGTAGGGAGAGTGTTTTTTTTTTTTCACTCTGCAAGTCCTTGTTTCCAGGGACCTGTAAGGACAGTGAGTTAATTGTCCTTGTGCTATATTGTGCTTAAAAAAAACATTTATTCTAGGGACAGAAAACTCTAGGTAGGGACAGTGTCAGTTTCTTTCACTCTGCAAGTCCTTGTTTCCAGGGACCTGGAGAGACATTGAGTGAATTGTCCTTGTGCTATATTGTGATTAAAAAAAACATTTATTCTAGGGACAGAAAACTCTAGGTAGGGACAGTGTCAGTTTCTTTCACTGTGAAAGTCCTTGTTTCAAGGGACAGAGAAGGACACCTGAAGGTAGCCCTTATTGCTTTTTTCCCATCTCCCTGCAGGCCATCTATTAGAATGTCTGGAAGGCAAACAAGGAGAGGCAGACAGTCAGGAGGCAATAAAAGAGGGCAAGCAGGCTCTGTGTCTGGGGGCAACAGTGCTGGTCGTGGACGCGGTGCATTGTCATCAGCACATGGCCATGGGACACGCTTGTCCTTCTTTTCGGCAGCTGGACATGTTGAGCCACATCATGCCGAAGACTTGGTAGAGTGGATGACCAAGCCCTCCTCCTCCTCCTCATCCTCTCTCACCCAGGCTCAGGGTACTGGAAAAGCAGCTGCCAAAGCGTCGTCTTCCCTGGTATCAATGTCAGACAAATCATCAGTCACTCCTTCCCTAGACCCACCATGTCCTCCTCCTGAGGAGTCCCCCGAACTGTTTCAGCACAGTGTTGGGTACATGCTCCAGGAGGATGCCCAGCGTTTCGAAGGGTCTGATGATGAAACCCAGCTAGAGGAAGGCAGTAGCGTGAGAGCAGACAGAGGGGATGCTCAAGAAGGACACCAATCTGGCAGTCATGTTCCAGCAGCTGCAGCATACTGCCAGATTGGCTCCAGTGATGAGGAGGGAGGGGATGATGAGGTCAATGACTCCACGTGGGTGCCTAATAGGAGAGAGGAGGAGGAGGAGGATGAGGAGGAGGCACATCTCCAACGAGGCAGGATGCCCTTTGGTGGCCAGCGTAAGGGCAGTACACCGACGGAATCACACCGCAGAGCTCCGCCTGTGCAGGGCGCTGCCTCTGCCCGTCATTCAAAAAGTTCTTTGGTGTGGGCCTTTTTTGAGGCTAGTGCATCAGATCGCACAGCTGCTGTTTGCAACATATGTCTCAAGCGTATATCGCGTGGCCAAAACATCAGCCGCTTGGGTACCACATGCCTGACCAGACATATGTTGACCTGCCATGCAGCTCGTTGGCAAGCCTACCTCAAAGACCCACACCAAAGAACCAAGCGGACCTCTCCTTGCACCGCATCAGCTGGGATCTCCAACCCCACTATAACTTCAGTCCTCTCTGAAACATGCACTGAGAGGAATGAAGGTGTAGAATTAGGTGTGTCACAGCCAAGTACTTGCGCCCACTCTGCTAGCAGTACACCGACGTCCGATTCTAGCAGGCAAATTTCCCTGCCCCAGCTGCTGGACCGTCGAAAGAAGTTCACTCCCAGCCATCCACATGCCCAGCGGTTGAATGCTAGCTTGGCTAAATTGCTAGCGCTTCAACTGCTGCCTTTTCAGTTGGTAGACTCGGCCCCCTTCCGTGAGTTTGTGCAATGTGCGGTTCCTCAGTGGCAGGTTCCCAAACGCCACTTTTTCTCACGGAAGGCTATTCCGGCTCTCTACCGGCATGTGGAAGGCAATGTCTTGGCCTCGCTGGACAGGGCGGTCAGCGGTAAGGTGCATATTACCGCTGACTCATGGTCCAGCAGGCATGGACAGGGACGTTACCTTTCTTTCACGGCCCATTGGGTCACTCTTTTGGCAGCTGGGAAGGATTCAGGACAAGGTGCAGTAGTGTTGGAGGTTGTCCCACCGCCACGCCTCCAAAATGCTACTACTGGTTGTGACACACCTCTCTCCTCCACCCCCTCCTCTTCTTCTTCCTCCATGGCCTCTTCCTGTGGTTTGTCCTATGAACCAGCGGTGCTCCGTAGCCGTTCACGGGGCTACGCAAGTACGCAGGCAAAAAGATGCCATGCCGTGCTTGCGCTGGTGTGTTTGGGGGACAGAAGCCACACTGGGGCAGAGGTCCTGTCTGCTCTGCAGGGCCAGGCCGAGAGGTGGTTGACGCCACGCCAGCTTAAGCCAGGAATGGTGGTTTGCGACAATGGCACCAACCTCCTCTCCGCCCTCCGACAGGGACAACTGACCCATGTGCCCTGTGTGGCTCACGTCCTTAACCTGGTGGTGCAGCGCTTCTTGGGCAGGTACCCGGGCTTACAGGATGTCCTGAGGCAGGCCAGGAAAGTCTGTGTGCATTTCCGCAGATCTTATAATGCCAGTGCTCGCCTGGCTGAGCTGCAAAAGGAGTTGAACCTGCCCAAGAACCGCCTTATATGTGACATGCCCACCAGGTGGAACTCAACGTTGGCCATGTTGCAGCGGCTGCACACGCAGCAGAGGGCCATCAATGAGTACCTGTGCGACTACGGCACCAGGACAGGGTCAGGGGAGCTTGGTTTTTTTTCTCCACGCCAGTGGGGCATGATCAGGGATGCATGCACTGTCCTGGCACCATTTGAGGAGGCCACGAGGATGGTGAGCAGTGACAGTGCATGCATCAGTGACACTGTACCTCTTGTCCACCTGTTGGAGCACACGCTGCGTGGAATAATGGACAGGGCACTTGAGGCAGAACAGAGGCAGGAAGAGGAGGACTTCCTTGCCTCTCAAGGCCCCCTTTACCCAGACAGTGTTCCTTCTGTCCCACCCATCGCACAGGAAGAGGAGGAGGAGGAGGAGGAGGAGGAGGAGGAGGATTGTGTCAGCATGGAGGTGGAGGCTGGCACTCAGCATCATCAGCAGCAGTCTTTTAGGGATGATTTACAGTCCCAAGAAACCAGTGGACTTGTACGTGGCTGGGAGGAGGTGGCTGCGGATCATGTCGTCCTTAGTGACCCAGAGGACTCCGGAGCGAATGCCTCAGCAAACCTACGCTGCATGGCCTCCCTGATCCTGCAAAGTCTGCGGAAGGATCCTCGTATTCTTCGGATCAAGGAGAGGGACCATTACTGGCTGGCCACTCTCCTTGATCCACGGTACAAGGGTAAGGTTGCGGACCTTATGTTACCGTCGCAGAGGGAGCAGAGGATGAGACAACTCCGGGAGGCCTTGCAGAAAGGTCTGTGCAACGCGTTCCCAGAGACTGGGAGGTTGCAAACTCCTGGTCCTGGACAACGAGTTGCTGAGGCTTCGGCCAGTCAAAGAAGGAGCGGTGGGGAAGGTGGCCGTCTGACCGATGCGTTCAGACAATTCTTTAGTCCGCAGCCCCAAAGTATGATCGGTTCCAGCAACCATCGCCAGCGTCTGATAAACATGGTGCAGGAATATCTAGGGGCAAGGTCAGACTTGGACACCTTCCCCACCGAAAATCCTCTGGCTTACTGGGTCTTGAGGATGGATCACTGGCCAGAGCTTGCACAGTATGCAATTGAGCTACTGGCCTGTCCTGCATCCAGCGTTCTTTCGGAACGCACATTCAGTGCTGCTGGAGGATTTGTCACGGATCACAGGGTGCGCCTGTCCACCGACTCGGTTGATCGACTGACTTTCATCAAGATGAACCAGTCTTGGATCACCACCAGCTACCACACACCTGATGCTGATATAACAGACTAATTGATTTTAAAATGTCACATCCCTTCAAGACTGATGCTGATGCTGAGTGCCTGTGCTGTTATGTTGACTGGCTATCCTCCTCCTCCGAGTCCTCAATGATACGATTGATGATGATAGCTTGGAAGATCATTTTTGTTTATGGGTGCCGCCACCAGTGCCTAACGCCCAATTTTTCAGCCCCTGTTTAACAGGGGCGTGTAATTACAATTTTTGAAGCAATACTTTGCAACAGGGCTCATTGCTGTGCTCCAAGTACAGTATCTGTGAGGAGTTGCAGTGTTGTGCCACCAGTGCCTAAGGCCCAATTTTTCAGCCCCTGTTTAACAGGGGCGTGTCATTACAATTTTTGAAGCAATACTTTGCAACAGGGCTCATTGCTGTGCTCCAAGTACAGTATCTGTGAAGGGTTGCAGTGTTGTGCCACCAGTGCCTAAGGCCCAATTTTTCAGCCCCTGTTCAACAGGGGCATGTAATTACAATTCTTGATCTAATAATTCACAGCAGGGCCCATTGCTGCACCCACCAAGAGTAACTGTCAGGGCTTACAGTGTTGTGGCACCAGCACCACCATCAAAGGCCCAATTTTTACTACCACTGTTCAACAATTATATGTAATTAAAATTCCTGATATAATAGTTGACAGCAGGGCGTTCCAGCACCAACCAAGAGTAACTGTGAGTGCTTACAGTGTTGTGCCAACACCAACAACTAAGGGGCCTATTTCTGCAGAGTATATACGGCAGGTCCCTACTTTCAAACATCCAACTTACAAACGACTCCTACTTGCAAACGCAAGAAGACAACAGGAAGTGAGAGGAAATCTACCACTAGGAAGGAAAATTCTCTCCTGTAAGAATAAATATGGGAGAAAGGTGTCTCCTCTGTACTGATGCTTTATCAGCAATCCTTGTTTCAAGAAAAACACCACATTTCAAAAACAGTTGTCATTAGGACGGAAAGTGAGGTGAAATGTTCTGAACAGGGGCACAGACAGCAAAACAAATGTTACAGGGGTGATAACCCTTACCTATGTTTTCCAAAAAGTTTAAAAATAGATTTTTGGTCTGGAGCTACACTTCAACAATGTACCTGTTCAAAATTACAAACAGATTCTACATAAGAACAAACCTACAGTCCCTGTCTTGTATGCACCGCCTGTATACGGCTGTTCAGAGTATATAGGGCCTTTTTTATTTTATGTGCGGGGTTCCCCTTAATATCCATACAAGACCCAAAGGGGCTGGTAATGGGCTGGGGTAGGGGGGGGTCATGGGGTAGCTATGCCATTTTTCTTAAAGATTTTCATCCATATTACCGGGACCAGACATTACATTAAAGCCGCAAGCAGTTTTAAATGGCTTTTTTTTCCTTTAGAAGTGTCATTTTGTGCAGGGACAGTTCTAAACACGGGAAACACGTGGCACTTCACAGGCATACTTTAGACACCCCCCAGGTACGATATTTAAAGGAATATTTGACTTTTTTTTTTCACTTTATGCATCATTAAAATGACTGCTCCCGGAAAACGACCGTTTTTAAAACTTATTTTTGCATTGATACATGTCCCCTGGTGCTGAACCCGGGTTCCCAAACCCTTTTTAGGACAATAACATGCATAATAGTTTTTATAATTAGCACTTTAGAATTCGAACGTTCGCATCCATTGTATTTAATAGGGTTCTAATGTTCGTTCGAACTTTCGGTCCGTTCGCGGGTTCTGGTGCGAACCGAACCCGGGGGTGTTCGGCTCATCACTATTCAGGTATATAATGTGCAGGAGGCACACTCCGCCCGCTGTAAGTGCTGCAAATGCCTGTTGGTGTAACACACCAGGAAAACACAGCAATACGGGCTAACTTCAGGTGTATAATGTGCAGGAGGCACACTCCGCCCGCTGTAAGTGCTGCAAATGCCTGTTGGTGTAACACACCAGGAAAACACAGCAATACGGGCTAACTTCAGGTGTATAATGTGCAGGAGGCACACTCCGCCCGCTGTAAGTGCTGCAAATGCCTGTTGGTGTAACACACCAGGAAAACACAGCAATACGGGCTAACTTCAGGTGTATAATGTGCAGGAGGCACACTCCGCCCTCTGTAAGTGCTGCAAATGCCTGTTGGTGTAACACACCAGGAAAACACAGCAATACGGGCTAGCTTCAGGTGTATACTGTGCAGGAGGCTTAGCAACAATGACACTGACACTGTCCCCTGCCTATCCTTCTCTCTCCCTGCACACAAGGTTTATCAAAGAATATAACACTGACACTCTCCCTGCCTATCCTTCTCTCTCCCTGCACACAAGGTTTAGTAAAGAATATGACACTGACACTGTCCCCTGCCTATCCGTCTCTCTCCCTGCACACAAGGTTTATCAAAGAATATGACACTGACACTGTCCCCTGCCTATCCTTCTCTCTCCCTGCACACAAGGTTTAGCAAAGAATATGACACTGACACTGTCCCCTGCCTATCCTTCTCTCTCTCCCTGCACACAAGGTTTAGCAAAGAATATGACACTGACACTCTCCCTGCCTATCCTTCTCTCTCCCTGCACACAAGAATAGCACAAAGAATATCAACACTGTCCCTGCTTATCCTTCTCTTTCCCTGCGCCGGAACACACTACACAAGGCCGCCGCGCTGGCGGCCTTTTATAGTGTGGGGCGTGTGCTAAACCCCCTGAGCTATAATTGGCCACAGGCAACCTGCCTGTGGCCAATTATGGCTCTCCTAGCTGCCGGCACTGTGATTGGCCAAGCATGCGGGGTCACAGTGCATGCTTGGCCAATCACAGCGCTGGGATTGCACTGCGATGGCGCAGTGTATTGTGGGCCGTTAACGTCACTCGAATTTGGCGCGAACGGGCCAAATCGTTCGATGTTCGCCGAACAGCCGATGTTAGAGTCAAACGTATGTTCGACTCGAGCACCGAGCTCATCCCTAATATATATATATATATATATATACACACTGTATCCAGTTTAGATAGATCTCACTGCAGACAGTTCCTGGTGTACTGTTTCTAACATACTTCAGGCAGGCAGATGATTCAGTTAGTTGCAGTGTATTTAGCATATATATACATCCCGGCTTGTATGTATGTATGTGTGTGTATATATATATATATATATATATATATATATATATTGTGACAGCAGGAAGGTAAAGTTACCTGGTTGCATCCAGGGGGGTAGATATATTTCGCCCAGATTCAGGCTTTACGCCGACTTATACAACTAGGTGGAGAGTTGTATAAGCCCAGCTGAGGCTAGTGGGCTCATGGATGACTCATACCTCTAGGGAGAGTGTGGGGCGTCGTGCAGACAGGGAGTTGATGAGACCAGCTGAAGCTTGTCAGCTCATTTAGGCCTCTATAAGAACTCCCAGATTCATTAGGTGTTTGCTCATGCCTGGAACCAGACCTGTGTGGACTGTCTAGGGAGAGTGAACCCCTGTGCGGTGAGACAAAGCCTGTGTGGCTATTTGCTTGGACATTTAAAACCAGGGACTTAGGGACTAGGACAGCACTAGGCTGATCCCAGTTGTTAGGAAACCTGTATGTTTAGTCAGAGGTCAAGTTGACCAGGATTTATTTTGTTTATGTTTCTTTTGCTTTGCTGTGTTTTGTCACTGTAAATAGAAAATAAACCGCACCTTTTTGATTTTGAAAACCACAACCTCCGTTTGCTGGGCCTGTTTTGTGTGGGGAGCCCATCCCGGGGGTCACACACACCCGCTGCCGAGCTAACCCCCTCACAGTTGGTGGAGAACCAGTGGCAGTTTTTTTTTAAGCCAGCATGGAGGAGATACTGAAGCAGCTGGCTCTAGCAAATGCCAATCAACAGCAGACAAATGCAGGTTTACAAAAGAACTTCGCAGCCCAGCAGCAAGCTCATCAACAGAGCCTTGCAGCCCAGCAGCAGACAAACGCAACTTTGCAACAGAGTCTGGAGGCTCAGCAACAAGCCCAGCAGCAATCTGAGGCCCGCTTCATAGACCTGTTGCAGAAGCAAGAGCAGAGACTACAACAACAGATGGAAGCAGTAATGCAGCAACGTCCGCAGACCAGTGAGGAAAGCCGTCCCACTAATACCGCGTCCTTTGGGGTGAGTCGTTTATTGACAAAAATGACTGGAGAGGATGATCCAGAGGTATTTTTGACCACATTTGAAAGGACCGCTGAAAGAGAAAAGTGGCCTGAGGAGCAGTGGGCTGGACTGGTGGCTCCTCTGTTAACTGGTGAATCGCAGAAAGCTTACTATGACCTAGAGCCTAACCAAGCAAAAGACTATGTGATGCTAAAAGCTGAAATATTGGCAAGGCTGGGTGTCACCCAGGCTGTCCGGGCTCAGCGTGTGCATAACTGGACTTTCCAGCTTGGAAAACCCCCCAGGTCTCAAATGTATGATCTCATTCACCTGAGCAGAAAGTGGCTACAGCCAGAGACTTTGTCCGCACCAAAGATTGTGGAACGTGTTGTAATGGATCGATTTTTGAGAGCTCTTCCTACTGCCATCCAAAAGTGGGTAAGCCATGGAGACCCAGAGACGGCCGATGGTCTTGTGGATCGTGTGGAGAAATACTTGGCTACAGAGAACCTGACGGCCTCTTCCAGAGACACTCGGACTTTCCACCCTAAGACCAGACCATCCCCAGGGGCGGATAAGAGGATTCCAAGGGGTGAGGGTGGAGAGAGTGAGAGGGTGGGAGCTCTACCCCAAGTTTGGCGAGAACAGCCTGGGAAATCAGCGGCTCAAGAGGCGGCAAGAAGGATCGTTTGCTACCGCTGCCGGCAAGCGGGACATATTGCAGCCAATTGCCCGGTTGTGGAGGAACCCATGCAGTGTGACTTTCTGACGGGCAGACGTCAGTCGCTGTGTGCGACAGTCGCATGCACTGCCATTCGAGGAACTGAGAAACATTTATGCAAAATGTGTGTTAATGGTAGAAATGTTGTGGTATTGCTGGATTCAGGTAGCCTTGTGACCCTGATAAAGGCTGAGTTAGTTAAAACAGAGGTCTCTGGGAATAGCAAGGTAGCTGTTATTTGTGTGCATGGGGACACCCGAGAGTATCCAGTGACTACAGTGTGTTTCGAGACCCCCAAAGGTACCCTCTCTCATCCAGTGGGCTTAGTATCTCAGTTACCGCATGACGCCATTGTGGGAAGGGATTTTCCGAAGTTCTGGGAACTGTGGGATGATCCTGAGCCCCCCACTGGTGCCCCTATGTACCAGGAATGTGATAGCCAGAACTCCCCTGAGAGTGGTGAGGACTCTCCGGAATTTCCCTTATCAGTATTGGCAGGGGAGACTCAAGAAACTGGAGAGGAGCCCACCTCCTAAGACGAAAACCTACCGTCTGTGGAGTTTTCTGATCTTGAGGTTCACAGGGAAAACTTTGCCACAGAACAGTTGAAAGACCCCGCCCTAATAAAGGCACGGGAAAACGTAGTGAAAATAGATGGCGAGTTAGTGAACCCAGATAATACCTGCACTTACCCATACTTCAGCGTAGAGAAGGACCTACTGTATCGGGTGGCAAAAAGGGCAGAAGAAACCGTTGAGCAGCTTGTGGTGCCCAAACCTTACAGGAAGTTGGTGTTGGAGTTGGCCCATGGGCACATTCTTGGAGGTCATCTGGGGACAGAGAAAACCCGAGAGAGGGTATTACAGAGATTCTATTGGCCGGGGGTGATGAAGGACATAGAAAATTATTGTTCCTCCTGCCCTGTGTGTCAGAGGTTGGCCCCGATGCCACATTTCCGTAGCCCGCTGGTCCCTCTACCCATCATTGAGGTCCCGTTTGAGAGGATCGCCATGGATTTGGTAGGTCCTATAATCAAGTCCGCTAGGGGGCACCAGTACATATTAGTTATAATGGACTATGCCACCCGTTATCCAGAAGCGATCCCTCTCCGAAATACCTCGGCCAAAACCATAGCCAAAGAGCTATCTCTTGTGTTTAGCCGGGTGGGTATTTGTAAAGAACTGCTTACGGACCAAGGTACACCCTTTATGTCCCGGGTTATGAAGGAGCTGTGTAAATTGTTCAAAGTGACGCAATTACGTACATCTGTGTATCACCCCCAAACCGATGGGCTGGTTGAAAGATTCAACAAAACCCTAAAACAAATGTTGAAGAAAGTGGTGGATAGAGATGGAAAGGATTGGGACTGTCTACTTCCTTATCTGATGTTTGCTATTAGGGAGGTGCCCCAATCCTCTACGGGATTCTCCCCATTTGAGTTACTGTATGGGAGACACCCAAGAGGGCTGTTGGATATTGCCAAGGAAACTTGGGAAAGTGAGAGTTCTCCCCACAGGAGTGTGATTGAGCATGTCGCCCTGATGCAAGACCGAATTGCACAGGTAATGCCCATCGTGAAGGAACATTTGGCCCAAGCGCAGTTAGCACAGCAGAGAGTGTACAACCGTGGAGCCAAGACCCGTACCTTTTCCCCGGGGGATAGGATACTGGTACTTGTCCCTACGGTTGAAAGTAAATTCCTTGCCAAATGGCAAGGCCCCTATGAGATAATGGAAAAAGTGAGCGAAGTGAATTACAAGGTCAGACAACCAGGAAGGCGAAAGCCCGAACAGATCTATCACGTTAATCTGTTGAAAGCCTGGAGGGATAGAGAGTCCCTAGTCGCAGACACTTGGTCACCAGCTCAAACTGGTTGCGTGATTCCTGAGGTTGGAATAGCAGCCACCTTGTCACAACCCCAACAACAGGAGGTTAAGGAGTTTGTGCTTCGCAACAAGGAGGTATTCTCTGAGCTGCCAGGACAAACATCTGGGGTAGAGCATGACATCATTACCCCACCCGGTGAAAGGGTGAAGTTAAAACCCTATCGGATCCCAGAGGCCCGACGGGAGGCAATACGGGAGGAAGTACAGAAAATGCTGAACTTAGGGGTGATAGAGGAGTCCCAAAGTGATTGGTCTAGTCCCATTGTGTTGGTGCCTAAACCGGATGGGAGCTGGCGATTTTGTAACGATTTTCGTCAGTTGAACAAAGTTACAAAATTTGACACCTACCCCATGCCACGTATTGATGAGTTGATCGACCGGCTGGGAACAGCCCGATACATGACGACTCTTGACCTCACAAAAGGGTATTGGCAAATCCCCCTGGCCAAGTCGGCCAAAGAGAAAACCGCATTTGTAACCCCAGACGGGGCGTTCCAATATAAAAGAATGCCGTTCGGGTTACAGAATGCGCCGGCCACATTCCAGCGGAAAATGGACCAGATGCTGAGGCCCCATCGGAAGTATGCTGCGGCTTACCTGGATGACGTAATTGTCCATAGCACAGATTGGGCCTCACATCTGCCAAAAGTGCAAGCAGTCCTGGACTCTGTTCGGGAAGCGGGGTTTACGGCTAACCCCAAGAAGTGTACCATTGGGCAGGAGGAGGCCAAATATCTTGGGTACACCATTGGGAGGGGAGTAATAAAACCCCAACTCAACAAAATCGAGGCCATCCAGAGTTGGCCACGTCCCAACAGCAAGAAGCAGGTACGAGCCTTTCTGGGAATCGCTGGGTATTATCGGCGATTCATTCCCCACTTTGCTTCTAAGGCTGTGCCCCTAACCAACCTGACGAAGGGGAAAGGGTCGGTCATGATTAAATGGACCCCCGAGGCTGAGGCAGCATTCCAATTCTTGAAACAAGCCTTATGTAGCCAGCCAGTGTTGTACTCACCCGACTTCTCTAAAGACTTTGTCGTACAAAGTGATGCGTCAGATGTGGGGTTAGGAGCAGTATTGTCCCAGGTCTGGAACGGGGAAGAGCACCCAGTCATTTACCTCAGCAGGAAGTTGAAGTCCCATGAGGTAAATTACGCCACCGTTGAAAAGGAGTGTTTAGCGGTGAAGTGGGCTCTAGATTCCCTTCGGTACTACCTGCTAGGTAGGCACTTTGACATGGTTACGGATCACGCTCCGTTAAAATGGATGGCTCAAAACAAGGAAACAAATAGAAGAGTGAATAGGTGGTTCCTGGCCCTCCAGGAATTCAACTTCACAGTAAAGCATCGCCCTGGCGTTCAAATGGGGAATGTGGATGCTTTGTCTCGAGTACATGAATGCCTGATTGCTGGTGTTCCAACCCCAAGGTTAAAACAAGAGGGGGGGGTATGTGACAGCAGGAAGGTAAAGTCACCTGGTTGCATCCAGGGGGGTAGATATATTTCGCCCAGATTCAGGCTTTACGCCGACTTATACAACTAGGTGGAGAGTTGTATAAGCCCAGCTGAGGCTAGTGGGCTCATGGATGACTCATACCTCTAGGGAGAGTGTGGGGCGTCGTGCAGACAGGGAGTTGATGAGACCAGCTGAAGCTTGTCAGCTCATTTAGGCCTCTATAAGAACTCCCAGATTCATTAGGTGTTTGCTCATGCCTGGAACCAGACCTGTGTGGACTGTCTAGGGAGAGTGAACCCCTGTGCGGTGAGACAAAGCCTGTGTGGCTATTTGCTTGGACATTTAAAACCAGGGACTTAGGGACTAGGACAGCACTAGGCTGATCCCAGTTGTTAGGAAACCTGTATGTTTAGTCAGAGGTCAAGTTGACCAGGATTTATTTTGTTTATGTTTCTTTTGCTTTGCTGTGTTTTGTCACTGTAAATAGAAAATAAACCGCACCTTTTTGATTTTGAAAACCACAACCTCCGTTTGCTGGGCCTGTTTTGTGTGGGGAGCCCATCCCGGGGGTCACACACACCCGCTGCCGAGCTAACCCCCTCACAGTATATATATATATATATATATATATATATATATATATACAGTGTATCCTGTGTAGCTAGATCTGACTGCAGGCCATTCCTGGTGTACATATTCAAATACACTTTCAAGCAGGCAGGCCGGCCAGGCAGGTACATAAAAGTGATCACAAATAGCAAGATAAAAAGCAATATGGGGAGTGGTGTACCCAGTAGAAGTCCTAGTCGGACGAAACGCGTAGGGCTTGGTACACCACTCCCCATATTGCTTTTTATCTTGCTATTTGTTACATAGTTACATAGTTACATAGTTACATAGTTAGTCAGGTTGAAAAAAGACAAAGTCCATCCAGTTCAACCATAAAAAAAATAACTAAAATAAAATAAAAAAAAATATTGTGCACTCCCATATACCCAATTCTATACCCACAGTTGATCCAGAGGAAGGCAAAAAACCCCAGCAGAGCATGATCCAATTTGCTACAGCAGGGGAAAAAATTCCTTCCTGATCCCCCGAGAGGCAATCGGATTTACCCTGGATCAACTTTACCAAGAACTGTTAGTACTCAGTTATATTATGTACATTTAGGAAAGTATCCAGGCCTTTCTTAAAGCAATCTACTGAGCTGGCCAGAACCACCTCTGCAGGGAGTCTGTTCCACATTTTCACAGCTCTTACTGTGAAGAAACCTTTCCGCATTTGGAGATGAAATCTTTTTTCTTCTAGACGTAAAGAGTGCCCCCTTGTTCTCTGTGTTGACCGTAAAGTGAATAACTCATCACCAAGTTCACTATATGGACCCCTTATATATTTGTACATGTTAATCATATCCCCCCTTATTCTCCTCTTCTCAAGAGTGAATAAATTCAGTTCCTCTAATCTTTCTTCATAGCTGAGCTCCTCCATGCCTCTTATCAGTTTGGTTGCCCTTCTCTGCACTTTCTCCAGTTCCCCGATATGCTTTTTGAGAACTGGTGCCCAAAACTGAACTGCGTATTCCAGATGAGGCCTTACTAATGATTTGTACAGGGGCAAAATGATGTCTCTCTCTCTGGAGTCCATACCTCTCTTAATACAAGAAAGGACTTTGCTCGCTTTGGAAACCACAGCTTGGCATTGCATGCCATTATTGAGCTTATGATCTACCAAAACCCCCAGATCCTTCTCCACTACGGATCCCCCCAGTTGTATTCCCCCTAGTATGTATGATTTGTGATCACTTTTATGTATCTGACGGTTTTATTACAATAAAACCCTTTTTATACTCTTTTGACCTGCACTATTGGAGCACTGTTTTTCTTTTTCCTTTAATGGTTGGCGGATTAAGTTTTTTGAGTCGTTCCATTGTGCCCTTCATTTGACCCCCACAAGGGTCATTTTTCCATTTGAAGTCGTCTCAACATTTGTTTAAAACAGGGTGGATACCCTGGGAGCTCTCAGCATTCTTCTACAAAGTCCAGGACACCATTTATCGAGCCGTGGATTGTTTGGTCCAGTGGCTATGTCCGTGATACCTGCTATACAGAGTCTTCAAACAAGTTGAGCCTATCCACTGTTGGGATTTCCTATGCCTGAATGATCTGCTGTCACTGACAGTCAGATCCACTGGTTCCGGTAAGCGTATTTTATCTATTCTCACCATTGTGAAAGAAAGTTCCATTTGATGATCCTTATGGTTACACGTTCACCTTCATCGTCACTTCACATGTTATGTTGATGGACATTTCTTCTTTTTTTTTCCACACGTGGACTTATTTCATTTATATTCACGTTATTATATTGGTTTTTATTGTGTACACTGAAGCCCTGTACACACGATCGGTTTTACCGATGAAAACCGTCCGATGGATTTTTTTCATCGGACAAACTGATCGTGTATGGGACTCATCGGTCTTTTTTCCATCGGTTTTAAAAAATAGAACATGTTTTAACATTTTCTGATGGATCCAAAACCGATAGCAAATTCCGATCGTCTATGGGCAAGTCCATCGGATAAAAAACCCACGCATGCTCAGAATCAAGTCGACGCATGCTCAGAAGCATTAAACTTAATTTTTTTCGGCTCATCGGAGTGTTTTACGTCACCGCGTTTGGAACGGTCAGTTTTTTGACTGATGGTGTGTGGAAAACAGTTTCATCGGATATCCGATGGTCAAATCCATTGGACTAGAATCCATAGGAAATCCGATAGTGTGTACAGGGCTTGAGAGGTCACACTCACTCAGTGAGATATTTTTTAGTATCACTAGCGCTACATTCACATTTCTATTATCATTTGAATTTCAGTCACATTCTAGTGTAGCAGCTTTTTCATGCATTTTTGTTTTTCTTTTTTGATCAGTGCAATATTTTACCCTTTTTCCAGGCCAGGCAGGCGATTCAGTGATCTGCAGTGCATAAAATATATATACTGTCTCCTACATATATATTCACTGCATTCTAGTCTAGCCAAGACTATACCTGACTGCAGGCCATTCCTGGTGTACGTATTCAAATACACTTTCAGGCAGGCAGGCCAGGCAGGTGATTCAGTGATCTGCAGTGCATAAAATATATATACTGTCTCCTACATATATATCCACTGCATTCTAGTCTAGCCAAGACTATACCTGACTTCAGGCTATTCCTGGTGTACATATTCAAATACATTTTCAGGCAGGCAGGTGATTCAGTAATCTGCAGTACATAAAATATATATACAGTCACCTACATATATACCCACTGCATTCTAGGCTAGCCAAGCCTATACCTGACTGCAGGCCATTCCCGGTGTAATTTTTCTAGTAAACTTCAGGCAGTGTTTTGCTAATTCAATTTTACAGCATGTCTGGAAGGCCACCAAGGAAAGGCAGATGCTCACAGGTCACTAAAAGAGGGCAAGCAGGCTCTGTGTCTACAGCCAACAGTGCTGGTCGTGGACACGGTGCATTCTCAGCATGTGGCGGTGGGGCACGCTTGTCCTTTTTTTCGACAGCTGGCCGTTTTGAGCCACAACATGCAGAAGAGTTGGTAGAGTGGATCACAAAGCCCTCCTCATCCTCTGTTATCCAGGCTCCGAGTAGCTTGGCTGCCAATGCAGCTGCCAAAGCGGCCTATTCCATCGGCTCAATGGCATCAGTCACTCCTTCCCTAGCCCCACCATCATGTCCTGAGGACTCCCCCGAACTGTTCGACCACAGTGTCGAGTACATGCTGCAGGAGGATGCGCAGCGTTTTGAAGGCTCCCAGGTTGAGGATGAAGGCAGTAACGTGAGCCCAGAGAGAGGGGGTGCCCAAGAAGGACAAGAAACTGGCAGTCATGTTCCCCCAGCTTCAGCATTTTGCTCCAGTGACGAGGAGGGAGGGGATGATGAGGTCACTGACTCTATGTGGGTGCCTGATAGAAGAGAGGAGGAGGAGGAGGAGGCACATCTCCAACTAGGCAGGATGCCCTCCAGGGGCCAGCTTAAGGGCAGCCACCAGACTGCATCACACCGCACAGCTACGCATATGCAGGGCGCTGCTGATTCCCCGCATATTTTGAAAAGTTCTTTGGTGTGGGCCTTTTTTGAGACATGTGCAGCAGATCGCACCGTTGTTTGCAACTAATGTCTGAAGCGTATCATTCGTGGCCAAATCAGCAGCCACTTGGGCACCACATGCTTGACCAGACATATGTTGACCTCCCATGCAGTCCATTGGCAACAGTACTTAAAAGACCCACACCAAGGATCAAGGCGGACCTCTTCTTGCTCCTCATCAGCTTGGGATATCCAACCCCACTATACCTTCAGTCCTCTCAGAAACCTGCACTGAGAGGAATGAAGGTGTAGAATTAGGTGTCCCAAGCACTTGCGGGCAATCTGCTAGCGGTACACCTAAATCCGATTGTAGCAGGCAAGTTTCCCTACCCCAGTTGCTAAACCGTCAAAAGAAATTCGGTCCCAGCCATCCACATGCTAAGCGGCTGAATGCTAGTTGGGTTAAATTGCTAGCACTCCAACTGCTGCCTTTTCAGCTAGTAGACTCTGCCCCCTTTCACGAATTTGTGGAATGTGCGGTACCTCAGTGGCAGGTTCCCAAATGCCATTTTCTTTCTTGGAAGGCCATTACGGCTCTCTACCGGCATGTGGAAGGCAATGTCTCGGGCCTTGTTGGACAGGGCGGTCATCGGTAAGGTGCATATTACCGCTGACTCGTGGTCCAGCAGGCATGGACAGGGACGTTACCTTTCTTTCACGGCGCACTGGGTAACTCTGCTGGCAGCTGGGAAGGATGCAGGACAGGGTGCAGTATTATTATTATTATTATTAAAATCACTGCTCCCGAAAAAACGCCTGTTTTTAAAACTTTTTTTTTTTAATTGATACATGTCCCCTGGTGCCGGACCCGAGTCCTCAAACACTTTTTAGGACAATAGCTTGCATATTAGCCTTTAAAATTCGCACTTTTGATTATTGACGTTCGAGTCCCATAGACTTTAACGGTGTTCGAAAGTTTGCGCGAACTTTCGGTCCGTTCACATGTTCTGCCGCGAACCGAACCGGGGGGTGTTCGTCTCATCCCTATTCAACACATTACGCCACTTCTGAAGTTGTATTCTGTCGTACGAAAATTTTCGTATTGTGAGTAACCTCTTCACTTTCGACGTGAGACTAGCATGACACAAAAAACTGACATTTGGTCGTCCGAAAATCTAATGCCGCGTACACACGATCGTGATTCACGGCGGTGAAAACACCGCCGTGAATCACGGCATGAAATTAAATGAAAAACGAGGGAACGGCATTTTCCCCCACACACGACCGTTTTTCCCGTCATTTTTTTCTTTGTCGAGAAAAACGACCGTTTGTGGGCTCCGCGGCAGTGTCTCCCTATGGGAAAACTGCCACGGAAAAAATGATGGAAAATTTAGAACATGTTCTAATTTTTCTCGTCGTTTTTCCTGCCGTTTTTCTCAACGAGAAAAACGGCATAAAGCCCACAGACGATCGTTTTTCTCGCCGAAAAAAAAAAATGTCATTTTTCCCGACGGGAAAAATGATCGTGTGTACGCGGCATAAGTGTGTGTACGAGGCTTAATAGTTGTCCTGTGGACAGATTCTCCCACCTGAGCTGTGGATCTCTGCAGCTCCTCCAGACTTACCATGGGCCTCTTGGCTGTTTCTCTGATTAATGTTCTCCTTGCCCCGCCTTGCAGTTTAGGTAGACGGCCATGTCTTGGTAGGTTTGCAGTTGTGCCATACTCTTCCCATTTTCGAATGATGGATTGAACAGTGCTCTGTGAGATGTTCAAATCTTGGGGTATTTTTTTTATAACATAACCCTGCTTTAAACTTCTCCACAAATTTATCCCTGACCTGTCTGTTGTGTTTCTTGGCCTTCATGATGCTGTTCGTTCACTAAGGTTCTCTAACAAACCTCTGAGGCCTTCACAGAATAGCTGTATTTATACTGAGATTAAACTACACACAGGTGGACTCTATTTACTAATTAGGTGACTTCTGAAGGCAATTGGTTCCACTAGATCAGTGGTTCTCAACCTTTCAAGTGCCGTGACCCCTTGATAAAATTTTGCCAAGTTGTTGGGACCCCTAACAGTAAAAGAATTTAAGTAGCGTGGGTTGTCAGCAACTAAAGCAAGACAAGTAATTTGCTCTCCTAACCCACTGACATTTAGCGCTCCCTGAGTCCCTTCCACTCGTACAGTATTAATACCCCTTATGGTACATTTTAGGATGTACAGCCTCGTACACACGACCGATTTTCTCGGCAAGAACCAGCAAGAAACTTGCTGGCAGAGAGGTCTTGCCGAGTAAATCGGTCGTGTGTACGCGGTGTGAGGGGGTTAGCTCGGCAGCGGGTGTGTGTGACCCCCGGGATGGGCTCCCCACACAAAAACAGGCCCAGCAAACGGAGGTTGTGGTTTTCAAAATCAAAAAGGTGCGGTTTATTTTCTATTTACAGTGACAAAACACAGCAAAGCAAAAGAAACATAAATAAAATAAATCCTGGTCAACTTGACCTCTGAGTAAACATACAGGTTTCCTAACTAACAACTGGGATCAGCCTAGTGCTGTCCTAGTCCCTAAGTCCCTGGTTTTAAATGTCCAAGCAAATAGCCACACAGGCTTTGTCTCACCGCACAGGGGTTCACTCTCCCTAGACAGTCCACACAGGTTTGGTTCCAGGCATGAGCAAACACCTAATGAATCTGGGAGTTCTTATAGAGGCCTAAATGAGCTGACAAGCTTCAGCTGGTCTCATCAACTCCCTGTCTGCACGACGCCCCACACTCTCCCTAGAGGTATGAGTCATCCATGAGCCCACTAGCCTCAGCTGGGCTTATACAACTCTCCACCTAGTTGTATAAGTCGGCGTAAAGCCTGAATCTGGGCGAAATATATCTACCCCCCTGGATGCAACCAGGTGACTTTACCTTCCTGCTGTCACATACCCCCCCCTCTTGTTTTAACCTCGGGGTTGGAACACCAGCAATCAGGCATTCATGTACTCGAGACAAAGCATCCACATTCCCCATTTGAACGCCAGGGCGATGCTTTACTGTGAAGTTGAATTCCTGGAGGGCCAGGAACCACCTATTCACTCTTCTATTTGTTTCCTTGTTTTGAGCCATCCACTTTAACGGAGCGTGATCCGTAACCATGTCAAAGTGCCTACCTAGCAGGTAGTACCGAAGGGAATCTAGAGCCCACTTCACCGCTAAACACTCCTTTTCAACGGTGGCGTAATTTACCTCATGGGACTTCAACTTCCTGCTGAGGTAAATGACTGGGTGCTCTTCCCCGTTCCAGACCTGGGACAATACTGCTCCTAACCCCACATCTGACGCATCACTTTGTACGACAAAGTCTTTAGAGAAGTCGGGTGAGTACAACACTGGCTGGCTACATAAGGCTTGTTTCAAGAATTGGAATGCTGCCTCAGCCTCGGGGGTCCATTTAATCATGACCGACCCTTTCCCCTTCGTCAGGTTGGTTAGGGGCACAGCCTTAGAAGCAAAGTGGGGAATGAATCGCCGATAATACCCAGCGATTCCCAGAAAGGCTCGTACCTGCTTCTTGCTGTTGGGACGTGGCCAACTCTGGATGGCCTCGACTTTGTTGAGTTGGGGTTTTATTACTCCCCTCCCAATGGTGTACCCAAGATATTTGGCCTCCTCCTGCCCAATGGTACACTTCTTGGGGTTAGCCGTAAACCCTGCTTCCCGAACAGAGTCCAGGACTGCTTGCACTTTTGGCAGATGTGAGGCCCAATCTGTGCTATGGACAATTACGTCATCCAGGTAAGCCGCAGCATACTTCCGATGGGGCCTCAGCATCTGGTCCATTTTCCGCTGGAATGTGGCCGGCGCATTCTGTAACCCGAACGGCATTCTTTTATATTGGAACGCCCCGTCTGGGGTTACAAATGCGGTTTTCTCTTTGGCCGACTTGGCCAGGGGGATTTGCCAATACCCTTTTGTGAGGTCAAGAGTCGTCATGTATCGGGCTGTTCCCAGCCGGTCGATCAACTCATCTATACGTGGCATGGGGTAGGTGTCAAATTTTGTAACTTTGTTCAACTGACGAAAATCGTTACAAAATCGCCAGCTCCCATCCGGTTTAGGCACCAACACAATGGGACTAGACCAATCACTTTGGGACTCCTCTATCACCCCTAAGTTCAGCATTTTCTGTACTTCCTCCCGTATTGCCTCCCGTCGGGCCTCTGGGATCCGATAGGGTTTTAACTTCACCCTTTCACCGGGCGGGGTAATGATGTCATGCTCTATCCCAGATGTTTGTCCCGGCAGCTCAGAGAATACCTCCTTGTTGCGAAGCACAAACTCCTTAACCTCCTGTTGTTGGGGTTGTGACAAGGTGGCTGCTATTCCAACCTCAGGAATCACGCAACCAGTTTGAGCTGGTGACCAAGTGTCTGCGACTAGGGACTCTCTATCCCTCCAGGCTTTCAACAGATTAACGTGATAGATCTGTTCGGGCTTTCGCCTTCCTGGTTGTCTGACCTTGTAATTCACTTCGCTCACTTTTTCCATTATCTCATAGGGGCCTTGCCATTTGGCAAGGAATTTACTTTCAACCGTAGGGACAAGTACCAGTATCCTATCCCCCGGGGAAAAGGTACGGGTCTTGGCTCCACGGTTGTACACTCTCTGCTGTGCTAACTGCGCTTGGGCCAAATGTTCCTTCACGATGGGCATTACCTGTGCAATTCGGTCTTGCATCAGGGCGACATGCTCAATCACACTCCTGTGGGGAGAACTCTCACTTTCCCAAGTTTCCTTGGCAATATCCAACAGCCCTCTTGGGTGTCTCCCATACAGTAACTCAAAGGGGGAGAATCCCGTAGAGGATTGGGGCACCTCCCTAATAGCAAACATCAGATAAGGAAGTAGACAGTCCCAATCCTTTCCATCTCTATCCACCACTTTCTTCAACATTTGTTTTAGGGTTTTGTTGAATCTTTCAACCAGCCCATCGGTTTGGGGGTGATACACAGATGTACGTAATTGCGTCACTTTGAACAATTTACACAGCTCCTTCATAACCCGGGACATAAAGGGTGTACCTTGGTCCGTAAGCAGTTCTTTACAAATACCCACCCGGCTAAACACAAGAGATAGCTCTTTGGCTATGGTTTTGGCCGAGGTATTTCGGAGAGGGATCGCTTCTGGATAACGGGTGGCATAGTCCATTATAACTAATATGTACTGGTGCCCCCTAGCGGACTTGATTATAGGCCCTACCAAATCCATGGCGATCCTCTCAAACGGGACCTCAATGATGGGTAGAGGGACCAGCGGGCTACGGAAATGTGGCATCGGGGCCGACCTCTGACACACAGGGCAGGAGGAACAATAATTTTCTATGTCCTTCATCACCCCCGGCCAATAGAATCTCTGTAATACCCTCTCTCGGGTTTTCTCTGTCCCCAGATGACCTCCAAGAATGTGCCCATGGGCCAACTCCAACACCAACTTCCTGTAAGGTTTGGGCACCACAAGCTGCTCAACGGTTTCTTCTGCCCTTTTTGCCACCCGATACAGTAGGTCCTTCTCTACGCTGAAGTATGGGTAAGTGCAGGTATTATCTGGGTTCACTAACTCGCCATCTATTTTCACTACGTTTTCCCGTGCCTTTATTAGGGCGGGGTCTTTCAACTGTTCTGTGGCAAAGTTTTCCCTGTGAACCTCAAGATCAGAAAACTCCACAGACGGTAGGTTTTCGTCTGAGGAGGTGGGCTCCTCTCCAGTTTCTTGAGTCTCCCCTGCCAATACTGATAAGGGAAATTCCGGAGAGTCCTCACCACTCTCAGGGGAGTTCTGGCTATCACATTCCTGGTACATAGGGGCACCAGTGGGGGGCTCAGGATCATCCCACAGTTCCCAGAACTTCGGAAAATCCCTTCCCACAATGGCGTCATGCGGTAACTGAGATACTAAGCCCACTGGATGAGAGAGGGTACCTTTGGGGGTCTCGAAACACACTGTAGTCACTGGATACTCTCGGGTGTCCCCATGCACACAAATAACAGCTACCTTGCTATTCCCAAAGACCTCTGTTTTAACTAACTCAGCCTTTATCAGGGTCACAAGGCTACCTGAATCCAGCAATACCACAACATTTCTACCATTAACACACATTTTGCATAAATGTTTCTCAGTTCCTCGAATGGCAGTGCATGCGACTGTCGCACACAGCGACTGACGTCTGCCCGTCAGAAAGTCACACTGCATGGGTTCCTCCACAACCGGGCAATTGGCTGCAATATGTCCCGCTTGCCGGCAGCGGTAGCAAACGATCCTTCTTGCCGCCTCTTGAGCCGCTGTGTCAGGGTCACCTGTGGCCAGGTGACAGATGCACACCGTAGGGGGACAGGAGTGCACCGCGAGGTAGTGAACCCTATGGCTGGCTTCTGTGGATAGGAAACTGGGTGGTTGTGGAAAGCGGGACCAGAGGAGCACAACCGGGATCCCAACGGAAGCGAGAGCCAAGATTCCCCAGGGCGCGGAGTCTAAGACCCAGCTGGTCTTCTCCAGGGCCTCTAGTGGTGAGGATGTTACGCTGCAGGCTGGGACCAGGTCGCGGCCCCTGGAGTTTCCTAGCTCACGCCCCGTAGGATAAGGGGAAGCAGCAGCACACGATAGAGAGAACCGAATAACAAGCCGAAGGTCAGGGGCCACAAGCAGACAAGGATAACGAAGAACGAGCCGAAGGTCAAGGGTCACGAGCAGACAGGGATGGTCGGGGACAAGCCAATAACGTAACAGAGAGACAGACGTAGCACACGGCAGGCAGGAACCCAAACACACAATGCCTAACAAACACGTTGATCAGCAAAGCAGGCTTGCAGTGCACAGGTTAATATAGTGTTCAGTGATAGGGCCTGGGGTGGAGTCAGGCTGGGAGGAGATTATAAAGGAAGCCAGGTGAAGGAGGTCTGGTCTCTAGATGAACACATGAGGAGGAAGGTAAGATGGCAGACAGACATTAATGCATATCCATGACAGTACCCTCCCTCTTACGAGGCCTCCCCCTTCCCCGCCTGGGCCCAGGTTTAGAGGGAAACTTCAGATGAAACTCCTTTAACAGACGAGGTGCAAAGACCTCAGATGCAGTGATCCAAGACCTCTCCTCAGGACCAAACCCTTTCCAATGAACGAGGTACTGAAGAACGCCTTTACAGAGTCGGGAGTCCAGAATTTGACTGATCTCGTACTCCTGATTATCCTCAGAGACAGGCGCCACGGTAGGAAGAGGACGAGAGAATTTATTGAGGACTAAAGGCTTTAGAAGAGCAACATGAAAGGAGTTAGTGATTTTAAGGCTCTTAGGAATCTGGAGTTTGAAACAAACCGGATTCAGTTTAGCAGTTACCGTATATGGACCGATGAATCGTGGAGCAAACTTCAGAGAAGGAACTCGGAGCTTGATGTTCCTGGTAGAGAGCCAGACTTTGTCCCCTGGCTGAAGAGAAGGCGGTTTACGCCTGCGGCGGTCGGCAAAGCCTTTGAATTTTTCAGCAGCTGCCCGGAGGGAATCATGAACGTGACCCCAAACGGAATTGAGAGACTCCTGAACCGAAGCCAAAGCTGGAATGTCTGGAGAACAGATCATAGGAAGAGGAAGTTGAGGGTGTTTTCCATAAACTGTGAAAAAGGGTGTCTTCTGCGAACTGGTATTCACATGATTGTTATGGGAGAATTCTGCCCACGGGAGTAGAGAGGACCAATCGTCATGGTGAGAAGACACAAAGGTGTGAAGAAAGACCTCTAACTCCTGATTAACCCTCTCAGTCTGTCCATTGGATTGGGGATGGTAAGAAGAAGAAAAATCCAAGACAATATTGAGGGATTTGCAAAAGGCTCTCCAAAAACGAGACGTGAATTGGACTCCCCTGTCGGAAACAATATGAGAAGGGACCCCATGTAGGCGGAGAATTTCTCGAATGAAAATGGGAACCAAGGCAGGGGCAGAAGGAAGACCAGGAAGAGGAACAAAATGAGCCATCTTGGAGAATCGATCGATTACCACCCAAATGACTGTATTATTCTCAGACAGTGGGAGATCGGTGATAAAATCCATGGCAATATGGGCCCAGGGTTCCTTAGGAATAGGCAAGGGCATGAGGAGACCAGCAGGAGCTTGTGTGGAGGATTTGGACTGAGCACAGACATGACAAGCTTTAACGTAGTCTTTGACGTCTGAGCGGAGATTAGGCCACCAGTAGTGACGACTGATGAGTAGGAAGGATCGGAGGAATCCAGAATGCCCTGCCACCTTGGAATCATGTCCCCAACGAAGGATCTTAGCTCTTAGCTCAGTGGGGACAAAGGTCTTACCAGGCGGAATTTTAGACTTCAGGGTGGTAGAGTGGGCAACAATGCATGAGGTGGGAATGATCGGCTCAGGTTCAGGGGCGGACTCCTCGTCCAAAGTGTCAAATGACCTAGAGAGCGCATCAGCCCGACCGTTGCAGGAACCAGGTTTGTAGGTAATCGTGAAATTAAAACGGGCAAAGAAGAGACTCCACCTGGCCTGTCTAGGATTCAGACGTTTAGCATTCTGTAGATACTGTAAATTCTTGTGATCGGTAAAGATCGTTATGGAGTGAGGGGAACCCTCCAAGAGATGACGCCACTCCTCTAACGCCAATTTAATTGCGAGAAGTTCCCGATCACCGATGGCATAATTCCTCTCTGCCTGAGAAATTTTTTTGGAGAAGAACGCACATGGTTGGCGTCTCTTCTCAAAGATTTGAAGAAGCACAGCTCCCACCCCCATTGAGGAAGCGTCCACTTCAATAAAAAATGCATTCCCAGGATTTGGTCTCCTCAAGAGGGGGCCAGAAACAAAGGCCTGTTTCAGGTTGTGAAATGCAGAGACAGCTTCGGGAGGCCAGTCTCTGGCATTCACACCCTTCTTGGTCAAAGCGATAATAGGCGCGGCAATGGAAGAGTAATTCCTTATGAACTGCCTATAATAATTAGTGAAGCCAAGAAAGCGCTGTGTGGCCTTGAGGCTAGCAGGAAGAGGCCAGTTGGTGATAGCCAAGACCTTCCCAGGGTCCATACGAAGCCCCGAACATGAGACAAAGCACCCCAAAAACAGGACCTCAGAACATTCAAAGGAACATTTCTCCAGCTTGGCATAGAGATTGTTCTCTCTAAGACGTTGAAGTACAGTGCGGACATGGTTTCTGTGGACGAGCAGATTTTCAGAAAAGATCAGAATGTCATCCAGATAGATGACAACAAACTGGTACAGCAGATCTCTGAAGATTTCATTGACAAAGTTTTGAAACACGGCTGGAGCATTACACAGACCAAAAGGCATCACCAGATATTCGTAATGCCCGTCTCTAGTGTTAAATGCAGTCTTCCATTCGTCACCCTCCCGTATTCGAATGAGATTGTACGCGCCTCTGAGATCCAACTTGGTGAAAATGGAGGCACCCTTCAACCTATCGAATAGCTCAGATATTAAGGGTAAGGGGTATCGATTTTTAATAGTAACCGCATTTAAACCCCGATAATCGATGCAGGGTCTTAAGGTACCATCCTTTTTGGCAACAAAAAAGAACCCTGCCCCTGCAGGCGATGAGGATTTCCGGATGAACCCTCTCTCCAGATTCTCTGCTACATACTCCGACATGGCCTGGGTCTCTGGGATGGACAGAGGGTAGGTACGACCCCTGGGTAGAGTTGCTCCGGGGACAAGATCAATAGCACAGTCAAAAGACCTGTGGGGAGGAAGCACCTCAGCTGATTTTTTACAGAACACATCCCGGTAATCGCTGTATGCGGCGGGAAGATCAGAAGAAACAGAAGTGGCAGCAACCGGAAGACTCTCCTTGGGGGTCACCTTGAGAAGACACGACGAGAAACATGAGGAACCCCAGGCCAGGATCTGCCCAGAGACCCAGTCCACATGTGGAGAGTGGAGCTGTAGCCAAGGGAGGCCCAATACAACTGGGGTAGAGGCCTTGGGTAGAATAAGAAAGGATATCCACTCCTGGTGGAGAATCCCTACCGACATCCTAATGGGTAGCGTCTGGAAGCGAATAGGGCCCCCTGGGAGAACAGTGCCATCAATTGCCGAGACTACCAATGGGGTAGTGAGAGGTGAAAGGGTAAGCTTCATAGAAGAAGCAGTTCTCCAATCCATGAAATTGCCGGCAGCCCCGGAATCCAGGTATGCAAGGGTTGACTGAGGAGAAGTGCCTACATGAAGGGACACCGGCAAGAGCAGGCGAGAAGGTGATGTTTCTGGGTCCAATACTCCACCTTCCAAATGTATTAGACCCGAGCGTTTCCCGGACGAAGCGAGCAGGAGTCACGAAAATGACCCTTGCCCCCACAATAGAGGCACAAGCCCAGAGTTCTGCGCCTAGCACGTTCTTCGGGGGTTAGTCTGGTCCGGCCCAGCTGCATAGGTTCTTCAGCAGGTAGAGGATGCTCCACGGAATGAAGGGAGGGGAGCTCAGACTGGCTAGGACCCAGAGAGTGCTGGCGTCTTTTTTCTAAGGACCTCTCTTGAAAACGAATGTCGATCTGGTTGCATAATGAAATTACATCGTCCAGACCGACGGGAATGGCTCTTCCCGCTAATTCGTCTTTCACTCGGTCAGAGAGGCCATGTAAAAAGGTAGCGACCAGGGCCTCATTATTCCAGCTCAATTCAGCTGTGTGGATACGGAACTGAAGAGCATATTGCCCCACTGAACTAGATTCTTGGCGAAGACGTAAGACAGCACTAGCCGCTGAAGAAGCCCGAGCCGGCTCTTCGAAGATATTACGAAAGAGCTTCAAGAATTCGGACAGACTGGAAACCACCGGATCGTTCCTCTCCCACAGGGGGGCAGCCCAGGCCAAAGCTTCACCGGAGAGGAGGGAAATGATATAGGCTACCTTAGCCCGGTCAGATAGGAAGCTTTGAGGCTGAAGCTCAAAATGAATAGTGCATTGGCTGAGAAACCCCCTGCAGGCCTTGGAGTCCCCAGAGAAACGGAACGGAGCTGGCAATCTTAGTGAGTGTGAGGCTGCGACTGGTGCGATAGGTACAGCCGCTGGTTGTACTTGGGGTTGCGGATTCGGGGTTCCCAAGGAGACCTGAAGCTGCTCGAATCGAGAAGCCAGATCCTGGAGGAATCGCATCACCTGGGTCTGATTTGATTCCTGGGTCTCAAGTCTGCGAACTATGCCCTGCAATGGATCATCCGCGGGAAGCGGGATGTCAGCCGGGTTCATGGCTGATCAAACTGTCAGGGTCACCTGTGGCCAGGTGACAGATGCACACCGTAGGGGGACAGGAGTGCACCGCGAGGTAGTGAACCCTATGGCTGGCTTCTGTGGATAGGAAACTGGGTGGTTGTGGAAAGCGGGACCAGAGGAGCACAACTGGGATCCCAACGGAAGCGAGAGCCAAGATTCCCCAGGGCGCGGAGTCTAAGACCCAGCTGGTCTTCTCCAGGGCCTCTAGTGGTGAGGATGTTACGCTGCAGGCTGGGACCAGGTCGCGGCCCCTGGAGTTTCCTAGCTCACGCCCCGTAGGATAAGGGGAAGCAGCAGCACACGATAGAGAGAACCGAATAACAAGCCGAAGGTCAGGGGTCACAAGCAGACAAGGATAACGAAGAACGAGCCGAAGGTCAAGGGTCACGAGCAGACAGGGATGGTCGGGGACAAGCCAATAACGTAACAGAGAGACAGACGTAGCACACGGCAGGCAGGAACCCAAACACACAATGCCTAACAAACACGTTGATCAGCAAAGCAGGCTTGCAGTGCACAGGTTAATATAGTGTTCAGTGATAGGGCCTGGGGTGGAGTCAGGCTGGGAGGAAATTATAAAGGAAGCCAGGTGAAGGAGGTCTGGTCTCTAGATGAACACATGAGGAGGAAGGTAAGATGGCAGACAGACATTAATGCATATCCATGACACGCTGATTTCCCAGGCTGTTCTCGCCAAACTTGGGGTAGAGCTCCCACCCTCTCACTCTCTCCACCCTCACCCCTTGGAATCCTCTTATCCGCCCCTGGGGATGGTCTGGTCTTAGGGTGGAAAGTCCGAGTGTCTCTGGAAGAGGCCGTCAGGTTCTCTGTAGCCAAGTATTTCTCCACACGATCCACAAGACCATCGGTCGTCTCTGGGTCTCCATGGCTTACCCACTTTTGGATGGCAGTAGGAAGAGCTCTCAAAAACCGATCCATTACAACACGTTCCACAATCTTTGGTGCGGACAAAGTCTCTGGCTGTAGCCACTTTCTGCTCAGGTGAATGAGATCATACATTTGAGACCTGGGGGGTTTTCCAAGCTGGAAAGTCCAGTTATGCACACGCTGAGCCCGGACAGCCTGGGTGACACCCAGCCTTGCCAAAATTTCAGCTTTTAGCATCACATAGTCTTTTGCTTGGTTAGGCTCTAGGTCATAGTAAGCTTTCTGCGATTCACCAGTTAACAGAGGAGCCACCAGTCCAGCCCACTGCTCCTCAGGCCACTTTTCTCTTTCAGCGGTCCTTTCAAATGTGGTCAAAAATACCTCTGGATCATCCTCTCCAGTCATTTTTGTCAATAAACGACTCACCCCAAAGGACGCGGTATTAGTGGGACGGCTTTCCTCACTGGTCTGCGGACGTTGCTGCATTACTGCTTCCATTTGTTGTAGTCTCTGCTCTTGCTTCTGTAACAGGTCTATGAAGCGGGCCTCAGATTGCTGCTGGGCTTGTTGCTGAGCTTCCGGACTCTGTTGGTGAGCTTGCTGCTGGGCTGCAAGGCTCTGTTGATGAGCTTGCTGCTGGGCTGCAAGGCTCCTTTGCAAACCTGCATTTGTCTGCTGTTGATTGGCATTTGCTAGAGCCAGCTGTTTCAGTATCTCCTCCATGCTGGCTTAAAAAAAACTGCCACTGGTTCTCCACCAACTGTGAGGGGGTTAGCTCGGCAGCGGGTGTGTGTGACCCCCGGGATGGGCTCCCCACACAAAAACAGGCCCAGCAAACGGAGGTTGTGGTTTTCAAAATCAAAAAGGTGCGGTTTATTTTCTATTTACAGTGACAAAACACAGCAAAAGCAAAAGAAACATAAATAAAATAAATCCTGGTCAACTTGACCTCTGAGTAAACATACAGGTTTCCTAACTAACAATTGGGATCAGCCTAGTGCTGTCCTAGTCCCTAAGTCCCTGGTTTTAAATGTCCAAGCAAATAGCCACATAGGCTTTGTCTCACCGCACAGGGGTTCACTCTCCCTAGACAGTCCACACAGGTCTGGTTCCAGGCATGAGCAAACACCTAATGAATCTGGGAGTTCTTATAGAGGCCTAAATGAGCTGACAAGCTTCAGCTGGTCTCATCAACTCCCTGTCTGCACGACGCCCCACACTCTCCCTAGAGGTATGAGTCATCCATGAGCCCACTAGCCTCAGCTGGGCTTATACAACTCTCCACCTAGTTGTATAAGTCGGCGTAAAGCCTGAATCTGGGCGAAATATATCTACCCCCCTGGATGCAACCAGGTGACTTTACCTTCCTGCTGTCACAGCGGCTATCGGGTTTCTCGTCGAGAAAACCGACAAGAAACCTCGACGAGAAAATAGAGAACCTGCTCTCTATTTTCTCGTCGAGATTCTCCTCGGCATGTTTCTCGACGAGAAAAGTGAGTGTGTGTACACTTACCTGTCCTCCCCGAAGCCCGTGCATGTTGGAAATGAATTCGACGCATGCGCGGTAGCTTCCTAGGCATATGTAGGGTATACCAAGATGGCGGCGACGGCATCGAATGTGACGAGCGCATGCTCGTCGTAGTCGATGACGTCACCGCGTACGCTCCATTCAAAGAACCGCGGGTTCTTTGAAACGAGCGTGTGTACACTCGGCCGGGACAAGTTTCTTGTCCAAGAATCTCGTCGAAAAAAACGACATGTTTTTTTCAACGAGAATCTCGGCCGTGTGTACGAGGCCTACCACTCTTTCTCTTTGTTCTTCTTTCTTTCCCTTTTATCTCTCTCTATCCTAATTTCTTGTTTTTTTTCCCCCATCCCTCTCTCTAGCCATCTTTCTTGTTCTTTCTCTTCCTTTTTCTTTGTTCCTCCCCCTCTTTTCCTCTCCCTTCCATGTATTCTCTATTTTTATTCCTTCTCTTACTCCTACTGCTTGTAGGGAGTTGGGATGAGTGGCAATGCTGGGGAGAGTTCTGATCAGCCAACTTAGGTGCTCTTGATCAAGGTCATCTGCTGATCTGAGAACTGTAGTGGGGACTTTTAATAGGAACTATAATCACAGGTAGTGTTACTCACTGTGTCTCCGGCTTCACTGTGTCTCTGAATTTGTGGTGTCTCGTAGCAGTGACACCTCTACCGAAATCAGGAGATAGGGTCTCCTCCAGCCCCTCCCACTTCACAATCCTCACCAGTCAGCTGACCTCTAGTCTCTGCCCCCCAGCCATGCTGTGAACTGAATAGGCAGCTGCAAAGAGGCTGAGTGGGCGGCTCTGCTTTGCGACCGCAAAAGTGCTGGGCGAGAGGTACAGGCTTCAGGAACAGCCCAGGATTTGGGGACCCCTGGCAAATCATCATTCGACCCCCGAGGGGGTCCCGACCCCCAGGTTGAGAACCAGTGCACTAGATGTTAGTTAGGGGTATCAGAGTAAAGGGGGCTGAATACGAATGCACACCAAGCTTTTCAGATATTTGTTTGTAAAAAAAAATTGAAAACCATTTATCATTTTCCTTCCACTTTGTGTTGTTCTATAACATAAAATTCCAATAAAATACATTTACGTTTTTGGTTGCAACATGACAAAAAGTGTGCACTGATCATCCCTGGTAACAATGAGCATTTCATCACTTTGAGAGCTGTCATTCCCAGGCCATTGTGGCTGGAGAAGAAGCCAATCACTCACAATCTCAGATGTGTACCTGAACACCAGAACCCCCAAAGGAATAAGAATCCAGACTGTGATTTACTAATCCAGCGTCTATCTACCCAACTCAATAACATCACTTTTTGGATGGACTGGCCTTTTAACCATTGCTCTATATATAACTAACAATTTTCCATCTACAAACACAATCTGAATTTAATCCAGCCCGTCCCCTCCATTGTTTAGTGCTTGTACCAGGTGGCCTGTAGATAGAGAGCATTCATAAGCTGGCAGGGGCTCTGGACATTTATATATTGTCTTCACCACCCACAATCACGCTGGCACCTTGGTTGACAGGTACACACATTTCCAACAATCACTTTGTAGAGAAATTAATGCCTAATTACCCAGAAACAGGATGTGTTAATGACCTATATTAGAAAATATTTATCTAAGGATCACGGGAGCTTACACATACCAGAGAACAATGTAGGGAGGAAATTCTGTCATGCTTTCAGTCACAATGCGTTGTATTTAATTCCTGGAAGGCATATTGCTCTGTTTAACCTATAGCGCAACCTGATGTTAAAAGAGAAGTATGGGAAGTTTCTCGCTGAGAGGCTGAGCCAGGTGCCAGTCCAGTCCAGGCAAGTGGGCAGATCCGGACCTTGTGGTGACAATCTTTCCCGTGCCAGGACTGGCCTCATGTGTCAGGAAAACTTGTCAGAAGGGACTCATGCTGATAACAGAAGGAAAGAATCATCAGAGAAAAAACACACTTATGCCCTGTACACGCGAGCGGAATTTCCGTCAGAAAAAAGTTGGATGGTTTTTCCGACGGAATTCCGCTCAAGCTTTGCTTGCATACACACGGCCACACAAAAGTTCTCTGAACTTTCGAGCATTAAGAACGCGGTGACGTACAACACTACGACGAGGCGAGAAAAAGAAGTTCAATGCTTCTGAGCATGCGTCGAATTGTTTCCGAGCATGAGTGTTTTTTTCCCCGTCGGAATTGCATACAGACAAATGGATTTTCCAATAGAAATTTGTTTGTTCCGTCTGAAAAATTGAGAACCTGCTCTCTATCTAAGTCCGTCGGAAATTCCAACAGAAAAAGTCGGAAATTCCGACCATGTGTACGCGGCATTAGAGCTTTGGAAATAGACAATTAAACACTACAGATTTACGTGCTTTGTTCATATTTCATGACTGAGGTTTAGAACCACTTTAATTAGTACTGATTGGGGTAAACAAAGAGGTAATAAGGGGTTATATTGGAATATTTTTCATTTAAAAACAAAAAACATTTTTTACTTGAGGGGTTACTTTAAAGCGGAGCTCCACCCAAAAAGGGAACTTCCACTCATCTGCTTCCTCCACCCACCGGTGCCACAATTGGCACCTTTCTGGGGGGAGGGGGGACAGGATACCTGTCTTTGACAGGTATCCTTTCCCACTTCCGGGAGTTCGGCCCGTGACATCACCGCGGGGCTCCCTCTTCCTCCCCCAGTCACCGGGCCAATAGAAGAGAGGGGCCTTGCGCATGTGCAGTAGGGTTCCCGGCGTGAAGCCGAAAGGCTACACTGCCGGGTTCCTTTACCTGCAATGTCGGCGGCAGCACCCGACAGCTGATGGAAACACTGGGAACTGTCAGTTCAGACATGAATCGGATCGCATAGGTGTAAACACCCATGCGATCCAATTCTGGTGCGGACCAAAAAAGGGTCCTGGGCCAGTTTAGTCCGAATGGAATGCGATTTCAGCCATACTATCTGTATGGCTGAAATCGCATCGCACCGACATCGCATGTAATTTTCACTGCAGTGCGGTGCAAATCACATGCGATTTTTCACCACGCAGCAGTGTTAACTGGCCCTAACTGACATTAAATGTAGATTAGCTTATCCCTTTTGTCTGCAGATGATCTGAAAATTAATGAAACAGGTCTGAAAAGTGTTTATAAACACTGTGTCAGAAGTTCATAGGAAATAAGAATTAAAGTGGTTGTAAACTTTAAACTTTGCCTTGTACCTATAGGTAAGCCTATAATGAGGCTTACCTATAAGTACTGTAAATATTTCCTAAACATGCACCGTTTAGGAGATATTTACTATATTTGCAGCCCATGACATCAGCGGTGCATGCGCTCTGAAGAAACAGCCACTCTGGCCATTCCTTCAGAATCCTGTCCTGTAAATGGCCGCTCCTCCGCGCATGTGCGGGGTGTGACGTCATTGTGGCTCTGGACACTCACAGAGCCAAGTCCGCGGACCCAGACGGAAGATGGGTGAAGATGCAAGCAGCCTCCAGCGATGACAGGTCTGAAAAAAAAAAAGGCACCGAGTGGTTTACAACTACTTTAAAGGAAAGGAAAGAAAAAGTCAGCAGAAAAACAATAGTTAAGAAAATAGAGAAAGAGTAATTAGGGTTTAATATGTAGTGGGTAGCACTCTCGCCTAGCAGTAAAAAGGGTCGCTGGTTCGAATCGCAACCATGACACTACCTGCCTGGAGTTTGCATGTTCTCCCTGTGCCTGCGTGGGTTTCCTCCGGGTACTCCGGTTTCCTCCCACACTCCAAAGACATGCTGGTAGGTTAATTGGCTTCTGTCTAAAATTGGCCCTAGTATATAAATGTGAGTTAGGGACTTTAGACTGTAAGCTCCTTGAGGGTAGGGACCGATGTGAATATACAATCTATATGTAAAAAAGCGCTGGGTAAATTGACGGCGCTATATAAGTACCTAAATAATAATAATAATAATGTAGAAAAAGGGGTAATAAGGGGTTAAATAGAAACAGACTTTTAATTCAAAAAAAAACTTTGTATCTGTCTATCTGTCTCCTACATATATAGAAAGTTTACTTTTGACAGCAGCAGCTTCTGTATTTACATTGCAACTTCTAGATATCATTTTGACAGCTGAAAAAAATTCCAGGAAGGCAGGGTCAATGGAGCAGAAAGACAGGGCATACCGCACACACCCTGTGTAGTTCAGTGAAGTTATTTTTGGTGTGTGTGTAGCATGTTCAGTGTCCACAACTGGTAAAAAATGGATTCCGGGCACATCAATTTTTTTATAGGTTTGGCTAACTTGTTATGTGTGCACCCACCTGATGAGCACTGATTGGCGCCACTGATGGGCTCTGAAAGGCAGCACTTATTGGTATCACTGATGGGCACTAAAGGGTGGTACTGATTGGCGGCATTGATGGGCACTGACTGGCATCACTGATGGACACTGACTGGCATCCCTGGCACTGACTCTGTCAGTGTGAGGAGAGGAGAGCCGATAACTGGCATTTCCTTGTTTACAGGTGACTGGCTGTGATTGGACACAGCTCATCACATGGGTAAAGAGCTGTTTCATCTACTCTTTACCGAGATTGGGGATGCGTGTGTCCCAGGGACACAGCGCACCACCAATCGCCGCACTCATATGACATCATCCCAGCACAAGAGAGCCACCTTGTACCCGTCAATTGTCTATAACTGAAACATTTAGGTAAAATCACAAAAAATTGGAATTGTTTACTTGCAGCGCTTTTCCTTTCCATAAATTATTTTTATTCACTTGCAATGTGCCTTCGAACCTACTAGAAAGTTTGACTACTCCAGAAGAGTCAAACCCCAGCCTAGCTCTTTCCTCTTTGCATGTTATAGCCTTCTCCTGTTTGGGGTGTGTCTAACTACTTTCTTTGTGCTGGCCCAGCTCCTATGCCCCTCCCCTCCTTACTTGGGGGGAGTCAAAGGGAATACAACAGATTGTGGCTTGAAGAACAGCTCTAAATCTGCTGGGGCTGCAGACATCACATCCAAAATGGCAGTTCCCACTAGAAGTCTCAGATCTTTTGTATGTGTACACACATTTTCATACACACTCCCTTATACACATTCATGTCCCATTCATATTCATGCACTTACATTATTAATACATGGTACATACATACATACATACTTCCACATCTACACTTACATATATACACACACACACACACACACATATTCAGCTTTCTATTTGTATTCATGTGCTTGCAAAGTCAGCACATTGACACTCCATTGCTGGATGTGCCCATATCAACTCATCACATCTTCACCTTTAATATTAATATATATATATATATATATATATATATATATATTGTGACAGCAGGAAGGTAAAGTCACCTGGTTGCATCCAGGGGGGTAGATATATTTCGCCCAGATTCAGGCTTTACGCCGATTTATACAGCTAGGTGGAGAGTTGTATAAGCCCAGCTGAGACTAGTGGGCTCATTGATGACTCATACCTCTAGGGAGAGGGCTGGGCGTCGTGCAGGCAGGGAGTTGATGAGGCCAGCTGAAGCCTGTCAGTTCGTTTAAGGCCTCTATAAAAACTCCCAGATTCATTAGATGTTAGCTCATGCCTGGAAGCAGACCTGTGTGGACTGTCTAGGGAGAGTGAACCCCTGTGCGGTGAGAGAAAGCCTGTGTGGCTATATTTTGCTTGGACATTTAAAACCAGGGACTAGGACAGCACTAGGCTGATCCCAGTTGTTAGTTAGGAAACCTGTATGTTTAGTCAGAGGTCAAGTTGACCAGGATTTATTTTGTTTGTTTCTTTTGCTTTGCTGTGTTTTTGTCACTGTAAATAGAAAATAAACGGCACCTTTTTGATTTTGAAAACCACAACCTCCGTCTGCTGGGCCTGTTTTTGTGTGGGGAGCCCATCCCGGGGGTCACACACACCCGCTGCCGAGCTAACCCCCTCACAGTTGGTGGAGAATGCAGGCAGTTTTTTTTTAAGCCAGCATGGAGGAGATACTGAAACAGCTGGCTCTAGCAAATGCCAATCAACAGCAGACAAATGCAGGTTTGCAAAAGAGCCTTGCAGCTCAACAACAGAACTTCGCAGCCCAGCAGCAAGCTCATCAACAGAGCCTTGCAGCCCAGCAGCAAGCTCACCAACAGAGTCTGGAAGCTCAGCAACAAGCCCAGCAACGATCTGAGGCCCGCTTCATAGACCTATTACAGAAGCAAGAGCAGAGACTACAACAAATGGAAGCAGTAATGCAGCAACGTCCGCAGACCAGTGAGGAAAGCCGTCCCACTAATACCGCGTCCTTTGGGGTGAGTCGTTTATTGACAAAAATGACTGGAGAGGATGATCCAGAGGTATTTTTGACCACGTTTGAAAGGACTGCTGAAAGAGAAAAGTGGCCTGAGGAGCAGTGGGCTGGACTGGTGGCTCCTCTGTTAACGGGTGAATCGCAGAAAGCTTACTATGACCTAGAGCCTGACCAAGCAAAAGACTATGTGATGCTAAAAGCTGAAATATTGGCAAGGCTGGGTGTCACCCTGGCTGTCCGGGCTCAGCGTGTGCATAACTGGACTTTCCAGCTTGGAAAACCCCCCAGGTCTCAAATGTATGATCTCATTCACCTGAGCAGAAAGTGGCTACAGCCAGAGACTTTGTCCGCACCAAAGATTGTGGAACGTGTTGTAATGGATCGGTTTTTGAGAGCTCTTCCTACTGCCATCCAAAAGTGGGTAAGCCATGGAGACCCAGAGACGGCCGATGGTCTTGTGGATCGTGTGGAGAAATACTTGGCTACAGAGAACCTGACGGCCTCTTCCAGAGACACTCGGACTTTCCACCCTAAGACCAGACCATCCCCAGGGGCGGATAAGATGATTCCAAGGGGTAAGGGTGGAGAGAGTGAGAGGGTGGGAGCTCTACCCCAAGTTTGGCGAGAACAGCCTGGGAAATCAGCGGCTCAAGAGGCGGCAAGAAGGATCATTTGCTACCGCTGCCGGCAAGCGGGACATATTGCAGCAAATTGCCCGGTTTTGGAGGAACCCATGCAGTGTGACTTTCTGACGGGCAGACGTCAGTCGCTGTGTGCGACAGTCGCATGCACTGCCATTCGGGGAACTGAGAAACATTTATGCAAAATGTGTATTAATGGTAGAAATGTTGTGGTATTGCTGGATTCAGGTAGCCTTGTGACCCTGATAAAGGCTGAATTAGTTAAAACAGAGGTCTCTGGGAATAGCAAGGTAGCTGTTATTTGTGTGCATGGGGACACCCGAGAGTATCCAGTGACTACAGTGTGTTTCGAGACCCCCAAAGGTACCCTTTCTCATCCAGTGGGCTTAGTGTCTCAGTTACCGCATGACGCCATTGTGGGAAGGGATTTTCCGAAGTTCTGGGAACTGTGGGATGATCCTGAGCCCCCCACTGGTGCCCCTATGTACCAGGAATATGATAGCCAGAACTCCTCTGAGAGTGGTGAGGACTCTCCCGAATTTCCCTTGTCAGTATTGGCAGGGGAGACTCAAGAAACTGGAGAGGAGCCCACCTCCTCAGACGAAAACCTACCGTCTGTGGAGTTTTCTGATCTTGAGGTTCACAGGGAAAACTTTGCCACAGAACAGTTGAAAGACCCCGCCCTAATAAAGGCACGGGAAAACGTAGTGAAAATAGATGGCGAGTTAGTGAACCCAGATAATACCTGCACTTACCCATACTTCAGCGTAGAGAAGGACCTACTGTATCGGGTGGCAAAAAGGGCAGAAGAAACCGTTGAGCAGCTTGTGGTGCCCAAACCTTACAGGAAGTTGGTGTTGGAGTTGGCCCATGGGCACATTCTTGGAGGTCATCTGGGGACAGAGAAAACCCGAGAGAGGGTATTACAGAGATTCTATTGGCCTGGGGTGATGAAGGACATAGAAAATTATTGTTCCTCCTGCCCTGTGTGTCAGAGGTCGGCCCCGATGCCACACTTCCGTAGCCCGTTGGTCCCTCTACCCATCATTGAGGTCCCGTTTGAGAGAATCGCAATGGATTTGGTAGGTCCTATAATCAAGTCCGCTAGGGGGCACCAGTACATATTGGTTATAATGGACTATGCCACCCGTTATCCAGAAGCGATCCCTCTCAGAAATACCTCGGCCAAAACCATAGCCAAAGAGCTATCTCTTGTTTTTAGCCGGGTGGGTATTTGTAAAGAACTGCTTACGGACCAAGGTACACCCTTTATGTCCCGGGTTATGAAGGAGCTGTGTAAATTGTTCAAAGTGACGCAATTACGTACATCTGTGTATCACCCCCAAACCGATGGGCTGGTTGAAAGATTCAACAAAACCCTAAAACAAATGTTGAAGAAAGTGGTGGATAGGGATGGAAAGGATTGGGACTGTCTACTTCCTTATTTGATGTTTGCTATTAGGGAGGTGCCCCAATCCTCTACGGGATTCTCCCCCTTTGAGTTACTGTATGGGAGACACCCAAGAGGGCTGTTGGATATTGCCAAGGAAACTTGGGAAAGTGAGAGTTCTCCCCACAGGAGTGTGATTGAGCATGTCGCCCTGATGCAAGATCGAATTGCACAGGTAATGCCCATCGTGAAGGAACATTTGGCCCAAGCGCAGTTGGCACAGCAGAGAGTGTACAACCGTGGAGCCAAGACCCGTACCTTTTCCCCGGGGGATAGGATATTGGTACTTGTCCCTACGGTTGAAAGTAAATTCCTTGCCAAATGGCAAGGCCCCTACGAGATAATGGAAAAAGTGAGCGAAGTGAATTACAAGGTCAGACAACCAGGAAGGCGAAAGCCCGAACAGATCTATCACGTTAATCTGTTGAAAGCCTGGAGGGATAGAGAGTCCCTAGTCGCAGACACTTGGTCACCAGCTCAAACTGGTTGCGTGATTCCTGAGGTTGGAATCGCAGCCACCTTGTCACAACCCCAACAACAGGAGGTTAAGGAGTTTGTGCTTCGCAACAAGGAGGTATTCTCTGAGCTGCCGGGACAAACATCTGGGGTAGAGCATGACATTATTACCCCGCCCGGTGAAAGGGTGAAGTTAAAACCCTATCGGATCCCAGAGGCCCGACGGGAGGCAATACGGGAGGAAGTACAGAAAATGCTGAACTTAGGGGTGATAGAGGAGTCCCAAAGTGATTGGTCTAGTCCCATTGTGTTGGTGCCTAAACCGGATGGGAGCTGGCGATTTTGTAACGATTTTCGTCAGTTGAACAAAGTTACAAAATTTGACACCTACCCCATGCCACGTATAGATGAGTTGATCGACCGGCTGGGAACAGCCCGATACATGACGACTCTTGACCTCACAAAAGGGTATTGGCAAATCCCCCTGGCCAAGTCAGCCAAAGAGAAAACCGCATTTGTAACCCCAGACGGGGCGTTCCAATATAAAAGAATGCCGTTCGGGTTACAGAATGCGCCGGCCACATTCCAGCGGAAAATGGACCAGATGCTGAGGCCCCATCGGAAGTATGCTGCGGCTTACCTGGATGACGTAATTGTCCATAGCACAGATTGGGCCTCACATCTGCCAAAAGTGCAAGCAGTCCTGGACTCTGTTCGGGAAGCAGGGTTTACGGCTAACCCCAAGAAGTGTACCATTGGGCAGGAGGAGGCCAAATATCTTGGGTACACCATTGGGAGGGGAGTAATAAAACCCCAACTCAACAAAGTCGAGGCCATCCAGAGTTGGCCACGTCCCAACAGCAAGAAGCAGGTACGAGCCTTTCTGGGAATCGCTGGGTATTATCGGCGATTCATTCCCCACTTTGCTTCTAAGGCTGTGCCCCTAACCAACCTGACGAAGGGGAAAGGGTCGGTCATGATTAAATGGACCCCCGAGGCTGAGGCAGCATTCCAATTCTTGAAACAAGCCTTATGTAGCCAGCCAGTGTTGTACTCACCCGACTTCTCTAAAGACTTTGTCGTACAAAGTGATGCGTCAGATGTGGGGTTAGGAGCAGTATTGTCCCAGGTCTGGAACGGGGAAGAGCACCCAGTCATTTACCTCAGCAGGAAGTTGAAGTCCCATGAGGTAAATTACGCCACCGTTGAAAAGGAGTGTTTAGCGGTGAAGTGGGCTCTAGATTCCCTTCGGTACTACCTGCTAGGTAGGCACTTTGACATGGTTACGGATCACGCTCCGTTAAAGTGGATGGCTCAAAACAAGGAAACAAATAGAAGAGTGAATAGGTGGTTCCTGGCCCTCCAGGAATTCAACTTCACAGTAAAGCATCGCCCTGGCGTTCAAATGGGGAATGTGGATGCTTTGTCTCGAGTACATGAATGCCTGATTGCTGGTGTTCCAACCCCGAGGTTAAAACAAGAGGGGGGGGTATGTGACAGCAGGAAGGTAAAGTCACCTGGTTGCATCCAGGGGGGTAGATATATTTCGCCCAGATTCAGGCTTTACGCCGATTTATACAGCTAGGTGGAGAGTTGTATAAGCCCAGCTGAGACTAGTGGGCTCATTGATGACTCATACCTCTAGGGAGAGGGCTGGGCGTCGTGCAGGCAGGGAGTTGATGAGGCCAGCTGAAGCCTGTCAGTTCGTTTAAGGCCTCTATAAAAACTCCCAGATTCATTAGATGTTAGCTCATGCCTGGAAGCAGACCTGTGTGGACTGTCTAGGGAGAGTGAACCCCTGTGCGGTGAGAGAAAGCCTGTGTGGCTATATTTTGCTTGGACATTTAAAACCAGGGACTAGGACAGCACTAGGCTGATCCCAGTTGTTAGTTAGGAAACCTGTATGTTTAGTCAGAGGTCAAGTTGACCAGGATTTATTTTGTTTGTTTCTTTTGCTTTGCTGTGTTTTTGTCACTGTAAATAGAAAATAAACGGCACCTTTTTGATTTTGAAAACCACAACCTCCGTCTGCTGGGCCTGTTTTTGTGTGGGGAGCCCATCCCGGGGGTCACACACACCCGCTGCCGAGCTAACCCCCTCACAATATATATATATATATATTGTGTTTTTTTTTCTCTCTTCTCATCAACACTTGTTTCCTTGTCAATACACAGCATGCATTCTATGGGTTACCATAGGTGCATTCACATACTTTTACACACTCCCTTCCTCATTAGCTCATATCTGTTTGGTTTTTCACTTTGATTTTTAGTATATTGGTTGTCACCTATTTATTTTACCCTATTTATTTACAGCCACACAATCATGCCCTGGATATGTACACCTCCAATCCTGAAGTTGTGCTGTGGCTATCCGGTCCATTTCCTGATTTCTGGGTCCCATGGCCTCCCACCCAGTCCACCCGATTCACCTGGGGGGACTTTGGGGGTGGAGAAAGTGGGAGGGGGTCCCCCGCCTCAACCCCGGATGAGAGAATCTATTCCAAACCATCTCCGTTCCACCCTAGGAGCTGTAGAGTTACACCTATGAGTTACCCCATAGGTAAAGTATTCATGGCTAGATTGTGCCTCTTGTCTCTCAGTTGGAGAGCATTATGTATTGGATGCCTGTCCATTTACTTACCTATCCATATATTTACTTTCCTTATAGCATCCTACTCCTGATGATTGGCTTTAAACACAATGAAATGCGTTGAGTCCACACTCAAGGGTGCCAAGCTATATCTTATTCAACATCATGAATTTATCTCTATATATTCCTATTTTTATATCATGTATTGTTTGTATCTATTATGACAATCATGTATAATTGAATCATATGCTCATTATATTCATTATTGCCTTTTGTACCAATCATGTTCATCTATGATCAAATATTAAATATGTTATTTTTATTATTAATTATGGTATTCTCTGTATACCTTATGCATTATATATTTTTATAACATGCACTATACATGGGCGTAGCATAAGGGGTCTCAGGGGTCACAATCGCACCCCGCACCTAGCTCCAGGGGGCCCGTGCAGCCTCCCTGTCATATTATCATATCCTTCACAAAGTCCAGTTCTGATCTGCCCTAGGGCCCCACAGCCACGCTCCAGTACTGGGCTTCCACTTTGCCTTCCACACCCCTTCGTTCTCATTGGCTGGGGAGAAGCTGTGAGCCATTTCCTGAATGGAGAGGTGCATAGGGTGAGAACAGCCCAGGATGGGGAAGTGTCTGTGCTGTGTGCTGGCAAATGGAATGGTAACCGAGTTCAGCAAGGCAAGAGGAGGAGAGTGCCGTCCTGTAGCCACAATAAGACCACTGTCACTGGTGAAGTAAGACACCGCTCAGTGTCTTCTAGTCACCAGCTGGGATTCTCTGTCCCCCAACCCAGGGATATCTGCTTACCCCACTTCCCTGACAACTGGGAAAAAGACACACACCTCCGAGAGGTGACATTCTCCCCAACACCTGCCAACACTGACAGAGAAACCTTCAGAAATTACTAAAAACAAATCCCCTAACACCTCCTGAGGGGCTGCAGGCTCCGGATTTTTGGGTCAAATGGCTTTGCCCCCCCAGATCTAAGTTGAGCCCCCCCAAAGCCCCCTGACCACCCCCTCCACCCTGGATGCTATGCCCGGCTGCTGAGCTCCTTTCCCATTACAGCACTCTATACTGCTCCTCCGCAGGGCTGAAATAACATTTCTTTACAACACAGCCACAATCTGCACAGGGTGTATCTTCCTACTGCAACTACACTGCCGTTTACGGCAACATAAGAGCCAGATACACCCTGTGAAGATCGTGGCTGACAGACTGTGTGTAAGGGAATGTGATTTCAGCAATGTGAAGTGTGGGGGGGAGGAGCTGTATACAGTGCTCGGATGGGAAAGGAGCTCTGCCAAGTGACCTGCCAGGGGTGATCCATGTCCTCTGATGTAAGGAGGAACTCTGGGGACTCAAAACTCCTAAGCCACTTTGAGTATCTTGGCAAGCGGTGGGTGTATATGCATGCACAGTGGAAGCGGCGGGTGGTATTTTGGAGGCGGGGGCCAGGTCAACTTTTAAATCTGGGCCCACAAGCTTCAAGCTACGCCTCTGGCACTATATATCATATTTATTTATCAAATCTTTTAAAATTATTAATCAAATACAATATAATTATATGGACTGCCAAAAATCCATTTATAATTATAATTAAATAGTTAATATATCTATCTTCATTAACAGAGACAGGCCTCATTTAAATTCCTGCATCCATTGCTTTCTTGTTCTTGAACACAAGAGAAGCTTTTACAGGTAAATAACATGTGTAAAATATGTTAAATGTACATATAATAAAATAGGAAGATTTTTTGTAAATGGCGACAAGGTCTCTTCAATTAAGTTTGTGCTTTCTTGAAACCAGTTAAAAATGTTCTGTTTAGCTTGCCCTAGCTTGTGTGATGATGAGTTCCTCTGACTGCTGGAGTCCATTGTCATCAACTCATGGGAGGTAGGAAATGGCCATGTGGTTGCAAGCAATGCAATGCTAGCTAGTATTTGGTGTGCTACATGGGTCTACACATAAAGGATTTGCTGTCTGCATGTGTCAAACACTCGCACAGCTATTACAAATAATCTCCCGCAATTTGCCTAATATGTTTATTTCCTATGATCCTCAGCTCCCTCTAGTATTTCCTGAAATACACCAATTAAAAAAATACTGCTTTGTGGCCATTGGGCAGAGCTGTTAGGGATGGTACTGTATGTGGGTAATGTGTTACAGTGCTTAGCATTAATGAGTACACCCCTTTTGAAAAGTAATATTTTAATCAATATCTCAATGAACACAAGAACAATTTCCAAACTTTTTACAAAACTGAGTTTTATAGAACATTTGTTTAGCTCATTACATAAAAGTAAGATTAATGAGATAACTTAGATTACAAAATCTTCAGTTTTACTCAAATTAGTTGATGCAAAAATGAATACACCCCACAACAAAAACTACTACAGCTAGTATTTTGTATGACCTCTATGATTTGTAAGGACAGCACCAAGTCTTCTAGACATGGAATGAACAAGCTGGCGACAGACCTGGCCCCTGCGGATATCCAGCTCCAAGTCGATATTGTGTCCGCTGACATCAGTGTTGGGGGTTATTATTGTGTCAAATGACACCAATGCTGAGAGTTAATATTGTGTCCACTGACACCAATGTTGGGGGTTATTTTTGTGTCAACTGGCAGTGACACCAATGTTAGGGATTAATATTGCATCCACTAACATTGGGGGTTAATATTGTGCCCACTGACAGCAATGTTGGGGGTTATTATTGTGTCAACTGCCACCAATGAGTAAAGTTATTGACTGTTGGTGCTGATTTCCTGGACAAGACCAGAGCAGAGGCAGTGTTATGGCTGTATAGGAAGATGTTATGTATGGTCCTTTTTGGAGGGTCACTCCACCCAAAACTTTCAGTAATAGATGGAGGAGCCCTAATTCCCCATGATTAAGCTCCGGGAGCAGAGTGAAAAGTATTGGAAGGCCATGGCTTGGTCGGAGCCCGGGCTGAGGCTGGCATATGACTCCTCACAGGTTTTGCTGTGATGTGTGACTTTGAGGACTTTCTTTCCCTATTGGATGTTTTGAGCTGGGACGAGCTCTGTCCTTGTCAGCACTTCTAGCGGTTTGCCATGCAAGAGGATCTGGTGGAGGCTTGAGCGCCACCTGTTATTTTTGTTGTGGGTCACATAGATGGAGGAGCGTTTTACAACCTAACTGTATCTCATATGTTGTGAGGAGATGTCTGGAACTGAGATCATCCCACATCTTCACATTTACTCCAACCATTACATAGAGGGATGGCTCTCCCAGATGAACGATTCAATTCGTCGGATGGTACATGCAACAAGTGAAATGGGATCACCTCATTGTGGGTAGGAATAGAGCAAGAAACTATTGTAAGGTGATGATACTACAGGGAACGTAAGATGCCAGTGTGCGACTAAGCCCAGCAGACTCCACTTTTAACTGAAATATCACTTTTGGATGGACTGGCCCTTTAATTGTACCGGTGATACAGCCCCCCAGTGCTGCCGACGTATAGAATACATTGATGTGTTAAACTAAGGATATGTAATCAACAATGAAGTTCTATTTTGTACAATTAAAAAACTAGTAATTGCTCCGATCTGCGATTTTTTTTTTATTGGGACTGCAACATTTCGGCGGACAGATCGGACACTTTTGACACTTTTTTGGGACCATTGACATTTATACAGCTAAAAATAGCCACTGATTACTGTATAAATGTCATTGGCAGGGAAGGAGTTAACACTAGGGGGCGATTAAGGGGTTAAATGTGTTACCTAGGGAGTGTTTCTAACCATGGGGGGATGGGACTGCCTGGGGAAGGAGACCGATCATTGTTCCTAAGCATTAGGAAGAACTTATCAGTCTCCTCACCCCTGACATAACTGAGATCTGTCTATTTTCATTGACAGACCTCCATTCTGTCTCTCTCAGGAGCAATCACGGGTGCCCAGCGGACATCGGGACCGCCGGGCACAGGCATCGGCCCGTCGTTGCGCCCCCTAGTGCTGTTAAAGCAGGCGATGTACAGCTACGACGGCTCGCCCAGGGGAGCCAACCTGCCGTAGTATAACTGAGTACAAAGAAGGGCAACAAAACTAATAAAGGGTCTGGAGGATATTAGTTATGAGGAAAGGTTGTGAGCACTGAACTTATTCTCTCTGGAGAAGAGATGCTTGAGAGGGGATATGATTTAAATTTACACATACTATACCGGTGACCCCACAATAGGGATAAAAAAAATTAGTGGAAGGGAGTTTAACAAGACACGTGGCCACTCATTAAAATTAGAAGAAAAGAGGTTTAACCTTAAACTATGTAGATGGCTCTTTACTGTAAGAGCAGCAAGAATGTGGAATTCCCTTCCACAGGCGGTGGTCTCAGCGGGGGGGCATTGATAGTTTCAAAAAACGATTAGATAAGCACCTGAATGACCACAAAATACAGGGATATACAATGTAATACTGACATATAATCACACACATAGGTTGGACTTGATGGACTTGTGTCTTTTTTTTCAACCTCACCTACTATGTAACTATGTAACACACTAAGCATGTAACATGTGATAACATGTATTGCAATAACGCAGAAAACTGTGATTCAGTGCTTAAGCATGGCAGTTCACAGAACAATACAATACACAGAATCCACCGGAACACTTACCAGGCAGTTAGCAAAATATCAAAATTTGGATTTTTGTACTCACCGTAAAATCCGTTTCTCTGACGTCCATGGACTGACACAGCTCTAATACTGAAACACGTGGGTATATGTCCCTGCTCGCAGGAGAAGATCTAGGCAGAATGTTAGATGTTAGAAACATACATTCTAGAACAAACCAGAGCTGAACAGCCCCGCCCAGGGGGTGGTCCCTCCGGACATAACCCTCCTACCTGCAGCCAGCAGTCTCAGTTCGTAACAAAGCAGTACAAACCTTAAAAGAAGGGTGGGTGCTGTGTCAGTCCATGGACGTCAGAGAAACTAATTTTACGGTGAGTACAAAAATCCTATTTTCTCTTGTCGTCCATGGACTGACACAGCTCTAATACTGAAACACGTGGGATGTCCCAAAGCAGTATCAGAAGAGGGTGGGAGCAGTAGTAAGGAAAAACCAAAACTTCACTCCAAACAAGCAGAGCTCCTCAACAGAGGAGTTGCAACATTAAACAGGGGCCTGCAACACTTCAGCCACATCAACCTTCTAGAACTTAGAAAAGGTGTGAACGGACGACCAGGTCGCCGCCTTGCACACTTGTGCAACCGACGCTTGATGTCGGAAAGCCCAGGAAGCACCAATTGCCCTAGTTGAATGCGCCGTAACAGGAAAGGGAGGCGCCCGCCCCTTAAGGGCATAGGCCTGTATAACAGTCTGTCTGATCCACCTAGAAATGGTGGCAGACGACACCGCTTGGCCCTGTTTTAGACCAGAGACAGACACAAACAGTGAGTCAGACTTCTGAATAGGAGCAGTAGCCGCCAGGTACACCCGTAAGGCTCGCACCACATCTAAATTGTGAAGCGCAACCTCTCTGGGATTGCGATGGGTGAGGGCACAAGGACGGAAGGACAATGTCCTCATTAAGGTGAAAAGCCGAAACCACCTTTGGAAGGAAAGACGGTCGCGGACGCAACACCACCTTATCCTTATGGAGGACCAGGTAAGGCGACTTGCATGACAGGGCCGCCAACTCAGACACCCGTCTAACAGAAGTAATGGCCACTAAGAAAGCCACCTTCTGAGACAAAGTTAAGAGAGGAATATCTCTGATATTTTCAAAGGGAGGTTCCTGGAGAACCGAGAGCACCAAATTCAGATCCCAAGGAGGGAGAGGAGGCTTAATAGGGGGAATCACATGGCGAACCCCCTGCACAAAAGTGCTAACTAAGGAATGACCTGCTAGCGTTGAAAGAAAATGGCCAAGGCCGAAATATGACCCTTAATTGTGCTCAAAGCCAGCCTTTGGGCCACACCACGCTGCAAGAACCGCAGGATTCTGGAGACGGAGTACGTCCGTGAACGCCAGTCTAGCTCTTCGCACATAGCGATGTAAGCTTTCCAGGTACGGTGATAGATCTTTCTAGAAGAAGACTTCCGTGCCCTCAGTATGGTCGAAATGACCGAATCCAAAAGGCCTCAGTCCTTCAGCACCTGGCTCTCAATAGCCATGCCGTTAAAAGCAGAGACTGTAAAGCAGGATGAAAGATAGGACCTTGAGACAGAAGGTCCTCCCTCATGGGCAGTCGCAAAGGGACGTCCGCGATGAGACGTACCAGATCGGTGTACCAATGACGCAGAGGCCAATCCGGAGCAATGAGGATCACCGGGATGCCCTCGGCCGCTACCCTGCGCAGCAGACGAGGAAGCAACTGCAGCGGAGGGTAAGCATATATCAAGCGATACTGACCCCACGGGGCAACCAACGTGTCTGAGGCGTCACCTTGTGATTGAGTCGAGAAGCCATCAAGTCCACATCCGGCGTGCCCCACCGCCGACAAAGGAGTTGAAACACCTCCGGATGCAAGGACCACTCTCCCTGGTCCAGTGACTGGCGACTCAGATAGTCCGCCTGCCAGTTCTCTACGCCCGAAATGTAGATGGCCGACATAGCCGGCACGCTTCTTTCCGCCCACGTTAGGATGCGAGCGACCTCGGATGCCGCAGCCGAGTTCCGATTGCCCCCCTGATGGTTGACATACGCCACGGCTGTGGCGTTGTCCGACTGGATTCTGACCGAGCGGCCCTGTAGTCTCTTCGACCACGCGGAGAGACACAATGTGATCGCTCGCAACTCCAGGACGTTGTTTGGTAGATGGGATTCGTCCGGAGTCCAGAGCCCCTGAGCTGACAGGACTCCCTAAACTCCGCCCAGCCCGTCAGGCTGGCGTCCGTCGTGACCACCGTCCACTGGATGGGAAGGAACGATCTTCCGGACCGAAGAGCCGGGGATCTCAGCCACCACGTCAGGGATGCCCTGACAGAGTGACTCACCTGAATCTGAAGATCCAATGACATCGGGACTTGTCCCAAATGGACAGAATTTCATTTTGCAATGCTGTGACGGAACCGGCACAATTACTCCACACCCGAGCAAATCTTGTACAGCCCCGAAGAGGGCTGCCCAGCGTGCAGGATGGAGAGGGAGATTTGAGGGAAAGAATCTGTTTGGGGACCATGAGTGGAACTGTATCCTGTACCCCGAGGTGACCACCTCGCACACCCACCGGTCGGAGATCCGGGAGGTCCACCGAACCGTGAACCTGCGAAGACGTCCCTACACCCCAGAGTCGGGCAACCACACTTTTTTCAGTCTGGGAGGGCTTACCCGCGGATTCTGACTGACGAAAAAACGTCTTCGCTGGAAAGGAAGGGCCCGTCCTACGGTGGGGCTCCTTTCCCTTAGCAGACTGACGAAGGAAAGTGCTCTTACCAACTGTGACATCCTTAATAATGTCATCCAGGGCGGCCCCAAACAGTCTACTGCCCTTAAAGGGCAAATCAGCCAGGAGCTTCTTGGAAGCCAGGTCGGCCAACCAGCATTTCAGCCAGATAAGGTGACGCAACACCACAGCAGAGATAGAGGCCCCAGATATTAGAGGGGTCGTGTCCAAAGTGGCATCGCACACATACACTAAACCTGCGCAAGTTGGTGAGCCAGGGCAATGGTCTCTGGAGGGAGATTATGCTCCTGCACCGTCTGGTGCAAAATCTTTGCCCATTCCGTGAGTGTCTGAGACACAAGGGTCGCCTCCACGATAGGGCATAAGGCAGACCCCAACAAGGCAAACATAGTTCTACTCACCACTTCTGACCTCCTGTCAGTGGGGTCCTTAAATGCGGGAGTCCCCTCCATCGGGAGCGTGGTAGCCTTATTCAAACGGGCTACCGGGGGGGTCGACCACTGGGGGGAGAGCCCATTTTTTAACCAGGGCCTCCTCAAAGGGGTATCTTATGGCTAGACGCAGCGAGACCGTCAAAGTCTTCTGCGGCTTATCCCAGACTTGGTCAATGAATTTATTAAAAAAAGGCACATATGGAAAGACCTTTTTTGAAACATCATCTTTTACACTACACAAAAAATTGGGCTAACTTTACTGCTTAGTTTTTTTTTAATCATTAATATGTATTTTTTCCAAAAGTGTGACATAAAATATTGCAACAACCACCATTTTAGTCTCAAGTGTCTCTGCTAAAAATATATATATATATACATATATATATATATATATATATATATATATATATATATATATATATATAATGTTTGGGGGCTCAGTCAGAGTAATTTTCTAGCAATAAATATTGATTTTAACTTGTAAGCTGCAAGTCTTTAAGTGGTTAAACTTCCCTCATCTACAGACAGAAGTTCATTCCTTTGATCGAAGAAGGAAATGTTACTTTGTTTCTAGTGTTGTAGAATCTCATATTAGCCAATGTATTTCATATTATTATTCTAAATTATTCATATTGATTTGCATATGTTTTACTGATGTTTATATATATATATATATATATATATATGTGTGTGTGTGTGTGTGTGTGTGTGTATATATATATATAATGTAAATGATACAATATCTTTTTGGGAACCAATATATATATAGTATTTATAGAATTATAAAGGGAAACATAACACATAAGGAGGATGGTTATTAAAAGTTAATTCTTCCAAAGTCATAAATCTCTTAACTTTCAATGACGGAGTCTTATCAGGACTCAAGGAAGGTTTGATCTAACACAGCTGGGTGCCAGACTGTCTCTACACAGGTGTCTTTAATGGGACAAAACCAGTTATAAATAATTTTTAATGAACAGATAGGAATTCTGGCAATAATTAAGTTTGTCTGGTTGTAGGACAGGCGTTACAATGACGTAGATCTTAGCAACCAATCACATCTAGGAGAGATGGCTGAGATAAGGCTTGTAATAGTATATAAGTGCAAGTTTTACAATTGTTAGTCAGACAAGTCAGATAGGAGCTCATCAGGCTGACCTCTATGTATGCTGCCCTATTGCACGGGTCATAGAGGTCAGAACCAGTGGGCTATTATCTGTTCAGATAGGCATCAATCGGGCTGACTGTTTGTCTATGCAGCCCTATTGCACGGGTGGCAAGCGTTCAGAACCAATAGGCAAATATCTGTCCATAGCTTGTCTTCTCGTACTAGTCAAAAAGAGAAAACTTCTCAACTTGTTCCAGAGTGTGGTCTCAGGTGAATTTCCCTAAAAACTCGGTCGAGGCGGTCGACCGACTGGTCCCCATCAGGTAATGGGTTTCCAAGAATTGTTCAAGGTGAGAACAATTCACTATTGTTTCAGTTTGGTTAGAGGATAAGAATACCAATATCTAATATGCTTGCATTGTAAGAAACTGTATAAATTAGACCTGTATCTTGTAATACTTTGAGCATAAACCTGTATGATCCCAGCTGTTAATAAACCTGCATTGCTAAAGTCCTGCCTGGTTCGAAACTTTGTTATTCTTCTTCACTATTTATCCACCATGTTGTGATAAAACTTGGCAGGCTGCCTGGATTTTTTTTTCAGCTGTCATAGAACTCTCTGCAAGAATCGGGAATTGCTGTTTTAAGATCGGGATGGGAAAATTATTGCGATTTTGATTCTTAGCGATTAATCGTGCAGCTCTAATGGACCCGCACAATTTATTCTACCGCCTCTGTGGGGGTCAAAGCGAATGCTATTCTGTCTTACCCATTCCCTATCACAAAGGGGACCAGACAGGATTTCTCTTTGTCTCCACTTCCCTAGCCTTCTAAAGGACGTGGATCTCTATGGAGACCTCACATACTTTAAAATTAATGTACAAAAATCCGAGGCCGTGACTATAGCCATGCCCCTTACTCATTTGCGAGCCTTCCAAACAAGCTTCAAGTCCCACTGGGCAACTAAAACTCTAAAATACCTTGGTACTCACATTCCAGTGAATCTAAAACACACCTTTGAGCTCAACTTACCTCCTCCCCTTTACAGGACCTGTCAACTTCTACAAAAATGAAACACTGGCCCCTTTTTCCTGGTTCGGCCCCTGCAATATCCTTAAAAGGACAATCCTCTCAAAATTCCTCTACTTACTTATGACCCTCCCGATCAACATCCCTCCCTCCTTAAATCAGTGAACTCTTTTTTTTTTTAAATTCATGAGGGCCCAAAAACTCCCCAGACCTAAATCAAGCACACTGGCCCTCCTCAAAAGATATGGAGGCCTGGAGTTCCCTGACATCTATAAAAATACCAAGCTGCAGCAGCAGCAGCACGCCTTACATGACTATTGGACTGGCACAAACACAGAGACCTGAAAGAGTGGATCCCTCTTGAACTATCCACAACTAGTTCCCTTCTGAGCTGCCTACCCTGGTGCTTCCCTTACATTCTTCCTCCCTTACATCCTTGAAAGCCCATCCTCCTATTCAGCCCCACAATCTCTTGTTCTGCCAGGACACCCTAGAAATTCAAACTCTCCCTGGCTCCATCCCCTCTGTACCTAACTTTAGGTAACAGATTATTTTCCCCAGGTACAAACCCAGGCCTCTTCAGGCCCGGATTTTTTTCAGACCTCCTACTTTCTGAAAGCACACTCTGACAGACTCGGCCCTCTCTAATTGGACTTTTGGAGCGCTTCACAGCTCCACCATTTTCTCCTTATATTCCCTGCCTCATCTGCCTTTCGAGGGTCCCTCACCAAGTTCAAACACTCCTTGGCTTTCTACTGGCCAACCTTCCCTTATAGCTGATCCAACACCTGCATGAAAAAAAGGTACCGGTTTCCAACCTCCCCTCCTAACCGGTCCAACACACGCCTGCACAAAAAGACTACTAGTCTACCAGCCTCCATCCTCCACTCACAGCCGGTCCAGCACGTGCCTCCAGAAAAAAAAGTCTACTGGCCTCCAACCTCCCCTCACAGTCGGTCAAACACACGCCTGCACCAAAAAAAAGTCTACCAGCCTCCAACCTCCCCTCACTGCCGGTTCAACACACGCCTGCAGAATAAAGAAAGGTTTACTGGTTTCCAACTTCCCCTCACAGCCCTTCCAACACCTGCCTATAAAAATGACTACCGGCCTCCAACCTCCCCTCAAAGCCGGTCTATCGCACTCCTGCAGAAAAAAAAGTCTACCGGCCTCCAACCTCCCCTCACAGCCGGTCCAACACACGCCTGCAGAAAAGAGAAAAGTCTACCGGCCTCCAACCTCCCCTCACAGCTGGTCCAACACAAGCCTGCAGAAAAGAAAAAGCTGAAGTTATAAGCTGATTGGCTACCATGCACAGTTGCACCAGTAAATCAACCCCATACTGTCTTTTATTTTTTCTACTTTTGTTTCTTTTTCTGGTTCTTTATCTTCTGTCCATGTTTGAGGGTTTTTCTGCAGGGGGAGCTAATGACACTTCTGGTTTTTGAATTTCCTTCTTACGGCAACTTTTTATTGGAGTCTTAGTGTCATTGTCGCTTTGTGGAGCTTCATGCTTCATAGAGCATTTACAACGTTTTGATGGAGTCCCCTGCTGACAGGATTTCTTTAATGCTTTCTGAAAGAGGACGCCATGTTTTTGTTGAGTATCAGTGAGACTCAGTGAAGTATTAGTGTCATCATCACTTTCTGAAGGAAGCATAAAGCGAACACAATGTTTTTTTGTAGAACTTAAAGTAGAGCTCCCAGTTGAACTCTGGTGGAGTGGCCATGTCTACGTCGCACTCTGGTGGAGGGGCCATGTCTAGTTCGCCCTCTGGTGGAGCGGCCATGTCTATGTCGCACTCTGGTAGAGTGGCCATGTCTACGTCGCACTCTGGTAGAGTGGCCATGTCTACGTCGCATTCTGGTAGAGTGGCCATGTCTACGTCGCACTCTGGTGGAGTGGCCATGTCTACATCGCACTCTGGTAGAGTAGCCTTGTCTAGGTCGCACTCTGGTAGAGTGGCCTTGTCTAGGTCGCACTCTGGTAGAGTGGCCATGTCTATGTCGCACTCTAGTAGAGTGGCCATGTCTAGGTCGCACTCTGGGGGAGTGGCCATGTCTAGGTCGCACTCTGGGGGAGTGGCCATGTCTAAGTCGCACTCTGGGGGAGTGGCCACGTCTAGGTCGCACTCTGGGGGAGTGGCCACATCTAGGTCACACTCTGGGGGAGTGGCCATGTCTAGGTCGCACTCTGGGGGAGTGGCCACGTCTAGGTTGCACTCTGGGGGAGTGGCCAGGTCTAGGTGGCACTCTGGGGGAGTGGCCAGGTCTAGGTGACACTCTGGTGGAGTGGCCATGTCTAGGTGGCACTCTGGTGGAGTGGCCATGTCTAGGTGGCACTCTGGTGGAGTGGCCATGTCTAGGTCGCACTCTGGTGGAGTGGCCATGTCTAGCCCGCACTCATACTGTCCTTTTATTTTTTCTATTTTTGTTTCTCTTTCTCTTTTTTTTCTTTTGTCTGGTTCTGTAATGATCGAGGATTCTTCTGCATTGGGGGCTGATGACACTTCTGGTCTTTGACTTTCTTTCTTATTTGCTTCCTGACAGTGAATGGCACTTTTTCGTAGCGTCTCTGTGTCAATGTCGCTTTCTTGGGGCTGCATAGAGCGATCCCTACATTTTGATGGAGTCTCCTTGTGGAAGTCGCACTCTGGTGGAGTGGCCATGCCTAGGTCGCACTCTGGTGGAGTGGCCATGCCTAGGTCGCACTCTGGTGGAGTGGCCATACCAAGGTCGCACTCTGGTGGAGTGGCCATGCCAAGGTCGCACTCTGGTGGAGTGGCCATGCCTAGGTTGCACTCTGGTGGAGTGGCCATGTCCAGGTCGCACTCTGGTGGAGTGGCCATGTCCAGGTCGCACTCTGGTGGAGTGGCCATGTCCAGGTCGCACTCTGGTGGAGATGAATTGGCATAAATGGCTCAGCGCCATTTTTAAAAAGGGTAACCAGGCTTTTGTTGCCATGGTTACCAAATCTTCTTATACACAGTGATGGGCAGTGGGGGAGGGGCTGGAAAATCTCAGCTCTGATTACAGAACCTGGAGGACAGCACAGCCACCCCATCTACTAATGATTTATAATACAGGAATATGATGGGGAAAATTCGAGGGAGGGCAATTTTGATGGGGGTAATATGATGGGGCAATGTTTATGGTGGCAATGTTGATGGGGGTAATATAATGGGGGCAATTTGATAGGGGTAATATAATGGGGGCAATTTTATGGGGGCAATATGATGGGGGCAGTATTACGGGGGCAATATTGATGAGGCAATATGATGTGGCAAATTTGATAAAGGCAATTTCAAGGGGGGCAATTTTGATGGGCCAATATTGATAATGGCAATTTCGAGGGGCAATTTTAAAGGGGCACTATTTAAGGGGCAACATTAATGGGGGCAAAATGATGGGGGCAATTTTAATGGGGCAATATTGGTGGGGGCAATATGATGGGTCAATTTGGATGGGGGCAATATTGATGGGGCAATTTTAATATGGCAAAATTGATGGGGGCAATATGATGGAGGCAATTTTGATGGGGCAATATTGATGGGGCAATTTCAAGGGGGTGAAGCAATTTTAAAGTGGGCAATATAATGGGGGCAATTTCGAGGGGGCCATTTTGATAGGGCAATATGAATGGGGCAATTTTAATAGGGCAATATTTAGGGGGGCAATTTCGAGGAGATTCATTTAAAAGGGGGCAATATGATGGGTCAATTTTGATTAGGACAATTTCGAGGGGGCAATTTTAATGGTGGGAATATTAATGGGGCAATATTAATGGGGGCAATTTTGATGGGGGCAATATGAAGGGACAATTTTAATGGGGGACTATTGATGGGGGCAATATTGGTGGGGCAATTTTGAGGGAGGAAATTATGATGGGGAAATTTTAATAGGGCAATATTGATGGGGGGCAATATGATGGAGGCAATTTTGATGGGGCAATAATGATGGGGGCAATTTCGAGGGGGCAATATGATTGGGGCAATTTTAATAGGGCATATTGATGGGGGAAATTTCGAGGGGCAATATAAAGGGGCAGTTTCGATGGGGACAATTTTGAAGGGGCAATTTTGAATGGTGCAATATGAAGAAGCAATTTTGAAAGGGCAATATTGATGGGTCAATTTTAGAGGGGGTAATTTTGATGGGGGCAATATGATGGGGCAATTTTAATTGGGCACTATTGATGGGGCAATTTTGATGGGGGCAATATTGATGGGGCAATTTTTGATGGTGGCAATATGATGGGGCAATTTTTATGGGGGCAATATTGATGGGGAAAATATTAACTACTTGAGGACTGCACTACAGCCAAATGACGGCTTCAGCGTGGCCCTGAAAATCCGGGAGGCCATCAATAGGCGGCCTCCCCTTTCCTCGTTCCCCGCGCGCGCTCCTGAGTGCGCAGTGGGGAAATTCTGTGCTGCCCGTGTCCCTTGGAAACAACCAATCACAGATCGCTGTGAATGGCCAATCAAAGTGGCCAATTACTATGCGATCTGTGCGGCCAATGAGAGATGATCTCAAATGTAAACATATGAGATCATCTCTCCATCCTGGCTCTTCCTCCTCACACAGAGACTGCGTGTGAGGAGGGAGAGCAATCTGTTACTTTGTTTCACAGTGAGTGATCTTTACCAGTGCCCATACAGTGCCCACCTGTGCCAGTCTGTGACCACCTGTGCCGTCAGTGATCTGTGCAATCAGTGCCCATCTGTGCCACCTCATCAGTGCCTACCTGTGCCACCTTAGTGCCCACCAGTGCCACCTCATCAGTGCCCATCTGTGCCAATCAGTGCCCATCTGTGCCGCCTCATCAGTGCCCATCTGTGCCACCAATCAGTGCCCATCTGTGCCACCAATCAGTGTCCATCTGCTTTGCCTCATCAGTGCCCATCTGCTCCCCCTTATCAGTGCCCATCTGTGAAGGCTTAGCACACACCTGTGTAGTCGCACCACCACCAGCAACCATGTCAAAAAGATTATTTTCAGCAGAGGATGCATACCAAATTCTTTCCACGCCCGACGAGAGCAACGTGGAGCTCTCTCTTTCAGATTCCCTTTCCAATTCCGATTCGAACTTCAATTATGAGCCAGTCCTCAGTAGTGCAACACTGAGTGACTCAGAGGAGGAAGATAGTCGGCCCGCCAAACGAAGGCGTTCTGGTGAGGAGGCAGTGCCATCCACCAGCACCACAGTGCCATCCACCAGCACCGCAGTGCCTCGGCAAGAAAGGACAAGGACCCTATTCCCTTCAGAACCCCTTGTGGCTTCCTCCTAATTCAGGAGAAGCCAACATTCCCCCTTTCACTGCCTAGCCAGGAGTCCAGGTGGACACAGAGAATTTTTCCCCAATCAATTTTTTTGATCTTATTTTTACCGAGGACATGCTATCCAGAATTGTGACCCAGTGTAACCTATATGCCCAACAATTTATTTTGAACAATCCTACATCATATTATGCCCGTCCCTATGAGTGGAGAGACCTAACGGTGGAGGAGTTGAAGGTTTTTTTAGGCCTCAAATTTTGTACGGGACTCAACCCAAAAAACACATTGCATTCCTTTTGGTCAAAACACCCCATCTACCACATGCCAATATTCTCCAATGTAATGCCCAGAATCAGATACTTCATGATCATGAGATTCCTACATTTTAATGATAATACCCAGTGCCATCCCCGAAATCACCCAAATTTTGACAGGCTTTTCAAAATTTGGCCCTTACTGAATAATTTTTCCGAAAAATTCTCCCAGTTGTATACCCCGGACCAGCACATATGTGTAGATGAGTCCCTTATTAAATTTAGTGGCAGGCTTTAAATAAAACAGATCATTCCCAGCAAAAGGGCCCGCTATGGTGTGAAGGTGTACAAACTATGTGACCAAGTCACAGGGTACACGTATGCCTTCTTAGTGTATGAAGGGAAGGACAGCCAGCCGAATCCCCCTAATTACCCATACTACTTGGGATCAACTGGGAAAATTGTTTGGGACCTCATATACCCCCTACTGGAAAAAGGCTACCATCTGTACGTAGATAACTTCTACACATCTCTTCCCCTGTTCCACAACCTTCACCGGAAGCAGACGCCAGCATGTGGCACCATCAGAAAGAATCGGAAGGGCTTTCCTCAAAGTCTTGTAAATAAGAAGCTGAGAAGAGGAGAATCGGCAAGTCTGCGAAACAAGAAGATTCTGGCAGTGAAGTGGAGGGACAGTAGGGATGTATACATGTTAACTTCCATCCACAATGATACCTTCATGGAAATCCCCAGAAGGAATGGCCCCATCCAAAAGCCCACATGCATCCAGGACTACAATTTGTTTATTGGGGGAGTCGACTTCAATGACCAGATGCTCGAACCCTATCTTGCCACAAGACGGACATACCATTGGTACAAAAAAGTCGCAATCTTTTTTTTCAATTGGCCATATATAACTCGTATATCATATACCGCAACTCCACCCAAAACCCCAAATGCTTCCTTGGCTACCTGGAGGCCCTTTTACTGCCCTTATATTCCCGAACGGCCCATCCCAAAACACCCGATCTGATGTTCTTAGTCGACTCTCCCTCCCACAGCAACAGGTCGACGACGTAAAAAAAAGTAAGGTGTGTACCAGTGGAGGAGTCAGACGAGACACAGCTTATCATTGTGCCCAATGTCCTTCCCAACCAGGCCTCCGTGTAGTAGACTGTTTTCGCCGTTACCATACTTCACTAAATTATTAGTGAAGTATGGTAAACGTAATCCTCAGTTCCTGCTTTCACACACCTTAACGCCCCTTTATGCCACTTCCTGCTCTGGAACTGACCCAGGCTTGTTATTCGACCATGCTTCTGCCTAACGATTCTGTACTACCTCTGCCTGATCTGGAACTGACCCAGGCTTGTTATTCGACCACGCTTCTGCCTAACGATTCTGTAATACCTCTGCCTGAACTGGAACTGACTTTGAACTGTTTGACCATGTTTTTGCCTGCCTCATGGACTGATCTTGTACCCTGCTACTGGACTAGTGGGATTCAACACAAGGGTCTCACATATTATGAGGGACTCCAGAATTGTTTTTCTGGATGAAGAAAATAATTTTGTTTTCTTATTCCTAGATTAGGGTCTGGAGACTCGGAGGCTTCAAAGAGATTTGGGTGGGAGAAGCCTCTACCCCTGTCCCCATTCTGTCCTGAACGAGGCCCTACTTCTGCCTTCTGCCTGTAGGACCTATGCCATCATGTCTCTGCCTGTCGCATGAACTGACCACACCACATGGATCTTCCTACTACCAGGACCAATATTTTTGGTACTGCTGACAATATCTCTGCCTGCACTGACCCTGGACTGTACCCTGCCTGCTGTCTGGACAATTGTATATGCCATTGCTGACCAAGTCCCTGCCTGCTGCCTGGACCAGTGCTATCCTGCTGTGTAGAACTGCGCTACTAAAACCACAGGTAATTATTTGTTTACGCTTTGCTTAGCATAATGTATTTTGGGGTGTAATTCTTGGTATGTACATGCTATGTGTCCCTGGAACACCTGACGGTGTCCCTTGCATGTTGGATCTCTGCATGTGGACATGCTGTGTAAAAGTCCCACACATTTGGTATCGCCATACTCAGGAGGAGTAGCTAAATGTATTTTGGGGTGTCATTTTTGCTATGTAAATGCTATGTGTTGGAGATATCTTATAAACGGACAACTTTGTGTAAAAAAATGCATTTTCATTTTTTTCCACATTTTCCAAAGCTTCTGAAAAAAAATGAACCATTCAAAAGACTCATTATGCCTCATAGATTTTACGTTGGGGTCATTGTGTGGGCGTTTCCCTTGTCCTGGTGCTCCAGGGCCTTCAAAATTGTAATAGGTGGTTGAGAAATTAGATGTGTAATTTATGCTCCTAGAACGCCTGAAGGTGCTACTTCAATGTAGGTCCTCTGTATGTGGCTAGGCTGTGTAAAAGTCCCACACAATTGGTATCGCCATACTCAGGAGGAGTAGCAGAATGTATTTTGGGGTGTAATTTTTGCTATGTACATGCTATGTGTTGTAAATATCTTATAAATGGTCAACTTTGCGTAAAACAAATGTGTTTTCATTTTTTTTGCACATTTTCCAAAAACTTCTGGAAAAAATTAACCGTTCAAAAGACTCTTTATGCCTCAGATTTTACGTTGGGGTGCTAGCTTTCCAAAATGGGATCATTTTTTGGTTGTTTCCTTTGTGGTGCTCCAGGGCCTTGAAAATTTTAATAGGGTAGTCAACAAGTTAGATGTGTAATTTATGCTCCTAGAACCCCTGATGGTGCTCCCTGCATGTTGGGCCTCTGTATGTGGCCAGGCAGTGAAAAAGTACCACACATGTGGTATTGTAATACTTGGAAGAGTAGCAGAATGTATTTTGGGGTGTCATTTGTGGTATGCACATGCCATGTGAGAGAAATAAGCTATTACAATGACAATTTTGAGAAAAAAAATAGAAAAATAAAAATCTTAATTTTGCAAAGAATTGTGGGCAAAAAATTACAACTTCAAATAACTCACCATGCCTCTAACTAAATACATTGTAATGTCTACTTTCCAAAAAGGGGTTATTTGGGGGGCATTTGTACTTTCCTGGCTTGTTAGGGTCTCAATAAATGAGATAGGCCGCCAGTACATCAGATGTGATACATTTTTATGATTTGCACTATAGCTTGTAGACTCTAAAACTTTCACGTAGACCAAATAATTTCCACAAATTTTGGGTTACTTTTACCAAAGATATGTAGCAGTATAAATTGTGACCAAAATTTATGAAAAAAGTACTAATTTGCAACATTTTATCACAGAAATTAAGAAAAATTCATTTTTTTCCAAAATTTTCAGTCTTTTTTCATTTATAGCGTGAAAAATAAAAACCCCAGAGGTGATCAAATACCACCAAAAGAAAGCTCTATTTGTATGAAAAAAAGGACAAAAAAAATCATTTGGGTACAATGTTGCATGACTGAGTAATTGTCATTCAAAGTGTGAGAGCACTGAAAGCTGAAAATTGGTCTGGGCAGGAGGGGTGTTTAAGTGCCCAGTAAGCAAGTGGTTAATGGGGCAATATGATGGGGCAATTTTGATGGGGGCATTTTTGATGGGGGGCAATCTTAATAAGGGCAATTTCAAGGGGGCAATATGATGGGGCAATTTTGATGGGGCAATATTGATGGAGCAATTTTGAGGGGGCAATATTAATGGGACAATTTTGAGGGAAAATTTTGACGGTGGCAATATGACAGGGCAATTTTAATGGGGAAATATTTATGGGGGCAATATTGAAGGGGCAATTTGGATGGGGCAATATTGATGGGAACATTTTGAGGGGGCAATTATGATGGGGCAATATTAATAGTGCAATATTGATGGGGGGCAATATGATGGAGGCAATTTTGATGGGGCAATAATGATGGGGCAATTTCGAGGGGGTGAAGCAATTTTAAAAGGGGGAAATATGATGGGGCAATTTTGATGGGGCAATATGATGGGGGCAATATTGATAGTGGTAATATGGTGGAGCAAATTTGATGGGATTTTGAGGGGGGGGAATTTTGATGGGGGCAATATGATGGGCAATTTCGATAGGAGCAATATAATGGAGTAATTTTGATAGGGCAATTTCGAGGGGGACATTTTGATGGGGCAATATTGACGGTGTCAATTTTGATGAGGGCATTTTAGAGGGGGGAATTTTGATGGGGGCTATATGATGGGACAATTTTCGAGGGGGGTAATCTTGATGGGGGCAATATAATGGGACAATTTTAATAAGGCAGATTTGATGGGGGCAATATGATGGGTGAATAATTGATGGGGCAATTTTCATGGTGGCAATATGATGGGGACAATTTTGATGGGGCAAAATGATGGGGGCAATTTTGATGGCAATATGAGGCAATTTTTGATGGGGCAATATTGGTGGGGGCAATTTTGATGGTGGCAATTTGGTGGGGGCAATTTTGATGGAGGCAATTTGATGGAGGCAATATTGATAGTGGTGCATGCTTTGGCCAATCACACTGTGCTCCTGCTGTGCCTTTGGCCAATCATGGCTCAGGAGGACTAAGTCCATGCCCCACACTATATAAGGCTGATTACACAGTGTGTTATAGTGGACAGAGATAGATATATTGAGCTAGATCAGGCAGGCAGGTTAGTTAGTGGCAGTGTATTTGAAATATATATTGTGAAGGACTAGCATCAAGTGTAGAGCTTGAAGGACACCGCCACTTGCTGGTTCTTCTTTTTAAGGGCTTCGTTTTCCCATTTTTATTAAAAATAGTTCAATACAAAATCAAAGGTTTCCCTCGCAGGGGTTTCAGCACTCCTATTCATCAACAAAATGACATTTAGCCTCCTGGCTTATACATACAGCACTGCTGCTCAGGCCTTCAACTTCAGGCTCTTGTCTGTCTCCTACAGACTATTCCCTTGGCAACACCGTCCATTTAGATAGCAGCCCCTCACTGCTCTGAGCCTCAGACTTGGGTCTCTAGCTTCCACAGTGCACACAAGCCCTCTCTGGCTTCTTCAGTGCACACCTTAACTCTATGGCTTCCCCAGTGCACACCTGCACTCGTCAGGAGGATGGAGCTCAGAATGCTGGTCCTGACTCTACTATCAGGCCCACACACACCTGAACAATCAGTGTGCCGTTGAGTCTCAAAACCCGGATCCAGGACTGGGGATTTCATCCCACCCAGATCTCTAAGAAATCCCCAGGCTCCAGGTCCCAAAGTGGACTTTAGTAAATCATGAGGAAACTGAAAAGCCAGTTTCCTCCCAAACAAGCCAATCCCCTGGAGCCCCTCAACCTGCCTGGTTGAGAATCCTGTATTCATACACTGGTGGGGTACCACACTACCACAATATATATATATATATATATTAGGGCTGGAAAAAAATCAATTTAAAATCTGAATTGAGTTGCAAGGGCAAATCGATTCAGATTTTGACCGAATTGATTTTTTAGATTTTTTTTTTCATTTTTTTTCATTGGACCGGCGCTCCGTGGACTAGGCCCAAAGCCATGGCCTCACCCAAAAAAATCCTGCCCGCAGCTCGCCGCAATCCTGGGAAAAGGCCACGAGGCCGGACGCCGCGGACTAGGCCGAAGCCGCAGCCTTTTCCCAGGATAGCGACGAGGCGAGGCCGCGGCTTCAGCCTAATCCGCGGCCTTTTCCCAGGATCGCGGCGGACTAGGCCAAAGCCGCGGCCTCGCCTAAAAACTCCTGCCGGAGCGGTGTCCATCAGGAAAAAAAACTTTTTTTTTTTTAAATCGCAGATTTTTTTTTTGCCCAAAATCGCGCAGCCCTATATATATGGAAGGAGTATGGGGATTGCACCTGTGAAGACGAGCTGTGTGTCTGCTGGGAGCTTTTAAGGATTCAGCAAGGGCTCTGGAAGTTCCCTCTACAAAAACTGTGGCTTTTTAGAGTTGTTAATATTTACCGTGGTAAAGAGTCTTCTTGTCGAGTGGTGGTTCCAGTTCCATCAGAGGACCATTCGGATCGGTGTGAAACCCAGTGTCTACTGTCAAGTTGGGGAGCCTACCGGGCAGTCCACATTGGGGACCTGTCTGATTCAGTTTCCAGATCAACTGATGAGGAGTGCCACTGGGATCTCGTATGTCTATTTGTTTGACCTGCTTAAACCACAGGTCCAACGTTCCGGTAAGAGTATTCTACCGCTCTCTTTCTACAAGAGTTATGTGATGACCCTTCAGTGCTTCATGTTTTTTCCTTTACAACACGGATTTCTGTATGGACACTGTATGGACTCATTATATTGATATCATTTATCACTTTGGTTGTATTGGAGGCCCGATTTATTGGGCTTCATTTTTCACATAGCGCTACATCATTATCTCACATTTATTAATTTTAGTCACAATTTATGTAGCAGCTTTTTCATTTTCATTCACTTTTCTGACTAGCGCAGTGATTCCCCCTTTTTATATGCACTATATATATATATATATATATATATATATATATATATATACACACATACATACATACACACACACACACACACACACACACACACAGTCAGACTAGTGTGTGTGTATATAGTAGGATTTTTAAAACAGCTTACCTGTAAAATCCTTTTCTTGGAGTACATCACGGGACACAGAGCAGCATAGTCATTACTATGTGGGTTATATAGAATTACCTTCAGGTGCTGGCACTGGCAACTTCCAAAACAGGAAGTACCCTCCCCTATATAAGCCCCTCCCATCCGGGAGTACCTCAGTTTTGTAGCAAAGCAATACGTGTCCCCAAAAGAGGGGTGGGAGCTCTGTGTCCCGTGATGTACTCCAAGAAAAGGATTTTACAGGTAAGCTGTTTTAAAAATCCTACTTTCTTGTTCATACATCACGGGACACAGAGCAGCATAGTCATTACTATGTGGGACGTCCCAAAGCAATGCCACATGAGGGGGGGGATACACCATACATAAGCTGGGCGCCATCAGGCATGAGGATCTTTTGCGGCCTGCAACACACTGCGCCCAAAGGCGACATCCTCCTGACTTCTAACGTCCACCTGGTAGAACCTAGTAAACGTGTGTACTGAAGACCATGTTGCGGCCTTACAAATTTGCGCCAGGGAGGCCTGGTGATGCACTGCCCATGAAGTTCCAACTGCTCTCGTGGAGTGCGCCCTAACTTTGAACGGAGGCGGTCTACTTCTCAAGCCATAGGCTTGTATTATGACCTGTCGAATCCACTTGGCTAAAGTAGATTTTGATGCTGCCTGACCCTTTCTGGGGCCTTCCGGCAGAACAAACAAAGAATCCGTTCTACGAATCTGAGCAGTGGCTTTTAGATAAGCTTTAACTGCTCTTACTACATCCAAAGAATGCAATAACTTTTCCTCTACCGAGCTTGGTTTGGGGAAAAAAGAAGGAAGAACCACATCCTGGTTCAAGTGAAACCTCGATACCACCTTAGGAAGAAAGGCTGGGTGAGGACGTAATACTACTCTGCCCTATGGATAACCAGATATGGCTCTTTACAGGACATGGCGGCTAATTCCGACACTCTTCTAGCCGAGCATATGGCTACTAAAAATATCAATTTCCTGGTGAGTAGAACCAAGGAAATGTGCCGCAAAGGTTCAAATGGCTGCTTCTGCAGAACCGACAGAACCAAATTTAGATCCCATGGGCATATGGGAGCCTTAATCGGTGGAATAATACGAGTCACACCTTGCATAAAGGATTTGACAAGTGAATGCATAGCCAGGGGCCTTTGAAATAGTATTGACAAGGCCGAAACCTGGCCCTTGATAGTACTTAAGGCAAACTTCCTGTCTACAGCCCACTGCAGGAAGTCCAGAATTCTGCCTATAACGTACTTACGTGGATGCCATTTTCTGGCCTCGCACCAAGTGATGTACGCCTTCCAAACTCTATAGTAGATCTGCCTGGATACAGGCTTCCTGGCATTGATTATAGTTGATACCACAGAGTTAGAGAGACCTCTCTTCTTTAGGATGTGGGATTCAATAGCCAGGCCGTTAAACTTAGAGTTAGTAAGGAAGGGTGGTATATCGGTCCTTGCGAAAGCAGGTCCGGACGACGTGGAAGGGTCCAAGGACTCCCCACAGACATTTTGATGATCTCCGCGTACCAGGCCCTTCGGGGCCATGCTGGAGCCACCAGGATCACCGGCTTCTTCTCCAACCTGACTCTGCGAAGGAGTCGAGGCAACAATTGTAGCGGAGGGAATGCATATATCAGTCTGAACTGATCCCAAGGGAACACCAGAGCATCCGAGCCGCAAGCGAGGGGATCCCTTGTCCGGGAGACAAATCTGTCCACCTTTGCGTTGAATCTGGATGCTAGCAGATCTACATCCGGTGTTCCCCACCGCTGACATATTGCTCGGAAGACCTCGGGATGAAGGGACCATTCCCCTGGGCATAACTGTTGGCGACTCAGAAAGTCCGCCTTCCAATTCTCCACCCCTGGAATGAAGACAGCTGATATACATGGGACATGCTTTTCTGCCCATTCCAGGATGTGACTTACTTCCCTCTGGGCTGCACGACTCCTGGTGCCTCCCTGATGATTGATATATGCCACTGCTGTGGCATTGTCTGATTGAATTCTGACAGGGGACCCTTGGAGTCTGGATGTCCAGGCTACTAGAGCGTACCGGGCTGCTTGTATCTCTAAGAGATTGATGGGCAGGGTTTTTACTACATTTGACCATCTGCCCTGGAGAGACCATTGCTCCAGTACTGCCCCCCAGCCTATAAGGCTGGCATCCGTAGTGACCACCTTCCAAGATATCGGGCTGAAGGGTTTTCCCTTCTGGAGATTCTGGGGGATCAACCACCAGCAGAGACTCTTCCGAACGGAAGGGGACAAAGCCATCGGGAAGTCTAGAGCCTGAACTTTTCCGTTCCAGGCTGACAATATGGCCCTTTGTAAATTCCTTGAGTGGAATTGGGCGTATGGCACAGCTTCGAATGATGCTACCATCTTTCCTAGCAGCCTCATGCACAGGCGTATGGACGGCTGTCTTTTTGCACAAAGCAGACAGACCAAGGCCCTCAAAGAGGATACCTTGTCTAGAGGTAAGAAAATCTTCCTCTGGTCTGAATCCAGCCGTAGCCCTAGATATACCAGGTTTTTCACTGGCTGTAGGGCTGACTTGTCCAGGTTGATGACCCAACCGTGAGATTCTAGATACTTGATTGTATCGACAATTACCACTTCTAGCTTGGCAACTGAGTGGTCCATCAACAACAGGTCGTCTAGGTATGCCATTATCGTTACACCCCGTGTTCTTAGATCGGCCAACAGTGGGGCCAGAATTTTTGTGAACACTCGTGGTGCTGTGGCCAGACCGAATGGTAAGGCTCTGAACTGAAAATGGCGCCCTTCTACTGCAAAGCGTAGGAATTTTTGATGACCTGGAAAGATGGGAACATGCAAGTAAGCATCTTTGATGTCGATCGAGGCTAACCATTCCTCCCCTTGTAGGGCAGCGGTGACCGATCGGATCGACTCCATCCGGAAAGACCGGACGTTTAGAAATTTGTTTAGACTCTTTAGGTCCAATATGGGTCTTATGTCCCCGTTTGGCTTCGGGACTGTGAAAAGGTTTGAGTAGAAACCCAACCCCCACTCTTCCATAGGAACCTCCATAATTACTCCTTGGAGCAATAGTTGTTCTAACGCCAATAGGAGAGACCCTCTTTTCAGAGGGTCTCTTGGCATGCCTGACCACATAAAATGGGACGGAGGAGACTCTTTTAACTCCAACTTGTATCCCAGAGTTACTGCGGAGAGCACCCATCTGTCTTTGATCGTCTCCCGCCAGGTCTCTGCGAACAACTGAAGTCTTCCCCCCACCCGTTTGAGTGGGGGCAGCCCTTCATAGGCTTGACTTGGAGGCTGGTTTAGTACCTCTTCGGATCCAGGGCTTTTTATTACCCTGTGGCTGTCCCTGATTTTTACCTCCTGAGTTTGACCGAGGAGGCCGTCGGAACTGCTTAGTAGCAGACGTCGCAGGGATAGGAGAGGTAGTCCTCTTAAAAGATGGACCCCTAGACCTCTTTTTACTCGGTAAGAGAGTACTTTTACCACTGGAAATCTTCTGGATATACTTATCCAGGTCTTCGCCAAAAAGGCGTTCCCCATGAAATGGGAAGCTAACTAAGAGCTTCTTACAGGGAGCTTCAGCAGACCAGTTTTTGAGCCACAGAAGCCTACGCATATGTACCAAAGACAGCGTGAGGCGGGAGGCCTGATGGATAGAATCCTTGATGGCGTCAACCGCAAAGCATAATGCTCTAGGCAGATCAGCCAGAGCCTGGGCCTGCTGGTCTGGCAAATCCCTCAGGACCATTTTCATTTGATCCTTTAAAGCTTGGCAGACCCCAATAGCTGCCACTGCTGGCTGTGTAACAGCCCCTGCTGTGGAAAAAGCAGATTTTAATAAAGATTCCAATTTTTTATCCACTGGATCTTTGAACATTTGAACATTATCTACTGGACATGTCAGTGATTTGTTCACAGAAGAGATGGCTGCATCCACCGTAGGAACATTCCATCTCTGGGTGAACTTTCCCTCCATGGGATAGATCACCGGAAACCTTTTAGGCGGAACAAATAGTTTATCAGGATGTTCCCAGTCCTGGTATATAAGTCCTTCCAATAATGGATGTATTGGAAAGGAGCAATTAACCTGGGGAGCTTTTAGCGACCCCAATGAGGAGACAGCAGTAGTTGATGGTTCAACAAGAGGCATTTTAAATGCAGATCGAACCATGTCAGTTAGGGTCTGGACCCACAATCTTTCAGTCTGTGATGCTGAAAATGGTTCATCTACTGTCGATTCCTCAAAAACAGAGCTAACCTCCTCCTGATCCCCTTCAGGTAGGTCGGTCCCTTCCTGGGACTGTTGCTCTGCCAACAGGCACTCTAATGGAGGTGATGGAGATCTGGCGCGCTTTCTTTCCTGTAGAGAAGAAGCGATCAATGCAGCCAATCTCTGCTCCAATCCCTCCAGAGTTGAGGAAAAAACCTCCTCTGTTATATATGCAGGAGCAGGTGGACTGAGGACAGCCGCAGTACCTGGCACTCCCGGGGGTTCCTTATGGGTATTAACCTCTGATTTCTCAGGGGAGGAGGGTGCAGATGACTGCTCCAGATCCTCAGAGCCCGATGGAGACCCCCTACACTTCCTGAGAGGTATATCTCGGAGTTTTTTAGGCGGCATATTCCTTAGTTCAAAGCTGAGGTATTCCAGCCGCAATACACCCCTTACTGAAATAGTCTAATGCAATTTGCTGCTATGTACATCAGTGGGTGTCTACTAATGCGTCTTTCTGGGGATGCCTGTATCAACCGCCCGCTGTAAGCCCCTATACCATGCTACCAGCTCCTTTTCATGCTCTGTGTCCATAGCAAGCAGCGTGGACTGAGTCCTTTTATCTTGCTGGGACGCCCGCACATGCGCAGAAGCGCTGGGCGCACAGAGCGCGTCATCCGCCAGGCTCCGCCCCCTTTTTTGAAGCTAAACCTTATAAAAGGAAAGCATGTGTGCGCGCGCGCGTGCACGTGTGCGCTCTTGGCGCCATGTAGGGAGAGGAGCCAGGGTCCCTGTTTCACCAGGACTCAGGGATGGAAGGAAACTACTTGGCAGCATGACAGAGGAATGCAGCTTCCCTGATAGAGAGCTCACTCATCTGCCTGGACTTTCACCATGGAAGGAATAGTCCCAAGAAAAAAGACGTTCCACAGCGGCCTCTAGTGGACAAACACAGGTACCGCACCTTTGTCTTTTTTTTTTTTTTTTTTAAAACCTCCTTTATGAAAAAACATTTCCAGGTTTACAGTTTTTTTAAAATTTCCCTTATGAAAAAACATTTCTAGGATTTCTTAGGCATATACAGCTATTAGCGGGAATACCCTTTAGGTAACAGGCAGAAAGACATATTAGGCTTGGGGGTCCCCTCAATAGAACCAAGTTCCTGAGGGGCCCCCACTTACCTTTTCCCCGCCGCAGGACTTTATTTGGTCCACAGAAGCCCAAACTTCACCTCTCACGGCAGGCATTGTACTAGACCTTCAGGGACCGGGTTCCCAAGGATTCCACTCCCCTGGACCTGTATAGCACCCTGCACAGATAGCCTCTTGGTTTTGGGTATGACCAGAGCTCTGGATCCCAGGGTCCAGCCCTCCTAAGAGAGGCATTACAGGCAAAACCCTGCTCTTCTCTGCAAGGCCCGGGTACCGACCGTTTAGCTATGAAGCTTTTTTTGGTCGGATCCGGAATAGCTTGCTAAGGCCCAGAGAACCTGTACACAAGCCCAGATGAATACATGTTAACCTTGGCCAACACCTTAGACACTGGCAAAAAACTGAGGTACTCCCGGATGGGAGGGGCTTATATAGGGGAGGGTACTTCCTGTTTTGGAAGTTGCCAGTGCCAGCACCTGAAGGTAATTCTATATAACCCACATAGTAATGACTATGCTGCTCTGTGTCCCGTGATGTATGAACAAGAAATATATATATATATATATATATATATACAGTGTAAACTCTAAATTCAGTCAGTAAAGGCAGTGTATTTGATATACATATATACTGTATATACAGTCAGACAAGTATATACCGTGTTCTGCCACCACCAACACCTAGGGCCGAATGTTTCTGCCCCTGTTTAACAGGGCCATGTAATTACAATTTTTGAAATAATATTTAATAGCAGCGACTGTTCCTGCGCCCAACAAGAGTAACTGTGAGGGGTTACCATGTTCTGCTACCACCAACACCTAAGGCCCAATTTTTCAGCAGAGTATATAGTGCAGTCTGTATAGTGTATACAGTGCCTTGCGAAAGTATTCGGCCCCCTTGAACTTTTCATCCTTTTGCCACATTTCAGGCTTCAAACATAAAGATATAAAATTTTAATTTTTTGTGAAGAATCACCAACAAGTGGGACACAATTGTGAAGTGGAACGAAATCTATTGGATATTTTAAACTTTTTTAGCAAATAAAAAACTGAAAAGTGGTGCGTGCAAAATTATTCGGCCCCTTTACTTTCAGTGCAGCAAACTCACTCCAGAAGTTCAGCGAGGATCTCTTAATGATCCAATGTTGTCCTAAATGACTGATGGTGATAAAAAGAATCCACCTGTGTGTAATCAAGTCTCTGTATAAATGCACCTGCTCTGTGATAGTCTCAGGGTTCTGTTGAAAGCGCAGAGAGCATCATGAAGACCAAGGAACACACCAGGCAGGTCCGTAATACTGTTGTGGAGAAGTTTAAAGCCGGATTTGGATACAAAAAGATTTCCCAAGCTTTAAACATCCCAAGGAGCACTGTGCAAGCGATCATTTTGAAATGGAAGGAGTATCAGACCACTGCAAATCTACCAAGACCTGGCTGTCCCTCTAAACTTTCAGCTCAGACAAGGAGAAGACTGATCAGAGATGCAGCCAAGAGGCCCATGATCACTCTGGATGAACTGCAGAGAACTACAGCTGAGATGGGAGAGTCTGTCCACAGGACAACAATCAGTCGTACACTGCACAAATCTGCCCTTTATGGAAGAGTGGCAAGAAGAAAGCCATTTCTCAAAGATATCCATAAAAAGTCTCGTCTAAAGTTTGCCACAAGCCACCCGGGAGACACACCAAACATGTGGAAGAAGGTGCTCTGGTCCGATGAAACCAAAATCGAACTTTTTGGCCACAATGCAAAACGATATGTTTGGCGTAAAAGCAACACAGCTCATCACCCTCAACACACCATCCCCAATGTCAAACATGGTGGTGGCAGCATCATGGTTTGGGCCTGCTTTTCTTCAGCAGGGACAGGGAAGATGGTTAAAATTGAGGGGAAGATGGATGCAGCCAAATACAGGACCATTCTGGATGAAAACCTGTTGGAGTCTGCAAAAGACCTGAGACTGGGACGGAGATTTATCTTCCAACAAGACAATGATCCCAAACATACAGCAAAATCTACAAAGGAATGGTTCACAAATAAATGTATCCAGGTGTTAGAATGGCCAAGTCAAAGTCCAGACCTGAATCCAATCGAGAATCCGTGGAAAGAGCTGAAAACTGCTGTTCACAAACGCTCTCCATCCAACCTTACTGAGCTCGAGCTGTTTTGCAAGGAAGAATGGGCAAGAATTTCAGTCTCTCGATGTGCAAAACTGATAGAGACATACCCCAAGCGACTTGCAGCTGTAATCGCAGCAAAAGGTGGCTCTACAAAGTATTAACGCAAGGGGGCCGAATAATTTTGCACGCCCCACTTTTCATTTTTTTCTTAGTTAAAAAAGTTTCAAAAATCCAATAGATTTCGTTCCACTTCACAATTGTGTCCCACTTGTTGGTGATTCTTCACAAAAAATTAAAATTTTATATCTTTATGTTTGAAGCCTGAAATGTGGCAAAAGGATGAAAAGTTCAAGGGGGCCGAATACTTTCGCAAGGCACTGTATATACTGCAGTTCAGAGTATATAGTGCAGTCCGTATAGTATATATAATACAGTGTATCAAAACAATAGTGAAAGTCTTTGGAGACTTGTTGATTTATATGGACTTTATGGTGGTTTACATTATCTATATACTCACTTCCTAAGACTGTCACATTTATATTTACATGGTATATGGATTGATATCCACCTATCTCCATGGAAATAATTTTTTGTATGTTTTTGATTGATTTTTTGGATTTATACTAGTTATATGCTAGCCTTTCATTTGGTCAGTTGACCCAGATCACATCACAATTTACTATTGTTTTGATACACTCAATATCTTATTTGACCTTCATTAGCGCAGCTTTTTTCTTATCTTGTTTAGTGTTTGTATAACATTTTTAGTTGCCGCTTTATGCTTTTGAGAACAAGCGCAGTAATTTTCCATCTATATATAATACAGTGCAGGGTTTATAGTGTAGTGTACAATATATAATATAGTGTATTGAAGTGGTTAAGGAGAGTCCTATGCAGTGGGGGGCAGGGGGGTGGGCCGTCCCGGGTGTCACACACCGGGGGGGTGTCAGGCCGGCGCCCCCCCCTCTGCGACTGAAGCGGTGACAGCGCCGCAGGGCGGGTTTGGGCTGTGGCAGATAAGAGCAGTAGGGAGAGTCAGTTGCAGTGGCGATACAAGGGGGGAGTGCGGAGTGACACCGCTGCACCATCCATCCCCTCCTCTCGTAGCCGCGGGCTGTCTGAGCGGTCCTGTTGTTCGACACTTCTTGATAGAACACCTAATGTCACACAGGCACAGCCGAGCAGAGTGCAGCCGCCTCCCCCTCCTCTCTGTTTATGTGTACACAGGGGGAGGGGTCCTGCTGTGCATGTGCCGCCGCCGCGCTGATCTGAGGTACTGAATGGGGAGGGGGGTCTGCACTGAAGGGGGGTCTGCACTGAAGGGGGGTGTGCACTGAAGGGGGGTGTGCACTGAAGGGGAGGTCTGCACTGAAGGGGAGGTCTGCACTGAAGGGGGGTCTGCACTGAAGGGAGGGAGTCTGCACTGAAGGGGGGTCTGTGTAACATGCAGGGAGCCCAGAGCTGTGGGGGGCTCTATAATGTAAAGGGGTCCAGAGGTGCAGGGTGCTGTGTAATGTAAAGGGGTGCAGGGGGCTGTGTAATGTAAAGGGTCCAGAGGTGCAGGGTGCTGTGTAATGTAAAGGGGTACAGAAGTGCAAGGTGCTGTGTAATGTAAAGGGGTCCAGAAGTGCAGGGTGCTGTGTAATGTAAAGGGGTCCAGAGATGCAGGGTGCCGTGTAATGTAAAGGGGTGCAGGGACCTGTGTAGTGTAAAGGGGTCCAGAGATGCAGGGTGCTGTGTAATGTAAAGGGGTCCAGAGGTGCAGGGTGCTATGTAATGTAAAGGGGTCCAGAGATGCAGGGTGCTGTGTAATGTAAAGGAGTCCAGAGATGCAGGGTGCTGTGTAATGTTAAGGGATCCAGTGATTCAGGGTGCTGTGTAATGTAAAGGGGTTCAGAGGTGCAGGGGGCTGTGTAATGTAAAGGAGTCCAGAGGTGCAGGGTGCTGTGTAATGTAAAAGGGTGCAGGGGGCTGTGTAATGTAAAGGGGTCCAGAGGTGCAGGGGGCTGTGTAATGTAAAGGGGTCCAGAGGTGCAGGAGGCTGTGTAATGTAAAGGGGTCCAGAGGTGCAGGGGGCTGTGTAATGTAAAGGGGTAACAAAGAGATATTGAAGGATGAAGAGATATGCAAGGGGGCACAGTGGGGTGTTTTAACATTTTAACATGGGGGGGGGCTGCCAGATATAGGATCCGCCCCGGGTGCCAAATGCTCTAGGTACACCCCTAGTCCTATGACAGAATTAATAAAAAAAATTGTGGGGTAACCCCATGCCATTTTTTTTTAAATTGCCGTGGAGTTCCCCTTAATATCCATACCAGACCCGAAGGGCCTGGTATGAACTGGGGGGAGGGGGGACCCACAATGTTTTTTTTTTATGTATATTGCCGGGATCTGGCAATACATTACAGCCGTGAGCAGTTTTAAATTAAATTTTTTCCTTTAGAAATTTCATTTTGCTGTGGAACTGTTCTAAGCATGGGGAAAATGCGCTACTTTACAGGCAGACTAAGGAGACCCCCCAGGCACAATATTTAAAGGAACATTTCATTTTTATTGTTTCACTTTAAGCATTATTAAAATCACTGCTCCTGAAAAAACAGTTGTTTAAAAAAAATTTTTTTGCTTTGATACATGTCCCATGGGGCAGGACCTGGGTCACCAAACACTTTTTATGGCAATAACTTACATATAAGCCTTTAAAATAAACACTTTTGAGTTTTCACGTTCGTGTCCCATAGACTTTAACGGTGTTTGCACACATTTTTTGTCTGTTCGCACGTTCAGGTGCGAACCGAATCGGGGGGTGTTCGGCTCATCCCTTGTTTTCATCTACCAGCTGCAATGTTGGGTTTACACTATCGGAGTCTCACACAGGTTGACTTTGAGGAGGTACTTAGCCCGACTTCCAGCCACTTGAATCAACTTCCTAGCTGAATCATCAGTACCTGACCTTTGAATTATTTTTATCTGCATGGATTTCCTTCCTTTACATTTCCTTACATGGCTTATTTTGTACGTCTTTTTCCTTTATAAGAACGTCCAGTTCCTATTTCTGCTCTACAAGTCTCATGGAGAGTGACGTAGTCCCTCAGTGGAAAGGGCCAAAAGTTAAATTCATAGGATTTAGAGCATAACCTCGGCATCGGTAAATGTGTGAGTGAAATGAGGTCAGCAAAATAGCTTTGTAAATAAATTCTTTAACCGCTTAAGCCCCGGACCATTTGGCTGTGTAAAGACCAGGCCACTTTTTGCGATTCAGCACTGCGTCGCTTTAACTGACAATTGCGCGGTCGTGAGACGTGGCTCCCAAACAAAATTGAAGTTCTTTTTTCTCACAAATAGAGATTTCTTTTGGTAGTATTTGATCACCTCTGCGTTTTTATTTTTTGCGCTATAAACAAATATAGAGTGACGATTTTGAAGAAAAAGCAATATTTTGTACTTTTTGCTATAATAAATATCCCCTATTTTTTTTTAAAAAAGCATGTTTTTTCTCAGTTTAGGCCGATACGTATTTTTCTACATATTTTTGGTAAAAAAAAAAATCCCAATAAGCGTATATTGATTGGTTTGCGCAAAAGTTATAGCGTCTACAAAATAGGGGATAGTTTTATGGCATTTTTATTATTAATATTTTTTTACTAGTAATGGCGGCGATCTGCAATTTTTATCGTGACTGAACTCTATGGTGGACACATCGGACACTTTTGACACATTTTTGGGACCATTGTCATTTTTACAGCTACCAGTGCTATAAAAATGCACTGATTAGTGTAAAAATTACACTGGCAGTGAAGGGGTTAACCACTAGGTGGCGCTAAGGGGGTTAAGTGTGCCCTAGTACAGATTCTTACTGTTAGCGGGTGGAGCTACCAGAGACACGTCACTGATCACCGTACCCGATTACGGGGAACAGTAGATCAGTGACATGTCACTAGGCAGAACAGGGGAATGTCTTGTTTACAAAGGCATCCCCCTGTTTTGCCTTTGCCGACTGCAATCGCGGGCCGCCCGGGAACATCGAGTTCCCGGGACCCGCGAGCACACTCACGAGGCACGTGGCGCTCGCGCGCTGGGCGGCAAATTTAAAGAGACGTATAGGTACGCCCATTCGCCTGCCCGTGCCATTGTGTCAACGTATATGTGTGTGACGCGGTCGGCAAGTGGTTAAAGCCTGCGCAGGCTCTTGAATAATGAATGTATTGTGGGGTTGATTTAATAAAACTGGAGGGTGCAAAATCTGGTGCAGCTGTGCATAGAAACCAATCAGCTTCTAACTAAACTAACAAAACCTGGAAGCTGATTGGTTTCTATGCACAGCTGCATCAAATGTTGTACTCCCATTGTGTCTACTGACAAATGTTTAATTTTGCTTCTTGCATCACCTTCTTGGCTTTTTGGCTCTGTTTGTCACAACTTGTCTGGTTGTACCCTTATCACAGCATGATCGAATAAGCATTCTGTCATGGATGGTTTTATCTGGTAATACAGGGGATCCAAACTTTTTAGTTTGCATGTTTTACATACATTTATGGGCCAAAAATGTCAGTTTTAAAGTGAAATAAATTAATATATTTTACTTGGAGCTTTTTTTGTTTTTGTAATCAGCATATTATGAGTTGGGACAACAGAAAAAAACTGTAGTAAAACAATGCAGACAAATTCCAAATAAACTTGAGAAAAAAAATTGTCTGCATTTTTCTCATCAGAGTCCCCCTTACAACAATGTTTCCATCAGAGTCCCTGCTTACATCAGAGTCCCCCCTTACAATAGTGTCCCCTTCTGGGTCCCTGACTTATATCAGAGTCTTCCCTTACATCAGAGTCCCCCCTATCACAGTCCCCTCCTTACATCAGTGTTCCCATTACAGTCTCCCGTTACATCAGGGTCCCAATCACAGTCCCCCCCTTACATCAGGGTCCCTATCAAAGTTCCCCTTACATCAGTGTTCCCTTCACAGTTCCCCCTTATGTCAGTGCTCCCATCAGAGTCCCCCCATACATCAGTGTCCCCATCAGAATCTCCCCCTACCACAGGGTCCCCATCAGAGTCTCCCCTTACATCAGGGTCCCCATCAGAGTCCCCCTTTACATCAGGGTCCTCATCAGAATCCCCCCTTACATCAGTTTCTCCATCATAGTCCCACCTTACATCAGTGTCCTCATTAAACGCCCCCTTAAATCAGGGTCCCTATCAGAGTCCATCCTTATGTCAGTGTCTCCATCAGAATCCCTCCATACATCAGTGTCCCCATTAGAATCTCCCCCTACCACAAGGTCCCCATTAGAATCCCCCCTTACATCAATGTCCCCATCATAGTCCTACCTTACATCCGTGTCCCCATTAAATTTTCCCCTTAAATCAGGGTCCCTATCAGAGTCCCCCCTTCCATCAGTGTTCCCATCACAGTCCACGCTTATGTCAGTGTCTCCATCAGAGTCCCCCCATACATCAGTGTCCCCATCAGAATATCCCACTACCACAAGGTCCCCATCAGAATCCCCCCTACATCAGTGTTCCCATCAGAGTCCCCCCATACATCAGTCTTCCCATCAGAATCTCCCCATCAGAATCCCCCTTTACATTTGTGTCCCCATTAAAGCCCCCCTTAAATCAGGGACCCTATCAGAGACCCCCTTTCCATCAGTTCCCATCAAAGTCCCCTTTTATGTCAGTTTCTCCATCAGAGTCACCCTACCACAAGATCCCCATCAGAATCCCCCCTTACATCTGTGTCCCCATTACAGTCCCCCCTTACATCAGTGTTCCCATTAAAGCCCCCTCTTAAATCAGGGTCTCTATCAGAGTCCCCCCTTCCATCAGGTCCCATCAAAGTCCCCCCTTATGTCAGTGTCTCCATCAGAGTCCCTCCATACATCAGTATCCCCATTAGAATCTCCCCCTACCACAACGTCCCTATCAGAATCCCCCCTTATATCAGTGTCCCCAATATAGGCCCTCCCCCTTACATCAGTGTCCCCATCAGAATTTACTCCTACCACAAGATCCCCATCAGAATCCCACCTTACATCAGTGTCCCCATCACAGTCCCCCCTTACATCAGTGTCCCCATTAAAGCCCCCCTTAAATCAGGGTCTGTATCAGAGCCCCCCCTTCCATCAGTTCCCATCAAAGTCCCCCCTTATGCCAGTGTCTTCATCAGAGTCCCCCTATACATCAGTGTCCCCATCACAATCTCCCCCTACCACAATGTCCCCATCAGAATCCCCCCTAACATCAGTGTCCCCATCACAGTCCCCCCTTACATCAGTGTCCCCCTTAAAGCCCTCCCCCTTAAATCATGGTCCCTATTATCAGAGCCTCCCCTTTCCATAAGTGTTCCCACCACTGTCCCCCCTTATGTGAGTGTCTCCATCAGAGTCCCCCCATACATCAGTGTCCCCATCAGAATATCCCACTACCACAAGGTCCCCATCAGAATCCCCCCTACATCATTTTTCTCATCAGAGTCCCCTCATACATCAGTCTCCCCATCAGAATCTCCCCCTACCACAGGGTCCCCATCAGAATCCCCCTTTACATTTGTGTCCCCATTAAAGCCCCCCTTAAATCAGGGTCCCTATCAGAGACCCCCTTTCCATAAGTTCCCATCAAAGTCCCCTTTTATGTCAGTTTCTCCATCAGAGTCCCCCCATACATCAGTGTCCCCATCAGAATCCCCCCTTACATCTGTGTCCCCATCACAGTCCCCCCTTACATCAGTGTTCTCATTAAAGCCCCCTCTTAAATCAGGGTCTCTATCAGGGTCCCCCCTTCCATCAGTTCTCAGCAAAGTCCCCCCTTATGTCAGTGTCTCCATCAGAGTCCCTCCATACATTAGTATCCCCATTAGAATCTCCCCCTACCACAAGGTCCCCATCAGAATCCCCCCTTATATCAGTGTCCCCATTATAGGCCCCCCTTACATCAGTGTCCCCATCAGAATCTACCCCTGCCACAAGATCCCCATCAGAATCCCCCCTTACATCAGTGTCCCCATCACAGTCCCCCCTTACATCAGTGTCCCCATTAAAGCCCCCCTTAAATCAGGGTCCGTATCAGAGCCCCCCTTCCATCAGTTCCCATCAAAGTCCCCCCCTTATGCCAGTGTCTCCATCAGAGTCCCCCTATACATCAGTGTCCCCATCACAATCTCCCCCCTACCACAAGGTCCCCATCAGAATCCCCCCTTACATCAGTATCCCCATCACAGACCCCCTTACATAAGTGTCCCCATTAAAGCCCTCCCCCTTAAATCATGGTCCCTATTATCAGAGCCCCCCTTCCATCGGTGTTCCCATCACTGCCCCCCCTTATGTGAGTGTTCCCATCAGAGTCCCATCATACATCAGTCTCCCCAACAGAATCCCCCTTGGGTCCCCATCAGAATCCCTTGCATCAGAGTCCCTATCAGACCCCCCCATTTATCAGTGTCCACATCAGAGACCCACATAGATCAGCGTCCCAATCAGAATTCCCCTTACCTCTGTAATTAGCAGTGTAGCAGCAGGGTGGGATCCAGATGGTGGAGCAGGTCCAGATGGAAAAAGTTCTGTCCTCCTGTGAATGCTGGGGCAAGTACAGCGGTGGGGGGAAACCTGCACTCCTGGGCAGGGCCGTCTTTAATATTGACTGGACCCTGGGCAAACATTTTCTTGGGCCCCTTCTTCCATTCAATTTCTCTCTCCACATACTTTGAGACATACTATAAATAGCAGCCAGACTCAAAATCAGTTTACTGAATCAGATCAGGCAACGATTGCGATTGGTTGCCAGAGGTTTCAATCAGTGTATCATTACGACTCACTAACTGGCTGCTAGAGGTTACAGCACACATTATGGCTCACTGTCTATTTTCTAGAGGTTGCAGCACATGACTTCTGCTTGTTGATTGGTTGCTAGAGATTACTGTACATCAATACTGCTCACTGATTGATTACTAGAGGTTACTGGACATCTATACCACTTACTAATTGGTTGCTAGAGTTTACTGCTCACTGATTGGTTCCTAGAGGTTACTGCATATCCTTACTGCTCAATTACTTAATTACTGTTCACCTGCACCAAAATTCAGGGTGCTGTGGCACCATGTTATTTTGAAGAAGGGTTCCACCTCCAATTTGCTTACTGTTGCAGAACAGGCTGATCTTAAACTTAATGATTATAGTTGCAGGCAGGACTTTCAAGCATGCTCCTTTACCTCCCCAGTGGGCAGCATTCAGCAGAAGTGATGGTAGATGTGACCTCAGGGGGACATGATATACATATTAACAGCTTCAGCCCCGGACCATTTTGGTGGTCAAAGACCAGGCCACTTTTTGCATCGATTTAACTGACAACTGCGCGGTCGTGCGACGTGGCTCCCAAACAAAATTGACGTAATTTTTTTGCCACAAATAGAGCTTTCTTTTGGTGGTATTTGATCACCTCTGCGGTTTTTATTTTTTGCGCTATAAACAAAAAAAGAGCAACGATTTTGAAAAAAAATCAATATTTTTTTACTTTTTGCTATAATAAATATCCCCAAAAAATATATAAATGTTATTTTTTTCCACAGTTTAGTCCGATACGTATTCTTCTACATATTTTTGGTAAAAAAATCGCAATAAGCGTTTATTAATTGGTTTGCGCAAAAGTTATAGTTTCTACAAAATAGGGGACTGTTTTATGGCATTTTTATTAAAAAATGTTTTACTAGTTATGGCGGCGATCAGCAATTTTTATCATGACTGCGACATTATGGCAGACACATCGGACACTTTTGACACCATTTTGGGACCATTGTCATTTTTACAGCGATCAGTGCTATAAATATGCACTGATTACTGTAAAAATGACACTGGCAGTGAAGGGGTTAACCACGAGGTGGCGCTGCAGGGGTTAAGTCAGTACTAGGGAGTGATTCTTACTGTTAGGGGGCGTGGCTACACGTGACACGTCACTGATGACCGTTCCCGATCACGGGGGGGAACGGTCATCAGTGACAGTGTCACTAGGCAGAATAGGGGAATGCCTCTAGACGTAAAGAGTGCCCCCGTGTCCTCTGTATTGACCGTAAAGTGAATACCTCAACACCAAGTTCACTATATGGACCCCTTATATATTTGTACATGTTGATCATATCCCCCCTTAATCTCCTCTTCTCAAGAGTGAATAAATTCAGTTCCTCTAATCTTTCCTCATAGCTGAGCTCCTCCATGCCTCTTATCAGTTTGGTTGCCCTTCTCTGCACTTTCTCCAGTTCCCCGATATCCTTTTTGAGAACTGGTGCCCAAAACTGAACTGCAGGTTATTTACATGGCAAAAGGGCAGCATCAACATAACTTTGCACTAAGATATTGGGACACAGCACGGGACTAAAACTTTAAGGGATAAGGGAATTTAAACTGGGATAGTTGGCAAGTATGAGACAGCTGCTTTGGGCCCCACAACAATGATGGGGACCAGGGCAGCCGCCCCTTTTGCCCTGCCTTAAAAACAGTTCTGCTCCTGGGGTGAAGGCCACACTGAGAAGGGGGTCTGGAATGCTGTCAGGGGGAGAAGCAGAGACTGGCTTCCGATCTTATAGCAGGCCCCATGTGATCCAACAGCATTAGTTTGGATCCCCCCCCCGGTTTTATTAAATGGGATAATACCCCCACCAACCCAGTGTAAATTAAAAGAAGAGATGGTTGCATTGACTACAGTGCCTTGCGAAAGTATTCGGCCCCCTTGAACTTTTCATCCTTTTGCCACATTTCAGGCTTCAAACATAAAGATATAAAATTTTAATTTTTTGTGAAGAATCACCAACAAGTGGGACACAATTGTGAAGTGGAACGAAATCTATTGGATTTTTGAAACTTTTTTAACTAAGAAAAAAATGAAAAGTGGGGCGTGCAAAATTATTCGGCCCCCTTGCGTTAATACTTTGTAGAGCCACCTTTTGCTGCGATTACAGCTGCAAGTCGCTTGGGGTATGTCTCTATCAGTTTTGCACATCGAGAGACTGAAATTCTTGCCCATTCTTCCTTGCAAAACAGCTCGAGCTCAGTGAGGTTGGATGGAGAGCGTTTGTGAACAGCAGTTTTCAGCTCTTTCCACAGATTCTCGATTGGATTCAGGTCTGGACTTTGACTTGGCCATTCTAACACCTGGATACGTTTATTTGTGAACCATTCCTTTGTAGATTTTGCTGTATGTTTGGGATCATTGTCTTGTTGGAAGATAAATCTCCATCCCAGTCTCAGGTCTTTTGCAGACTCCAACAGGTTTTCATCCAGAATGGTCCTGTATTTGGCTGCATCCATCTTCCCCTCAATTTTAACCATCTTCCCTGTCCCTGCTGAAGAAAAGCAGGCCCAAACCATGATGCTGCCACCACCATGTTTGACAGTGGGGATGGTGTGTTGAGGGTGATGAGCTGTGTTGCTTTTACGCCAAACATATCGTTTTGCATTGTGGGCAAAAAGTTGGATTTTGGTTTCATCGGACCAGAGCACCTTCTTCCACATGTTTGGTGTGTCTCCCAGGTGGCATGTGGCAAACTTTAGACAAGACTTTTTATGGATATCTTTGAGAAATGGCTTTCTTCTTGCCACTCTTCCATAAAGGCCAGATTTGTGCAGTGTACGACTGATTGTTGTCCTGTGGACAGACTCTCCCACCTCCAGCTGTAGTTCTCTGCAGTTCATCCAGAGTGATCATGGGCCTCTTGGCTGCATCTCTGATCAGTCTTCTCCTTGTCTGAGCTGAAAGTTTAGAGGGACAGCCAGGTCTTGGTAGATTTGCAGTGGTCTGATACTCCTTCCATTTCAAAATGATGGCTTGCACAGTGCTCCTTGGGATGTTTAAAGCTTGGGAAATCTTTTTGTATCCAAATCCGGCTTTAATCTTCTCCACAACAGTATTACGGACCTGCCTGGTGTGTTCCTTGGTCTTCATGATGCTCTCTGCGCTTTCAACAGAACCCTGAGACTATCACAGAGCAGGTGCATTTATACAGAGACTTGATTACACACAGGTGGATTCTATTTATCACCATCAGTCATTTAGGACAACATTGGATCATTAAGAGATCCTCGCTGAACTTCTGGAGTGAGTTTGCTGCACTGAAAGTAAAGGGGCCGAATAATTTTGCACGCACCACTTTTCAGTTTTCTTATTTGCTAAAAAAAGTTTAAAATATCCAATAGATTTCGTTCCACTTCACAATTGTGTCCCACTTGTTGGTGATTCTTCACAAAAAATTAAAATGTTATATCTTTATGTTTGAAGCCTGAAATGTGGCAAAAGGATGAAAAGTTCAAGGGGGCCGAATACTTTCGCAAGGCACTGTATATACTGTGCATATACAATGATACAAGTATTAATTTTGCTAAATATTTTATCACAAAAACGCATCTTCTTTTTGAATCAAGCATGTGAGTGGGCTGTGGTAAGTTGTTAAAGGGATCGTTCACACAAAATTATCATATAAATATTTGGTAGAGGCTGGAGGGTTAAACAACACTATATTGTCAAAAGAATTGGGACACCTGCCTTTACACACACATGAACTTTAATGGCATCCCAGTCTTAGTCTGTAGGGTTCAATATTGAGTTGGCCCACCCTTTGCAGCTATAACAGCTTCAACTCTTCTGGGAAGGCTGTCCACAAGGTTTAGGAGCGTGTCTATGGGAATGTTTGACCATTCTTCCAGAAGGGCATTTGTGAGGTCAGGCACTGATGTTGGACGAGAAGGCCTGGCTCGCAGTCTCCGCTCTAATTCATCCCAAAGGTGTTCTATCAGGTTGAGGTCAGAGATCTGTGCAGGCCAGTCAAGTTCCTCCACCCCTAACTCGCTCTTTCATGTCTTTATGTAACAGGAGGAACAAAGGTGAGCAGGAACAACCAAAACTTGACAGTGGACAGGAATGGAGTTTAGAATTAGGGCATAGAGATCTCACTGCAGATGACTCATAAGAACCCAGGAGTGACTCAACCCACCAGGTCCCACCTATAATTAAATATTACTTTTGGGTAAATGATCCATTAAATAGATCAAACATTGTACTTTGGGTTAACATAAAATAAAAGTAAATAAGAGAAAAGAAATAAGAAATGAAGCAAAGAGACAATTTTATGTTTAAATAACTACATTTATTTTTGAAAGTATGAAATAAATTCACGTTTCCTAAAATAATGCCACTGAACTCTACAATGCCAAGGACCATGTATATACAGCATGGTATGTTTATTAAAGAGAGGTCAAGTTCAGGAACATTTGGGATCTAAAGTCAAGTCTCCATAGGAATCAATGGCGAACCATAGATAAAAGATGTTTAAAAGAGATCAGGGGCAGCAAATATAATGCTTACCATATTATAAATACTGTGACTGCTCAACTATACATTATGTATACAACATTCCTCTATAGAGATATCAATAACACCATTGCCACCTGCAGGCTAGAAGGAAGTATTACACTAATTACAACAAAGTATAACATTCCACACCAACAGCAAATTATATAAATTAGTTTATATAATTTTCTTTAAACACACAGAAGAACTTAGAGTATGTCCAGCCAAACATTTTTTTAAATGGATAGACTGGCAAAGGTTAGAAGTCTGTTTTTGATTGTTGTTCTGGGTTTTGTTAACCACTTAAAGCAGAGCTCCACCCAAAACGGGGGAACTTATGCCTATTCGTCTCCCCCTCTCCGGTGCCACATTTGGCACCTTTCAGGGGGGAGGGGGGGAGGGAGGGACAGGTCCCCTTCTCCACTTCCAGAGACTGCAGCGGCGAAGCTCGGACTCCCTCCTCCTTCCCCCGCCACCGGACCAATTCGAAATTGCAGCGCACTTTGCGCACGCGCAGTAGGCAACCGCTTTACTGCCGGGTTCCTTTACCGGCAATGGTGGTGGCTGCACCCAACAGCCGATCCGAAGATTGGCTGGGGTGCCGACATCGCAGGCTCCCTGGACAGGTAAGTGTCCATATATTAAAAGTCAGCAGCTGCAGTATTTGCAGCCTGCTGACTTTTAATTTTTCGTGGGGTGGGCTGACCTCCACTTTAAAGATCAGGCCTTTTTCTGAGATTTGTTTTTTCCAAGTAAAAATCTGTATTTTTTGCTAGAAAATTACTTAGAACCCCCAAACATTATATATTTGTTTTTAGCAGCGACCCTAGAGAATTAAATGGCGGTCGTTGCGATATTTTATGTCACACTGTATTTGTGCAGCGGTCTTTCAAACACGATTTTGTTAGCACTTTTATTCCTATTACAAGAAATGTTAACATCTCTTTGTAATAGAAATAAGCATGACAAGTCCTCTTTATTGAGAGATCGGGGGTCACAAAGACCCCCGATCTCTCATTAATCTTTAAAAGCAAAAAAATAATAATTTGCCTTCAAACAAAATCATATCTGTCTGCCCGAGAACAGGAAGTGATATCAGATGTCGCTCCAGTCCTAGTGGCCAAGTGGGGGCTATATTGCCTTCACTCGACTTCCTGCCTAGCCATTAGCTGCATTGGATTGGTTCCAGGCTTACCGACGGCTCCAGTAAGCTCAGAAACGACCGGGAAGAATCTGCCGCTGGGATCACTTTTATCAGAAAGCCGGTTGCCTAACGAAAAAAAAAAAATACCTGATATTTAACGTTAAAGACGTACTTTTACAGTTGGGCAGTTGGCAAGTGGTTAAGCTGGTTATACACGTAACAATTTTTAGTCCATTTCAAACAACTTTAAGCCGTTGTTGATTGTAATTGCTAGAAAGCTGCACGATTAATCGTTAAAAGATCGTGATCTCGATTTGACCCCCCACAGGATCTTAATCCAGCATTTCCACGATTCATGTAAAAAGTGCAGAGCAGTTCCTCTGCCCACAGCTATCAGAAAAAAAAAGCACCCGGCAATGTTTATCAACAACATCAGCTCAGCGCTGAAAGAGAGATAAAAAGAAACATTGTATATTTCTGTTTATTCATTTACAGATCACAGGGATGAACTTTGGTCTGCAAATGAAGTCAGTTAGTAAAAAAATGTATTTTTTTTTTTTTTTTTTAATTGTTCCTCTGTTTAACCCCTTATTAACCCTTCATTTACTCTAATCAGCCTTATTAACTCCTTAGTCTCCTTCTCCATTTAATTAGTATTTTCCTGATGATTTTTTTTTTTCATTTACTTCTATTTTATAAACTATTAATACCTAAAAAAAAAAATTGTTTGCTTTGTTCATTAATATTTTCACAGCTTTAACATATATTTACACGTTTCACATTGAAAAAAGCACACACAAAAAAAAAAAGATTTAATTTGTAAAATAACGTTGCATTGTACCATTGCTGACAGATGAAGTGTAAACAAAAAAGTTGCGGCAGGTATCGGTAATTGGTATCGCCGAGTACTAAAAAAAAGGACCCCACTTTAATTTTTTATTTCTTTACACATTACATTATTTTTCATTACATTTCTTTAAATTTTGATTGAAGCAACGAGTATTATGTCTAAAGCCCTGTACACACGGATTTCCTATGATTTTTTATTCAATGGAGTTCCCCACAGACGATAGTAATTTGCTATCGGTTTTTTAACCATCGGCTAAATTTAAAACATGTTCTATTTTTAAACACCGATGGAAAAAAGACCGATGGGGCCATACACAATCGGTTTGTCCGATGAAAAAAGTCCATCGGACTGTTTTCATCGGTAAAACCAATCGTGTGTACAGGGCTTTATTCTATTGCCAACTTGTTTGATAACCTAATGTGATCTAAGGCTAGAACCCCTGTCAGCAGAACAGCAAGCAAAGAAAAATCTCTGTATGGGCCTGCTCACACCCCTGGTTTAGGGTTAGTCATAAGTTATGGCCTTAGAATTTTTGCTCTCACTCCGATGCTTGCAGCAATACCTCACATGTGTGGTACAATCACTGTTTACACTTTTTACAAGCTCATGCATTCGTTTGCATTTGCGTGTATATGTGGGGAATGGAGGTGCTTTAAAAAAAAAAAATAATAATAATTTGTATTTTTTTTTTTTAAATGTCTTTGTTACACTTTTTAAATTATTTTTTTTTTGCATTTATCTCAAGGGGCCTAACAATTGTCCTTGCAATAGCTTTGGGTAGTAAAAGGTCCTCTTCGTGGAGACATCAGGCAGTCTATTGGATCCCTGGTGTGTCCCATGCCATCCAAAGCAACTAGACAAGTAAAGATCATGCTTGGTTAGCTGCTTCCCTGGCTGTATGTAACTGGGAATCATTGTCGCTTCCGGGTTCATTCGTCACAGAGGAGATGGGGGAACAGATGTTCCTCCATCTCCTCTGTGGAAATTGTCCCTGACACTTACCGTGGCCCTAGGCTCCCTGGAAGAACAGGAGAAGTTTAAAAATACTGCAGGTGCCAGATCACGTTTACAAAACAGCTGGTCCCTGGCAGGCTGTTTATATATGTACGTCGGTCAGCAAGTGGTTAAAATGGACCTTGCATGAATACAGGCTTACCTTAACAGAGGTTTGACGGCTTCAGGGCAAGATGCAAGATGAGTGATGAAGTCCTTTGGCATCCAAGGAGAAAAGACTAAAGTGCATTCCCATCCATGAGCTGTGAGCTACTTTAGCAACATAGGTTACTCGGAGCCTAAGCTGGATGGAGGGCAGGAGAGACCATGCTGCCACAAACTTTTTCTATGACTCGCAGAACCCAGATTCTCACTGCACCGCCGCCGGGTCCCTGGACCTGGGCACCATCAGTTCAAAAGGGGGAACCAGGCACCTGCTGAGCAGGAGGGCCGGCTGTACTGTCCTATTGCAGTTCTGCCACCCCCTGCAGCACTGCCAGCTTCTCTTTCTCCCTCTGGCTGCACTGCAGGGGGATTGGTCCTAGCACATGTGCCCCTTTCATTTGCTGTCTGGGCCCCCCCGTTTACCCCTTTGCCCCACAGCACTCCCGGCTTCCCTCCTCTCTGGCTGGCAGCTAATGTGGGCACAAAGGGAGATGTTCCAGGATAGAGAGTGAGGGAAGGGGCCAGTAAATATGTCATTTACTGGCCACTTCCTTTCCTGAATGAACACAGTGAGCCATTGGTACCAATCACTCCTGTGTCCATTCATCAGGGAAGCATAGTAAACAGTGTTTACTATGCTTCAGTTTGCGATGAGCAGGAAGCCTCAGAGTGTTTCCTTTTCATTAATCTGTGCTGCTGAGGCTGCAATGAAAGGGACTAATAAATCTATGTGCTCAGTGACATTCGGTCAGTAAGGGGGTGCCTTGTCAGGTATGCTGTATGGGTCTCCATTATTTCTAACAGCAGCCTTGTTTACCTATGCTGAGTATGCAAAGAGCGCTCCGGGTCCGGCCACAAAATCGGGTTTAGCGTCTGCTTCAGTAAAGATGAGAAATTGCCAAAAACTGTGCAGACTTCACCCATAGGCTTACTATGAGGCATCCATTGTCGTCTGTCCCTTCTCTACACTGAAGTCAGCGTGGGACCGGATCATGTGACCATTCTGGAGCGCCCTCAGAATAGGTAGGCATACAGATCCTTCCTTTCACAGGATAGAATGAATAGGCTAAGGTCTGTTTCACACGGGCTTCAGCTTGTATAAGTGTGGACAGCAAGCATTGGCAAAGCATTTGCAGAGCTTTCAGCAAGCTTTGTTGAAGCTTTTAAAGAGGCATTAAGCTCCAGTTTGTAAATATTGAACACAGATCCTAATGGGAGTACTGATTGTCACTTTAAGCAAGCTGCTAGCAGGCTTCAGCAGGCTTTCAACCAGCTTCAAAAAGTGCTGAAGCCTGCTAGCAGTTTGCTTAAAGTGACAATCAGCAATCCCATTAGGATCTGTGTTCAACATTTACAAACTGGATCTGAATGGTACTTTAAAAGCTTCAATAAAGCTTGCTGAAATCTCTACAAATGCTTTTTCAAAGCTTGCTGTTCACACCGCTCCTATACAAGCTGAAGCTTGTTTGAAACGGGTCTAAAGCCTCATACACACGATTGGACTTCCATCTGACTTTTCCATGGATTTTGGTCCGAAGGGGCATTGGCCGTGAACTTGTTCTGCATACACACGGCAGAACTTTTTCAGCCAACAATCACCAAATCACGTAGTTTTTCAGCTCTTTACCGCCACCCTTTGGGCAACTTTTGCTATTGTTGTCTGATCTTTAGCATTGGTTCTGAGCATGCGTGTTTGTACTTTGGACTTTAGTCCGATGGACTTGTGTACACACGATCAGATTATCCTCCATCGGACCTTTGTTGCCGGAAAGTTTGAGAGCATGCACAGCGAACATTTGTCCGTTGAAAAACCGAAAACAATTGTCCGATGGAGCGTACAGACGGTCGGATTGTCAGATAAAACACGTCTGTCGGACCGTTGTTGTCAAAAAGTCTGATCGTTTGTATGGGCCTTTAGAATGGGTCTGGGAGTAAATTTAATGTGTTACTAAACCCAGGAGCCTGCATTCACTAGATTGGGTCTCCCGCAGTACACAGAACATGGAAATGCAATTATTTTATTAAATATAAACTGCTAAATACCTTTTCTCATCAGCAGTATATAGCAGACTTCTCTCAATGGCTGGCCTAGCACTGGTTAAAGCTTGTAGGTGGAGTTTTCATTCTCCTCTGACTGTCCTATGAGGCTGTATGACCCCTGACCCTCTGTCTGGATAGTGCTGATTGGCCCTGTGCCATTCAAAAACACCCTCCCAAAAACAAAACAAAAAAAACGCTCTAGCAATACACACCAAACTGAGCGTATGCAGGGTGTCTGTCCTATCACAGCTCTGTACTATCAGGAGATGGATTAGGGACAGTAAAAGAAGAGAAGGATCAGAGAAGACAGGCTCAAACAGCCTTTTTACACAATGCACAGGATTAACCCCTTCCACAGTGAGTATAAGAAGCACGCTTTACTGCATATACAGCCTGATTTTACTGTTGTGGTTTTAGTAACACTTTAAGTATAGTTTGTTTTTGACTGAACTTCCACTCTGATGATACAGTAGTGGATTCGTGTAATATCCCCATGCACACAGATTTCCTAAGTTTAAATTGCCTCAAGAACCCCCCTAATGGGGCCCCCTTCCACCCTTTGGCTCCATAGGAGCTGTACTGACTGCTTTGGCTATTGTTACTCCACCAAACATATTTTAATAGTACTGGCCCAGGGGGGCAAATTTCCTCCTACATCTCCGTCCTGTCTGCCCCTGATTAAAGCAGGAAAACATCTTTTAAATAAACACTTAAAATATAAATAAAAAAGCATTTTACAATCTAAGACACAAAAAATAAAAATAAAATAAAAGAAGATGCGACTTTACAGTCAGAATAATAATTCCAGCAATGAAGAGGTGTGGTTGACATTGTTCAGAGTTCATTGTTATGTACAAGACGGGAAGTGCTGCAATCCATCCTATTTCACTTATGAAAATAGCCATTCTGTGCAGGGCTGGAAATCGGAGAATGGCCAAAGCAGGTCACTTCTGAATTGGTTTGTGGACCTTGGCTTTAAAAAATGCAATTCCAGTTGTCCGAAAACAAGGGGGCTTGGGAAAAATTCATTCAGCTGGATCATACATGAGAAGAAAGGCAGGATTCGTTTTTGTGTGTCCAACTTTATGCAGCAGAGGCAGCCATCTTTAAGGATTGGTTCCACCAAATGTCCAGATGACCGCCGCTCTCGAGGGGTCTTTTCAAACATAATAAAGAAGCACACTGTATTCTTTCAGTCTCATCCAATCCATGCATAGGTAGGATTTTGCTTCTGTAGACTTCCCTTTCCTCAAGGCCGTTCAACTGGCCATAAATGTTACAATCTTTCTGTACAATTTTCCTTAAATGTATGAAATCTTTGTCATGCAAGAGCCTACCTGAATAATCTATTCAAACTGTCTTTAAAACCCAACTGAACTTTCAGTTTTAATAAGCTAAATGCTCTAGGTTAGGGGTCTCCAAACTTTCTAAACAAAGGACCAGTTTACTGTCCCTTGGGCTTTAAGTGGCCCGGACTCAGTGTTGCCAACCGTACGTTAATTTACGTACAGCACGTAAATTTAACCCCCTTTTTGGGGTGTACGTAAAGTCCGTTGTGGGCATCGGCTGCCCATAAAAAACATGGCCGCGAGCCGACCATGCAACTGCGCATGTGCCGTTCCGAAGCCGGCCGGGCTCGGGAAAGCTTGTATGCGTTCGGCCGAGCGGCGCATGCGCAGTAACGTAATGGCGCCGCCCAGGGCCATTTTTGAATAGACTTTCAGCCAGGACGGGACTCGGGAGTGCTCGCGGGGCGGGCTACAGTGCACTCGCAGTCGCCGTAGGAGGAGAGGACTCGGCCGAGCAGGGGTGAGGAGGAGGAGGGGGGGGGGATATAAAGTAAGAGGAGGACTGCGCTGGGAGCGGGAGCCCGGAGGGTGAAGCGGCCATGACATGCAGGGGAGGGACAGAGACTGATGTGCTCTCTCTGTCCACCATCATATAACTTCTCCTCCACATCATCAGTATGCGGTCCTCCTTCTGTGCCCTTTTCACCTCTCCACATGTCAGAGCTGCCCTGACCTGTGGAGAGGTGAAAGGGGCACAGAAGGAGGACACACATAGGCGTGCGCAGGGGGTGTGCCGGGTGTGCCTGGGCACACCCTAATCACCGCTTGAGGTGCAGATTCCCCCTGCTGATATTACACCAATGCCCCAGAATGGGGCTCCTAAAAAAAATATTTTTAATTAAAAAAATTAAAATAATAAAAATAAAAAGCTACCGACACTGTCCAAGTCCCTGACACCAACCTCTGCTCTACTGACAAGTCCACTGCTCTACTGACACCGTCCACGTTTTAATACATTTGGGGTGCACACCCTAATGCAATAGGCTGCGCACACCTATGAGGACACAGCATACTGATGATGTGGAGGAGAAGTTATATGATGGTGGACAGAGGAGGAGGCCACTGAGGGGGTAAGGAGGACCCTATCATGTCCGCAGCCTCTGTCCCCCTCCTGTGTCATGTCCGCAGCCTCTGTCCCACTCCTGTGTCATGTCCACAGCCTCTGTCCCCCTCCTGTGTCATGTCCACAGCCTCTGTCCCCCTCCTGTGTCATGTCCGCAGCCTCTGTCCCCCTCCTGTGTCATGTCCGCAGCCTCTGTCCCCCTCCTGTGTCATGTCCGCAGCCTCTGTCCCCCTCCTGTGTCATGTCCGCAGCCTCTGTCCCCCTCCTGTGTCATGTCCACAGCCTCTGTCCCCCTCCTGTGTCATGACTCTGCAGCCTCTGTCCACCTCCTGTATCGTGTCCGCAGCCTCTGTCCATCTCCTGTCTTTTATGTCTGCAGTCTCTGAGGGGATCCTAGAAAGATGTCAAGATTGGGAGCGCCGTGATGGGGGTTACGGGAAGAAACGGACGCGTGGACTGTGGAGAGGAGGTCAGAGCCGCCAAGCTGGAGCCGTCTGACTGAGCCCCGCACTGTGCACCTGAGAGCAGGTCAGTGACAGCGCCGCCAGGCCAGTCTGAGGGGGGGGCACTGATCTAAGGAGGGGAGTAAATACAATAATGTAAGGGGGCACTGATATAAAAGGTCCCCCCCTATATTAGTAACCCCCCCTTACCTTAGTGTATTCACTCTGTGGAAGGTGGTCTCTATTCACCAGAGCCCCCCTCCACATCAGAGTTCCCCCTTACATCATGATCTGCAGCGTTCCCCTTTACATAAGAGTTCCCTTGCGCTGTAAGGGGGATCCCTGCAGACTCGGATGTAAGAAGGAACTCTGTGCTGGCCGGGTTATAGTAACCTGACCTTCATGTAAATTGAGAAAAATGTTTTTTTACTTTTGTTTAACTTAAACACATTGATAATAGCATTAGCTGTGTGTTTATAGTTCAAATATTGATATTTGCACTATTTAGCAGTAAAAACAGTAATTTTAGGTACTTTTTAGCAGCGCCAGTAAAAAATGCGGCCCTGCCAGTAATTGTCATGATTTTTGCCAGTAAAAAATTGGTGCCGTTCAGAAATTTTGGCATCCTTGCCAGTAAATTTCACTTCAGGGGGTTGGCAACACTGGCCCGGACTGTGGCTAGTGGAAGTAGGAAATGCCCCAGCATCAGTGCCCCATCATTGATATCAGTGGGAGGAATAGTGCCCCATCATTGGTTTTAACGTGAGGAATAGTGCCCCATTGTTAATATCAATAAGAAGAATAGTGCCCCATTGATGGTATCAGTAAAGGGAATGATGCTCCATCATTAATGTCAGTTGGTGGAATAGTGCCTCAAGGGCCAGATAAAGGCAAGCAAAGGGCCACATCCAACCCCTGGGCCGCAGTTTGGAGACCACTGCTCTAGGTGTATACAAAAGGTGGGAAAAGTACTACAGTTCAGCCATAGCCTAGTAGAAAAGTCTGTTCCTTGTCAGCATGTTTTAGGGCTCATTCACATTAGCGATTGGGGGGTGGTGGAATCCCATGGTTGAGCTGTGATTTTACCCTCCCCCCAACCGCTACCCCTTTTAGCTACAGAGGCAGAGGCTTGGGGTGTACACATGCTGCGGCAGAAATTATACCTCTAAGTAAATAGGGCCGCTCTACAAGTGTTCTGCAACTATGTATGATGCGTTCAGTTGTTGAGGCGCCCTGGTTCAAAGTTCAAGGGGTTAAAGGAGACAGCGAGGAAGCAATACAGAGCCTCATCACTGCCTGTCAAATGCTCTCTCTCGAAGAGCAATCCAAACATGGAAGGCCCTTCCGAAAGCAAAGCTAGTGTGAATGGGCCTCCCTCTGCTCCAAAAATCCAAAAATGCTCCAAAGAAGCTCATGTACCAAATCTTGGCACAGAGCCAGGAGCGTTTGCGATTTTTGCTGCGATTGACAATTGCGTCAAAATTGCCTGGCATTTGGGGTGCCATTAAGAAATAATGGAATTGAAAATGTGTTTCGCGTTTTGCTGCTATTCTGGAACCTGGATCGCTCAGGTGTGAACAGAGCCTTAGGTTAAAACTCGGAGGTCCTCTTGCAATTCCTCAATAGGCTTCTGGAGAGCAGAAAAAGCAATATGCCTGCCAGGGGGTTTCTGGATCTGATAGGGGTTAGCTTTGTCCTTACAAAAAGAGGGAATTTATTTGACTTACTTTCTCTGGTATTACAACTTTTTTGGTTCTTATGACGGTCATAGCCTGTTGATTAACTGCTCTTGATGAGAAACAACTATTTTAACAAAGTCCTATTCAGATCCTGTTCTATGGGCCCTCATAGAACAAAAAAAGGAACGTCTGGGACAAGAGCTAGGAATTCCTAGCACCCTCTCAAGTTACTGTGCTGGTGTAAAACTCATATAACACCTTGTTAAAAATTAATGTCAGATTTTTATTTCTGTCTGTGAAACCTTATTGAGGAGATTTTCCCTCACTTCCTGTCCCTGTGACTCCCATACTAGATATTAAGAAGAGGTTATTAGAATGGCTGAGTTATCAGTTGAAACGTTGTTTGAAGTTCTAACCCTTCCCCACTTTCCTAAAATTGTCATTTTGTTTTTGTCTGTATCTTGATAAAAATTGTCATCGATTCCTGGCCTGGTGACCATAAAAACCCAATAGAGGCTTCAACACTGTATTAAAAAAAAAGTGTTTTTGCTGGAGTTGGGCTTAAAAGTTTATTTAAAGCGGAGGTTCAGGCAAAATAACATCCATATACAAGCACACTCCTTAAAGAACGAACATGTACATTAGCCACTTTTTTTTTTTTTTATGTAGTACATACCATACTAATGTCATTTCCAATTTCGTCTTCCGGGTACTCACTCCCGCGGGAGTAGGCGTTTCTATTCACCCGCAATGCAATCTGGGAGTTCGCCCAGATGTGACATGTCCTGCAGAAAAAGTTCCCCGGCGGATAAGGTTCCCCCCCCTGTACTGCGCATGCGCGGCACGAACCTCAACGGAGTTTCCGAAAGTAGCCGAACATGAAGAGCTGCGAGTCGGCTCTACACAGCGCCTGCGCAGTCAGCCCTACATGACTCCTAGTCATTGCGCAGGCGCCGTGTAGAGCTAACTCGCAGCTCTACATGTTCGGCTACTTTCGGAAACTCTGTTGAGGTTCGTGCCGCGCATGCGCAGTACAGGGGGGGGAACCTTATCCGCCGGGGAACTTTTTCTGCATTACACTGTCCACCACCAGGAAGTCAGTGCTTGTGGGCTTCAAAATGCCCACAAGCAAAATGGAAAATTCAGACGGCTGATTTTAAAAGTGCATCTTTTGCCAGAAAAAAGACAGGGGAGGTTTAAAGTCACCAAACACGTGAGTACTAATTGGTGATCTACAAATACTTTGCATGCAAGCGGAAAAAAAAATAAAAATGCCGCGGAACCTCCGCTTTAAACCCTAAATCAATTTTTCAATTTGTTTGACATCATACCTCACTGTATACAATTTTTTATGACAACGTTTTACCTGGAGATCCTGCCAGTAACAGCGCTTTCTGTTGCAGGCTGACAATGCTAAGCCCCTGCCTTGAAATCTGTAGGTAAAGAAAATATCCCAAGCACCGCAAACTGTGCAAACCTGTTTGTCACACAAGTGATAGTAGCCTCAGCCCAGCTGTGTCCCCCAACGCAGTTTGCCCTGCTGGGCGAAACACGTTGGGCTTAGATGGAGCAGGGCTGAGGCTGTTATCCCTTGTGTGATGGACATGCTTGCACCGTATATGGAGTTTGGGATATTTTCTTAGCCTCCAGAGTGCATAGAGTCAGGACCGATTCCTCACTCAGCCTGCACCCATCGGACATGGCTATAAAAGCTTGAGCGAAGACCCAAAGCTTTACACAGGTTCCCACTGCCTTAAAAAGGTAGAATTAGCATTGTCTGCCTGCCATGCAGACTCCTTCAGTTGGCTGATGGGCTGCCTCTCTGGTAGGCCTTATGGGCTACCCATCGGCCAACTATAGGAGCGAACAACATGGCAAGCTGACAATGCTGCAGCCAAGCAAGGCAGGGGCTAAGCGTTGTCAGTCTGCAACAAGTACCATCACTATCAAGATCTCCAAGTGAGAAATTGTGCAACAATTTTTTTTTTTAAATGATTTGCTTAAAAAACTGTCTGCAGTAAGGCATAATGACAAGTAAACTAAAAAATACATTTAGGACTATACTTTAAAGAGCAGAAAAAAGCTGAAGTCCCAAATGGAAGTCCCGTTATGTAGATAACTGATGCATTTTTACTCTTTTGCAATAAGCCTTTCTTTGTAATGTTAGAGGTCCAAAGGAGTCAACCTTCCAATGTACACAGCTTACTGGATCACTGAGAAAATCCTTTTAAAGCAAAACTCCAGATTTGTGCACTCAAGAGATGGACTTCTTTCTCTGACAATCCAAATTGAAGGAAGATTGCATTGTGTCCATGGAATAATTTGTTTGAACGGAAGAGCTCCTTGTCCTGAGCCTTACCGGCATCAGTGGCCGGTAGACCTCTAATGCTTTCTTTCTAAAATTGTTTCCGACAATTACATACAGGAGTGGATTGATGCAGCTGTTACTGAAACCAATGTAGGTCGATATTTGGTTAAAGATTTCATTGGGCTGTTTTACTGAACACTCATGGAAGACCTTCAACTGCAGCAACGTGTCTATAAAAGTAGATATTTGGAATGGAAGCCAACAGGCTATAAACACCAGCAACACGGATAAAACCAACAACGTGGCTCTTTTTTCGTTGTTAATTTCCTTAAATTTCTGCATGGTGTTTTTTCTGAGGACATTTACAATCTGGAAGGAGCAAAATCCAATGACTATTACAGGTATCAAGAAACCAATAACGTTTAAGATGATATTGTTTGCAAGAATCCACTCGTTCGATGGATGTTTTATGACGCATGCAGTGATGTTTAACTCCGAGACAAAGTCAACTTTTCGTAAAATTATTTTTGGTAAGCTCACAACTACTGCGAAGGTCCAAATAATGGCGCAGATCACTTTGGCCCACCAAGGTCTTCTCATCCGACCGACAGACATGGTCTTCACTAAAGCCAAGTATCGATCAATGCTGACCATCAACAAGAAGTAGATGCTGGCAAAGAGGTTTAACATGATCACGGTGTTCACAGCAACACATAAGAAATCACCAAATGGCCAGGAGAACCCTCTAGAAATGGAAATAGCCCAGAAGGGTAGGCCACTGACGAAAACCAAGTCTGCAGCTGCCATATTCCCCAGATAGATCTCAGCCACAGTGCAATGACTTTTATGAAGCAAATAGACTGAAATGACAAATGCATTTTCTATGAATCCCAAGATGAAGATGAACCACATGTAGACTGGTTGGTATTCGAACAGCCATAGAAAGCCTTCAATGGCAAAACAGGACTTATTTGATGATGTGGAATTTCCTGACATTGTGAGAGGAGTGACTGGCTCCTGTAAGAGAAACAAAAGTAGAGTTACTGGATATCAAGTAAGCTTTTAGCTGACCTCATCAATATTTTCTCTAAGGTATTTGTTGCTCTACAGTCAATCAGGGCCAACTTAACAGAATCATGGGCCCCTGTGCAAAGTAATGCACTGGGGCCCCTACCAGCCTGGACCCAATTTACGCACCTACTCCCAAGAATTAAAGTATAAATAGTTGATAGAATTAGACATATATTTATCTAGTACTTTAAATAAAATATATGAAAAAACAAACAAACAATGGGCACAGTACGGGGGGGGGGGGGGATGTCAGGAGGGCACAATACTCGGATCAGGAGGGCACAGTACAGATTCCAAGATGCTGCCCAGGACACAGCCATCCCAGGACAGCTTAGCAAAAAGCATGACTGTCCCAGCAAATCTAGGACAGTTGACAAGTATGATATAATGCAAGGTTATCATGGGGCCCCCATGCACCTGGAGCCCCAGGAGAGTGCCCAGGCGTGTTCATGCACTAAGACAGTCCTGCAGCCAATAGACCTCAAAAGCAGGAAAGATTATATTACACGACCCACTGAATGACACAACCCCTTTCTCGCTTCTAAAAGAAAATGGTCCATCTGGCTTATTAAACCACTTGCCTACAGGGCACTTTCACCCCCTTCCTGCCCGAGCCATTTTTCAGCTTTCAGCGCTGTCACAGTTTGAATGACAATTGCGCGGACATGCAACACTGTACCCAAATGAAATTTTTATCTTTGTTTCCCCACAAATAGGGCTTTCTTTTGGTGGTATTTGATCACGTCTGCCGTTTTTATTTCTTGCGCTATAAACAAAAGAAGAGGGACAAGTTTGAAAAAAAAACACTATTTTTTACTTTTTGTTATAATAAATATCCATTTAAAAAAAAAAAAATGTAAACAAATTTTTTCCTCAGTTTAGGCCGATATGTATTATTCTACATATTTTTGGTAAAAACAATCGCAATAAGCGTATATTTATTGGTTTGCGCAAAAGTTATAGCGGCTACAAAATAGGGGATAGATTTATAGCATTTTTATTATTTTTTTTTTTTTTTACTAGTAATGGCGGCGATCAGCGATTTTTATCATGACTGCGATATTGCGGCGGACACATCGGACATTTTTGACACCATTCACATTTATACAGCGATCAGTGCTCCCTGCTATAAAAATGCATTGATTACTGTATAAATATGACTGGCAGGGAAGGGGTTAACACTAGGGGGCGATCAAGGGGTTAAATGTGTTCCCTAGGGAGTTATTTTTACTGTGGGGGGAGGGGACTGACTGGGGGAGGTGACCGATCTGTGTCCCTATGTACAAGGGACACACCATCGGTCTCCTCTCCCTGACAGGTTTACACACACAGATCCACGGTCCTGCTCAGTTACTGGGCAATCGAGGGTGCCCGGCGGGCATCGCGGCCGCCGGGCACACGCATCTGGTCCCTGGTGACGCGGTGGGCACGCGCGCGCCCCCTAGTGGCTCGGGAAGGCGCAACGTCATATGACGTCCGCCCAGAATGAGAGGCTCTTCGTCCCGCCGTCATTTGACGGCAGGCGGTAGAGTAGTGGTTAAATATAGGCTGCCACCAAATATTCTATGGAAACGCAGTCATTAACCTGTTCCTGCAAGAATAACGCATACAGTGCCTTGCAAAAGTATTCACCCCCCTTGGCATTTTTTTGTGTTTTGTTGCCTCACAACCTAGAATTAACATGGATTGTTTGAAGATTTGCATCATTTGATTTACAGAAGCAAACAACAAATAGGACAAAATAACAGAAAAGGTCAATGTGCATAACTATTCACCCCCCCCCCCTAAAGTCATACTTTGTAGAGCCACCTTTTGCGGCTATCACAGCTTCAAGTCACTTTGGATAAGTCTCTATGAGCTTGCCACATCTTACCACTGGGATTTTTGCCCATTCCTCCTTGCAAAACTGCTCCAGCTCCTTCAAGTTGGATGGTTTGCGCTTGTGAACAGCAATCTTTAAATCTGACCACAGATTTTCTATTGGATTGAGGTCTGGGCTTTGACTAGGCCATTCCAACACATTTACATGTTTCCACTTAAATCACTCAAGTGTTGCTTTAGCAGTGTGTTTGGGGTCATTGTCCTGCTGGAAGGTGAACCTCCATCCTAGCCTCAAATCACACACAGAATGGTACAGGTTTTGCTCAAGAATATCCCTGTATTTAGCACCATCCATCTTTCCCTCAACTCTGACTAGTTTCCCAATCCCGACTGCTAAAAAACATCCCCACAGCATGATGCTGCCACCACCATGTTTCACTGTTGGGATGGTGTTCTTTGGGTGATGTGATGTATTGGGTTTGCGCAAGACGAAGCGTCTTCTTTGATGGCCAAAAAGTTCAATTTTAGTCTCATCAGACCAGAGCACCTTCCTCCATACATTTTGAGAGCAACAAAAGAGAGGTGTTTTGTAGTTCAGCAGAAGAGTCCAGCAAAAAAAAAAAAAAAAAATTATACAACAGTTTATAAGCTTGTAAGCATGTCAGACAATGTAAATCCTGGTACCTGTTAAGTTCTTAGTGGTGTTCACAAATGACACAGATCAGCCCTGCTGCAACCTCACACCTCAAAGTGATTGTAAAGCTTTGATTTTTTTAAAATAACAAACATATCATGGGTGGGGCCTGTGACACTGACGTCATCACGTTTTTCCTCTTAGGAGGTTGATGGTCACAGCAAGCAGCCAGCAGTAGGAAGCCTGTGGACACGCCGCGATCCGATCCACATTGTTATACCGCGCGTAAGGATTTTTTAATTGTGTAAGTGCAATTTATTTAGCTCATTAAACCCATTTTACTGAAATACTGCACTATGGGAGCCCATTTTGTTTATGTCTTTTGAGTGATACGGGTCTAGCAGTTCCAGACAGCTCCATAGGTTTTTGGGAGACCGAATTCCTTGTGCCTGGAGAGACCACTTCACGTGGTTATTCAAGTCGGAAAGGAGAATATTTACTCACTTGGGTGTGAAGCAGTCTGGATGAAGGATCTTTCTTCACAAATTTTTCTTTTTTTTTTTCATTCAAGTTTTAGTTTATTATCTGAATAGAGTCAGTACAATCTTTACAGAAAAAAGTACAATGTAGTATCACAATATAATATGCAAGCGAACAAGTTAAATATCAGTAGATCTCAAAATACAATATTACCATGTTGGAATACATCAATGCAAAAATACCATAAAAACGGAAAATATTGAAATATATTTATTAGGGCTGTTACTGATTAAAATTTTCGTGTTCGATTAATCGATTTTTTTTTTAATCGATTAATCGACTATTTTCGATTAATTATAACGCACATACAGTTTTTACAAGAATTTTTTTTTAATAAACTTTAAGAAAAACGTAGAAAGTTAGTTTGTTAGTTGTCCACATCTCCCCCCATACTGTAATGTCCACATGTGCTCCCATTCTGTAATGTCCACATCTCCCCTGTAATGTCCACTCCCCCCCCCCCATACTGTAATGCCCACATGTGTCCCCATACTGTAATGTCCACATGTGCCCCCATTCTGTAATGTCCACATCTCCCCCGTAATGTCCACATCTCCCCCGTAGTGTCCACATCTCCCCCGTAGTGTCCACATGTGCCCCCATACCATAATGTCCACATCTCCCCCGTAATGTCCACATCTCCCCCCCCATACTGTAATGCCCACATGTGTCCCCATACTGTAATGTCCACATGTGCCCCCATTCTGTAATGTCCACATCTCCCCCCATAATGTAATGCCCACATGTGTTACCACTGTAATGTCATTGTCCACATCTCCCCCGTAATGTCCACATCTCCCCCCATAATGTCCACATCTCCCCCATAATGTCCACATCTCCCCCCATACCTTAAGATCCAGGCAGAACCGTCCGCAGAGTAGACGGCACAAGCAGGCGGCTGATGATGACGTCAGCGCGCCGCTACTAGGCTGCCGCAGGGTGGACCAAGATGGCCGCCGCGCTCCGGAACTAGGCCGAAGCCGCGGCCTTTCCTATGGACGAGACCGCGGAGCTCACTCCGCGGATCGTCATCGATCAAAAAAATTTTGATCGATCAAAGAAATTAACGATTAATCGAGCAATTAATCGTTAATTTCCACACCCCTAATATTTATCAAAAATAGGAGTAACCCCCTACCTCTATATTCACAAATTTTCCTTGCCATCTTATTCCTGCACCAGTATGGAAACCTATTGGTTTTATTTTTAAGTGCAGCGTTAACCCTTTTGATTTTATTTACAAAACATATCATACTTACCTCCACTGTGCAGTTCGTTTCGCACAGAGTGGCCCTGAACACCGACTTCTAGGGTCCCTCGGCGGCTCTCGCGGCTCCTCCCCGCATTGTATAACCCCCCTAGGTGAAGCGCTCTCCCGGGGGGTTACCTTGCGAGCGCGCTCCCGAGTCCCTCATTCGGCGTCCATCAATCTATCCAATCAAGAGCCGAGAACCCCGGGCAGAGGGACAGCGCGTCCCCACCGTGGGAAATTCCAGGGCTCAGGTAAGTAAAACAAGTTACATTGTTCCAGTCTGATCACTGGAGGAGAGGAGAATGAGGAAAGTCTACCTTTTACTTGCAGACACCCAGAATGTCAAGCCAACATGAAGGCAGTATTAGCTTTGTAGAAGAAGACTACTGAAATGTTGACAGGACAAGACTCATTAAGTGCAATTTCTACATCTCCCATCAAAGTTCAGCTACTTAATGAAGCAGTCAGTCTTCTAGTTAAAGTTGGATCACTTCCCAGCATACATATGCTTATCGCTGTCAAAGAATACAGGTCACTGTCATTGGTTGCAAGAATGCTGGCTCTGCTACTGCTCCCCGACTGACTCAGCTGGACTGAATGCTGAAATCGGCTTCTTTCTGGGCTCCCTCTAAGATGGGGTTCTTAACTTAAGGAGCAAAATATGTCTGATAGGGACAGAGGCGGCTCTTGGCTTGGTGAGGCCTTAGGCAAACCTTAGACATGAGGCCCCAATCACTAACATAATGGGAAAAATAATTCAAGCGATAGAAATTAACGGTATAAATTGCATATATAAAGAGCCTTAAATCCTATGAACTATGAATTTACAGTTTCTAGAACTTTCTCTAACCAATTCTTCTTTAATCAAATATACAGTATATACTACATATATATTATATTACAAATATAAATATTACATGCACACAAATATAGATAACATTTGTGCAGCTGTTACTAGCAATATGTTTAAGGTTTAACAAGAGTCAAAACCATATTTCTCCATTTACATGAAGGTCAGGTTAATATAACCCAACACAGAGTTCCTCCTTACAGTGCAAGGAGAAATTTGATGTAAGGGGGAATGTTGCAGACTTTGGTGTAAGGGGGAACTCTGATGTAAGGGGGGGCTCTGGTGAAGAGATCACCTTATATCAGAGTTCCCCTTTTTGTCATTATCAACAGAGTTCCAACTTGCATTTAAAATGGAAACTTTAATGTGGGGAGGACTCTGGTCACCATAGAGCACCTTTCGCAAAGTGAATGCACTAAGGTAAGGGAGGGGGGGTTACTGATATAAGGGGCAACCTTTATATCAGTGCCTCCTTACCTTACTGTATTCAATGCCCCCTAAATCAGTGACCCCCCCTTCAGACAGGCCTTGCTATGCTGTTACTGACCACCACTCAGGTGCACCGTGCAGGACTCAGTCAGATGGTCCTCTCTGGGCTCCAGCTTGATGGCTCTCGTTTCAGCCTATAATACACTACGAGACTATGAGGACATGATAAATGAGATGGTCAGACCCTGCAGAAATACTACAGGAGATAGTCACAGAGTGTGTGGACATGATACGGGAGACGGTCAGAGACTGCATATGTGATACAAGAGATGGTCAGAGACAGCATACATGATACAAGAGATGGTTAGAGACGGCAGACAGACATACTACAGGAGACAGTCAGAGACTACATACATGATGCAAGAGATGGTCAGAGGCTGCAGACATGATACAAGAGATGGTCAGAGAGTGTGCATACATGATACAAGAGATGGTCAGAGAGTGTGCATACCTGATACAGGAGATGGTCAGAGACTGCAGACATACTACAGGAGACGGTCAGAGACTGCAGACATACTACAGGAGATGGTTAGAGACTGCAGACATACTACAGGAGACGGTCAGAGACTGCAGACATACTACAGGAGACGGTCAGAGACTGCATACATACTACAGGAGCTGGTCAGAGACTGCATACATGATACAAGAGATGGTTAGAGACTGCAGACATACTACAGAAGATGGTCAGAGACTGCATACATAATACAAGAGATGGTCAGAGAGTGTGCGGACATGATACAGGAGATGGTCAGAGACTGCAGAAATACTACAGGAGATGGTCAGAGACTGCATACATGATACAGGAGATGGTCCTAGACTGCATACATGATACAAGAGATGGTCAGAGACTGCAGACATACTACAGAAGATGATCAGAGACTGCATACATGATACAGGAGATGGTCAGAGACTGCATACATGATACAAGAGATGGTCATAGACTGCATACATGATACAAGAGATGGTTAGAGACTGCAGACATACTACAGAAGATGGTCAGAGACTGCATACATGATAGAAGAGATGGTCAGAGAGTGTGCGGACATGATACAGGAGATGGTCAGAGACTGCAGAAATACTACAGGAGATGGTCAGAGACTGCATACATGATACAAGAGATGGTCATAGACTGCATGCATGATACTAGAGATGGTTAGAGACTGCAGACATACTAAAGAAGATGATCAGAGACTGCATACATGATACAAGAGATGGTCAGAGAGTGTGCGGACATGATACAGGAGATGGTCAGAGACTGCAGAAATACTACAGGAGATGGTCAGAGACTGCATACATGATACAAGAGATGGTCATAGACTGCATGCATGATACTAGAGATGGTTAGAGACTGCAGACATACTAAAGAAGATGATCAGAGACTGCATACATGATGCAAGAGATGGTCAGAGAGTGTGCGGACATGATACAGGAGATGGTCAGAGACTGCAGAAATACTACAGGAGATGGTCAGAGACTGCATACATGATACAGGAGATGGTCAGAGACTGCATACATGATACAAGAGATGGTCATAGACTGCATGCATGATACAAGAGATGGTCATAGACTGCATACATGATACAAGAGATGGTCATAGACTGCATACATGATACAAGAGATGGTCAGAGACTGCAGACATACTACAGAAGATGATCAGAGACTGCAGAAATGATACAGCAGATGGTCAGAGACTGCATACATGATACAAGAGATGGTCAGAGACTGCAGACATACTACAGAAGATGATCAGAGACTGCATACATGATACAGGAGATGGTCAGAGACTGCATACATGATACAAGAGATGGTCATAGACTGCATACATGATACAAGAGATGGTCAGAGAGTGTGCGGACATGATACAGGAGATGGTCAGAGACTGCAGAAATACTACAGGAGATGGTCAGAGACTGCATACATGATACAAGAGATGGTCATAGACTGCATGCATGATACTAGAGATGGTTAGAGACTGCAGACATACTAAAGAAGATGGTCAGAGACTGCATACATGATACAAGAGATGGTCAGAGAGTGTGCGGACATGATACAGGAGATGGTCAGAGACTGCACAAATACTACAGGAGATGGTCAGAGACTGCATACATGATACAGGAGATGGTCAGAGACTGCATACATGATACAAGAGATGGTCATAGACTGCATGCATGATACAAGAGATGGTCATAGACTGCATACATGATACAAGAGATGGTCATAGACTGCATACATGATACAAGAGATGGTCAGAGACTGCAGACATACTACAGAAGATGATCAGAGACTGCATACATGATACAAGAGATGGTCATAGACTGCATACATGATACAAGAGATGGTCATAGACTGCATACATGATACAAGAGATGGTCATAGACTGCATGCATGATACAAGAGATGGTTAGAGACTGCAGACATACTACAGAAGATGATCAGAGACTGCATACATGATACAGGAGATGGTCAGAGAGTGTGCGGACATAATTGGGCTGAAATTGCACCCGGGTCACATGTGCATTGCACAGATTACACAGCATGTTCCTGTGTTTTTCACTTTGCTGCACTAACTTGCCTGCAGGGGGGGGGTACTAGTTTGGGCACCTGGAGCAATTTTGCACATCACTTGTGGGGTGCCAAGGGCCACCCCCTCTGTGGCAGACAGCATCTCTTTAATTTGGGGTGGGGGGGGATATGTGCTAAGGGGTGGATTTCATATCCAAGCCCCCTTGTAGCACAAGTCCTAAAGTGCCCCATAGAACATACCCACTCCCCCCAAATCACTAAAAAGTGAACTGTAGGCTTGTTCTCTCCTCTGGAAGACTTACTTTGCATTAGTTCAGGCAGTAAATGTCAGACGAGCAGAGTTGTCTCGGCAGCATGGTGAGCCTCCTCCCCCTCTGTGTACACAGGAAACATCACACAGAGCAGGAGAAGGAGGGGGCGGGTTCAGTTCTCCGCGGCTCTCTGCAGTCTGCAATGATCTTGTGTGTGTGTCAGGCAGCCGGGGACTGCGGGGAAAGATGTCGGCTGACTCGGCTCTCTCCGCAATAAAAAGTGGAGCTTGCGGGCGGTGTGCGAGAATGAAAATAGCCCGCACAAGATGACTAGTGAATAATTAGGCGGCCGCGCGGGGCCCCTGGAATTTGCGACTCTTGCGAGGCCTAAGGCCTTCGCCTAATCTGCCTAATTAGAGAGCCGCCTCTGGATAGGGATGTAGTGATGTACAACTATGAACAGAATATGCAGTCATGGACTTGGTGTGGACATATAGAAGAGAAATTGAGTACCATAAAAACAACTTTATTATATACTATTAAAAATCTATTACATGACAATAAAAATTACTCTCCACTTAGAGGTTCACAACATGCAAAAATTCCGATTACAGTTCACATGTGGGCTCAATGCGTTTCAGGAATCCTTCTTCAGGAGCACATGTGGCAGAATCAGTATTTGGAACCCACTCCTAATCTTTAATAGAGTAATATCAGCCAGTAGGGTAGACTGGAATTCATAGCATGTGGATGTTGACCATAGAGTTGCAAATGAGTATGTCTTTATGGACCTTGCTTTGTGCACTGTTTCAAATCATTTGGTGGAGGGGGGATGATGGTGTGGGGTTGTTTTTCAGGGGTTGGGTTTGGCCCCTTAGTTCCAGTGAAGGGAAATCCTAAGCATTGGCGGCCCGTCCATAAGGGGATCCCGGGCGCCACCCCCCTATATGTAGTGGATGAATTCATGCATAGCACGGATCTATCCATGGCTGCCGCGGCCGCCCCTATTCATGTGTCCAGCCCCTTTCGGGTCACTGGGCATAGGAATTAGTGTTTTTTTATGAATTACAGTTTTTTTTTTAAGAACCTAATTAGAGCCAAAGGCTCTAATAGGCTTCAAAATATAGTGGACTCTGGACGTAGAGCATTGCATCTGGAGCCCACCCAGGTGTGTTGCAACAGCGAATTAAAATTTGCTGTTGCAACACTGATCCTCCTCCTGGCCAATTCGGGAAGCAGGTATGAAACAGAGAGGAGACACCACAGAAGCTGCTCCAGGAGAGGACAACAGAGCAGCTTTCCCCGAGCCCACCACGCTGGAAGAAGGCCACATCCGACCGCTGCTCTCACATCCAGGGTAAGGACAGCGGGTGGTGGTGGGGGGTGTTAATGCCGCGCCACGCCGCTGGGAGGGGTAGGTGGCATTTGTGCTAGTGCCGCTCCACTGGCAGCCCAGGGGGGTTGTCCCCCCCAAAAAAAACTAAGGCATCAGCATTCCAAGACATTTTGGACAATTTTGTTTGGGGATGGTTCCTTCCTGTTCCAACATGACTGCACACCAGTGCACAAAGCAAGGTCCATAAAGACATGGATGAGTGAGTTTGGGGTGGAGAAACTTGACTGACCTCAACCCGATAGAACACCTTTGGGATGAATTAGAGCAGAGTCTGTGATCCAGGCCTTCTCACCAACATCAGTGCCTGACCTCACAAATGTGCTTCTGGAAGAATGATCAAACACTCCCATAGACACACTCCTAAACCTTGTGGACAGCCTTCAGAAGAGCTGAAACTGTTATAGCCGCAAAGGGTGGGCCAACTCGATATTGAACCCTACGAACTAAGACTGGGATGCCATTAAAGTTCATGTGCGTGTAAAGGCAGGCGTCCCAATACTTTTGGTAATATAGTGTACAAGAAGTGGGCTTTAGATACACTTTAAAGGTGCAAACATAATCACCATGTGAACATCCAGAGACGACGTGTACCAATACCAAAAAAAAAAAAAAAAAAGACAAATTATAACAAACCACTTCTTATTTCATGATTTCCTGCATCAGTCCCTTTCTAGTTATTTATGTTTTTTTTGTTCAATGCCAAGACATGCCATGTTTTGTTATGTAGTGCATGCTAAATGCTTCTTTACACATCATTTGCTATCATTGCTCTCATAAATCTTCTTTGTTGGAATGACCAACGTTGAACAGCTTGGGAAGAGTGGGAGCTGGGAGGACTTTAAACCTTGTGGCGTTACGCTCTTTCCACATGTTAGATTTCGAAGATCCTGCACACACTGGTACCTGTGCACTCATTAGAGATGAGGGATGGTAGTTCTTTGTATTGTATAGAATTCTGATTGTCATGCTTGGAAAGCAAGCCCATTGTGAACCATATCGCAAACTGCAGATCAAGTACAACCTGTCCTCACTTAGAACACATCTCCTTTCCATTCCCACAGCCATTCATCTTCTGCTAAAAGGACACTATTCATTTTCTTTAAACTTCTAGTGAAAATATAGTTAAAGGAAAACCACAGGCAAGACATAAAATAGCCACCAATGTTATCCCTGTCTGTATATTGGTTATGGAAGCAGCACTAGGGATAAAACCTAAAGTGATACTAGACAACACACTTTTTAATTGCATAGCTTCCTGGCAGATGAATGCAAATTTTCCTCCAGTATTTTTTGATAACATACTGCATTCATCTTGCCATCAATTTTGACCAAATTTCCTGTGCCTTTGTAGCTCACACAGAGAAAATTGTAGAGAGACACCTGTGGAATTATAAACTGGAAACCTAAGCCACATCCCGAAAATACAAAGAAAAAGCAGAAGGGTTGCCCCTGGGATTTTATGGGCAGAGGATGAAAACCAGATAAAGAATTAACAGATGTATTTGTAGCGACCTCACCCCTCTCACCCCTTCTCATTCTCGTCTTGTTGGTCTTGTCTAGGGGTTTAGTACTGGGGGGAGGGATGCGATACACCACGGCCCATGTCCTCCAGAGGGACTGGAGGTGAAAGCCAGAACTATCGGGTTTTGTGTGTGTGTCCCAGAGTCAAATCCTTTCTTCGAGTTGACTCCCTTTGCTCCTAGTAACCAGAGTTCCACACACTGAAAAGGTCCAACTCATATTTATTCTCTTCCAGCAATAAATAGTCATACAGTACAGACAGGTTGAGACCCATAGAACACTTCAGTATTTGTGGGGAGTAGGTCAAGGCACAATTCTTGTAGTAGAGCTAACCACTGTGGTGTCACCAATGGTTATGATGTATAGTCACTGCCACCTGCTATATAGAATAAGAGCATGAATTACCTTTGCTATCACAGCCCCTGTCAGAGGGAAGACATCTGTCCAAGAGAGTTACCGGAGGCCTCTCCGTCACCGGCAAATGCTGCGCCAGACTTTCCAGAGAAGTTCCGCTCACCGGCCTCCTCAAACTCAGACACGGGCACCCAAGGCATTAGGGCCCCCTCGGATTCCTCCACCCACGCGGAACCCAGTCGAAGGTACTGAGTCCCAGGCTTCCGCGTTAGTACCTCACCCCAGGCTAAAGGTGCCTGGGATGGACTCCATCTCCCGCTCCGGCCAGGTCAAGGGCACCTGGGCCCGGAACTCCGGAACGCCAGCACCCAGGCTGAAGGTGCCTGGGCGTGGCTGCATCCTCCGGCTCTGAACCCCAAGGTCAGGGCGTCCGCCCCTTTTATCTCCTCTCCCTTTGCGTCACAGCAGGTTCCCCGCCCCGCTGTACCAGCGCCAGGAAAGGACAAAAAGGGATGCATTCTTGCGGTGAGTGTTCAGCCCCGGCCCAGGGCGACAGCGCCACCTGCAGGCCGCAGGGAACCTCACACCACCAGCGTCCTCCAAGAACCATAAAAGGGTCTCAGATTCCCTAACAATCAATGTATCTGGGTTACACTACCACCCAGATGCCTCCCCTAAATTCAAATACCCTTTAAAAGTATTTCTACAAAATATATTGAGTACAAGAGAGGTATAAGTAAATATACACACAAATATGAGTTATCCTTAAAAACAAAAGTTGATAGTCATACTGTATTATTATTATACAGGATTTATATAGCGCCAACAGTTTGCGCAGTGCTTAACAAAATAAAGGCAGACATTACAGTTACATTACAATTTGGTACAAGAGGAATCAGAGGGTCCTGCTCGTTAGAGCTTACAATCCAAAAAGGGAGGGTCAATTGATACAAAAGGTAATAGCTGTGGGGGGTGAGCTGATGAAGGAAGTAAAACAGTGTATTAGTTAGAAGCAGGATAGGCTTCTTTAAAGGGAAAGGTTTTCAGGGATCGTCTAAAGATGAATAGATTAGGGGACAGTCGGACAGATTGGGTTAGGCAGATCCAAAAGTTGGGAGAAACTCTAGAGAAGTCCTGGAGGCGAGCATGGGAGGAGGTGAGGAGGTGAGCATGGGAGGAGCTAGAGAGCAGGAGGTCTTGGGAGGACCGAAGAGAGTGGCTTGGTTGGTATTTTGGGACTTAGTTAGTGATGTAGCTAGGGGCAGAGTTATAGATGGCTTTGTAAATTATTGTTATTGAGGGGGCACAGTCTTACCGCCCAACTTTTTGAGATGAGAATGAGAGACACCTATTAGCAAACGTATGTAGGCATAGGACACACCCCCTGTTACACCTTCATAAAAGAGATGTAGCACCCTCTAGGTAGGTAGGTGCTAGGGGTAGGATTTTTGTTAGAACAGGTAAATTTAGGCAGGCCTGGCTGGCAGTGAGACATGTTTGTTTTGTTCTGATCTGGGCTGGGAGTGGCTCAGGGTAGCAGCTGGTGACACACATGCAGCATCACTGAGACCTCTCTCTTCTTTCCAGAGTTGGCTAGAAAGAGCTGGAAAGAGAGGAGGAGAGGAGAGGTGGAGCTGCCTGGGGTGTTTTAGGGAGCCCTGACCAATCCTTAACCTGGATTGGCAGGGGGCAGGCCTCCTTAAATACCCAGGGTCAGCCCAGCTGGGGGGAAGTTGTTGGGTGGAAGAACTGGAGTGAGAGATTGTGGAGGCTGTCGAGGGAGCTTCCAATTCTGGGGGGGGGGGGACCTTGGGCCTGGGTGCAGTCAGGACCACCTTCAGGAATGCACAAAGAGGTCCTGGACCGGAGGCACAAAGGGGAGCAAAGAGAGGACAGTGGGAGAGAGCACTACTAAGACTCCAGGGAGGACAACTGGTCACAGCCAAGGAGGCTGGTGAGTGAGGCACAGTCAGGAGGATTGGGGAGGCATGCCTGAGAGGACTGGGAGCATGCAGTCTGAGATGGGTGCGGAACCAGAAGTGTGGACTGTGGTAGAAGGGGCAGTGGAAAGGGGCAGCTGCAGCCAGGAGGGCTGGCAGGACCTAAAGAGGGCTAACTGGGATCAGTGGCCACATATAGGACAGCTAGCACAAGTACTTTTGCTAGTTTCTCTGCTACACTATAGGGGCCCGGGGTCCCTGCCTGCAAAAAGCATTTGCTGAGCCAGTGTCAGGCCTAACCAGTTTGTGCCAGCTGTGCCTGAAGATTAGAGAGGAAGCGATGTGTAGGAGGAGAAAGGAGTGAAGATTAGAGAGGAAGCCATGTGCTAGAGGAGTGAGGAGAGGTAACTTCAAGCAAGAGTGTGCAGGAGGAAGTTGAAAGATTATGTACAGGGAGTGTACATTGTTTGTCCCAAGCTAATTGCTGTTGAACCAATAGCTATTGATTCTTTGCTGGGTATCCCATATATTCCATCCCCATCCAAGTCATAACCCTCAATAAAATAAATTTAAAAAAAAAGTTTAGTGAGTGGCTGAAGTGAATGCAGGGCTGGCAGGGTGACAGACAATCCAAAATGTCAGCAGTCCCTATGGGGGTAACGCTACAGAGGCATTATATTAAAAAAAAAAAAGTTTAGTTAAACCCACAAGTGCTTTTTTTTTTTTTTACCACTACTATTCCTTTAATTTGACTTTTGACCTTTACAAATGCAGCAATTTAGAATTGGATGAAAGGTTTAGCACTGGGAAACACCTTTTTAAAGATAAAAAGTTAATTTTATATATAACTATATAGAGCAGACCAAAATGAGAGACAAATGAGGACGACAGAAGGACAGAGGGACTTTGTTCCAAATCAGGGACAATGCCTTGAAATCAGTCTCTGGCAGAAAAATTTGGGATCTACATCCTAAAAAAACATAGGAATCTCTCATAATGAAGAAGGCCTTATCAGGTGAGCATGCACTGTATAAAGAGCACACACAACCAACATATGGCCTTTAACTGGAAGGCAGCGTGAGCACAAAGTATATTGAATGCAGGAAAAACCTTTCCATCGTGCAATTTCCATTTTTCCAGTCTGCGTCATATTAAACAGTCTGTTGATAATAACAGTCTGAAAGGACTCTAAAAATAGGAGCTTTGTGCTGCTAAGCATAAGCAAAGGTGTTGCACCCATACAAAAATAATTCTGAACCTGGACACGGCATGCCACTAAGTTGTACCTGTGCCACTGGAAATCAAACTTTGTGGGCCACAAAGGGTGTCTGATCAATGTCAATGTTGACTTTTAGTGCCCCTTTGATCCTGGTAGCAGTTAATTCCAAAAACACATTGGAGTTGATTGACTAAAATTTGAGCGTGCAAAATCTGGTGCAGCTCTGCATAGAAACCAATCAGCTTCCAGGTTTTTTTTTGTCAAAGATTAATTGAACAAGCTGAAGTTAGAAGCTGATTTGCTACCGTGCACAGCTGCACCAGATTTTGCACTCTAGTTTTAGTAAATCAACCCCATTATTGACAGCTAATTGCTATTTAATGCTGATTATTGCTAATTGATAGTCTGGATCTTGCAGGGAAAGCAGCTCTTGTTTTTTTTATTATTATTTCTGGTTCATATGTTCTCATCACCCATATAAGAGCAAAAATCTGCACATGTATCTATTTAGAGACAGGGAGATGACGTAAATGTAGCGCTACCCTTGCAAGGGCCACTGAATTTTAAATTTTTCCCCCCAAACGGTACAGAGGTCACCAGCCACCCAAGCAGCAGTCCATTCCCTCCGGCTCCAATAAACAGTTTAGGGGTTGTGTTTTTGTGCATTATTGCTGGTAAAATTTGTAACAGGAGAGGGATTGGAGCATGGGATACTACAAAACAATTAATACTTAGCATTTAGATGATAATCTTCTCCTTAAGCAACTGTAAATACTGGACAGCCTAATGACTCATAGCTGGGGACCATGAGGCTAGTCTCTGGCATCTGAGTACCCTGCACCACTACACAGCTGTTGGTACCCAGTGCAATCTCAGGAACACTGCACAGTACAGGAGGGCACTCTTCTCTAAGCTCACAATCCAGAACATTGGTGAGAACGGGGAATAGCCAGTATCTGAGACCCTATGAAAGCTGTCTCAGTCCAAGCTACCTCTGGCATTTATATCCCAAAAGCACACAGGCACCAGGAATCACTACAGGGTCATTACTCATAAGTCCCCAGGCCAGCTGTCACCTTCCAGACTCCTGCAGACACAATCCAATGAGTAAGACAGTCCTTCTCTACACCAGATTCCTTTGGTGAAGTTCTGCAGTCAGTTTCAGATCACTTCCAGGTCCCAGCTCTGCAGTTCCTAAATTGGCAACCCTATCCTTAAGCTGCCTCAGGGGCAACAACCCCCCTGAGGCTGGGAACACTTCTGGGTTAATACAACCATTCCAGGGCTCCAGACTATTTATCAGCTGCCCAAACACCATCTGGGCACACCTCCCAAGGGATTGGCTAGACCAGCCTTCTTCAACCAGGGTGTCCAGGCAAAAGATTTCTTCAGGCGTGCCTTGGCAAAATGCCTACAAATTGCCCAAAAATGTATACAAGCCAGCAGGTGGAACAATCGTGCCTTTTTGTCACACAAAGCCACAGGTTTTTATTGTGCACCAATTCAACCTTTCAGCCACCGGTGTCTCAACAGCCAGTGATGTCATCTTTGTTGATAAGAAGGGTGTTGATCGCCTGCACAGCATCCTTGTTTGACCTTCCCCTGCCCCTCTCCATCAGCATTGGGGTCACATTAGCTGAGTGATGGAGAGAAACTGAGGGAGAAAAGAAACACTGGAATACTAGTCGGTACTAGTGTGCAAAAGTGTATTTGCTTTGGAAGAATAAATCTAATGTTGGGTATCCTATGTGTGTCGATGCTGCCACATTAAGTAAAACAATTTGATTTTTTTTTTACATTTTAGGGGTGCCTTGAGACTGTTCATCATTTTAAAGGGTGCCTTGAGTTAGTTCATAATTGTAAAGGGTGCCCCGACTAAAAAAAGGTTGAGAAACACTGGGTTAGACCCTGATTAATATTTAGGCTGGTTATTTGAATTCTCCCTCCCTAAGCTCTAGAAGCTTCTTTCTTCTAGAGGCAGGGGGAAGCAATCAAACTCACAGCCTGTGAAAATCTGAACAGACCAAAACCAACAATCTCTGCTCACCTGATTGCACAATTAGTGCAGCAAGAGTTTGTGAGTCGAGGAGTAGCATGTACCTTTGAGGGGTTGTCCAGAATCCTGCATTCCTAGCCAGGGATGACAAAAATCCCAAATGTCCTGCCCCTCTCCTAGCTTGATTTCCCTCTAAGGGGGAGCTCTGAGATGGATTCTTACAGCCTACATCCTGTTTCAAATTGGTTCAAGACCAACCCCTGGCAGCTCCCCGCCAAAACTATTTATATTTTAACCTCTACTAGTTCCTAAGGTACCTACCCCTTGATTATCAATCCAAATGGTCCTGAAGCTACCTTATTCTATAAAACGGTGGCTCCACCTTGTGGCTAGAAGGGAGAACTACACCAGGAACATCCATGCCCTTACCCTACAGAGGTATTTGTAGTCCATTTAGGAGAGCAGACTAGGGTGGAAACACTGCTTTTCCATAGATATAGTGCATGAGTGACACGGTAGCACAGAAAGTGTGATACTAGCAGGATCAGCATTGTAATAGCTAGAAAAAAAAAACATGCAGCCATCATATCTAAGGACTGGTAAGATGTCAAACGGGGCTGGATTTTCCAATAGGCATTGTAGGCAGGGACAGGCAAGACCGCTGTTGCCAGGTGGGCAAGTTGGTGGCTGAGCACAAAGGCGTCTAATTCAAATGTGGGGGGGAGTGTGCAGTGGGAGCTGAGCGGGGGAGGTCAGGGGATGGGGTTATCCCCATCCCCTGATGGAGGGGGGGGGGAGCAATGGCAAGTGTCAGGACGAAGATGGGCTGGGGTCATCTTCGTCTCAAGGGAAGGATCAAACAGATGGGGAGGGGGCGGAGGGATCCCAGGAGACTTTAATAAGTGCTACGCCAATGAATGAGTGTCACTCAACACAGGAGGGGGGGGGGGGAGCAATGGCAAGTGTCAGGACGAAGATGGGCTGGGGTCAAAATATGTCTGACATGTCTGATCATTAGTAAGGATAATGAATGGCCTCTCACATTACTACAAGTCTCAGCAGGCTGGTGTGCAAAGGGTTAACCTGATCGTCCCAGGAGAGGATGGAGAACTACAAGTCCCAGCAGGCTGGTGTGGAATGGGTAAACCTGATCTATTTAGGAGGGAGTGAAGAACGTAATAATCCAAGCAGGTCATTAGTATATGGCTCCAAGGAGGATGACTTGCCATGTGATGCTGAGACTTGTAGTCCAAGACATTGGGAATTGAATAAACCCGCAAAGGATGTATAATTACGAGTCCCAGCAGATTAAAGTATAAGACTGTAAGGAGGTTAGCTCCCATGTCTTTTTTTTTTGAATTGCTGGGTCTTGTAGTCCTATACAATGGCAATCAACTTGAGTCCCACCAAATGATGTAGAACTGCAAGTCCCAGTAGGTGCTATAGGGCTCCAAGGAGGATAGGTGCCCATGTGATTCTGGGAGTTGTAATCCCATACATAGGGGATTACATGAACCGAAAACCTAGGACAGGATGTCAAACTAGTCCCAGCAGGTATATGGAGGATGGGTGCCCATGAGACGCTGGGACTTGTAGTCTCATACATACGGGAATTGCATAAATAAAGTGCTGCAGAGGATGTAGAACTACAAGTCCCAGCAGATTATAGTATAAGACTCCAAGGCAGGGTTGCCAACTTTCAGTAAATTTACAAACAGTTTGTAAAATCCATAATTGTTGCATCTGGTAATGAATGTCAGTTACGGACATGCAGCCTATATGTCCGTCATAGACAATCAAGGACAGATGCAAAAAGTACAGATTTTACAAACTGTTTGTAAATTTACTGAAAGTTGGCAACCCTGCTCCAAGGTGGGTTAGCTTCCATGTCCTTTTTTTTGCATTGCTGGGACCTGAAGTCCTATACAATGGCAATGTCATCAACTCAAGATGATGTAGAACTAGAAAGTCCCAGCAGGTTACAGTATAAGGCTCCAAATGCTCATCATCATCATGCAGTGGCATTATGGTGTGCACTCTGTTGCAAAGAGGCACAGCCAATCGCCGTGCAGGATGAACATATTTAGATTTTGCACAAATTCACACTTTTCTCAAGGTTCTCATACCTAATTTATATGAAACTTGTAATACTTTTTTTTTTTTTTAGATTTACCCCCTATATGACCAGGCCATTTTTTGTGCTAGTTTAACTGACAATTGCGCGGTTGAACGACACTGTAACCAAATAAAATGTTTGTCCTTTTTTCCCCCCACAAATAGAGCTTTTTTTTGGTGGTATTTGATCACCTCTGTCGTTTTTATTGTTTGCACTATAAACAAAGAAAAACCGACAATTTTGAAAAAAAACCCCAATATTTTTTTACTTATAAGCGGGACTGAGATATTGCGGCGGACAAATTGGACACTAACTGACACTTTCTGGGAACCAGTGATCAGTGCTAAAAATATGCACTTTCACTTTACCAATGACACTGGCTGGGAAGGGGTTAACATGAGGGGCGATCAAAGGGTTAACTGTGTGCCTAACTAATGTATCAGTGTAGTGGGGGAGGTGCTTTTACTGGGGGAAGGCATGGATCAGTGTTTCTGCATTACAGGAACACAGGATCCATGCCTTCTGTACTGACAGAATTGCAATTTGCCTTGTTTACATAGACAGACTGGCATTCTGTCAGTGAAACGAATGATCAGCTCCCGCTGTGAAAAATTATGTTTGGGCACTCGGGCCCAAAACCCGGAAGTGCAGAATCACGTGCAGTAAATACACGTGATTCTGCGCAGTGCGGCTGCCCTGTAGCAGTAAATCTGCTATGGGGCCATAGGTGTGCACAGCCTATTGCATTAGGGTGTGCACTCCAAAGCTCAAACACACAATACTGATCACCCACTGTGTCCAATCAGAAAGGGAAGAACCATTCAATTACATATTTACAGGCCCCTTCGCCCACTTATTCTAAGACATTCCCCTGTGTGTGCCCACAGCAGCAGCTGTTGGGAGAGAAGAGGAGGGAAGCCGGCAGCGCTGTCGGGGGGAATCAGGGCAGTAGGGGGAATCTGCACTGCATGGGGTGATTAGAGTGTGCCCAGGTACATCTGGCACACCCTGTGCGCACGCTTATGTATGGGGCAGTCGGGAAGTGGTTAAAGGAAACAGTTGCAGTGACAGGTGCATGGTCTTAAAGGAAGACCCCACTCAGCATTAGCTCACAATGAACTTCATTGTTAAGCCAGTGACAACCACTTCAAGGAGAACCTTATCTGACACAGTACTCCAAGTTTTATATACACTGTTGCTGGTTACATTCATTGATGAATTTTCCATTTTAGTGAGCTGGGAAGCTTACCGGTTCTAGGAGTTTCTGGCAACTGTACAAAATAAAAAAAAAACAGGAGAGGGGCAAACATTCCAAAATGAACGTCTCCACCACTCCCTGTTCCACTCTTCAATGTCTCCGGTGACAGAGTGACCACGTACTACAGCATTCCTCCCTGATAGTTTATGGTTATTATTAGATGTGGTCATAGCAGGGGAGACTTATAGGCATTAATTGCTTCATTTGCACCTGTTGGATATCTGTGAGTCTATTTTCGCTTCTGCTGTGAACCATTTTAAAAGGACAATACCCTAGACTGCAAATCACAATGTAAAACTGTAGAATCGAAACAAACTTTGCCAGTAAGCACAGTTTCTTTTTTGCATTCCCTGTTTTACTACCGTGTTTCCCGGAAAATAAGCCCTACCCCGAAAGTAAGACCTAGCGTGATTATCAGGGCGGGCTGCAATATAAGCCCTACCCCGAAAATAAGCCCTAGTAAATTTCATAAAAAATCCTGTAATCCATTTTGTAAAACTGGGGCTGTGTTTGTTTATTGCTGTATTAAAAATCCCATGTTTACACCCACCGCTGACCCGCCGGAGGTCCTCTTCTCTGCTCCCGGCTGATGTCAGCCTCCCCTCCCTCTTCAGTTCACGGAGCAGGCTGACGTCAACGGGGATCTCGGCTCTTCTCTTTCCTCCCCTCCTCCCCGCTGATGTCGGCCGCCCCTCCCTCTTCAGTTCACGGAGCGGGCTGACGTCAGAGGGGATCTCGGCTCGTCTCTTTCCTCCCCTCCTCCCCGCTGATGTCGGCCGCCCCTCCCTCTTCAGTTCACGGAGCGGGCTAACGTCAGCGGGCATCTCGGCTCGTCTCTTTCCTCCTCTCCTCAGAGATCTCAGAGAAGACGAGGGAGCTGTTATAAAGGTGTTACAAAAAGGTACTTTATATAAAACTGTGGGCACACTGCACCATATACCTGTAAAACAGATTACATAATGTCATAATGATGAAAAAAACTTTCTCCTGACCTGACAATGAGGAGGGGGGGCAGGGGAGGAGAAAACAGAGGACATAGGAAATTTTTATAAAATATTTTATTGATTTATTTCATGCTTTAAAGGAACAGGATTTTTTTTTAAGGGTTACAACCACTTTAAGACTGTCAGCCAGACAGACTTGAGACTTATTGCACACTTTATGTTTATACGGTATTAATACAGTAAATAAATAAGCCCTACCCCGAAAATAAGCCCTAGTGTGTTTTTTTAAACCAAAATTAATATAAGACCCGGTCTTATTTACGGGGAAACACGGTAGTAAATGTTATTTTCCCTAACACTGCATGTAGAGCAGTATACACACCCAGCATCTGTCAAATAGAAAAGAGTGGAGCCTATTGCCTTGAAGGTGCAACTCCATGTCCAGTAGTTGCATTATCACTGGCTGCCCATTGACGAACAAGAAAAGCACTCGCAGCAGGTAATAAATCCTATGAAGTTGGTATAAAAACCTTTGGATTGACGAAAGGGAATGCAGGGCTGTCATGGCTGAAACAGGACAAACCCAGAGGTAATGTACACTTATACACAACACACTTACACATTATGAAAGTGCAATATTGTAGGTTTGGATACATTTTAAGCTTCAGCTATTGAGCTCTATAAAGAAGTAGACATGTGCGGTTTGTTTTGTTCCGAATTGAAATTCTGACCAATTTTTCAGCATTTGGAAATTCAAATACTTTTCTAATCGAATTTGAATACTTTTTTAATCGAATTTGAACACTTGTAAAATCGAATTTCCGAAGAGAATAAAATAGAATAGAAAATAAAGGAATAGAATAGAAAAGTCCTAAAAATAAAAAATTCTTTAAAAAAAAAAAAATTGTTTTTAGCCTTACAAAAAGAACAAAGGAAAAAAAAAACATACAAAAAAAATAAGAATTCCCATTACCCCTTTACAGCCAGTGTCAATATATACCATAGTTTGTAGACACTATAACTTTCACACAAACCAATCAACATTTTTCTTTTCTTTTTTTTTTTTTTTTACCAAAAACATGTAGCAGAATACATTTTGGCCTAAACTTAGGAAAATTTTATATTTTTTTTATTGGATATGTTTTATAAATTATGGGTACAGTGTTGCATGAGTAATTTCCAGTTAAAGTAGCGCAGTGCTGAATAGTAAAAAATGTCCTGGTCCTAAAGGGGGTAAAACCTTCTGGAGTTAAAGTGGTTAATAGGATGCTTTGCAGTATGCTGCCAAGAGCGTGACCTGGCTGGTGAGCTTACTGGTCTGTTCTCAGTTTATCTTAGACCCCTTTCACAATGAAGGCGATTTTCAGGCGTTTTAGCGCTAAAAATAGTGCCTGAAAAGCGCCTCTCAAGCCTCCCCAGTGTGAAAGCCCCAGTGCTTTCACACTGGAGCGGTGTGCTTGCAAGACGGAAAAAAAAAAGTCCTACAAGCAGCGTCTTTGGGGCAGTGCCAGAGCGGTGTATACACCGCACCTAAACTGCCTCTACCATTGAAATCAATGGGCAGCGCTGCCAAAGCACCTGCAAAGCGATTCGGCAGCGGTTAACCCAAAAGAAGGAGTTAAAGCGCCCCACTCCCGCCCGCACAGCGCCGATAAAAGCGCCGCTAAAACTATCAGCGCTTTACCGCTAACGCTCGGGCGGTGTGAGTGTGAAAGTAGCCTTAAGAACCAGTTTACATTAAAACTGATTATATCAGTCCCTGGAGCATTTATAACAAAGATCCAGAAGAAAAGAAAATAATTTATGCTGCCGTCACTTAATTGTTTATTTTTGCATGATAATGCACTTAAAAATTTCTATCTACAAGAAACAAATTTGGAATAAATTTTATTCTAATATAATATCCATATCATTCCTGAGCTCTGAGGAAGAGGACTTGTCTTCGAAACCCGTCAATCCCTCTGTGATATATTGGAGTGGGTTCGGTTCAGACACATTGCTGCGATTTTGTGGACTCTTTTAATGTGAGACTCTCACGTATGTTTGTAAGTAGGTTTCTTTTATTCATTTTTAATAATTCCACCCAAGGATAATGCACGAGGCTGGTGCGCCTTTCTTTTTTCTCTTTGTCATTTACCGCTAGGATACCCCTATCCGTGAAGGCAGCAAGGCCAAGTGACATTCACCATTTTACTTACAGACTGTCTGGTATTCCACTTGTGTGCAGGAGTTTTTGTTTTCTGTCATCTAGGGTCCATAAATCCAGCCTGTGTATTTTGTAGATAAAAAGTCTTGGTCAGCTACAAAGTGCACAGACACAATGTAAACTAAATGGACAACTGTCTGTGCACACTTGATCATCAAACCTACAGTACCTATATGGCCAGCTGTATGTGGACACCCCTCCAAGATATTGAGTTTCGGTGCTTTAAGTGAAGGATTCTGTTAGCACTACCCCATACAAAGACATTTTAGACAACTGTACGCTTCCAACGTGGTAGTAACAGTTTGGGGAAAGGCCCTTTTCTGTTCCAGCATGCCTGTACTCCCTGTGTACAAAGCCAGCTCAATAAAGACATGGTTTGATGAGTGTCGTACGGAGGAATGAAGTGACCTGCCCAGAGTCCTGCCCTTAACCCTACTGAACACCATTGGGATTAGTGATGAGCCGAACACCCCCGGGTTCGGTTCGCACCAGAACCCGCGAACGGACCGAAAGTTCGAACGAACATTAGAACCCTATTAAATACAATGGATGCGAACGTTCGAATTCTAAAGTGCTAATTATAACAACTATTATGCATGTTATTGTCCTAAAAAGGGTTTGGGAACCCGGGTTCTGCACCAGGGGACATGTATCAATGCAAAAAGAAGTTTTAAAAACGGTCGTTTTTCGGGAGCAGTCATTTTAATGATGCATAAAGTGAAAAAAAAAAAGTCAAATATTCCTTTAAATATCGTACCTGGGGGGTGTCTAAAGTATGCCTGTGAAGTGCCACGTGTTTCCCGTGTTTAGAACTGTCCCTGCACAAAATGACACTTCTAAAGGAAAAAAAAGCCATTTAAAACTGCTTGCGGCTTTAATGTAATGTCTGGTCCCGGTAATATGGATGAAATTCTTTAAGAAAAATGGCATAGCTACCCCATGACCCCCCCCCCCTACCCCAGCCCATTACCAGCCCCTTTGGGTCTTGTATGGATATTAAGGGGAACCCCGCACATAAAATAAAAAAGGCCCTATATACTCTGAACAGCCCTATACAGGCGGTGCATACAAGACAGGGACTGTAGGTTTGTTCTTATGTAGAGTCTGTTTGTAATTTTGAACAGGTACATTGTTGAAGTGTAGCTCCAGACCAAAAATCTATTTTTAAACTTTTTGGAAAACATAGGTAAGGGTTATCACCCCTGTAACATTTGTTTTGCTGTCTGTGCCCCTGTTCAGAACATTTCACCTCACTTTCCGTCCCAATGACAACTGTTTTTGAAATGTGGTGTTTTTCTTGAAACAAGGATTGCTGATAAAGCATCAGTACAGAGGAGACACCTTTCTCCCATATTTATTCTTACAGGAGAGAATTTTCCTTCCTAGTGGTAGATTTCCTCTCACTTCCTGTTGTCTTCTTGCGTTTGCAAGTAGGAGTCGTTTGTAAGTTGGATGTTTGAAAGTAGGGACCTGCCGTATATACTCTGCAGAAATAGGCCCCTTAGTTGTTGGTGTTGGCACAACACTGTAAGCACTCACAGTTACTCTTGGTTGGTGCTGGAACGCCCTGCTGTCAACTATTATATCAGGAATTTTAATTACATATAATTGTTGAACAGTGGTAGTAAAAATTGGGCCTTTGATGGTGGTGCTGGTGCCACAACACTGTAAGCCCTGACAGTTACTCTTGGTGGGTGCAGCAATGGGCCCTGCTGTGAATTATTAGATCAAGAATTGTAATTACATGCCCCTGTTGAACAGGGGCTGAAAAATTGGGCCTTAGGCACTGGTGGCACAACACTGCAACCCCTCACAGATACTGTACTTGGAGCACAGCAATGAGCCCTGTTGCAAAGTATTGCTTCAAAAATTGTAATGACACGCCCCTGTTAAACAGGGGCTGAAAAATTGGGCCTTAGGCACTGGTGGCACAACACTGCAACTCCTCACAGATACTGTACTTGGAGCACACCAATGAGCCCTGTTGCAAAGTATTGCTTCAAAAATTGTAATGACACGCCCCTGTTAAACAGGGGCTGAAAAATTGGGCCTTAGGCACTGGTGGCACAACACTGCAACTCCTCACAGATACTGTACTTGGAGCACAGCAATGAGCCCTGTTGCAAAGTATTGCTTCAAAAATTGTAATGACACGCCCCTGTTAAACAGGGGCTGAAAAATTGGGCCTTAGGCACTGGTGGCACAACACTGCAACTCCTCACAGATACTGTACTTGGAGCACACCAATGAGCCCTGTTGCAAAGTATTGCTTCAAAAATTGTAATGACACGCCCCTGTTAAACAGGGGCTGAAAAATTGGGCCTTAGGCACTGGTGGCACAACACTGCAACTCCTCACAGATACTGTACTTGGAGCACAGCAATGAGCCCTGTTGCAAAGTATTGCTTCAAAAATTGTAATTAGACGCCCCTGTTAAACAGGGGCTGAAAAATTGGGCGTTAGGCACTGGTGGCGGCACCCATAAACAAAAATGATCTTACAAGCTATCATCATCAATCGTATCATTGAGGACTCGGAGGAGGAGGATAGCCAGTCAACATAACAGCACAGGCACTCAGCATCAGCATCAGTCTTGAAGGGATGTGACATGTTAAAATCAATTAGTCTGTTATATCAGCATCAGGTGTGTGGTAGCTGGTGGTGATCCAAGACTGGTTCATCTTGATGAAAGTCAGTCGATCAACCGAGTCGGTGGACAGGCGCACCCTGTGATCCGTGACAAATCCTCCAGCAGCACTGAATGTGCGTTCCGAAAGAACGCTGGATGCAGGACAGGCCAGTAGCTCAATTGCATACTGTGCAAGCTCTGGCCAGTGATCCATCCTCAAGACCCAGTAAGCCAGAGGATTTTCGGTGGGGAAGGTGTCCAAGTCTGACCTTGCCCCTAGATATTCCTGCACCATGTTTATCAGACGCTGGCGATGGTTGCTGGAACCGATCATACTTTGGGGCTGCGGACTAAAGAATTGTCTGAACGCATCGGTCAGACGGCCACCTTCCCCACCGCTCCTTCTTTGACTGGCCGAAGCCTCAGCAACTCGTTGTCCAGGACCAGGAGTTTGCAACCTCCCAGTCTCTGGGAACGCGTTGCACAGACCTTTCTGCAAGGCCTCCCGGAGTTGTCTCATCCTCTGCTCCCTCTGCGACGGTAACATAAGGTCCGCAACCTTACCCTTGTACCGTGGATCAAGGAGAGTGGCCAGCCAGTAATGGTCCCTCTCCTTGATCCGAAGAATACGAGGATCCTTCCGCAGACTTTGCAGGATCAGGGAGGCCATGCAGCGTAGTTTTGCTGAGGCATTCGCTCCGGAGTCCTCTGGGTCACTAAGGACGACATGATCCGCAGCCACCTCCTCCCAGCCACGTACAAGTCCACTGGTTTCTTGGGACTGTAAATCATCCCTAAAAGACTGCTGCTGATGATGCTGAGTGCCAGCCTCCACCTCCATGCTGACACAATCCTCCTCCTCCTCCTCCTCTTCCTGTGCGATGGGTGGGACAGAAGGAACACTGTCTGGGTAAAGGGGGCCTTGAGAGGCAAGGAAGTCCTCCTCTTCCTGCCTCTGTTCTGCCTCAAGTGCCCTGTCCATTATTCCACGCAGCGTGTGCTCCAACAGGTGGACAAGAGGTACAGTGTCACTGATGCATGCACTGTCACTGCTCACCATCCTCGTGGCCTCCTCAAATGGTGCCAGGACAGTGCATGCATCCCTGATCATGCCCCACTGGCGTGGAGAAAAAAAACCAAGCTCCCCTGACCCTGTCCTGGTGCCGTAGTCGCACAGGTACTCATTGATGGCCCTCTGCTGCGTGTGCAGCCGCTGCAGCATGGCCAACGTTGAGTTCCACCTGGTGGGCATGTCACATATAAGGCGGTTCTTGGGCAGGTTCAACTCCTTTTGCAGCTCAGCCAGGCGAGCACTGGCATTATAAGATCTGCGGAAATGCACACAGACTTTCCTGGCCTGCCTCAGGACATCCTGTAAGCCCGGGTACCTGCCCAAGAAGCGCTGCACCACCAGGTTAAGGACGTGAGCCACACAGGGCACATGGGTCAGTTGTCCCTGTCGGAGGGCGGAGAGGAGGTTGGTGCCATTGTCGCAAACCACCATTCCTGGCTTAAGCTGGCGTGGCGTCAACCACCTCTCGGCCTGGCCCTGCAGAGCAGACAGGACCTCTGCCCCAGTGTGGCTTCTGTCCCCCAAACACACCAGCGCAAGCACGGCATGGCATCTTTTTGCCTGCGTACTTGCGTAGCCCCGTGAACGGCTACGGAGCACCGCTGGTTCATAGGACAAACCACAGGAAGAGGCCATGGAGGAAGAAGAAGAGGAGGGGGTGGAGGAGAGAGGTGTGTCACAACCAGTAGTAGCATTTTGGAGGCGTGGCGGTGGGACAACCTCCAACACTACTGCACCTTGTCCTGAATCCTTCCCAGCTGCCAAAAGAGTGACCCAATGGGCCGTGAAAGAAAGGTAACGTCCCTGTCCATGCCTGCTGGACCATGAGTCAGCGGTAATATGCACCTTACCGCTGACCGCCCTGTCCAGCGAGGCCAAGACATTGCCTTCCACATGCCGGTAGAGAGCCGGAATAGCCTTCCGTGAGAAAAAGTGGCGTTTGGGAACCTGCCACTGAGGAACTGCACATTGCACAAACTCACGGAAGGGGGCCGAGTCTACCAACTGAAAAGGCAGCAGTTGAAGCGCTAGCAATTTAGCCAAGCTAGCATTCAACCGCTGGGCATGTGGATGGCTGGGAGTGAACTTCTTTCGACGGTCCAGCAGCTGGGGCAGGGAAATTTGCCTGCTAGAATCGGACGTCGGTGTACTGCTAGCAGAGTGGGCGCAAGTACTTGGCTGTGACACACCTAATTCTACACCTTCATTCCTCTCAGTGCATGTTTCAGAGAGGACTGAAGTTATAGTGGGGTTGGAGATCCCAGCTGATGCGGTGCAAGGAGAGGTCCGCTTTGTTCTTTGGTGTGGGTCTTTGAGGTAGGCTTGCCAACGAGCTGCATGGCAGGTCAACATATGTCTGGTCAGGCATGTGGTACCCAAGCGGCTGATGTTTTGGCCACGCGATATACGCTTGAGACATATGTTGCAAACAGCAGCTGTGCGATCTGATGCACTAGCCTCAAAAAAGGCCCACACCAAAGAACTTTTTGAATGACGGGCAGAGGCAGCGCCCTGCACAGGCGGAGCTCTGCGGTGTGATTCCGTCGGTGTACTGCCCTTACGCTGGCCACCAAAGGGCATCCTGCCTCGTTGGAGATGTGCCTCCTCCTCATCCTCCTCCTCCTCCTCTCTCCTATTAGGCACCCACGTGGAGTCAGTGACCTCATCATCCCCTCCCTCCTCATCACTGGAGCCAATCTGGCAGTATGCTGCAGCTGCTGGAACATGACTGCCAGATTGGTGTCCTTCTTGAGCATCCCCTCTGTCTGCTCTCACGCTACTGCCTTCCTCTAGCTGGGTTTCATCATCAGACCCTTCGAAACGCTGGGCATCCTCCTGGAGCATGTACCCAACACTGTGCTGAAACAGTTCGGGGGACTCCTCAGGAGGAGGACATGGTGGGTCTAGGGAAGGAGTGACTGATGATTTGTCTGACATTGATACCAGGGAAGACGACGCTTTGGCAGCTGCTTTTCCAGTACCCTGAGCCTGGGTGAGAGAGGATGAGGAGGAGGAGGAGGGCTTGGTCATCCACTCTACCAAGTCTTCGGCATGATGTGGCTCAACATGTCCAGCTGCCGAAAAGAAGGACAAGCGTGTCCCATGGCCATGTGCTGATGACAATGCACCGCGTCCACGACCAGCACTGTTGCCCCCAGACACAGAGCCTGCTTGCCCTCTTTTATTGCCTCCTGACTGTCTGCCTCTCCTTGTTTGCCTTCCAGACATTCTAATAGATGGCCTGCAGGGAGATGGGAAAAAAGCAATAAGGGCTACCTTCAGGTGTCCTTCTCTGTCCCTTGAAACAAGGACTTTCACAGTGAAAGAAACTGACACTCTCCCTACCTACAGTTTTCTGTCCCTAGAATAAATGTTTTTTTTAAGCACAATATAGCACAAGGACAATTCACTCACTGTCCTTACAGGTCCCTGGAAACAAGGACTTGCAGAGTGAAAGAAAAAAAACACTCTCCCTACCTACAGTTTTCTGTCCCTAGAAAAAATGTTTTTTTTAATCACAATATAGCACAAGGACAATTCACTCACTGTCCTTACAGGTCCCTGGAAACAAGGACTTGCAGAGTGAAATAAACTGACACTCTCCCTACCTACAGTTTTCTGTCCCTAGAAAAAATGTTTTTTTTAATCACAATATAGCACAAGGACAATTCACTCACTGTCCTTCCAGGTCCCTGGAAACAAGGACTTGCAGAGTGAAATAAACTGACACTCTCCCTACCTACAGTTTTCTGTCCCTAGAATAAATGTTTTTTTTAAGCACAATATAGCACAAGGACAATTCACTCACTGTCCTTACAGGTCCCTGGAAACAAGGACTTGCAGAGTGAAATAAACTGACACTCTCCCTACCTACAGTTTTCTGTCCCTAGAATAAATGTTTTTTTTAATCACAATATAGCACAAGGACAATTCACTCACTGTCCTTCCAGGTCCCTGGAAACAAGGACTTGCAGAGTGAAATAAACTGACACTCTCCCTACCTACAGTTTTCTGTCCCTAGAATAAATGTTTTTTTTAAGCACAATATAGCACAAGGACAATTCACTCACTGTCCTTACAGGTCCCTGGAAACAAGGACTTGCAGAGTGAAAGAAAAAAAACACTCTCCCTACCTACAGTTTTCTGTCCCTAGAAAAAATGTTTTTTTTAATCACAATATAGCACAAGGACAATTCACTCACTGTCCTTACAGGTCCCTGGAAACAAGGACTTGCAGAGTGAAATAAACTGACACTCTCCCTACCTACAGTTTTCTGTCCCTAGAATAAATGTTTTTTTTAATCACAATATAGCACAAGGACAATTCACTCACTGTCCTTCCAGGTCCCTGGAAACAAGGACTTGCAGAGTGAAATAAACTGACACTCTCCCTACCTACAGTTTTCTGTCCCTAGAATAAATGTTTTTTTTAAGCACAATATAGCACAAGGAGAATTCACTCACTGTCCTTCCAGGTCCCTGGAAACAAGGACTTGCAGAGTGAAAGAAAAAAAACACTCTCCCTACCTACAGTTTTCTGTCCCTAGAAAAAATGTTTTTTTTAATCACAATATAACACAAGGACAATTCACTCACTGTCCTTCCAGGTCCCTGGAAACAAGGACTTGCAGAGTGAAATAAACTGACACTCTCCCTACCTACAGTTTTCTGTCCCTAGAATAAATGTTTTTTTTAAGCACAATATAGCACAAGAACAATTCACTCACTGTCCTTACAGGTCCCTGGAAACAAGGACTTGCAGAGTGAAAGAAAAAAAACACTCTCCCTACCTACAGTTTTCTGTCCCTAGAAAAAATGTTTTTTTTAATCACAATATAACACAAGGACAATTCACTCACTGTCCTTCCAGGTCCCTGGAAACAAGGACTTGCAGAGTGAAATAAACTGACACTCTCCCTACCTACAGTTTTCTGTCCCTAGAATAAATGTTTTTTTTAAGCACAATATAGCACAAGAACAATTCACTCACTGTCCTTACAGGTCCCTGGAAACAAGGACTTGCAGAGTGAAAGAAAAAAAACACTCTCCCTACCTACAGTTTTCTGTCCCTAGAAAAAATGTTTTTTTTAATCACAATATAGCACAAGGACAATTCACTCACTGTCCTTACAGGTCCCTGGAAACAAGGACTTGCAGAGTGAAATAAACTGACACTCTCCCTACCTACAGTTTTCTGTCCCTAGAATAAATGTTTTTTTTAATCACAATATAGCACAAGGACAATTCACTCACTGTCCTTCCAGGTCCCTGGAAACAAGGACTTGCAGAGTGAAATAAACTGACACTCTCCCTACCTACAGTTTTCTGTCCCTAGAATAAATGTTTTTTTTAAGCACAATATAGCACAAGGAGAATTCACTCACTGTCCTTCCAGGTCCCTGGAAACAAGGACTTGCAGAGTGAAAGAAAAAAAACACTCTCCCTACCTACAGTTTTCTGTCCCTAGAAAAAATGTTTTTTTTAATCACAATATAGCACAAGGACAATTCACTCACTGTCCTTCCAGGTCCCTGGAAACAAGGACTTGCAGAGTGAAATAAACTGACACTCTCCCTACCTACAGTTTTCTGTCCCTAGAATAAATGTTTTTTTTAAGCACAATATAGCACAAGGAGAATTCACTCACTGTCCTTACAGGTCCCTGGAAACAAGGACTTGCAGAGTGAAAGAAAAAAAACACTCTCCCTACCTACAGTTTTCTGTCCCTAGAAAAAATGTTTTTTTTAATCACAATATAACACAAGGACAATTCACTCACTGTCCTTCCAGGTCCCTGGAAACAAGGACTTGCAGAGTGAAATAAACTGACACTCTCCCTACCTACAGTTTTCTGTCCCTAGAATAAATGTTTTTTTTAAGCACAATATAGCACAAGAACAATTCACTCACTGTCCTTACAGGTCCCTGGAAACAAGGACTTGCAGAGTGAAAGAAAAAAAACACTCTCCCTACCTACAGTTTTCTGTCCCTAGAAAAAATGTTTTTTTTAATCACAATATAGCACAAGGACAATTCACTCACTGTCCTTACAGGTCCCTGGAAACAAGGACTTGCAGAGTGAAATAAACTGACACTCTCCCTACCTACAGTTTTCTGTCCCTAGAATAAATGTTTTTTTTAATCACAATATAGCACAAGGACAATTCACTCACTGTCCTTCCAGGTCCCTGGAAACAAGGACTTGCAGAGTGAAATAAACTGACACTCTCCCTACCTACAGTTTTCTGTCCCTAGAATAAATGTTTTTTTTAAGCACAATATAGCACAAGGACAATTCACTCACTGTCCTTACAGGTCCCTGGAAACAAGGACTTGCAGAGTGAAAGAAACTGACACTCTCCCTACCTACAGTTTTCTGTCCCTAGAATAAATGTTTTTTTAAGCACAATATAGCACAAGGACAATTCACTCACTGTCCTTCCAGGTCCCTGGAAACAAGGACTTGCAGAGTGAAAGAAACTGACACTGTCCCTACCTACAGTTTTCTGTCCCTAGAATAAATGTTTTTTTTAAGCACACTATAGCACAAGCACAAAACACACTGACACTCTCCCTACCTATCCTTCTCTTTCCCTAAACTAAAGGAATCCAGGTTAAGCAAGAAAGAAATAACAGTCACTGTCCCTGCCTATGCTGCTCTATCCCTGCTCCGGAACACACTACACTAGGCCGCCGTGCTGGTGGCCTTTTATAGTGTGGGGCGTGTACTAAACACCCTCAGCAATAATTGGCCACAGGCATCCTGCCTGTGGCCAATCATTGCTCTCCTCGCTGCCGGCGCTGTGATTGGCCAAGCATGCGGGGTCACAGTGCATGCTTGGCCAATCACAGCGCCTGGATGACACTGCGATGGCGTAGTGCATTGTGGGCCGTTCGCGTCACTCGAATTTGGCGCGAACGGCCCAAATCGTTCGATCTTCGTCGAACGATCGAACAGCCGATGTTCGAGTCGAACGTATGTTCGACTCGAACACGAAGCTCATCCCTAATTGGGATGTTTTAGAACACCGGTTGTGAGCCAAGTTTTCTTATTCAACCTTACAAATGTTCTTTTAGCTGAATGGGCACGATTTCCCAAAGACACATTCCAAACTGTTGTGGAAACTCTTCCTAGAAGAGTGAAGGCTGAAATGGTCCCAAAGGGACCCATGGTTCTAGAATGTGAGGTCCAACTAACTCGCGTAGGTGTAATGGTTAGATGTTCACAAATATTTGGCCCTATAGTGTATCTGTCTGCCATTGATAGGAAGGAGCAGAGGGCAGCAGATTTTTAGAACGAGTCTGTGTGTTTGTTCAATAATCACTGTACAGTATTGAGCAGTATACATTTACATCCTTGTACAATAACACACCACAATGTATGTTATAGATTAAAACTGCCTGCACTCTACAACATTACTGAGGTCCATAAAGACATGGATGAGCGAGTTTGGGGTGGAGGAACTTGACTGTCCTGACCTCAACCTGATAGAACACCATTGGGATGAATTGAAGCCTAGACTGTGAACCAGGCCTTCTGGTCCAAATCAGTACCTGAGCTCACAAATGTGCTTCTGGAAGAATGGCCAAATTTTCCCATAGACACACTCCTAAACCTCAATATTGAACCCTATGGACTAAGACTGGGATGCCATTAAAGTTCATGTGCGTGTAAAGGTAGGTGCCCCAATACTTTTGGCAATATAGTGTATATGATATTAATTCTTCTATGTATGTAAGTTTTTACATCTTTGCACATGGTGAGTTGGCGTTTTGAAATAGTCAATTTGCCTTTACATGGCAAAAACGACTGTGGTGTATGTATGCACCTACCCTTCACTACCTCCATTAGTCTACAATTAAACCCAACAATAGGGTGAAGACCTTCATAAGAGGAGCCATTGTCTTGAAGTTGTTGCTCTGAAGCCAACTAAGTTTGTGTCTGGGGTTTGGGGATCGAGAGTTTGTCTTTGAGGTTGGAATCCCCTTTAGCTTTCATGGCTGTTTTTTTTTCAAACTCGGTTGGCCTGGAGCAGAGCAATGAATGTCAACCATTTTTTTTTTTACTTCTGTTTTTCCTGTTCTGTGGTTTAACTGCCCACAAGAATAATACTTATTTGACACTTTATTAATGCCATTACAACTATTGTACATGAATAGGTTGGCATCGTGCTGTAGAGCAGGGGTATAGAATTAAAGTTCACGGAGGTCCGGCCATTAAAAATTTCAACCCCAGTCCCCTTTACAGCCCCACCTTACTTGCATCTCAGTCCCCTTCACAGTCCCCCCCTTACTTGCCCCATAGTCCCTTTCACAGCCCCTTCTTGTGTCCCAGTACCCCTCACAGCCCTCCTTTACTTGCATCTCAATTCCCTTTAGAGCCCCCCTCCCTACCACCCTTGTCCCCTTCACAGCCCCCCTTCCTAACACCCCAGTCCCCATTACAGACCCCCTTACTTGCATCTCAGTCCACTTCACAGCCTCCCTTCCTAGCACCCCCAGTCCCCATAACAGCCCCCATTTATTTGCATCTCAGTCCCTCTTCACAGCCCCCCTCCCTTTATCCCAGTCCCCTTCACATGCACCTTTCCTAGGACCCCAGTCCCCTTTACAGTCCCCCCTTTATTTGCATCTCAGGCTCCCCCTTACTTGCACAACGGTCCCCTATACAACCCACATTCCTGGCACCCCAGTTCACTTCAGACCCCCTTCCTTGGACCCTTGTCCCCCTTACAGAGCCTTATTTTCATCTCAGTCCCCTTCAGAGCCTCCCTCTTCCTTTTACAAGGCCCCTTTCATAGCGCCCCCCCTTTTTTTTCTATATTGGTCCCATCACAGCCCCCCTTCCTTCCAATCCTACCTTACATAGCAGGTGGTAGGTGGAAGGCATGATATGTCCGGACAGAGGGCGGGACATACTTTTTATGTAACCTGGCAGGTGATTGGTTGCTTGGACTGCCCTGCATTCCAGCACTAAATAGTCAGCTTGTTAACATGTAAAGCATGCCCCGCCGTCTGTCCGGACATGCCGTGTGTTCCACCTGCTATGGATGAATGCTGTGCCGGCGGGAGAAGGAAGCTGCAGCCCGGAGAAAATACCCAGGCTGCCAAGTGGCCCTGTAAGATTGCCCTGTGGACCGCGGGCTGACATTTAGTGATGCCTGCTGTAGAGGGTTAATAAGCCCATACATGCATCTTTTTTTTTTTTTTTTTTTTTTTAACCAGCGGATAGAAAAAAAAAAAAAAAAAAGGACTCGATTCCCCCATCTGCACACTCAGTGTTGATGGGGGATTGTATTCTGAAAGTACGGAGACTTCCCCACCATCAGAATACATTAATCAGCGCTGCCGACTATGGCCTGCAGCACTGATCGAGAGACAAAAAAACATCGCCACACATGGATCGAAATTCAGCCACCAGTCCCTTCTGAAACGGATGAATTTACACATAAAGCACTTCCCACTATCTGGTAACATGCCACCATCTCAAAGCGGAACTCCAAACATACAGCTTAATAAAAAAAGATAAATTAAATATTTAGGAGCTGTTTTATCTGCCATAGAATTTGTATTTCTGTCTGTCCAGTCCTGAGATTTACACAGCCCTGCCTCACAGCAAAGCACTGTCTGGCAGGGCAGGGCCTTTTTTTCTATTGCTGTTAAAAAAAAAAACGTTCAGGTCTGGTCCCTCCCCCCAGCCTGTGATTGGACTGTAAAATGAGAAGCACCAGACTGATAAGCTCATCCTTCTGCTCTCATCTCCTATGAGCATGTTCATTGCACTGCAGCACAACTGATTGGCTCCTTGTATAGCTTCTCCCTCCCCCTATGAAAACTCTGCTGTATAGAGACTGCAAGAGACTGATACCAGGTCAGTGCTTGCAATTACAAAAAACATTTAATGACATATTAATGAATATATAGTTTTATATTTGCCTGTATTTTACTTTATTTTTTTTAATCTTATTTTCTGTTTTGCATCAAGTTCTGATGTGATGTTAAAAAATAAACCTGAATAATAACTAGAATTCAAGTGTAGAATTTTTATTTATTTTTTTACGAACATTTATTTTATTCTCCATGAACAATATAAAAAAATAAGAAAAATAATTTGTATAATTTGTCTTGAAATGTCAGACTATCTGGAAATTTTTATTGCCGCTGCAATACTTTTTCTGGTAGATTAGTCTTTTGTAACGCTTCCAGTAGGGTGTTACAGCTAGCAAGTTTTGCCAGTCATGCATATATGATAGTGACAGATCCTAATGTCACTTGCGATAACAGGGTTTAGTACAAGTAAAAAAGCAAGATATAACTTCAAAAAAAAGTGCCGTATTAAAATAAATGGTGGCTGGGGTAATCTTTCAGCTTGCCTAAAATTTCTTGGCAACACAATAAAGAAATGGGTTTCTTCTTGGTGGGCTTGGTGAGAAGGTAAAAAAATTGGTGTTTCATTGCCTACCTGGCTGTCTTTTTCAGCCATAAACATGAGTACTTTTTTCCTCCTTTAGGCCCCTTTCACACTGAGGCGCTTTGCAGGCGCTATTGCGTTAAAAATAGCGCCTGCAATGCGCCCCAAAAAAGCCGCTCAATTGTATCCAATGTGAAAGCCAGAGGGCTTTCACACTGGAGCATTGCGCTTGCAGGAGGGTAAAAAAACTCCTGCAAGCCGCATCTTTGAGGCGCAATAGGAGCGGTAAAAATACCGCTCCTATAGCGCCCCTGCCCATTGAAATCAATGGGGTAGCGCCTCCAATATGATCGCAAAACGCTGCAAAGAGGTGTTATTGCGGGCTGTTAAAATCCCCCCACTAGTGCCCGCAAATCATGGCAAAAACAACGGTATAGCGGCGCAAAAAATAGCGCCGCTATACCGCCAGCCCATCCAGCGCTTCAGTGTGAAAGTAGCCTTACTGCCCCTTTATTTAGACTGATATATAGACCTTTACAAAAAAATATAACTATACTTATAGTTCTAACTATTACAAAAAAAATTGCAAAATTGTTATATAGGATTACATTTCTCAACCAACCTCCAAAAAACTACATTGAAAAAAAATAAAAAGTAAATAATAAAGAAGTAGTGATAAAAAAACACCAGTTGTTTTAAAATCTTTGTCTCCCAGACCTGTATACCTCTTATGGACCAGAGCAATGTGTACATTTCCTCTTATTGGACTTATTGATTCAGGAGAAACCTTAATTATTTGTGGTACTGAAGTAATACATGTCACATACCATTTGTGGGAAACAACGCTTTTTTTTTTCAGCTATTGTCTTCCAAAAAACAACATAAAATTTTTTTTTTTTTTAAAAGTTAATGTGTGCCCAGTTTTACTTGTAGTGCTAGTTTAAAAAAAAAAAAAAAATAGTGCTACAAATCTTATTTTCTCAGTTTGTCTCTTTTTTAATAATACCAAACTTCAGTTTTTGGCATAAATCTATTTTTTACAAATAAAATAAACAATCTTTTCTAAAATCTTTTTTTTTTTTTTTTTAAATATGTTTTTAAAACAAAATACATTTTAACTATATGGTCACAATGCATATATGAATGAAACCTGCAAACACTATTTCCATACTTTGTTTATTCATGCAGGAACATAGAGGGGAGGTGAGGAGGGAGGATGTCATGAGTGTACGAGGTATGCCCAAGGTATTTTGATGACATTTTTCTAAATATACCTTGTGCACTTTTGTTCTATGACTGGCAGATCAATTATATTTCTGTTTTAATTCATAAAATTATCTTTGTAAGCTAATGTAATGCTTTGAATGCACGGCAGGGGTGTGTTTGTCTACACGCTTTGTGATAGAAGGTTTCCTTCTTTCTCACATAAGGGCTTATGTTTGGGGCATATATACACTATATTACCAAAAGTATTGGGACACCTGCCTTTACACGCACATGAACTTTAATGGCATCCCAGTTTTAGTCTGTAGGGTTCAATATTGAGTTGGCCCACCCTTTGCAGCTATAACAGCTTCAACTCTTCTGGGAAGGCTGTCTACAAGATTTAGGAGTGTGTCTATGGGAATGTTTTATCATTCTTCCGGAAGGGCATTTGCGAGATCAGGCACTGATGTTGGACGATGAGGCCTGGCTCGCAGTCTCTGCTCTAATTCATCCCAAAGGTGTTCTATCAGGTTGAGGGCAGGACTCTGTGCAGACCAGTCAAGTTCCTCCCCCCCAAACTTGCTCATCCATGTCTTTATGGACCTTGCTTTGTGCACTGGTCCAAATCATTTGGTGGAGGGGGGATTATGGTGTGAGGTTGTTTTTCAGGGGTTGGGCTTGGCCCCTTAGTTCCAGTGAAGGGAACTCTTAAGGCGTCAGCATACCAAGACATTTTTGGACAATTTCATGCTCCCAACTTTGTGGGAACAGTTTGGAGATGGTCCCCTCCTGTTCCAACATGACTGCGCACCAGTGCACAAAGCAAGGTCCATAAAGGCATGGATGAGCGAGTTTGGGGTGGGGGAACTTGACTGGCCTGAACAGAGTCCTAAAAAATACAGGTATATGTGCAAGGGCTCGGGCTCATACATCTCTCCCAGTTAACAGCACTTAATGTCATGACAAATCATAGTCTCTGAGAGTCCATGCAATGGCGTCCCTAGGGGGGGGACCAGAGGGGGCCCTGGCCCCCCCAACATTATGCTGTGCCCCACCATGTGCCCCCTCAAAAAAAAAAAAATCTTTTTTTTTTGCTTTTTTTTTTTCGCTCGGGCTGCTGCTGGGGTAACATAGTCTCTCCTGAGAGGGAGAGCATCCCCAGTCAGCTCCTGCTGGGGATTCCTCCCCCCTCCCTCTGCTCGCTGACACTGCATAATGCGAGCGCTCACACAACCACAGCCGCCCGATCTGCTGCTTTCCCTGCATCCTCATTGGCACGGAGAAGAGCTGGGCTGCTGCTGGGGTAACAGTCTCTCCTGAGAGGGAGAGCGTCCCCAGTCAGCTCCTGCGGGGGATTCCTCCCCCCTCCCTCTGCTCGCTGACACTGCATAATGCGAGCGCTTACACAACCACAGCCGCCCGATCTGCTGCTTTCCCTGCATCCTCATTGGCATGGAGAAGAGCGTGAAGGACTCCACGAGCACTGTGGAAGGGGTGGAGGGGGGCCCAAGCCTTCATCTCAGTTACTGAAAAAACAGACTGATTTCTCCCGTCCTTAGGACAGGAGAACCAGCCTGTAAATTCCGAGAATGGTGACTGCAAGCTGAGCCGAGTGTCAGTCTATGACACTCTTTCACAGCCCAGCGAGTCCAGCCACCTCCCCTCACTCTCCTCACATACGAGCAGGGGGGAATACAGATCCTCCTCCTCCTTCCAGTCCCACCCACACTATCCCGGCGTGCTGTATCTGAAGAGAGGGGATGTGTGGGCGGGAAATATGAAAATCAGCAGCATTCCTGGCTGTGTGTGAATGATGCCTGAGATTCTAGCCTGGACCGTGGGTAAATGTGTGCACTGCAGACTGCAGTACACTGTAATCACTGAACTGCATTATCTCCATCCTTTCTCTCCCCCATCTGTCTCCCTCCCCCTCTCCTGTTCTTTCAAGACATTCACAATTTACTTTCACTTAGGCAGGTAATAGACGGTGCACATTTCTTTCCTGCATCCACAGATTGCAGGAAAGAAACTTGCATAATTCCCCCATCAACACAGACAGTGCTGACAGGGGAATATCCCTCCTGCCCAGCAATTGTATTCTCCCGACAAACAGTGATTATGACTAGTGGCTATAGCAACCACTAGTGATAATCATAAGAGAATCTGCTCATTAATGGTTCGAATCTCAGCCAGTTCCTGCTGAACCAACTGAGATTTAAACTGTCTATGGCTGGTCTTAGCTCTTAGGCCCCTTTCACACTGACACGTTTTTCAGGCGGTTTAGCGCTAATAATAGCGCTGCTATACCGCCTGAAAAAATCGTGCCCTGCAGTCTTCAGTGTGAAAGCCCAAAGGCTTTCACACTGAAGCGGTGCACTAGCAGGACCGCTCCAAAAGTCCTGCTAGCCGCATCTTTACAGCAGTGAAGGAGCGGTGTGTTCACTGCTCCTTTACCGCTGCTGCCCATTGAAAGCAATGGGAGACCGCGGTAATACCGCCCGCAATGCGCCTCTGCAGAGGCGCATTGCGGGCGGTATTAACCCCTTTTTCGGCTGCTAGCGGGGTTAAATTCACCCCGCTAGCGGCCGCATACCGCGGTAAAAACGAAGGTATAGTGGCGCTAAAAATAGCGCCGCTATACCCACAGCGCACCTCCCGCCCCAGTGTGAAAGGGGCCTTAGGCAGCCCATACATTGATCACTTTTTTTCATTCAACTATTAGGTTGAATGAAAAAAAAAGGAAATTATCCAATTCCCCCATCTACACATTATAGGTGGATGGGGGAATGTTTCCAGTGTGGACCAGTGCTGGAACAACCAGAGTTGCTGTCCTGTCCCGGCTATTCACAGCGCTGGTCTCCGTCTCCATGGTAGCGGCGGCAGCACATTGGAACCCAGTGCTGGTTACTTTATGGGGCTGATGTACAGGAGGGCCAGCACAATTAGTTGTTAAAGATGGGCTGGGCATGTTCAAAATTACACATGCCAGAGCCTGCCAGGAAGCCCACACTGCACAGCGCTAATCACAGGCAATGAGACATTTCCCGGTCCGCAGCTCCACAGATCAGGAAATGTCTCACTGGCTGTGATTAGCACTGTGGAGTGTCGACTTCCTGGTGGGATCGGGCATGTGGGATTTCAAACACACCCGAGCCCATCTCTATTGGTTGTAGACAGTTGAGTTCCCTGCAGGTTGCTTAGCAGCAGTGGAGCCTTCTCTGACATGCTGATCGTGATGCAATCCAGATGATGCTCCTAGTCAAATCCTAGTGTTAAATATCAGTGATTTTATTGATCAAAGCCCACACTTTACAGGTATAGAGCCCACATGGCTGCTGAACATACGGTTGATTATATATATGTGGTTGTACTCTTGATGCTAATGTAGCGCTACCCCCAGTTAAGAGAGCCGCTGGTTTGTTTTCTCGGGCCCTGTGTACAGTACCGCCAACCCCCGGCAATCTGACTCGACCCACTCTGGCACAGTTAGTCTAGGGTTAACTTCTTATCACTCTCTGGTGTATAATACTCAACGATTTCTAAATAGGCAGACAACACTCTGAAGCAAGAGTATAAATAAGTAATAGCTTTACTGTAAACTGGTGGCATAAAACATGGCATGTAACACATACATGGGCCTGCAGAGCCCTGCATTAATCAGCGTATCAGAAGCAGCACTATAATATGGCGCCGCGCAGTATCCACCACGCGGAGCTATTATGGCGTGCGCGCCCTATGGCAAAGTAACACAACTTTATAACTTTCCCCCACCTATGTCAGGCCTGACAGTGTATGAGATAGTCCCCTTTCCCTAAGGAAGTAAGGTTTTCTTCACCGGCCAGCTTTCGTTGGTGCACTTGGAGAAAATGACCAAATTGTAATCCAAAGGGTGGTAACTTGTAGCAACAGTATGCAAACGGGGGGGGGGGTAGGCACTTCAGCTCTGTCCCAACTACCGGACCCCCTAAGGAAACACGGGTGAGCGAACAGTGGGCCTAGGCAGTCTACAGGCCTGAATACAGCTCAGTCTATGGATATGGGCAGGTGCCCGCTCACCGCTCCAGGCGCGATCCCAGCCTGGGTCTTCCACCGCGTGTGTCCGTCGCACACGGCGTCTGCAACCGATCGGGTCCCCGATCCAACTGGAGTCCTACACCGACGATCCAGGATCCACCCGGGCTCCGCAGGATGGTGGAAGGCTCTTCAGACTTCAGGTAAGGCCTAAGGCTTCAGGCCTTACCCCGCAGCAGATCCGTGCAGGATGACTGGTTGCTTGAAGCACGGCGTCCAAAGAGAGCGAGCTCCGCCTCGCCTCTCGCTTAAATAGGCCCTCCCATGAGTCTTTGCGGCGGATCTTCCGCCCTGGGGCCGAATGGGGTTCTGGGTAACGTAGTCCCGGGGCCTTAAGACAGACCCCGCTACACTAATAAATACTGTGTTTATTAGATCTGACTGGGAGCATCACTAGGATCACATCCTGATCAGCATGTCAACAGAGAAGGTTATACAGCATTACTGCTGCTAGGTGACCAGCTGGGAGCTAGGCTCTCTATAACCAATAGTGCCAGCCTTCCTCTACATGCACGCAAAATGTCACCAGCACAAAGTCCTAATAGACTGCCGCCGCTGCCAAGGAGGCAGATGCCAGACCAGTGCTGTCAATAGCAGGGACAGGACAGCTGGGGAAACCCACAGTGGCAGAACACCAGGGCCCGGTGGCAAGACAACCTTTGCAACCCTGATAGTTCTCCAACTGCTTTGGACCCTTATATTTTCTTGGTGTGCTGGTGACATATATCTCTTGTTTTCTGCCACCCTGGTGGGGCCCCAGTATAGTAGGAAGGGAGCTCACTGCAGAACATGTGAAAGGGCCCATTGTGGGATCGTAGTAAGGGGCCCGGGATATATATATATATATATATATATATATATATATATATATATATATATAATTGCATTTTATAGTTGCCCAACCCTACTTTTGTCCCTGTCCCCCCATGTGCCCCCCCTAAATATGAAAGCTGGAGACGCCACTGAGTCCATGTAAAAAGTTTTTAGTGTGTGGGGAAGATAAGGGCACAATGTCCAGGGGCTCTTAGGGCTGCCGTCATAGGAGAACAGCAACCAGGTTCCAAACTGCAAACAAACACCAAGGAGAGAGGCGCCTCTAAGAGTAGACATTTGAAAAAACCCTTTAATCAGCATATGATTTATACACTCACATTTTGATGTAATAAAACGAGCATATCAGTTCCAAAAAGGAGCACGGCTTGCCTCACGATCGCAGCGCGCCTGCTCAGGAAACGCGTCCACTATCGGTGATGCCATCTCCCTGCTGCCATCCCTGCTCTGCGTCCCAAGCCTCGTTCTGACGCCGAGTTCCTGGATTTTCTGCATGGAGTGACACCAACCCAGCGAGCACCGGAGCAACACGGATATAGGAAGCAGGTTGTAGAAGTGGCCATCCGACTCTATTGGAACTGATATGCTTGTTTTATTACATCAAAATGTGAGTGCATATATCATTTGCTGATTAAAGTGTTTTTTTTTCAAATGTCTACTCTTAGAGGCGCCTCTCTCCTTGTTGTTTGTCTGCACAGAGTCCTGACCGCAACCCAATAGAACACCTTTGTGATGAATTAGAGTGGAGACTGCGAGCCAGGCCTTCTTGTCCATATCAGTGCCTGACCTCACAAATGCGCTTCTGGAAGAATGGTCAAACATCCCCATAGACACACTCCTATACCTTGTGGACAGCCTTCCCAGAAGATATGAAGCTGTTATAGCTGCAAAGGGGGGGGGGGGTCTACTCACTATTGAACCCTACGGACTAAGACCGGTGACCCAATACTTTTGGTAATATAGTAATTTGTTAAAGCTTGTTAAGGACTATATAGCATTAACCGGTGTCTGTTTATGCATTTATAAGCTTTTCTGATGGAAGCCAAAGTAAAAGGGCTGCAAAAATCACAGATAACTGAAGAAACATGCGTGTGTTTTCTGGTCTTTTTTTAGCATTCCAAATGACTTGCATCATCAGCACCGGTCCAGCCAGGACCCCAGAAAACTTTGTTTACATAATTAGAATTATGCTGTGAAGTAATGCCAGTATGTACAAGCACTAAGAAAGTTGGGAGGAATACTATGTTGTATACATAATTATATCTTATGCCGCTTCCAGGAAAACTGATAATGCTTGTTGTGAGTGCAAAGGTGCGTGTATGCAATTTAAAGCCGCCCTTCACCTGAATTGTCCAAATTAAACTAAAGGCAAATTTTTGAAAAACTTGAAATTGCAATTAAAACAAAATTACTTTAAACTCCAGGCTTTTGTTTCCTTTAATATCTTTTTATCTTTGCCTTTTTATCCCTGTCGCCATATTCATTGAGGGCAGAGGATTCTCCTCCCCTTTACATCCTGGAATTGTTGCAGCTCCTGTACAATGATGAGCAGGAAGATCCAATTCCTGCACACTCAGCGCTCTACCCTCAAGCCTTGCATATGTGACACTAATTTCATCTGCTGGGAAAGAAATGCCTTTTCCAAAAGTGATCTTGGAAGATGCCCTAAGATCTCACAAGATCTCGCAGTTTACTCCCGAGATCTCCCTGGAAAGTACTGTTCATGCATCCTCCAACTGGGCAGCTTTGAGGTTCTGGCTACATCACCAGTGCCTATCGAGTACCAGGAAGTTGGGAAAAATGTAAGTTGACATTTAAAGTGGAAGTAAACCTGCCTATCGTTTTCAGCCAAGGAAGCTGCCATCTTGGCCTCTGTTTAATCTACAACTGCCATGATGCTGCACATGTGATCAGGTATGACACGAGCCATTGGGTGATTTTACAGTTTGGTTGAGAGCACAACCAATGGGAGTGTTACATTTCCGGCACGTACCGGAGATGTAACTTTTTTTTAAATTTAAATGGAGGGTTTACTTCCGCTTTAATTTTACATATCACTTAAATATGTTTAGATATAAATTTAGAAAAGCGCCTCTCAAGCCACCCCAGTGTGAAAGCCAGAGTGCTTTCACACTGGGGCGGTGCGCTTGCAGGACAGGAAAAAAATCCTGCAGGCAGCATCTTTGGGACGGTGGGGGACTGGTGTATACACCGCTCCTCCACTGCCCCTGCCCATTGAAATGAATCGGCAGCGCTGCCAAAGCGCTTCAGCAGCGCCGCGACACGGGCACTTTTAACCCTTTCCTCGGCCAAATAGTGCCGCTATAACAGCGGTAAAACAAGCAGCGCTTTACCGCTAACGCCACAGTGTGAAAGGGGTCTTAGTTATAATGGTCAAACAGGCAAGAATAGCTTATCATCACAGATCCCATGAAGTGACTTGAAGATATTAAAGAAAAAATACTGCCATAGTGAGTGAAGCCCATCAAATGATCAAAATGCTTTAATATAAAGTAGTGGCAACAATGACCTCAATACAGGTGATCTACAGCAAATAAAGTACCGATGTGAGATACAGCAGGCTGTTGGTCTCGTGCAATACCGCTGGGTAGCGGCTAGGCGTGCGTGATGTCGTCACCTCTAGTCCAATCCCGACACGTTTTGTCACTGATGATGTCTTCAACAATGGGCCAAGTGACGGACATCACACACATGAGAATCTCCACTGTTCTTGCCTGTTTGACCAATATAACTTATGGTCCTGCAAATCTGGTAAGACGTGTTCTTAGGAGGGTACTGCTGGTGTCGGATATCTTTACCCATTTATATTACACCATGCACTTTCTGGATGGATTGATTTATTTCACTCATGGATTATTCACCAATTATGGACTGTCTATTGCGGTTTTGCTGATGATTATTATTATGCTGCATACAAATTCTATGCCCACAGACACGTTTGCACTTTATTATATACTTTGTTGTCATTAGTCTTCCAATGCACTATATATGACATCCTTTTAGGAGGCATTTCTTGTACTAATGTGTTGTTTTATTGTTTTTTTTTCCCCCACAATCCCCTTTACCTTTGAGGGCTGCTTCTATATCTTTTCATATAATATACATTAACATCAGTCCCTGCCCTTAAGAAGCTTACAATCTAAGGTCCCTAACTTACATTCATACATACACATACTAGGGCCAATTTAGACAGGAGCCAATTAACTTACCAGCATGTCTTTGGAGTGTGGTTGGAAACCAGAGAACCCAGAGGAAACCCACATAGACACAGAGAACATGCAGACTCCAGGCAGGCAGTGCCGTGGTTGGGAACCACGACCCAAGTGTTGCTAAGTGGAAGTGCTAACTTAGCCACTGTGCTGCCCACCATCAGAGCATGCATTCAAAGAAAACAGTGACTACATGTTCTTTATTCAATATATAAAAAAAAAAAATGTATTAATATAAAAGAAATTGCATAGCTATTTGTCCAGTAAAACTGCTTATACATTTGTTTAGTGCGAATAGGGCAAAGTTAAATGCAGTGCCGGCCCAAGACATTGTGCTGCCTGGTACCAAGAATGAAATGCTGCCCCCCCCCCCCCCCAAAAGAAAAATCACGCCCACCAAAATGCCCCCATATTCATTATTTTATATCATGATAACCAAAATGGACCTGTCATGGCTCTATACATGTATATAGGAGTATAAAAGGACCTGTGCATGGCCGTTGGCCGAGATGTCAGCTGGCCACCCGCGATCGCTCCATAGAGCCAGAACGGGGATCTGTCAATGTAAACAGACAGATCCCCATTCTGACAGGGGAGGAGAGACAGATCTGCTGTTCCTAGTGATTAGGAACAGAGATCTCTCTCCTCCTCCAGTCAGTCCCCATCCCCCCAGTTAGAAACACCTCCCAGGGAACACATTTAACCCCTTTCCTGACAGTGACATTTACACAGTAATCAGTGCATTTTTATAGCACAGATCGCTGTATAAATGTCACTGGTCCCAAAAAAGTGTCAAGTGTCAAGTGTCCAATCTGTCCACCGCAATGTCACAGTTTCGCTAAAAATCACAGATCACCGCCATTACTAGTAAAAAAATATATAATAATAATAAAAATGCCATAAATCTATCCTCTATTTGGTAGACGCAATAACTTTTGTGCAAACTAATCAATATACACTTATTGCGGTTTTTTTTTTTACCAAACATATGTAGAAGAATACATATCGACCTAAACTGATGAAGAAATTTTTATTTTTTTGGATGTTTATTATAGCAAAAGTTAAAATAAAAAACAATTTTCAAAGTTGTCGCTATTTTTGTTTATAGCACAAAAAATAAAAACCGCAGAAGTTATCAAATACCACCAAAAGAAAGCTCTATTTGTTTAGGTACAACGTCACACGACCGCGCAATTGTCAGTTAAATCGATGCCGTGCCGAATCGGAAAAAAATGATTGAAGTGCATTATTTCTATTGTTATATAAAATAAAATAGTTCAACTCACCATAATGCAGAATAAGTGGGAGCCCCGAGTGTGTCACTTCCCGCGTCACCTGCCACCAGATGCAGATTGTCACTTGTTGCGAATTGTCACTTGCCACAATGCCATCTGCCACAAATTGCGGCTGGTCACTTGCCACGATGCCACACATGTGACACACAGCGCTAGTTAGGACTCCGGGAGCATGCAGGGCTGGCGCGATTACCCACAGTCCAGCTCCTCCGCTCCTCCAGGCGAATCACAAGCCTCATGTCTGCTGTCCGTCCCTCCCACATAACCTGCTCGGCCAATCACAGGACACCCGCCGCTGCCCATTGCTGAGCTTGGCTCAAAACACAGAGAGATTTTTAGGCAGCAGTTTGAACACTGATTTGCCGCTCCCCTGAAAGTGCCGCCTGGGACCGTGGTACCATCGGGTCCCATGGTAGGGCCGGCCCTGGTTAAATGTTCTCTATAGGTTGAATGATACTCATTCATAAAAGATAGAAAATACTGCATTATGACCACTAGAAGGAGCTGAGGATCAGTATTTATTTCCTATGCTCCATCTAGTGGTGATATTTCCCTAAATCATTCTATTTTTTTTATGAATGAATCAAATTTGAACTTTAATGGAAATAGAAGGAGATATTTGTTTTACCCCCTTTGCCCAGGACAAATGTACCAACAGTTTCTCTGGATAAACAGCTATGCAAACTTTTTTTTTTTTACAAATACACCACATACACACACATTTTTACAAATACACCACATTTTTTTACACCACATTACACCACAATACACCACACAATACACCACATTTTTTTACAAATACACCAAATACTCAAACACATAATAAAAAAAAATACTAAAAACATACACACATTTTCCAAAAACCAAACAATTATTTCCCCATTCCTTCATTCAACTATTCCATTATATTGGACCCTTCATATAGGATGAACAGGTTTGTCCTGCAGGCATGAGTCCGCTCATTAAAACCCAGTATACCGAGCATTAGTGGATGGAGGATGAGCGCACTCTGCGTGTAGTACAAATGGTCCCCCAACAGGGAATTGTGGTGAAGCTCTGTCAATGCTCCAACCTCTCAAGGGAATGGGATGCTTCAAGATAGAGCTGTAAGTGTATAAATTAAACTTTACCCTGGAATAATAAAATTGACCCAGACTTTTAAGCAATATTGGTAAGGCAGCTACCTGGTTTTAATAAAAAAAATATATAATATATATATATAAATAATATATATATATATATATATATATATCCAGTAATAAATAAATACCATCTTATCCCAGTTTTGTTTAAATGCATGCTGTGATGTAGCACTAAATGTGTAAGAATATATTCTATGGTAAGGAATAACAATGACCTTGGAACCCAAGCCCACCTGAACCTGGAAGTTGGCTGTCATTGCTGGACTAATGAGTCACAGGTAGGAGATTCCCCGTCCCACAGCCGACTTACACAAAGGGATGGGGATGCTGGTGACATCATTGACCTAATATGACATGTGTCCACCCGCAGCTCATTGGCTCAGCAATGACAGCCAACTTTTAGGTTGAGACCGAACCCAAGCTGCATCCTAGTGAGGAACGGTATATCCAAACGTGGAGGCGATAGGCCAAAGGTAAAGGTGATAGGGCATAGGGATTTCCCTTGGGTCTGCAGTAATGCATTGTTACTTGGGGGAGACAGTATGCACATGTTCTGGATTGGGCATTAAAAGGACCGTAGTGGTCCCCTGGAGAGGCACTGTAGTACAGTAAAGCCCTGTACACACGATCGGTTTTACAGATGAAAACAGTCCGATGGACTTTTTTCATCGGATAAACTGATCGTGTATGGGCCCCATCGGTCTTTTTTCCATCCGTGTTAAAGAATAGAACATGTTTTAAATTTATCCGATGGAAAAAAAACAATAGCAAACTACTATCGTCTGTGGGGATCTCCATCGGATAAAAAACCCACGCATGCTCAGAATCAAGTCGACGCATGCTCAGAAGCATAGAACTTCATTTTTCTTGGCTCGTCGGTGTGTTTTACGTCACGGCGTTTGGGACGATCGGTTTTTTGACTGATGGTGTGTAGGCAAGACTGATGGAAGTCAGCTTCATCGGATTTCCGATGGAAAAATCCATCGGTTTAAAATCCATAGGAAATCCGATCGTGTGTACAGGGCTTAAGATGTCTTCTATATAGATGCAATACTTTGCATTCCCATTAAAAATTACAGGTAGACTTTTCAAAGGCAAAGAGAAACATACAACTCTTAACATTCGATTAAAAGTCCCTGTTCACTGTCCTGACTTCAGTAAAATAAAACTTGTTTGGTTAATTTACGTTTTTACAGTGAACACGTTTTAATTAGCTGGCTTTATTACCAGCTGCAAAATTAGCCTGCTGGTAATAAATCCAGCTAATTAAAATACAGAAAACAATAACACCTAAACCACAATGTATAAGAGTAATAAAAAAAATAGTTTACAGTCTTAAAAACTTTTCCTGACATCACAACCAAGAACACTCATTAACATTAGAAGGGAATCTGAACTTTCCCACTTTACTTTTATTCTAATTATAATTAAACACATCTGTTATCCAGCTGCTGATGTTTCCTTTTAGTTGTTTTTTTTTTGTTACCTATCACATTTTTTCCCCTCATTACAGAAACATGATTATTGCTATTATTAGGAGAAAATGTGTATACAGTACCTTATAAACATGGAAATCTCCAGTGGTTATTCCAGACATAATGCAGCTTAATTCCTGTGTGGTATAAGTGCGGAGCAGAGGAAACTTCGAAGAAGATTGTGCATGTGTGCGCGTCTAGTATCACACACTGGCTGAACTGAAGAGGGCGGCTCTTTCAACGCTAAACGTTCAATGGAACATTGACTGGCTCTGTGCAAGTTAAAATGACATCAGCTGGGCTGGCACTGACTGATCTTTTTTTTTTTTTTTTTTCTAAAGAATATATTATAAATAAAAAGATATAAGTAATTAAAGGGAAAGGATAACGCCTTTTCATAATTTATTTTTTTAAGTTTTCAAGCTGATGTTATTTATATTTTTTAATTTGAAATAAAATATTTTTATATATAAAAAAAAAAAAAACCGTAATAAATAAAATTTTATTTAAAAAAAAATCGGGTGTATCTAAAACCAAAACTTTTTTAAAGTTCTTGATAGAGTAGGGAGTTGTTAGAATAGGGGTTTTTAATCTTATTTTGTTGATTACATCCCCAATAGATTTACCGAATATGTCCTCATACCCCCCTCATGTTGAAATCATCATCTCTACCAGTCCTAAAAGGTATCAATAGCTTGTTACCTTACACATGGATAGCCAAGAAAAAAACAGGAAAATCATAAGGATTTATTACAAAATTGCAAAAGTTAGCTAAAGCCCCGTACACATGGTCGGACTTCCATCGGACTTTTCCGTGTTTTTTTGTCCGAACAGAGTTGGTCGGGAACACCCATAGCATACACACGCTCTGACTTTTCTGCAAACTTTCTCAAAACTTTTTGCAACATCACGTGGTTTTTCTGCTCTTTTCTGCTCTTTACCACCACCCTTTGGTCAACTTCTGCTATTGTTGGTTGATTTTAACATTAATTGTTTTGTCCATCGGACAAAAGTCCGATGGTTTTCTGTACGCACGGTCGGACTTTGCTCCATCGGACTTTTGTTGGGCAAAAGTTTGTCCGTTTGCAGACCCAACTTTTGTCCGATGAAAACAAGAAAAAAGCAAAAAAAGTTTGTCTGATGGAGCGTACACACGGTCGGATTGTTGGTCCAACTTGCTCAAAATGAAGTCTGTTGGGCAAAAGTCCGACCGTGTGTACGGGGCTTAAGACTAGCTGTCAAAACATGGATTTGAGATACAATTACGGACAATTTTACTTATATGTCTCCATTGCTGTTCTGGAACCGATGTTAAAGCGTTTGTTACCCCAGCATTTAATTTTCTTGATATGCGCCTGCTGTACCATGTACTTGTATGAGAAAGTATCCTATTCTCTTTGTATTGTTTCCTTGGTGTGAAATCCCTGGTGTTCCTGCTTGCCCCCTTGATTTCCTATTAAAAACCGACCACACTAAGCAGGAGAGCACATTGTGGTCAGTTCTCTAGCTATGCTGGGAATTCAGCCTGCTCTCCTCCAATGATCAGACTTGCCCTGACACGCTCCCGCTGCACAGCCATTCACTGGGAAGCTCCATTTACTGGGAAGCTCAGTGTACTGCTGCCCCCTCCCCCCCAGCTCTTATGCAGCTGAGAACAGAGGGAATGCGATTGCTTATAAAAAAGGGAACAAAAGGTACCGTATTTACCGGCGTATAACACACACTTTTTTCCCCTTAAAATCAGGGGAAAATCGCAGGTGCGTGTTGTACGCCGATCCTGCTGTCTGAGGGAAGAGGAGCGAGCGCCGCTGAATTACATAGAGCTGCAATCTCCTGTGTACCCGGCGTAGCCACGCCTCCTGGCCCCACATTGGGCCACTGTTCTGTCTATCATATGAGCAGGGCCAGGAGGCGTGGCTGTGAGTGATGGAGCGCCAGTGTCCTGTCGAATAATGCTTCGCATGCACAGTACGTCACGTCACTTCAGCCGATATCCCGATCAGCTGCTGTGACATATCGGCTGGGCAAGTGCAGTTCATCGGATGCATTTTCCGCCGAGAAGGCAAGCCAAGGAGAGCGCGCGGAGAATGAATCCGATTCTGCCTCGCTCTCCGCGCATGCACGGAACGTCAGAGGGGCCGAAAAGGCTTGTTATTGGGCGGATTGTGGCATGATCTTCCGGCGCAAGTTTTTGGGGATTTTTATTGCTGATGTAAGGGAGAACTTGGCTGGGAACACTGATGTAAGGGAGAACTCCGCTGGGAACACTAAGGGAAGGAAGAACTCCGCTGGGAACACTGAGGTAAGGGAGAACTTGGCTGGGAACACTGATGTAAGGGAGAACTCCGCTGGGAACACTGATGTAAGGGAGAACTCCGCTGGGAACACTGATGTAAGGGAGAACTCCGCTGGGAACACTGAGGTAAGGGAGAACTCCGCTGGGAACACTGAGGTAAGGGAGAACTCCGCTGGGAACACTGATGTAAGGGAGAACTCCGCTGGGAACACTGATGTAAGGGAGAACTCCGCTGGGAACACTGAGGTAAGGGAGAACTCCGCTGGGAACACTGAGGTAAGGGAGAACTCCGCTGGGAACACTGAGGTAAGGGAGAACTCCGCTGGGAACACTGATGTAAGGGAGAACTCCGCTGGGAACACTGAGGTAAGGGAGAACTCCGCTGGGAACACTGAGGTAAGGGAGAACTCCGCTGGGAACACTGAGGTAAGGGAGAACTCCGCTGGGAACACTGAGGTAAGGGAGAACTCCGCTGGGAACACTGAGGTAAGGGAGAACTCCGCTGGGAACACTAAGGTAAGGGAGAACTCCACTGGGAACACTAAGGTAAGGGAGAACTCCGCTGGGAACACTGATGTAAGGGAGAACTCCGCTGGGAACACTAAGGTAAGGGAGAACTCCGCTGGGAACACTAAGGTAAGGGAGAACTCCGCTGGGAACACTGATGTAAGGGAGAACTCCGCTGGGAACACTAAGGTAAGGGAGAACTCCGCTGGGAACACTGATGTAAGGGAGAACTCCACTGGGAACACTAAGGTAAAGGAGAACTCCGCTGGGAACACTGATGTAAGGGAGAACTCCGCTGGGAACACTGATGTAAGGGAGAACTCCGCTGGGAACACTGAGGTAAGGAAGAACTCCGCTGGGAACACTAAGGGAAGGGAGAACTCCGCAGGGAACACTGATATAAGGGAGAACTCCGCTGGGAACACTAAGGTAAGGGAGAACTCCGCTGGGAACACTGAGGTAAGGGAGAACTCCGCTGGGAACACTAAGGTAAAGGAGAACTCCGCTGGGAACACTGATGTAAGGGAGAACTCCGCTGGGAACACTGATGTAAGGGAGAACTCCGCTGGGAACACTGAGGTAAGGAAGAACTCCGCTCGGAACACTAAGGGAAGGAAGAACTCCGCTGGGAACACTGAGGTAAGGGAGAACTGCGCTGGGAACACTGATGTAAGGGAGAACTCCGCTGGGAACACTGAGGTAAGGAAGAACTCCGCTGGGAACACTAAGGGAAGGGAGAACTCCGCAGGGAACACTGAGGTAAGGGAGAACTCCGCTGGGAACACTAAGGGAAGAGAGAATTCTGCTGGGAACACTAAGGGAAGGGAGAACTCCGCTGGGAACACTAAGGGAAGAGAGAATTCTGCTGGGAACACTGAGGGAAGGGAGAACTCCGCTGGGAACACTAAGGGAAGGAGAACTCCACTGGGAACACTAAGGGAAGGGAGAACTCTGCTGGGAACACTAAGGGAAGGGAGAATTCTGCTGGGAACACTAAGGGAAGGGAGAACTCCGCTGGGAACACTGAGACATTATTCAAAGTTCTTTATTTAAAATGTACGTTTTTTTCCTTAAACTTCCCTCCTAAAATTGGGGTGCGTGTTATACACCGATAAATACGGTATTTATAATTTTTTATATCTAATATTTTGCCTTTCATTTATATTTTAAACTGAATAAATTGTATTACAAGGTTATTGTTTACAATTACTTTAAGTGGTTCCTTCATATGAAGCGTTCAATACTGGTTTGAATATAGATTTGTGAAGTCACTATCCATCTAGTGTTGAGCCCTGATGGATGGAGTGATGTTGCCCTCAAAACACGTTGGTAGTTTTTATATGACTTTTTTTTACCAACAATTACATTTATCTTGAATTGTTTCATCCAGGTTTTGGTCTGGTGCTCCTTTCTGTATTTCTATCATTTTATTACATGTCATCTACACCAAGCTGATGCCTACACTTTAATTTCAGACTATACAATGCAGAGAATCCTGTTTCAATTGTTTTAAAATTATTCAGAAATTTATTTCTATACCAGCAAGGGACTTGAAAACCTTTGGGTTAGAACTTCTAAAAAAATTTTTTCCAGTGTGTCCCATTATGCTCTATTTCCTGATAGAACCATTTATTTGCTATTTCATAATGCATTAGGGAGTGAGAATAAACCTCTTCAAAGCCACCTCTTAAGCCTCGTACACACGACCGAGTTTCTCGGCAAGAAAGCTCTGCCAGCAAGTTTCGTAACTCGGTCGTGTGTACGCGGCTATCAGGTTTCTCGTCAAGAAAACCGACAAGAATCTCAACGAGAAAAATAGAGAACCTGCTCTCTATTTTCTCGTCGAGATTCTTGTCAGCATGTTTCTCGACAAGAAAAGTGTGTGTGTGTACACTTACCTTTCACCGTGGAAACCCACGCATGCTCGAAATGACTTCGACGCATGCGCGGTAGCTTCCTAGGCATAGGTAGGGTGTAGCAAGATGGCAGCGACGGCATCGAATGTGACGAGCGCACGCTCGTCGTAGTCGATGACGTCACCGCGTTCGCTCCATTCAAAGAACCGCGGGTTCTTTGAATGGAGCGTCTGTACACTCGGCCGGAACAAGTTTCTTGTCCAAGAATCTCGTCAAGAAAAACGACGTGTTTTTTCTTGACGAGATTCTCGGTCGTGTGTACGAGGCTTTAATCTGGGTATGCACTGATAGGCTTTTCTTTTTTTTCTCATGCAACCAGTGGGCTGGTTTAGCAAAGAAAAAACAAGGAGGTCCACACACAGATTAAAATGTAGCCAGTCCCTGCTGAACCAGTTGAATTTTGTCCCTTGTGCATGCGGCTTTAGACGATTGTCACCAGAACAGGTGTCTCCATTGCTCCATTGGACATTCTGCCCTCTGTTGCTATTCCAGTACCAATAGTAAAACGCCCCTGCCCATTGCAATGAATGGACAGCACTTCGGAAGCACCGTAAACTAGGGCGTTTTTAACCCCTTCTTTGGCCGCTAGCGGTGGCTAAAAAGTGCCCTGCTAGGGGCCGAAAATCGCAGCTTAAACAGCGGTAAAGCTCCGCACAGGCAGCCCCAGTGTGAAAGGGGTCTTAGTCAGCCTCCAGAAAGTAACAGTTTATACTTGGCACTCACCTTCTGCTGGCTTCAGGACTCAAGTATCAAAAATGCAAGATTTTAATACCGCTCTATTATGCCAGGAAGACCATTGCATTATACTGGCTACAATCTAACCCCCTGCTCATTGGTTTGTGGAAACATTTACCCGCCTGCCGTACATATACCGCGATAAGGTGGCTCGATTGCGCAAAATCACGTACCTGTACATGATTTTGTCAATAGCCACGGGGGGCGTGCAGGAGATGTGGTCGCGCTGATTGGGCACAGGGGAAGCCAATCAGTGGGCCTGGTGGATAGACAGACCAGCAGTCTGCCGTGCTGTCTGGCATGGACATTAAAACCTTCTGGGGGTTGAAGTGGTTACTTAGAACCTCCCACTTTATAAGCTAACTTATGAGACAAGAGGCTGACCAGGGAAGTTTATTAGAATCTGGGGACCCTGGCAGGACACACGAGACACCAGTGACTCTTTTCTAAATTTAGTCTCAAACCCTATACCTTAGTTAAATTCTGTTTTAAGTCATTCTCATTTGTTCTCATTTGTTCTAGCTACTACCCCTTTTTGGGCTGCAGTGTTATTATGACTTTTGGGACAACGACTTAGGCTGGCCATACGTGGGTCAAATTCCGAAATAATTTGCTTTCGAATTTTGCACTATTAGTGGGCCACAGCAACGGATGATTTTCGTGCGGCCATCGAATTTCAGTGATCGGGCATGTTGGAAATTTTTTGAATAGCAAACGATTTTCTAATCAATGATGGGAGAATTATGCTAGAAATATAATCAAAAAAGAAATGTGCATGAGCTGTGACCTTAATATAAGGAAAAGGAAAGTCACGCTAGGTGTGATGAATAGGGCCCTTGTGATGGTAGCCAGTAAAAACACACAATGGATGTCCGAACAGCAGGTGATATATCAGAAAACCACTGTGTATCCAATGACACCAATCACCGTAGTGACTAGTGATAATGAAAAATCAAAATGTAATAGATAAGAATCACATTAAATCGCACCAGTGAAAAATATATGATAAAAAATCAAAAGTGGAAACATTCAATGATACTTAAGTGAAAAGAGATCAAAGTAAATAATAAATACACATCTAATAGTGAGTGCCACGGCTGGCAATTATATATGGAGAAACAAATATATGATAATATAGCTGGAATTCACATAAGCATCACACATATGAACACACTGAGTGATCATAAAAAGGAAACGTGAAAACAAATTGAATAAAATAAATGAAGTGAATATAGAAAGTTAATTCCTGATGAGAAAAAGTCCAATTCCAAAATTCTTAGTGGAGATGGAAGGGGAGTTGAGCAAAATATTAGGAAGAAAGTGATAGGTATGAATCCACCAAGCTGCTCATCTTTGAGTTTGCTGGAACTCTGTCCAAGTGGAACTGGACTAAGTGGCCGTTTTTGGATGCCTCCAGCTGCCCCCTGAAAGACCGAATTTGAGTGAAGCTGCAGGGAGAGACAGCGCTACAGAGACCAAGGAGTCAAGCCTCGTACACACGACCGAGTTTCTCGTCCAAAAACGACAAGAAAACTGCCGAGAGAGCTTTCTTGCCGAGAAAACCGTTCGTGTGTATGGTATTTCATCGAGAAAACTGCAGTGAATCTCGACGAGAAAAATAGAGAACCTGCTCTCTTTTTTCTCGTCAGGATTCTCGATTTTCTTGTCGTGTTTCTCGTCGGCCTGTTTTGCGACGAGAAAACCGTTCTTGTGTATGCTTTTCCGAGTCTTCAAAAAGCGCGCATGCTCAGAATCAAGTATGAGACGGGAGCGCACCTTCTTGTAAAACTAGCGTTCATAATGGAGATAGCACATTCGTCACGCTGTAACGTACTTTAAGCATGAAGACTGAAAAGCGCAAATCGTCTCTTCCCAAACTTTTACTTCACACGCGGTAACACAAGATCAGCAAAAGCAGCCCAAGGGGTGGCACCATTGAAATCGATCTTCCCCTTTATACTGCCGTCGTACGGGCAGTATACAACGAGATTTGGAATTGACTGTGTGTATGCAAGGAAAGCTTGACAAGAATTTCGTCAAGCTTGACAAGAATCTCGTCGAGAAAAATGATGGGTTTTTTACGACGAGAAACTTGGTCGTGTGTTACGAGGCCTAAGAGACATCTGAAAAGGCTTTCTGCTATTTGGATTGCGGTAAGAGCTCTGTGAGCATTAAGCTTATGAGGATTTCCTTGCTAGAAGATCACCTTTGATAAAAGAAGAGGGCTAATGTGTATAGAACTGTACGATTGGAGCCAGACTCACTGAAGAAACATAGGACACTTGGGCACTTTATTTATCTATTTACTCACTCATATTTACTTATCCATTTGGATTATTTTATATTTTGTTCACTAAGAGCCCATTCACACAGGGGCGTCTTTGGATCTGACTCCAAATCGCCCCAGGTCGCCCCTAGTCGCCTCAGGTCGCGCTGGCTGAAGAAATCAATGTAAGTTAATGGAGCCGTCCTTATGCACACTACTGCAGTCGCTCCGACTTCAAAAAAGGTCCCTGTACTACTTCAATCCGACTCCTAGGCGACCTGTAACCATTCATTTCAATGGGAGTCACCTCTCCCTGTCTTAATAGGAGTGACTCTCCAGGAAGATAACATACATTTATCAGGCAAAGCTCTCCCTCCCCCCTCCCTCCCACAGAGCTGATTCTTGTTTGATTGGCCACTGGAATGTCTCCTGTCCTGCAGGCAACTTGGAGTTGCCTTGTAAATAGCTCCAGGTCGTGCTGTGATTCATACTCAAGTCGTGTCTGAGTTGCCTCATAAAATCGCGCTGGAAGTCGTGTTGCCCCTGTGTGAATGGGCTCTTAGTGAACACCGGATTATGTGTTACTAATATGATTGTTGAATTTTTGTTATTTGCACAGAATAGTTATGCACGTTTGCACTTTGTGTAGTCATTTCATACACACTTGATGCACTTTTGGAGTTCTCATATATACTCCATTGTTTTGACACTGGAGGGATTTGCGCTCATCATTCATTATATTTTAATCCACCAACACCGCAGGTAAAGTTTCTCCCCGTGTTGAACGTCAGATAAAATGGGTAACCTTACCAGATGAGATGGACCTCCACTAATGGCAAGGTCAACAGCGCCTGCAGATACAACCCTCTGCGGGGTCTTTAGATGGTCCTCAGGACGTCGCAGCACCGGTGTTCAGAAACACCCCCTCTGCCTCTGATATCTCTCCTCCGTCTGTAGAAAAGTAGGATCTCCCAGCCTCTACAGGGGCCAAACACTCATCCGATTGCGATACAGCTCCTTGCTGCAGTGCTTTGTCTACCCTGATTTCTATCACATGTGTGGTTTGGCTGTGCTCTCCTATTTATGAGCTATGAGCTGTGACCTGGAAAGAAAAGAAGATTCCTGGCCACGAAAATTCTTCTCTGTAGCAGCATGAGTTGAAATTAAAGTCTTGGTCGGTCGAATCTCAAAATCAATGGTGGCATCATCAGATCACAAAACTCTCAAAATTTCAGATTTTTTAAAGAAAATTTGTTCAGAATTTGACCCATGTATGGCCTGCATAACATTGTACCATTCTCTTTCTTTTTCCTTTAGTAACTCAGTCTAATAACATACAGTACATGAGTGTAATATTATTATGTCCGATTGCTTACTCTGTTTTTTTCTTTTTTGTTACTTGTTTAATTTAAGTTTTTTTCTTCCTGTTTGACTTTTTTGATTGTACATATACATGGATGTACCTATTTGTTGCTTCGGTTTGTATGTAATTTACAGGCTTTAATATTCCAGTGCTATGACAATTCCCTTTGTATACACTGTTTGTTGGTTAGTACTTTGCCACTATATTGGCTTGACAAGTATAATTTTTAAAGTTTTTCTCAATAAACAAAGTTTAAAAAAAAGAAAAAAAATTATATATATATATATATATATATATATATATATTGTGACAGCAGGAAGGTAAAGTCACCTGGTTGCATCCAGGGGGGTAGATATATTTCGCCCAGATTCAGGCTTTACGCTGACTTATACAGCTAGGTGGAGAGTTGTATAAGCCCAGCTGAGACTAGTGGGCTCATTGATGACTCATCCCTCTAGGGAGAGGGCTGGGCGTCGTGCAGACAGGGAGTTGATGAGGCCAGCTGAAGCTTGTCAGCTCATTTAGGCCTCTATAAAAAACTCCCAGATTCATTAGATGTTAGCTCATGCCTGGAACCAGACCTGTGTGGACTGTCTAGGGAGAGTGAACCCCTGTGCGGTGAGACAAAGCCTGTGTGGCTATTTGCTTGGACATTTAAAACCAGGGACTTAGGGACTAGGACAACACTAGGCTGATCCCAGTTGTTAGTTAGGAAACCTGTATGTTTAGTCAGAGGTCAAGTTGACCAGGATTTATTTTGTTTATGTTTCTTTTGCTTTGCTGTGTTTTGTCACTGTAAATAGAAAATAAACCGCACCTTTTTGATTTTGAAAACCACAACCTCCGTTTGCTGGGCCTGTTTTGTGTGGGGAGCCCATCCCGGGGGTCACACACACCCGCTGCCGAGCTAACCCCCTCACAGTTGGTGGAGAATGCGGGCAGTTTTTTTTTAAGCCAGCATGGAGGAGATACTGAAACAGCTGGCTCTAGCAAATGCCAATCAACAGCAGACAAATGCAGGTTTGCAAAGGAGCCTTGCAGCCCAGCAGCAAGCTCATCAACAGAGCCTTGCAACTTTACAACAGAGTCTGGAGGCTCAGCAACAAGCCCAACAGCAATCTGAGGCCCGCTTCATAGACCTGTTGCAGAAGCAAGAGCAGAGACTACAACAACAGATGGAAGCAGTAATGCAGCAACGTCCGCAGACCAGTGAGGAAAGCCGTCCCACTAATACCGCGTCCTTTGGGGTGAGTCGTTTATTGACAAAAATGACTGGAGAGGATGATCCAGAGGTATTTTTGACCACATTTGAAAGGACCGCTGAAAGAGAAAAGTGGCCTGAGGAGCAGTGGGCTGGACTAGTGGCTCCTCTGTTAACTGGTGAATCGCAGAAAGCTTACTATGACCTAGAGCCTAACCAAGCAAAAGACTATGTGATGCTAAAAGCTGAAATATTGGCAAGGCTGGGTGTCACCCTGGCTGTCCGGGCTCAGCGTGTGCATAACTGGACTTTCCAGCTTGGAAAACCCCCCAGGTCTCAAATGTATGATCTCATTCACCTGAGCAGAAAGTGGCTACAGCCAGAGACTTTGTCCGCACCAAAGATTGTGGAACGTGTTGTAATGGATCGGTTTTTGAGAGCTCTTCCTACTGCCATCCAAAAGTGGGTAAGCCATGGAGACCCAGAGACGGCCGATGGTCTTGTGGATCGTGTGGAGAAATACTTGGCTACAGAGAACCTGACGGCCTCTTCCAGAGACACTCGGACTTTCCACCCTAAGACCAGACCATCCCCAGGGGCGGATAAGAGGATTCCAAGGGGTGAGGGTGGAGAGAGTGAGAGGGTGGGAGCTCTACCCCAAGTTTGGCGAGAACAGCCTGGGAAATCAGCGGCTCAAGAGGCCGCAAGAAGGATCGTTTGCTACCGCTGCCGGCAAGCGGGACATATTGCAGCAAATTGCCCGGTTGTGGAGGAACCCATGCAGTGTGACTTTCTGACGGGCAGACGTCAGTCGCTGTGTGCGACAGTCGCATGCACTGCCATTCGGGGAACTGAGAAACATTTATGCAAAATGTGTATTAATGGTAGAAATGTTGTGGTATTGCTGGATTCAGGTAGCCTTGTGACCCTGATAAAGGCTGAGTTAGTTAAAACAGAGGTCTCTGGGAATAGCAAGGTAGCCGTTATTTGTGTGCATGGGGACACCCGAGAGTATCCAGTGACTACGGTGTGTTTCGAGACCCCCAAAGGTACCCTCTCTCATCCAGTGGGCTTAGTATCTCAGTTACCGCATGACGCCATTGTGGGAAGGGATTTTCCGAAGTTCTGGGAACTGTGGGATGATCCTGAGCCCCCCACTGGTGCCCCTATGTACCAGGAATGTGATAGCCAGAACTCCCCTGAGAGTGGTGAGGACTCTCCGGAATTTCCCTTGTCAGTATTGGCAGGGGAGACTCAAGAAACTGGAGAGGAGCCCACCTCCTCAGACGAAAACCTACCGTCTGTGGAGTTTTCTGATCTTGAGGTTCACAGGGAAAACTTTGCCACAGAACAGTTGAAAGACCCCGCCCTAATAAAGGCACGGGAAAACGTAGTGAAAATAGATGGCGAGTTAGTGAACCCAGATAATACTGGCACTTACCCATACTTCAGCGTAGAGAAGGACCTACTGTATCGGGTGGCAAAAAGGGCAGAAGAAACCGTTGAGCAGCTTGTGGTGCCCAAACCTTACAGGAAGTTGGTGTTGGAGTTGGCCCATGGGCACATTCTTGGAGGTCATCTGGGGACAGAGAAAACCCGAGAGAGGGTATTACAGAGATTCTATTGGCCTGGGGTGATGAAGGACATAGAAAATTATTGTTCCTCCTGCCCTGTGTGTCAGAGGTCGGCCCCGATGCCACATTTCCGTAGCCCGCTGGTCCCTCTACCCATCATTGAGGTCCCGTTTGAGAGAATCGCAATGGATTTGGTAGGTCCTATAATCAAGTCCGCTAGGGGGCACCAGTACATATTGGTTATAATGGACTATGCCACCCGTTATCCAGAAGCGATCCCTCTCAGAAATACCTCGGCCAAAACCATAGCCAAAGAGCTATCTCTTGTTTTTAGCCGGGTGGGTATTTGTAAAGAACTGCTTACGGACCAAGGTACACCCTTTATGTCCCGGGTTATGAAAGAGCTGTGTAAATTGTTCAAAGTGACGCAATTGCGTACATCTGTGTATCACCCCCAAACCGATGGGCTGGTTGAAAGATTCAACAAAACCCTAAAACAAATGTTGAAGAAAGTGGTGGATAGAGATGGAAGGGATTGGGACTGTCTACTTCCTTATTTGATGTTTGCTATTAGGGAGGTGCCCCAATCCTCTACGGGATTCTCCCCCTTTGAGTTACTGTATGGGAGACACCCAAGAGGGCTGTTGGATATTGCCAAGGAAACTTGGGAAAGTGAGAGTTCTCCCCACAGGAGTGTGATTGAGCATGTCGCCCTGATGCAAGATCGAATTGCACAGGTAATGCCCATCGTGAAGGAACATTTGGCCCAAGCGCAGTTGGCACAGCAGAGAGTGTACAACCGTGGAGCCAAGACCCGTACCTTTTCCCCGGGGGATAGGATATTGGTACTTGTCCCTACGGTTGAAAGTAAATTCCTTGCCAAATGGCAAGGCCCCTACGAGATAATGGAAAAAGTGAGCGAAGTGAATTACAAGGTCAGACAACCAGGAAGGCGAAAGCCCGAACAGATCTATCACGTTAATCTGTTGAAAGCCTGGAGGGATAGAGAGTCCCTAGTCGCAGACACTTGGTCACCAGCTCAAACTGGTTGCGTGATTCCTGAGGTTGGAATCGCAGCCACCTTGTCACAACCCCAACAACAGGAGGTTAAGGAGTTTGTACTTCGCAACAAGGAGGTATTCTCTGAGCTGCCGGGACAAACATCTGGGGTAGAGCATGACATTATTACCCCGCCCGGTGAAAGGGTGAAGTTAAAACCCTATCGGATCCCAGAGGCCCGACGGGAGGCAATACGGGAGGAAGTACAGAGAATGCTGAACTTAGGGGTGATAGAGGAGTCCCAAAGTGATTGGTCTAGTCCCATTGTGTTGGTGCCTAAACCGGATGGGAGCTGGCGATTTTGTAACGATTTTCGTCAGTTGAACAAAGTTACAAAATTTGACACCTACCCCATGCCACGTATAGATGAGTTGATCGACCGGCTGGGAACAGCCCGATACATGACGACTCTTGACCTCACAAAAGGGTATTGGCAAATCCCCCTGGCCAAGTCGGCCAAAGAGAAAACCGCATTTGTAACCCCAGACGGGGCGTTCCAATATAAAAGAATGCCGTTCGGGTTACAGAATGCGCCGGCCACATTCCAGCGGAAAATGGACCAGATGCTGAGGCCCCATCGGAAGTATGCTGCGGCTTACCTGGATGACATAATTGTCCATAGCACAGATTGGGCCTCACATCTGCCAAAAGTGCAAGCAGTCCTGGACTCTGTTCGGGAAGCAGGGTTTACGGCTAACCCCAAGAAGTGTACCATTGGGCAGGAGGAGGCCAAATATCTTGGGTACACCATTGGGAGGGGAGTAATAAAACCCCAACTCAACAAAGTCGAGGCCATCCAGAGTTGGCCACGTCCCAACAGCAAGAAGCAGGTACGAGCCTTTCTGGGAATCGCTGGGTATTATCGGCGATTCATTCCCCACTTTGCTTCTAAGGCTGTGCCCCTAACCAACCTGACGAAGGGGAAAGGGTCGGTCATGATTAAATGGACCCCCGAGGCTGAGGCAGCATTCCAATTCTTGAAACAAGCCTTATGTAGCCAGCCAGTGTTGTACTCACCCGACTTCTCTAGAGACTTTGTCGTACAAAGTGATGCGTCAGATGTGGGGTTAGGAGCAGTATTGTCCCAGGTCTGGAACGGGGAAGAGCACCCAGTCATTTACCTCAGCAGGAAGTTGAAGTCCCATGAGGTAAATTACGCCACCGTTGAAAAGGAGTGTTTAGCGGTGAAGTGGGCTCTAGATTCCCTTCGGTACTACCTGCTAGGTAGGCACTTTGACATGGTTACGGATCACGCTCCGTTAAAGTGGATGGCTCAAAACAAGGAAACAAATAGAAGAGTGAATAGGTGGTTCCTGGCCCTCCAGGAATTCAACTTCACAGTAAAGCATCGCCCTGGCGTTCAAATGGGGAATGTGGATGCTTTGTCTCGAGTACATGAATGCCTGATTGCTGGTGTTCCAACCCCGAGGTTAAAACAAGAGGGGGGGGTATGTGACAGCAGGAAGGTAAAGTCACCTGGTTGCATCCAGGGGGGTAGATATATTTCGCCCAGATTCAGGCTTTACGCTGACTTATACAGCTAGGTGGAGAGTTGTATAAGCCCAGCTGAGACTAGTGGGCTCATTGATGACTCATACCTCTAGGGAGAGGGCTGGGCGTCGTGCAGACAGGGAGTTGATGAGGCCAGCTGAAGCTTGTCAGCTCATTTAGGCCTCTATAAAAAACTCCCAGATTCATTAGATGTTAGCTCATGCCTGGAACCAGACCTGTGTGGACTGTCTAGGGAGAGTGAACCCCTGTGCGGTGAGACAAAGCCTGTGTGGCTATTTGCTTGGACATTTAAAACCAGGGACTTAGGGACTAGGACAACACTAGGCTGATCCCAGTTGTTAGTTAGGAAACCTGTATGTTTAGTCAGAGGTCAAGTTGACCAGGATTTATTTTGTTTATGTTTCTTTTGCTTTGCTGTGTTTTGTCACTGTAAATAGAAAATAAACCGCACCTTTTTGATTTTGAAAACCACAACCTCCGTTTGCTGGGCCTGTTTTGTGTGGGGAGCCCATCCCGGGGGTCACACACACCCGCTGCCGAGCTAACCCCCTCACAATATATATATATATATGTAGCGGCCTCACCCTCTCTCCAACTTCTTCATCTGTTACACACCAACTCATGTCTAGGGGTTTCTGAGTTGTGAGAGTGAGATGCGCCACGGCCCATGTCCTCCCCATTACAATAGGGAGGTGAAGGCCACTTCCTGATGTTTCCTCGGGCCAATGTGTTCTGCGAATGTACCGAGTCTGTACTTACAAGCTCACCAGCCTCCCCTCTGCTTCCAGTAACTGGAGTTCACACACCGGAGAAAGGTCCAACACTTGTTTATTTGGCACTCCAATAGCAAAGCACGATAAACAGTTCTTTTAACAGCAGACTGGTTGGGACCTATAACCTTGCCAACGGTGGGATGAGCAGATCAAGGCACTTCCTAACGTTTCAGTTCTATGCCACTATACTATGACCAGCGGCGCCTAAGCCAATCCGGCTGTTACAGAACAGGAAGGATGGGGTCTCTTCCAGCAACCCCTATGAACAGCAATGGAGCCCTCTTCGATGCGCTGTGGCCCCTATCAGGGGGATGTGTCCTCCCAAGAGAGTTCCCAGAGGCCCACTGTCACCGGGTTGGTGCTGCTCCGGGTCTCCAGTGGGTAACCTCCCCGGCCTCCTCACCTCAGGTACGAGTCCCTCCGCTCAGGGACCCTCGGACGGTCCACCCTAGCGGGACCCAGTCGAAGGTACTGGGCCCCAGGCCTCCTCGATAGTACCTCACCCCAGGCTAAAGGTGCCTGGGATGGACGCCAACATGACTCCGGACCAGGCCATGGGCACCTAGACCAGACTCCTGGATCTCCCGCACCCAGGCCTAAGGGCCCTGGGTGCAGACCGCAACCCTCCTCCTCCGAGGACCTCCTTCTCCGCAAGAACCTCGTGGCAAGGGCGTCTCCCCCTTTTATCTCCTCCCATCAATGGCCCGGCGGGTTCCCCGCCCCAGCCATACCATCTCCGGGAAGAGACCAAACAGGGAGCACTGCAGGGGATGATTCTACCTGAAGCCTGTGGGTACTACGCCACCCACAGGCAAAGGAGAATATTACATCCTCCAATCCTCCACGAAACAAAAAGGGGTCTGAATCCTAACACAATTATACACCTGGGTCACACTATTGCCCAGGTGTATCCCATCAATTTGAGGACCCCGCTACACACTCCCCCCTGTAATTTGACGCTGGTCCCCAGCGTCAGGTGCACACCCATGCCTCCCATAAAGTGGTGACATGGAGTGAAACCCCTGAAGCAATTCCTCTAAAAAATTTTCCCAAGTGCCAAGACCTGCTCAGGGAATGGGGAACATATAAAACAACTTATGTCATAAAACATTTTTAACATCTGCATAATCACAACCCCTCTCCCACACTGTCTAAGAGCCACCCACTCTCAATGGTCTTGATTGACGATTCTCCTGCAGGGGAAAGAAAAAACAACATCCTAACATAATTTTGTGTCATTTGGGATGAGTGGGCCCGTCAGCCGAGAGACCCACTCACTCCAACAAGCAAGGTGATGTGTGGGTGAAATATTTTCAAACATTTGTTGCGCAACACTGCCACCTGGTGACAACGCCGCGGTCATGACGCTCAACGAATCTTCGTTCTTCCAGCTTTCCCTACTCTGCCACTATTCCCAAATGTCCTTGCCTTTGGCACATGAAGAAAAGGGGAAACACGAAAACACAACAGTCCCCAAGTCTCCAACGAGAAAAAGAAAAGCCCAAACAAAAACAAAAGCAGGGCACAGTCCTGCGTGTCTGGGAATGGCTCTTCCAGAAAGTTCAAGTGCACAAAAGAAATAAACAGGAGTTCTTTTCTCCTATAAGTAAAACTTTGGATCCGGCAGGTACAGGGGTTTCAGGTGTTTGTCAAATGCCTCTATCGAATACTCGACATCTTCTCCGCAGTCAGACAGCGACTCTAGGTCGGAGGTGTCATACATCTCCGCAGGCAGATATCTACCCGTGGACACAGAATCATCTTCCCTGGGGGGTTCCACCTCCAATGGGCCCCCGACACCTCCAACCACCACCACAGTCCCAGCCCCTGGCTCACCTGACCCTTGTAGAAGACTGGGATGTCCGGGACTTCCATCTCGACCGGCGCCATCCAGGCCAGGCAAGCAGCGGGGTGAAGCTCGACCACGTCCATAGGATGCCTGTACTAGGCCAACTTTCCTCTTCGGTGGTGGAAGCAGGGAACTTGTGGCGACCGAGGCAGCATCCTCGGATTTTTCTCTGTTGGGCAGTCCATCGCCCTGGTCAGCGCGCACAGGAACCTCGACAAAGGCCTTGATCTCCCCTTCCGGAGTAGCGGTACCCGTGAGGTGGTTGAGGCGAAGAGCCCGGGGTCTTGCTGTGGACGACTCAACCTCAAAAAGGAATTCTCTGCACTCCTCACATCGGCCGAATGGCTTCAGGGTGACCACCAGTCCCGAGCAGCCGGGACAGATCACACCGAGGGCCTCCGTGTCTCTGCAGGTTGTGAGGGGGTTAACTCGGTAGCGGGTGTGTGTGACCCCCTGGTTGGGCTCCCCACACAAAAACAGGGCCAGCAGACGGAGGTTGTGGTTTTCAAAATCAAAAGGTGCGGTTTATTTCTCTATGTACAGTGACAAAACACAGCAAAGCCAAAAAGAAACAAACAAAATAAATCCTGGTCAGTTTGACCTCTGACTAAACATGCAGGTTTCCTAAACTAACAACTGGGATCAGCCTGGTGCTGTCCTAGTCCCTAAGTCCCTGGTTTAGTAAAAGTCCAAACAAATAGCCACACAGGCTTTGCCTCACCGCACAGGGGTTCACTCTCCCTAGACAGTCCACACAGGTCTGGTTCCAGGCATGAGCTAACACCTAATGAATCTGGGAGTTTTTATAGAGGCCTTAAACGAACTGACAGGCTTCAGCTGGTCTCATCAACTCCCTGCCTCACGACGCCCAGCACTCTCCCTAGAGGTATGAGTCATTCATGAGCCCACTAGCCTCAGCTGGGCTTCATCAACTCCCTAGTTGTATAAGTCGGCATAAAGCCTGAATCTGGGAGAAATATATCTACCCCCCTGGATGCAACCAGGTGACTTTACCTTCCTGCTGTCACATACCCCCCCCCCCTCTTGTTTTAACCTTGGGGTTGGAACACCAGCAATCAGGCATTCATGTACTCGAGACAAAGCATCCACATTCCCCATTTGAACGCCAGGGCGATGCTTTACTGTGAAGTTGAATTCCTGGAGGGCCAGGAACCACCTATTCACTCTTCTATTTGTCTCCTTGTTTTGAGCCATCCACTTTAACGGAGCGTGATCCGTAACCATGTCAAAGTGCCTACCTAGCAGATAGTACCGAAGGGAATCTAGAGCCCACTTCACCGCTAAACACTCCTTTTCAACCGTGGCGTAATTTACCTCATGGGACTTCAACTTCCTGCTGAGGTAAATGACTGGGTGCTCTTCCCCGTTCCAGACCTGGGACAATACTGCTCCTAACCCCACATCTGACGCATCACTTTGTACGACAAAGTCTTTAGAGAAGTCGGGTGAGTACAACACTGGCTGGCTACATAAGGCTTGTTTCAAGAATTGGAATGCTGCCTCAGCCTCGGGGGTCCATTTAATCATGACCGACCCTTTCCCTTTCGTCAGGTTGGTTAGGGGCACAGCCTTAGAAGCAAAGTGGGGAATGAAGCGCCGATAATAACCCGCGATTCCCAGAAAGGCTCGTACCTGCTTCTTGCTGTTGGGACGTGGCCAACTCTGGATGGCCTCGACTTTGTTGAGTTGGGGTTTTATTACTCCCCTGCCAATGGTGTACCCAAGATATTTGGCCTCCTCCTGCCCAATGGTACACTTCTTGGGGTTAGCCGTAAACCCCGCTTCCCGAACAGAGTCCAGGACTGCTTGCACTTTTGGCAGATGTGAGGCCCAATCTGTGCTATGGACAATTACGTCATCCAGGTAAGCCGCAGCATACTTCCGATGGGGCCTCAGCATCTGGTCCATTTTCCGCTGGAATGTGGCCGGCGCATTCTGTAACCCGAACGGCATTCTCTTATATTGGAACGCCCCGTCTGGGGTTACAAATGCGGTTTTCTCTTTGGCCGACTTGGCCAGGGGAATTTGCCAATACCCTTTTGTGAGGTCAAGAGTCGTCATGTATCGGGCTGTTCCCAGCCGGTCGATCAACTCATCTATACGTGGCATGGGGTAGGTGTCAAATTTTGTAACTTTGTTCAACTGACGAAAATCGTTACAAAATCGCCAGCTCCCATCCGGTTTAGGCACCAACACAATGGGACTAGACCAATCACTTTGGGACTCCTCTATCACCCCTAAGTTCAGCATTTTCTGTACTTCCTCCCGTATTGCCTCCCGTCGGGCCTCTGGGATCCGATAGGGTTTTAACTTCACCCTTTCACCGGGCGGGGTAATAATATCATGCTCTACCCCAGATGTTTGTCCCGGCAGCTCAGAGAACACCTCCTTGTTGCGAAGCACAAACTCCTTAACCTCCTGTTGTTGGGGTTGTGACAAGGTGGCTGCTATTCCAACCTCCGGAATCACGCAACCAGTTTGAGCTGGTGACCAAGTTTCTGCGACTAGGGACTCTCTATCCCTCCAGGCTTTCAACAGATTAACGTGATATATCTGTTCGGGCTTTCGCCTTCCTGGTTGTCTGACCTTGTAATTCACTTCGCTCACTTTTTCCATTATCTCGTAGGGGCCTTGCCATTTGGCAAGGAATTTACTTTCAACCGTAGGGACAAGTACCAATATCCTATCCCCCGGGGAAAAGGTACGGGTCTTTGCTCCACGGTTGTACACTCTCTGCTGTGCCAACTGCGCTTGGGCCAAATGTTCCTTCACGATGGGCATTACCTGTGCAATTCGATCTTGCATCAGGGCGACATGCTCAATCACACTCCTGTGGGGAGAACTCTCACTTTCCCAAGTTTCCTTGGCAATATCCAACAGCCCTCTTGGGTGTCTCCCATACAGTAACTCAAAGGGGGAGAATCCCGTAGAGGATTGGGGCACCTCCCTAATAGCAAACATCAAATAAGGAAGTAGACAGTCCCAATCCTTTCCATCTCTATCCACCACTTTCTTCAACATTTGTTTTAGGGTTTTGTTGAATCTTTCAACCAGCCCATCGGTTTGGGGGTGATACACAGATGTACGCAATTGCGTCACTTTGAACAATTTACACAGCTCTTTCATAACCCGGGACATAAAGGGTGTACCTTGGTCCGTAAGCAGTTCTTTACAAATACCCACCCGGCTAAAAACAAGAGATAGCTCTTTGGCTATGGTTTTGGCCGAGGTATTTCTGAGAGGGATCGCTTCTGGATAACGGGTGGCATAGTCCATTATAACCAATATGTACTGGTGCCCCCTAGCGGACTTGATTATAGGACCTACCAAATCCATTGCGATTCTCTCAAACGGGACCTCAATGATGGGTAGAGGGACCAGCGGGCTACGGAAATGTGGCATCGGGGCCGACCTCTGACACACAGGGCAGGAGGAACAATAATTTTCTATGTCCTTCATCACCCCAGGCCAATAGAATCTCTGTAATACCCTCTCTCGGGTTTTCTCTGTCCCCAGATGACCTCCAAGAATGTGCCCATGGGCCAACTCCAACACCAACTTCCTGTAAGGTTTGGGCACCACCAGCTGCTCAACGGTTTCTTCTGCCCTTTTTGCCACCCGATACAGTAGGTCCTTCTCTACGCTGAAGTATGGGTAAGTGCAGGTATTATCTGGGTTCACTAACTCGCCATCTATTTCCACTACGTTTTCCCGTGCCTTTATTAGGGCGGGGTCTTTTAACTGTTCTGTGGCAAAATTTTCCCTGTGAACCTCCAGATCAGAAAACTCCACAGATGGTAGGTTTTCGTCTGAGGAGGTGGGCTCCTCTCCAGTTTCTTGAGTCTCCCCTGCCAATACTGACAAGGGAAATTCTGGAGAGTCCTCACCACTCTCAGAGGAGTTCTGGCTATCACATTCCTGGTACATAGGGGCACCAGTGGGGGGCTCAGGATCATCCCACAGTTCCCAGAACTTCGGAAAATCCCTTCCCATAATGGCATCATGCGGTAATTGAGATACTAACCCCACTGGATGAGAGAGGGTACCTTTGGGGGTCTCGAAACACACTGTAGTCACTGGATACTCTCGGGTGTCCCCATGCACACAAATAACAGCTACCTTGCTATTCCCAGAGACCTCTGTTTTAACTAATTCAGCCTTTATCAGGGTCACAAGGCTACCTGAATCCAGTAATACCACAACATTTCTACCATTAATACACATTTTGCATAAATGTTTCTCAGTTCCCCGAATGGCAGTGCATGCGACTGTCGCACACAGCGACTGACGTCTGTCCATCAGAAAGTCACATTGCATGGGTTCCTCCACAACCGGGCAATTTGCTGCAATATGTCCCGCTTGCCGGCAGCGGTAGCAAACGATCCTTCTTGCGGCCTCTTGAGCCGCTGATTTCCCAGGCTGTTCTCGCCAAACTTGGGGTAGAGCTCCCACCCTCTCACTCTCTCCACCCTCACCCCTTGGAATCCTCTTATCCGCCCCTGGGGATGGTCTGGTCTTAGGGTGGAAAGTCCGAGAGTCTCTGGAAGAGGCCGTCAGGTTCTCTGTAGCCAAGTATCTCTCTACACGATCCACAAGTTTACCGGCCGTTTCTGGGTCTCCATGGCTTACCCACTTTTGAATGGCGGTAGGAAGAGCTCTCAAGAAACGATCCATCACAACACGTTCCACAATCTCCGGTGCGGACAAAGTCTCTGGCTGTAGCCACTTCCTGCTCAGGTGAATGAGATCATACATTTGAGACCTGGGGGGTTTTCCAAGCTGGAAAGTCCAGTTATGCACACGCTGAGCCCGGACAGCCAGGGTGACACCCAGCCTTGCCAATATTTCAGCTTTTAGCATCACATAGTCTTTTGCTTGGTTAGGCTCTAGGTCATAGTAAGCCTTCTGCGATTCACCAGTTAACAGAGGAGCCACCAGTCCAGCCCACTGCTCCTCAGGCCACTTTTCTCTTTCAGCAGTCCTTTCAAATGTGGTCAAAAATACCTCTGGATCATCCTCTCCAGTCATTTTTGTCAATAAACGACTCACCCCAAAGGACGCGGTATTAGTGGGACGGCTTTCCTCACTGGTCTGCGGACGTTGCTGCATTACTGCTTCCATTTGTTGTAGTCTCTGCTCTTGCTTCTGTAACAGGTCTATGAAGCGGGCCTCAGATTGCTGCTGGGCTTGTTGATGAGCTTGCTGCTGGGCTGCAAGGCTCCTTTGCAAACCTGCATTTGTCTGCTGTTGATTGGCATTTGCTAGAGCCAGCTGTTTCAGTATCTCCTCCATGCTGGCTTAAAAAAAACTGCCACTGGTTCTCCACCAACTGTGAGGGGGTTAACTCGGTAGCGGGTGTGTGTGACCCCCTGGTTGGGCTCCCCACACAAAAACAGGGCCAGCAGACGGAGGTTGTGGTTTTCAAAATCAAAAGGTGCGGTTTATTTCTCTATGTACAGTGACAAAACACAGCAAAGCCAAAAAGAAACAAACAAAATAAATCCTGGTCAGTTTGACCTCTGACTAAACATGCAGGTTTCCTAAACTAACAACTGGGATCAGCCTGGTGCTGTCCTAGTCCCTAAGTCCCTGGTTTAGTAAAAGTCCAAACAAATAGCCACACAGGCTTTGCCTCACCGCACAGGGGTTCACTCTCCCTAGACAGTCCACACAGGTCTGGTTCCAGGCATGAGCTAACACCTAATGAATCTGGGAGTTTTTATAGAGGCCTTAAACGAACTGACAGGCTTCAGCTGGTCTCATCAACTCCCTGCCTCACGACGCCCAGCACTCTCCCTAGAGGTATGAGTCATTCATGAGCCCACTAGCCTCAGCTGGGCTTCATCAACTCCCTAGTTGTATAAGTCGGCATAAAGCCTGAATCTGGGAGAAATATATCTACCCCCCTGGATGCAACCAGGTGACTTTACCTTCCTGCTGTCACAAGGTGTACAGAGCCAACCGCCCTCGGGGCCTAAGTCTTATCCCCGTGTCTGTGATGGGGGCAGCAAAGGAAGTCATTCTCGTGGGGTGAGGAACCATAATCCACGGGGCACTTGAGGTCATCCCGACTGTCTGCTGCTCCATCATGCACTGACCCCGCGCCGGAGTCTCCACGTGTATCCCCACACTTGGCCAGACTCCTCCCATGAGCTGTACATTTTCGCGGGCTTCCTCTTGACTCCGCCCACGAACGATGTCGCCATGGGGTGCCTCGTGGCGCAGTGCGTTAACAGTCCCCACGTGCAGTACGTCACACGGCTGGACCTCTCCCTTTTTCCGCTCCTCCGCATGGGCCTTTCCCGTGTTAGGGTCATTTCCACAACTCCGAGCAGGGACGCACTTTGGCCAGTAATTTGGCTGATCTGCTCGGAACTCCTCTGGGCAGCAAAGTTCAAATGTAGACATTCTCAAGTCCATCTTTAGAACACACTGTATCCCGGACTCACGAGCCCCCACGTGTAGCGGCCTCACCCTCTCTCCAACTTCTTCATCTGTTACACACCAACTCATGTCTAGGGGTTTCTGAGTTGTGAGAGTGAGATGCGCCACGGCCCATGTCCTCCCCATTACAATAGGGAGGTGAAGGCCACTTCCTGATGTTTCCTCGGGCCAATGTGTTCTGCGAATGTACCGAGTCTGTACTTACAAGCTCACCAGCCTCCCCTCTGCTTCCAGTAACTGGAGTTCACACACCGGAGAAAGGTCCAACACTTGTTTATTTGGCACTCCAATAGCAAAGCACGATAAACAGTTCTTTTAACAGCAGACTGGTTGGGACCTATAACCTTGCCAACGGTGGGATGAGCAGATCAAGGCACTTCCTAACGTTTCAGTTCTATGCCACTATACTATGACCAGCGGCGCCTAAGCCAATCCGGCTGTTACAGAACAGGAAGGATGGGGTCTCTTCCAGCAACCCCTATGAACAGCAATGGAGCCCTCTTCGATGCGCTGTGGCCCCTATCAGGGGGATGTGTCCTCCCAAGAGAGTTCCCAGAGGCCCACTGTCACCGGGTTGGTGCTGCTCCGGGTCTCCAGTGGGTAACCTCCCCGGCCTCCTCACCTCAGGTACGAGTCCCTCCGCTCAGGGACCCTCGGACAGTCCACCCTAGCGGGACCCAGTCGAAGGTACTGGGCCCCAGGCCTCCTCGATAGTACCTCACCCCAGGCTAAAGGTGCCTGGGATGGACGCCAACATGACTCCGGACCAGGCCATGGGCACCTGGACCAGACTCCTGGATCTCCCGCACCCAGGCCTAAGGGCCCTGGGTGCAGACCGCAACCCTCCTCCTCCGAGGACCTCCTTCTCCGCAAGAACCTCGTGGCAAGGGCGTCTCCCCCTTTTATCCCCTCCCATCAATGGCCCGGCGGGTTCCCCGCCCCAGCCATACCATCTCCGGGAAGAGACCAAACAGGGAGCACTGCAGGGGATGATTCTACCTGAAGCCTGTGGGTACTACGCCACCCACAGGCAAAGGAGAATATTACATCCTCCAATCCTCCACGAAACAAAAAGGGGTCTGAATCCTAACACAATTATACACCTGGGTCACACTATTGCCCAGGTGTATCCCATCAATTTGAGGACCCCGCTACACATATATATATATATATATATACCGTATTTATCGGCGTATAACACGCACTTTTTTCCCCTGAAAATCAGGGGGAAATCGTGGGTGCGTGTTATACGCCGATACTGACATCCCTGAGCTGTCTCCGCTGACTGTGAGCGGAGCGGGGCGAAATACACATAGCCGAATGTACTCGGCTATACTCGGCTTTTCTCGGCTCCGCTCACAGTCACGCCCAGTCCCGCCATTGGACCTGTGTTATGTCCATCATAGGGCGGGACTCGGCGTGACTGTGAGCGGAGCCGAGAAAAGCCGAGTATAGCCGAGTACACTCGGCTATGTGTATCTCGGCGGCGGCTCCGCCCAGTCCCTGCGTCCCCTGCGTCCCCTGCATCCCCGGCGTTCTCGGCGGCGTCCGCACAGTCTCGGCGCCAATTTTAAAATGATGCACAGCGACACTGGGGCAAGGCTGCACGGCGACACTGGGGCAAGGCTGCACGGCGACTCTGGGGCAAGGCTGCACGGCGACTCTGGGGCAAGGCTGAAATGGACTCTGGGGCAAGGCTGCAATGGACACTGACAAGGCTGCACTGTGACAAGGCTGCAATGGACACTGACAAGGCTGCACTGTGACAAGGCTGCAATGGACACTGACAAGGCTGCACTGTGACAAGGCTGCAATGGACACTGACAAGGCTGCACTGTGACAAGGCTGCAATGGACACTGACAAGGCTGCATTTAAATGTAAGTTATTTTTCCTTTAAACTTCCCTGCTAAAAGTTTTTTTCCCTAAAATTTCCTCCTAAACTTGGGGTGCGTGTTATACGCCGGTGCGTGTTATACGCCGATAAATACGGTATATATTTATTTATTTAGCTGATGAAAAAGACATAAGTTAATTATTGCAGTCGGATGCATAACAAAAATTTTAAATAAATAAAACGATATTCAAATTTTGCAAACGTTTTGAAAAATTGGAAACCAAAATGTATACATTTTCCAATATAATGGCTTACCTTTACTGACGAAGAAAATTTAAAATATTAAACCCTGGGAGAAAAAAAAAAAAAAATACTTACCTTACACCCTGGATTCAAGTGTGCACAAAGTGGTGGTGATGTCACTCTGCCTTCTCACCTGGAAAATCCGAGGATCACAAATCTTCACAGCTCAGGAATGCATTGTTGCGAAATTTGTGATCCTCCGCTTTTCCAGGTTTCCAGGAGAATGCCTGCCAAAAATAAAGATATGTTTTCCTTTTTCCCCTAATGTTTACTTTTTTTTTTATTATTATTATTATTATTTTTTTAATTTTAATTGGTTGGAGAGAGTCCTAGGCAATAAGCAAACCTTTCATTTTTTAAGCAAGGTCCACTTTAAGCTGGATAAGCAATCCTTCTGTTAGGAACATATTTGTCAGTACAGGAAATAATCAGAGCCAGGAGGCTGCAAACATTGTTAAAAACAGGAATTATCCTTGGTAAAGGTAATCTATCCTGCTGGCACCTTTTCAGATACCGTTGGGACAAATACAGATTTTTTTATACTTTACAGCGTTGGCTATTCATAAAAAAAAATGTATTTCATAATGTAATGGTAACAATACAACATATTTAAAGGGAATGTATCATGTTTGCCTGTCTTTATGTATTTTCTTTGCTATACTCAAGGCTATCTTTTAAAATTATGTATATATGAAATATTACAAATTGATATTTAATATTTACCACCTGCTACCACAAAGTGGTGAGTACAAGGCAAAGGAGGCACCTAAGCACTTTTTTTTTCTAACTGCTGTGCTGTAAATCGTGAATAGATCTGCACATTACACAGCTGAATGACTCAGAGAAGAGACTCTCCTCATTCCTCTCAGACCCATTTGAATCTTCAATCTGCAGAAGCAATCGGACAGTAATAAACTAATGCTGGGCTTTCTAATGCCGCGTACACACGACCATTTTTCTCGTCGGGAAAAATGAAATTTTTTGTCTTTGACGAGAAAAACGACCGTGTGTGGGCTTTTGGTCATTTTTCCAGACGAGAAAAACGGCATTAATCACGACGAGAAAAATTAGAACATGCTCTAATTTTTCTCGTCGTGATTCACGCCATTTTTTTCCGCGGCAGTTTTCCCATAGGGAAACACTGCCGGGGAGCCTACATACGGTCGTTTTTCTCGACCAAGAGAAAAAATGACGGGAAAAACGGCCATGTGTGGGGGAACAAGCCGTTGCTCGTTTTTCCCGTCGATTTTCTCGACGGTGTTTTCACCGTCGAGAAAATCGATCGTGTGTACGCGGCATTAGAAAGTCCAGCATGCCCTCTAAATACTTTATTATGGACATACACTGTATGGCATGTTCATTTGTGAATAAGGATGTAATAAAGAAAACAATTATATAAAACATTAGTTTAAAAATATATCAACTAGCAATAATAAAAAAAAACAAAAACTGACTTGTAGTTGTGTGGATTTTAAACTTATCTGCTAATTTTAGGGTTGTCCCGATACCGATACTAGTATCGGTATCGGGACCGATACCAAGCATTTGCGCGAGTACTTGTACTCGCGCAAATGCTCCCGATGCCCAGTCCGATACTTTTTTTTTTCTCAGAGCGGGGGGTGGAGAGCAGGGCGGAGACCGGGGCGGAGAGTGTGCGGCGGGGGGTGGAGAGTGTGCGGCGGGGGGCGGAGAGCGGGACGGAGAGCAGGGCGGAGAGCGTGGCGGGGGGCGGAGACCAGGGCCGAGAGCGGGACGGAGAGTGTCCGGCGGGGGGCGGAGACCAGGGCGGAGAGCAGGGCGGGGGGCGGAGACCAAGACGGAGAGCGTGGCAGAGACCAGAGCGGAGAGCAGAGCGAGTCTTCAGGTGGGTAAGTAAAATTAATCTGATCAAATTGCCTTGCCTGTCTGCTGCTCAAATGCTACCTGTTCCCCCTTCACCTCCATGCCGCTGTGCCCCCTTCACTTCCATGCCGCTGTTCCCCCTTCACCTCCATGCCGCCGTCCCCCTCCGTGCTGCCGCCCCCTCCGTGCCCCTCCTCCACCCCCTCGGTATCTCAGGATGGAGAGCGGAGGTAGGAGCCGATAAATCCGGCTCCTTACTTGTCTGAATGTACCGAGTCATCACTGACTCTGTCCATTCACATAACTGAAACATCGTAAACTGTGTTTACAATGTTTCAGTTTATGAATGGAGAGGAGCCGCTGTCTTCTCTCCATTCATTTTCAGCGCAGCTGAGGCTGCTGAGAAAGGGACTGGGGAATATGTGTCCCTAGTCCCTTTCCCTGTCTCAAAGGGGAGATGTCAGAGGTCTGTTAAGACCCCTGATATCTCACCAAAGCCCCCCACAACAGGGCTGATAAAAAAAAAGAATAAAATAAAAATGAATTGTAAAAAAAAGAAAAGAAAAGAAAACACACACACTGACACTGTCCACCCCCCCCCCCCAATCCCCTTAAAAAAATAAAGCATTGTAAAAAATAAATAAATAAAAAAAATAGTAAAAAAAAAAAAAAAAATAGTAAAAAAAAAAAAAATACTGACACATGAGATTAAAAAAAAGTATCGGTATTCGGTATCGGCGAGTACTTGAAAAAAAGTATCGGTACTTGTACTCGGTCTTAAAAAAGTGGTATCGGGACAACCCTAGCTAATTTGAAACAGGAATTGCAGATACTTTTGATTTCCATGCTAAAATGGAGTTTGAAGCATTGACTGTGTCCAACTATGCATCAGACTTGAAGCTGCTGGAATGAATCAGAAGAATTTAATAAGCTACAGTCATATTAAAAAAGTACAGTTGAACTTTGGATTACGAGAATAATCCATTCCATTCCAGGAGAATGCTCGTAATCCAAAGAACTCGCATACCAAAGCGAGTTTCCCCATTGAAGTCAATGGAAACGAAAATAATTTGTTCCGCATGGACTTCAATGGCATGCAATACTGTATGCGGCCAGAGTTGGGGGGGGGAGCGCCGTGTATTTCCGTGTCTTTCCGAGCATTGCCGAACGGTGCCGATCGGCTGCGATCGTCGCTGTTTGGCTCTGCTTGGCTCCTGTGCCCCCGCACCTCAGGCCAAATGTGGTACTGCAGCCCCTATTAGGTTGAATTCTGCTCGTCAGACAACACTCGCAAACCGAGTCAAAATTTTTTAAAACAAAGTTGCTCGCAAATCAAAACGCTCGTTAACCGCATTATTCTTAAACCGAGGTTCCACTGTATATCACTCATACAAGGAAAGTTTCAGCCTTTGCACTGAAGGTAGCATACTGTTACAGTACTTGCAGGATCCCTGCTGGGTCTTCAAGCATTCCTCGCAGGAGTCCTGCTGAGTCTTCCAGGACTCCTCACAGAATCACGGATATCTAGGTTTTTCCAGGACCTCCGCATCTTCAAAATTTCCCAATTTCGATGCTGGGTATGTCCACTGACCACAAGGAGCAAGATTTTGAAGTGACTACAGCTGCTTTATCACCGGACACCAGCTACATGAGAGGAGCTAAAAGGAGCTAAAACCTGAATACTCTGTTCCCTTCCACTGCCTCGACCTGACTATTCTCTCCCCTGCCAAGACCCCTGCCTGGACTAACTACTCTCTCCCCTGCCACCTGCCAAGACCCCTGCCTTGACCTGAATACACTCTCCCCTGCCACTTGCCAAGACCCCTGCCTAGAACTATCTACACTCTCCCCTACAATCCTGTCAAGACCCTTGCCTTGACCTGACTACTCTCCCCCCTGCCACCTGCCAAGAGTCCTGCCCCAACCTGACTACTTTCCTCCCTGCCACCTGCCAAGGTGCCTGCCTTGACTTGCCTAATCTCCCCTCTGCCACTTGCCAAGACCCCTGCCTTGACATGACTACACTTTCCCCTGCCAAGACTTATTCCTCAACCTGACTACACTTCCTAAGACCCCTTCCTGGAACTAACTACTCTCTCCCCTGTCACCTGCCAAGACTTCTGCCTTGACCTGACTACTCTCTCCCCTGCCACTTGCCAAGACCCCTGCCTGGAACTAACTACTCTCTCCTATGCCACCTACCAAGACCCCTGCCTTGACCCAACTACTCTCTCCCCTGCCAGCTGTTAAGACCCCTGCCTGGAACTAACTACTATCTCCCCTGCCACCTACCAAGACCCCTGCCCCTACCTGACTTCTCTCCCACCTGCCAAGACCCCTGCCTTAACCAGACTACTCTCTTCCCTGCCACCTGCCAATACCCCTGCCTGGGCCTGACTACTCTCCCCTGCCAGCTGCCAAGACCTCTGCCTAGACCTGACTACTCTCCCCCCTGTCACCTGTCAAGACCTCTGCCTGGAACTAACTACTCTCTCCCCTACCATCTACCAAGAACCCCTGCCTCTACCTGACTTCTCTCCCACCTGCCAATTACTAAGACCCCTGCCTCGACCTGACTATGCTCTCCCCTGCCATCTGCCAATTCCCCTGCTTGGACCTGACTACTCTCTCCCCTGCAACCTGCCAAACCCCCTGCCTAGACCTGACGACTCTCTCCCCTGCCACCTGCCAAGACCCCTGCCTGGACCTGACTACTCTTTCACCCGCTGCTATCCTCAACCTCTGCCTGGACCTGAGTACCCTCCTGCCTGCTGAATGCCAAGACATCTGCCTGACCTGACCACTCTCTTGTCTACAGCCCTCTAACCCTCTAACCCTTCTCAGCATCTTAGTCCTTCTGTTCTTGCCACTCCTCTGGTGGGGCTATCCAGAGGGCCACAACCAGGTGCTAGTTGTAGCATAGAAAAGCATGACCACTATGGTTCCCAGCCATCTCCACCATCATGAGCTCTGGTGAAAACCAACTGCCACCTGGACTCCACACCTTATAAGAGCCTGCGGAACCTGCCAAGATGCACCATAACAGGCCCTCAGGATTGCCTGGCTGATAACCACAAACAGGTGAAAGACAAGTCTATACTCATGAGCAACAGAGCACAGAGCCAAAAAGTGATAATCAAGAGAGTCCAGGCTGAGTGCACTAGGCGGCAAAGAAGTGAATCTGGAAAGACAAGGAACCATGGTTAACAACACAAAACACACAAGGCAGCTAAGACTGTAAAGGGGACACAGACAGCAAGTAAGAGAATTTCTTTGTGCTAAGCAGGAAGCACACCAGTAGTCATGGTGTGAGACAATACATAGTACTGACCAAACAATACATGCAGCTGGAGACAAGGCCAATACAAGCTGGAGCTCAGAAACTAAAGTCACATGGGACTAATTTAGACAAAGGCAGGGGCAATGTTTCACACACCTTATACAGGAATAGCAAAGCTATGCATACCAAAGGGGCTACTGGGAAATCAAAAACAGTTGTGCAAAGGTGGAGAGAGCATAGTGTAGGGTTTCTCTGCAGAGTAAGTACAACGACAGGCTTAAAGGAAATTAAAAAAAAAAGCTGCCATTTATTTTCCAAAAACTCTCTAATTGCCTGGCTGTCTTGCTGATTCTATTGCTTTAAGACTCGAATATGCTGACCTGTAACAAATACTGTATGCAGATAAGGACTTCTGACTTTCTAGATTTCTTAGAAGTAAAAAAAAAAAGTCTCAAGTGTAGGATGACAGCCAGTCAAATAGCATTTTCAAAGGATGGTCAGCAAAGGTAGCCACTACTTTTCTAATATGGTAGGTTTACCTTAAAGAAGACGATGCAGCTATTGAAACAGTAGAGTAAAAAATAGAAGTAAAAATAACAGATACTGGATTCCAGCCCCTGCTGAATGAAATTAAATGTGTAAGCAGTTGAGTAGGTGGTCTGAATAGAAGAAAAAAAAATATTAAAGGAATTTTGCCTGTAGATACAATTCAAATAAAAAAGTGAAACAATAAAATTATTTTATTTTTTATTTTTTATACCAACATATTATATTAAAAAAAAACAACCAAAAGAAAATATGATAAGTGGACCTTTTTACACTACAAATCAATATAGTAATAGAATTGTATACTATGAGGTGTATTTAAAAAAAAACAAAAAATTTCAAAACTATCCGTCCTTTGAAATTGCATATACATTCCTTCTATGCTTCTAAGCTATTTTCTCACCTGGTCAAATTATATTTATTCAGAAAAAAAGTGAATCAAGAAAATACTGCATTATTGTCACTAGATGGAGCTTAAAGCCTCATACACACGATACGATTTTCTGACGGGAATTGTGTTTTGACAGACTGTTGGCCTAAAATCTGACATCCATCGGCAATTGTTGTCGGTTTTTACGCGGACAAATGTTGGATGGCAGGCTTTAAAATTTTCCGCGGACAACGGTCTGTTGTCTGACTTTACGATCGTGTGTACACAGGTCCGTCAGACAAAAGTCCAAAAGTACAAACACGCATGCTCGGAATCAATGCTCACCATAACACAAGATTAGCAGAAGATGCCCAAAGGGTGGTGCTAAAGAGCTGAAAAAACACGTAGTATGTCACTACGTTCGCGTTTGTTGGCCGACAATTGTGTGCCGTTTGTATGCAAAACAAGTTCCTGGCCAACGCCCTTCGGACAAAAGTCAGACGATTTGTCTGCGGAAAATCCAATCGTGTGTACGAGGCTTAAGGATCTTACTTATCTCCTGTGGCCCTTAGCTCCATCTAGTGGCCATAATGCAGTATTTCCCTGATTCATTAAGACTATCATGAATGAATAACATTCACCTGGAGAGAAAATAGCCTAGTAACATTAGATTTTCGTCCATTTGCACGGAACTAATATACATGCAGTTTCACAGGAGGACTAGCTCTACAATTTTTTTCTTTACATATGTACATATATATATATATATATATATATAGCTAAAACTGAACTCCAGGCAATTTACAAAGATTTACATGGCTGTGCAGGGGCAGGGAAGTGGTGGGTTGGGGGGGGGGGGGGCATGATCATTCTTTGCTGCAGAGAAAATTGGACAAAGAGTACATGTGTACCCTGGGACTTTTAAGGCTGTGTTCAATAGAGATAGAAAAATATTAAAATTGTTTAAATGTTTATTGAAAACAGTACAAAACACACAAGCATTAGAATAAAATGACCATCCATACTAAATATATGGCTACCAAGCCATATTTGTGAAAAGCTGCCGTAAAGTCAATTGACTAGTTTCGCTCGGATGAGCTTCTTCAGGAGTTTAATTGACATTTAGAGCAGATCACACTACAGAAATAGAATACAAAAATACAGTAAACAAGCAGAATGGTTATATGGCAAGTTAGTTTGGTTTAGATGAAATCTAAACACATACATGTCAAAAGGGAGAGTTCATAGATATGAAAACTCCTAAATAAATTACAAACGTATTGAATAAGATATCATAGCAATCGTTATTGGATAATAGTCATGATCTGAGCTAGAAAAAACTCACCCTGGCTTTCAGTCCTGGCCCAGCAGAGACAGGAGGTCAGAAAAACAAATTGAATGCACGGCAGTCCCAAAATGTATCATACACCCAGTCCTCCAAAACAGCAGTCAGCCCAGCAATAGAAGCCATAGACGGAAAAAGGCAGTATAGATCTTAACCTACAAATTGGTATAGGAAGAAATATTAATGGAAGAGGTAGTTTAGCCCATTGAAGGGTCCAATGAAAATAATAATGAAACAATGTAAGGCATCAAAAAAATGGAGCCCGGATTCTAGAATCATACCTGTCTGAACAGGTCACATAAAAATATGAGGAGTATGCCAATTTATCAATGGCCACTGGATTAGGAACACAGGGGATCGAAATCGTTGGTGTGAACTGTTAAGTATCCTGGAGAATGTAATGCTGGTAGCAGCAGATGCCAATGTCGGCAATTATCAAAAATGGGGTGCTGACAAGCTGTAAGACATAAAGAAAAAAGGGATGGATTAAGGAGTGAAATGAACAAAAGGACAGGTCCAAAGAAGCGGCCACAATAGGTCTGGGACCACTCTGGGAGACTTAGCTATCAAGGGCATATAATGGACAAACAGGCTGGAGAGACAGCAACTGCCTCTCACGCACTTTTATACCGACTATCGCGGCGGCGTCTGACATCACCGCCGCGACGTGGACGATCAGAATCCCGACTGGTGCGCATACGTGAGCCTCAGAGAAAGAGGACAGCATGATGTGGGTCAAAGTGCCGGAGGGAGTGGCCCGACACACGTTCGGTGACGTGGGCGGCGCCGCTCTGCCGGCAACAGAGGCCAACAGCGCCATCTTGGATAAGGGAAAGGCCACTGATGGAGAAGGGCTAACGACCACAAACATATGACACAAAGTCAATGTTGGAGATGGAACCAAAGGGGCTAAAAAAGACCAAGAAGAATGAGATGGGGCTGCTTAAAGCAACAGTGGGCAAACTAGTAGGGGCACATAAACGACTGGGCGATTGGCATAACGCCCCAATCATAAAGGGCCCCCGGGCGTCCGTATGGCTTCATGAGAGGAATGACCAAAGTTTGGATAGACTGGGTGATGGGAAAAATGCCTGAAACAATGAGAACACATAAAGAGAGTCATGAATTGATAATTCACTTGTTGAGCAATATACAGAGATCTATGATATGATCTTTGTGGCTTCCTGAAAAGTTATTTTGTCAGCTAATAAAATCGTAAGGTAAATTGCTGACAGAAAAAGAGAGGGGCCAAAACTGAGGGTTGAGATACTTCCAGAACAGATCGTGAACATAGATAGTACATCAATGAAAGCAGGCAATATAAAACATCAAATTGATAGCGAGAAAAATTCAAGCATTGATATATACACACTAAATTAAATAATTGTACAGAAGGTACAAAAATACATATACGTGAAGAAATTATAAGAAAGTAAAAAAGGGAGCAACACAGAATGAAAATAATGAATGAAGTAAAATAAAAATGAGAATGAAAAATGGAATATAGAAAATAAACACTGAAATGGGAAATACAAAGTGGGATGGACTGGATAAATAAACAGGATTGAAATCATAGAAAGGGTTTGAAACTAAATGCATAATTTAAACCTGGATATTTGAGAGCAGAAAGTTGGTAAATCCATCTGGCTTCTTCCATGTGGGCCTCTTCCATCATTTTGATAGCACCACCATGCACTTTTCGGCCCTTGAACATGAGATTATGGGGGAGATTATGATAAGATCCTGCTACAGAAAAAGGCCAGATGGATTTACCAACTTTCTGCTCTCAAATATCCAGGTTTAAAATATGCATTTAGTTTCAAACCCTTTCTATGATTTCAATCCTGTTTATTTATCCAGTCCATCCCACTTTGCATTTACCATTTCAGTGTTTATTTTCTATTTTCCATTCTCATTTCTATTTTATTTCATTCATTATTTTCATTCTGTTGCTCCCTTTTTTATTTTCTTATAATTTCTTCGCGTATATGTATTTTTGTACCTTCTGTACAATTATTTAATTTAGTGTGTATATATCAATGCTTGAATTTTTCTCGATATCAATTTGATGTTTTCTATTGCCTGCTTTCATTGATGTACTATCTATGTTCACGATCTTTTGGCCCCTCTCTTTTTCTGTCAGCAATTTACCTTACGATTTTATTAGCTGACAAAATAACTTTTCAGGAAGCCACAAAGATCATATCATAGATCTCTGTATATTGCTCAACAAGTGAATTATCAATTCATGACTCTCTTTATGTGTTCTCATTGTTTCAGGCATTTTTCCCATCACCCAGTCTATCCAAACTTTGGTCAGTCCTCTCATGAAGCCATACGGATGCCCGGGGGCCCTTTATGATTGGGGCGTTATGCCAACTACCCAGTCGTTTATGTGCCCCTACTAGTTTGCCCACTGTTGCTTTAAGCAGCCCCATCTCATTCTTCTTGGTCTTTTTTAGCCCCTTTGGTTCCATCTCCAACATTGACTTTGTATCATATGTTTGTGGTCGTTAGCCCTTCTCCATCAGTGGCCTTTCCCTTACCCAAGATGGCGCTGTTGGCCTCTGTTGCCGGCGGAGCGGCGCCGCCCACGTCACCGAATGTGTGTCGAGCCACTCCCTCCGGCACTTTGACCCACATCATGCTGTCCTCTTTCTCTGAGGCTCACGCATGCGCACCAGTCGGGATTCTGATCGTCCGCGTCGTGGCGGTGATTTCAGACGCCGCCGCGATGGTCCCAGACCTATTGTGGCCACTTCTTTGGACCTGTCCTTTTGTTAATTTCACTCCTTAATCCATCCCTTTTTACTTTATGTCTTTTACAGCTTGTCAGCACCCCTTTTTTGATAATTGCCGACATTGGCATCTGCTGCTACCAGCATTACATTCTCCAGGATACTTAACAGTTCACACCAACGATTTCGATCCCCTGTGTTCCTAATCCAGTGGCCATTGATAAATTGGCATACTCCTCATATTTTTATGTGACCTGTTCAGACAGGTATGATTCTAGAATCCGGGCTCCATTTTCTTGATGCCTTACATTGTTTCATTATTATTTTCATTGGACCCTTCAATGGGCTAAACTACCTCTTCCATTAATATTTCTTCCTATACCAATTTGTAGGTTAAGATCTATACTGCCTTTTTCCGTCTATGGCTTCTATTGCTGGGCTGACTGCTGTTTTGGAGGACTGGGTGTATGATACATTTTGGGACTGCCGTGCATTCAATTAGTTTTTCTGACCTCCTGTCTCTGCTGGGCCAGGACTGAAAGCCAGGGTGAGTTTTTTCTAGCTCAGATCATGACTATTATCCAATAACGATTGCTATGATATCTTATTCAATACGTTTGTAATTTATTTAGGAGTTTTCATATCTATGAACACTCCCTTTTGCATGTATAGCCTCGTACACACGACCGAGTTTCTCGTCCAAAACCGGCAAGAAAAGTGCCGCGTGAGCTTTTTTGTCGAGAAAACCGTTCGTGTGTATGGTTTTACGACGAGAAAATTGCCGTGAATCTCGACGAGAAAATAGAGAACCTGCTCTCTATTTTCTCGTCAGGATTCCAGATTTCCTCGTCGTGTTTCTCGTCGGCCTGTTTTGTGACGAGAAAATGGTTCGTGTGTATGCTTTTACGACTCTTCCAAAAGCGCGCATGCTCACAAGCAACTATGAGACGGGAGTGCATCTTCTGGTAAAACAAGCCTTCGTAATGGAGATAGCACATTCATCACGCTCAAAATTTTTGCATCGTTTAAATGTTGTGCATTGAAATCTTCGTTAGAATGTGACATTAATCCAAACGAATGAACTTCTTTTGCTGCTGATATTCACACAGAGTTATGACTATCTTTTTTTAACCTTTTTCATGCTGCTCTTAAGAAGATTTATGTGTATTATATCGTGCAAGTTTTTAGGAATATTTAAAAATTAGTTATTTTTCTAACTGATGTTAATTGTAATTTCGCAATGTTTTGGTAGTGATCTCCCATTGAATCTTTTAATATATATGATTTAAATTTACACACTTTTTTGGGAAACACGATTTAGTTATTTTTTTGGGGGGTTGTTATCTGTCCCTTTTTTTGTCAGTCAAATGTATCTGCTTACTCCAAAGCTAGATTTTACATTTTTACAAATACACATAGTCAAGTATGAACTTAAAGAAAAATAACATTTATTCATGTTTGAACTAAAATAAAGAGAAGGCAGCGCTGGAGAAGCTGCTGCCATTTGTGCATCCCAGGGACCCCAGAGCACACAGCAACCCTGTGTGGACACTAAAATTGGGAGCTTGAGAAGGCCAACATTTCTGAACACAATCTGATGCTGGCCTCCCAGAGGTCAGGAACAGCAGCAGGTGATATATATGTCCCAAGTGTGTGGTACTACAACAGGCTGCCTTCTGTCCGACCACAATGAAGCAAGGCCATCACTTCCTCGTCTTCCTGGCAACCTTCCCTGCAACCTTTCCTGAAGCCTTCCCTGCAGCCTTCCTTCTTCGTTTGGCTGGAGGCTGGGCCACTGGAGGGGTACTCCTGTCAGGAGGAGGAGGAGGTGGAGGAGAAGGGGGTGGCGCAGAAGAACAAGGTGGAGGTGGAGGAGAAGGGGGTGGGGCGGAAGAACAAGGTGGAGGTGGAGGAGAAGGGGGTGGGGCGGAAGAACAAGGTGGAGGTGGAGGAGGGGGTGGGGCGGAAGAACAAGGTGGAGGTGGAGGAGAAGGGGGTGGGGCGGAAGAAGAATGTGGAGGTGGAGGAGGAGGTTGAGGTTGGGACAGTTGTGCCACCTCACAAATGGCGGTATTGGGGGTAATTTTTTCCATCACCCCCTTGTTGAGCAAGGTGATGAGCAGGGGCTCGCATAGGAGGCATTGCTCCATGCTCATCACCTTGAACTTTGCCTCCACTAGGCCGGCAATGGCCTCTTCAGGGGATGTGGGCTCTTTGAGGGTGGCATGGGCCTCTTTAATAAGGGCCATTGCTGCCTCACTGGTGGTCCTGTCCCTCCTGCCTCTTTTGGGAAGCCGGATGGGAGGCACCTGGGATCTGGTGCTTCTCCTTTGCCCTGCCACCTCCTGCCTGCCACTGGGCCCTGCCACCTCCTGGCTGCCACTGGGCCCTGCCACCTCCTGGCTGCCACTGGGCCCTGCCACCTCCTGGCTGCCACTGGGCCCTTCCTACTCCTGCCTGACAGTTTCCAGACCCTCCTCCTGGCTGATTTCATCCTGTGTATGAAAAAGGGACATAGTTTAATATGTTGGTTTAATCTTTGCATCAAACTTTATAAACATGATTGAAGCAATTAGAATGTAAATCCAGAAATCATTTTTTATAATTTACACCTACATCAGATTGACTATTTAGCACCCAATTAAGTGCAGACTAATGTCTAGAGATCTTGATTTCACTTGTGGAACCCAAAATATTGTATGTTTCTCATCTTGACATATTTGTCAAACATTAATTTTATCCCAATACATTTTCATTTAATACTATACCTGGCTCCAGATGGCCAAATCAGGATCATCCAGGATGGCTGCCTCCTCTTGCTCCAGAGAAGGCTCAGGTTGGCTGCAGGGAAGTCTGGGGGGAAGAGTGGAGAGTGATGGCCTTGGCTCAATGTGGTCATCCAGGAAGGACATCCTGCTGTAGTACCACAAAACCGGGACATAAACATCATCTGCTGCTGATCCTGACCTCTGAGAAGCCAGCACCTTAGAGCGTTCAGTCCTGTAGGTGCCTCTCAAGCTCCCAATTTTAGTGTCCACTTGTTTTGCTGTGGCTGTGGGCACCTTGGTCTGCACAAATGGGAGCAGCTTCTCCAGCGCTGCTTTTCTCACCCCTCTTTTTTTATGGATGGGGTTTTTCGTCTCCCACAGAGCCGGCAGCTCCCTTACCCGGTCAATAAATTCCGCCAGGAACTCTTTGTCGCTAATAAAGACATTCATATTGTATCTGCAAGTTTAAGAAATAATATATAACTAATGTGAGGCAAACAGTCTAACTTCCTTAACATCGTAGTCACCATATATATCCTACAACATTCTCAAAACAGTATAGGCCAACAATTTGAACAAGTCACAAAATCACATACCTTCGTTCGCACGTCCGTCACTTGAACTCCTCTCTCTGCACACCGAACGTACTATAGTCACATGTGTGTTTGCTATATACACACCACGCATGCGTCAAAATTCGAACACGTCGCTCCGCATACGTCGGCCGCCCATGACGTTCTAACTAACATCTTTTCCCCGCCCCTTCTCTTTCGGCGCGCAGACAGATATGGCGGAGTTACAGCAGGTGTCTGATAATTCCGCAACTAACGAGGAGGAGACAAGCCCGGAGACCGAGGAAACGTCACGATCAAGGAGGAGATTCAAGGCATCGAATATGTCTTTTGCGGAGATGGTGGACATCTTGCTCAAGTCTGATTATGACGCAAAGCATGGGCCGTATAGCAAACCAAATAGAAGGAAGGCCAAAATCCTCACTAAAGTCGTGAAGAGTCTGAAGACGAATTTCGGAGTGAAACGCTCAAATGAGCAGCTCAGAAAGAGGTGGTCAGACCTCAAACTGAGGGAGCCAGAGCAGTTAAGGAGCATTAAGAGAATGCTCGCTAAAAGTAAGTAAAATGTACACTTTTATGCTATTAATCCTTTTCTAAACTGACATGTTGCTGTTTTTTTTTGTTTTTCTTATTGGACTCCCTTCCAAAATGTTATATTTTGAACTTGGTTGGGCACAGTAATCGTTCGTAACGTTACAGACACTTCGTTCGGCCACTAGCCGCTGTTTTGGATTATTTTACAGCCACAAAAGTAATTAGACATCTGCCATTTTTTGTGAAATTTGGGGCACAAAGTTTTAGGCTAGATGATGTGTTTGTAAAGAGAATGAAATGCAAACTTTTGTCAGTGTAAAGGAGAGGACACTCAGCAGCTGCTTCCACATCTGTACTTTGGAGCACTATAGTGTGGGCCACCAGACCCGCCTTTATTGGGTGTCCCACACAGGTGCTTCAGTGAATTTTTGTGTTGCCTACATGTCTAAAAAATGACAGACAAAGGTGAATACTAAACATATTCTTGGTCAGAAATAATGCATTCATCTTTAACTTCCGCCCAAACACACACTTGTACCCCACTTCCAAGCAATTTAGCCTGTTTTTTTGTTTAACATAGAGAATTTCTGTGTGATAACTCTACCTTTTGTTTGATTCTCATAGGGGAGAGAAGACTGGGAGGAGGACACTCCAGGGAGCACAAGAACCCCACAGCTTCACAATAACCCCAAACTCCGAAAGACCCACAAACGAAGGATGTAGAGGAAGTTGAGGTGGAGGAAGGAGAAGTGCAGGAAGGAGAGGTGGATGACGTTGTGGAACTGGTCACCACAACAGGTCAGTATCTGTCACCACAGCTTCAGGTAAGAGAGGTAGGCCTGCAGAGTTATAATACCTTTTTATTTTGTTTTTAGGGGATGTGAATGTTGGGGTGAAGGATAGTACAGGTTTCTCTGCTGACAGTGCCCTCCGCCTCATCCAGCAAGTGATGGAATGTAGCACGGAACTGGACAAAACTAAAGAAAGAATACATGTGATGGATCAAACATTTAAAGACATTCTCAATGTTTTGGGGAGAATTCAATAAGGCATCCCAACCCCCTTTTTTCTCATGTTTGTTCTTCAACTTTTAAAAAACTTTTTGACAATCAAACCAGCCAAAAATTGAATATGCACACAGTGTGTCAACATGTGCTATCTGCCATCAGGGGATATCCATGTACGTCTTTTGGGGGTGCAACCCCTTCCTCGTATCTAAAGTAGGTGAACTGAGGAAGGGGTTGCACCCCCAAAACACGTCCATTGATCACCCCTGATGGCAGATAGCACACGTTGACAATAGGGATCAGGAGTCTAAAATCCCTATAGGAAAATAATCCCAATTGTGTGCATATTCAATTTTTGGCTGGGCAAGGGGTGGCAGGACCCCATATCAGGACGGGCACATAGAGACATATAGTTTGTGTAAGTGAATGTCTCAGATTGCTCCGAGGTATCCAATTTTGTAATTTTTGGATTGCAACTGTTGTTTTTGTATTTTCCTAAGAAAACAATTGCCGGTTTGTGGCCAGGCAAACAAAAAATGTAAAAATAAAAAAAAAAAGTGTGTGAATTTGCACATAGTAAAAGATTTGAACACAAACAACGTGTAGCTTCTTTTTCTAATACGCTCTAACCTTATTTGGTAAATTTTTTAAGGTTACATAGTGAAATGGTTGGTATTTACTAAAGGAAAATACACTTGGCACTACAAATGCACTAAGACAAACTAGGAGACAGGAAACCAAGAAAAGGTAGAAGTTTAAACAAGATTTTTATTTGGATCGTTAGACAGCAATCTTTAGACATAGCCTGGCATAGGAATTGCCCCCTACCCGTGAAATAGTCCATGTATTTGTCCCGAACCTCACAGGCATTTTGGGGGGGCAAGCCAGCACGGGCAGATTCCAGGCCTGGCAGGGGATTATCAGGGGAAAGTCCAGCCTCTGGCAAAACTGAGGCCATATATGAATTCGATTTGCGGCAAAGAAAATTGTGTAGCACACAGCAGCATAACACTACATAGTTTATTTTGTAGTCCGCCAAGTGGATGGGAGTCCTAAAAAGGCGGAACCGGCTGGCCATTATGCCGAAGGCATTTTCAACGACTCTTCGGCCCCTGGCCAGCCGGTAATTGAACACCCTCTTCTCTGGGGTCAGGGTCCTCTGTGGAAATGGCCTCATAAGATGTGGTCCGAGCCCGAAGGCTTCATCAGCCAAAAAAACAAAGGGGAGTCCTTCAATATTCCCTGCATCCGGTGGCAATGCAAGGTCGTCACTCTGGAGACGGAGGGCAAACTCCGTCTGGATGAAGGATCCCCCATTGGACATCCGGCCATTCTTCCCTACATCAACATAGAGGAATTCATACCGTGCTGACACCACCGCCATCAGCACAATGCTATGAAACCCCTTGTAGTTGTAGTAGTAGGACCCAGAACGGGGTGGCGGCACGATGCGGACGTGCTTCCCGTCTATAGCACCACCGCAGTTGGGGAAGTCCCACCGCATGGCAAACTCTGATGCCACAGTCTGCCATTCCTGTGGCATGGAAGGAAGCTGTGGAGTCAAACAAGATGAAAAAATATTAGAATACACAAATCAAACATTACAAGTATATTCTAAGAAAATACATTAGAGGCCAACATCAAGCAAAGTCTACGTTTATTAAGGTGTTTTAAATAAGTATAATGGAAGGCTCATGTATCATATTCATCACCCCCTATGATGGTCCATTAATAAATTATAATGGGGAGGGGGGGGGAGATGTGTTTGGCCACAGGATAGCATTGCAGTGGTGGTGCGTCCAGAGTGGGCGCTGGAGCACTGCCCCCTCTCTCCTGTGCCCGTCACTCAGAACAATACATAGGTTTATGCCTTGCATTAACCTATGTATTGTCTATGCCGCCCACTATTCAGGTGGATGGCCCCCTGTTAAGCGACCGACATATGAAGAACTGCGGCATTTATGGGCTTAAAATTGCATATCAGAAACAGTAAGGAAAATTGTCTTGCACATTACAGCCTGAGGGATGTAATTGGCTGCAGAAAAGTTAAATAGGGGACGCAGGGGGGGGCATTCCTTGGGTAAACACTGACAGGCTTCTCTGCCAATCATGTTCACCAAGTCTGTTTAATGGTAACATGATTGGCTGATGCAACATCAAGGGAAGGAGAAGACATCAAGGACAGAAGAAGGATGGCGCTGACCACAAGAAGGTAAGTGCAGGGCTGGGGGGGAACTGGCTGCATTGGAGGGGACAAAATGGCTGCATTAGAGGGAACAAAATGGCTGCATTGGAGGGGACAAAATGGCTGCATTGGAGGGGACAAATGGGGGCGTTTAATAGGCACCAGAGCAAAAAAGGAGGAAGTTTATTTCCTAAATTGGGGTTTGAACCCCCAAACATTTGGAGCAACAGGCGCCCCTGCTGGAAAGGTTAGTGAAGGGAAATATGCATGGAGGAGAAAAAAGGGGCAATCTAAAGCTTCCAGCATGCATGGGGACAAAGGGGACATTCTCAGCATATTACAATCATGGTAATTAGGGAAGGATGAAAGAAATACAATACATTAGCATACATGTAATACATAAAATGTGATGTTAAGGGAGAAAACTTACCCTAATATAGTCCTCCTGCAGGACTTGTATAATGGCAGAACAGGTGTCTGGGATTATGAGGCCCAGAGCCTGGGGGGAGATGCCTGTCGTGAACTTCAAGTCCTGAAGACTTCTCCCTGTCGCCAGGTACCGTAAGGTGGCGATGAGCCTCTGCTCAGCACTGATGGCTTCCCGCATAACGGTGTCCTTCCTGGTAATATAGGGGGACACCAAAGCCAACAGTTCCTGAAAAACGGGGTCAGACATCCGCAGAAAATTCCTGTAGTCCTCAGGATTATTCTCGACGATCTCCCGCAGCAGAGGCATGTGGCAGAATTGGTCCCGCTGGAGCAACCAATTCTTGGTCCATGAACTCCTCCTCACACCATTCATGGACTGGTCTTGGTCCAAAACAAGCAGACCAACACCAAGCGCACGCACAGCACGAACTCGACGACGAGAACGTCCAGGCGACATGGCTAGGAAACGGTCGTCTTATCAGAACGTACAGAACAGAACGCACTTTAGAACAGCAAGGCCTATGAATAACGAACTGAAAAACAGAAACGAACAGGCAAGAACACACTGTAAAACAGATACGACCTGCCTAGACGCCCTGAAAGTCAAGATACGAACCCACAAGCACAAACTGAACCGCAGAAAACGATCTGAAAAGTACGAAGACTGAAAAGCGCGAATCGTCTCTTCCCAAACTTTTACTTCACACGCGGTAACACGAGATCAGCAAAAGCAGCCCAAGGGGTGGCGAAAGATCTTCCCCTTTATAGTGCCGTCGTACGTGATGGACGTGACCGCGGAGAACAACGAGGAAATTGGGAAATGTCAGTGTGTACGCATGGAAAGCTTGACGAGAAAATCGACAAGCTTAACAAGAATCTCGTCGAAAAAAACGACGTGTTTTTTACGACGAGAAACTCGGTTGTGTGTACGAGGCTTAAGAGTTTAGATTTCATCTAAACCAAACTAACTTGCCATATAACCATTCTGCTTGTTTACTGTATTTCTGTATTCTATTTCTGTAGTGTGATCTGCTCTAAACGTCAATTAAACTCCTGAAGAAGCTTATTCGAGCGAAACTAGTCGAGTGACTTTACGGCAGCTTTTCACAAATATGGCTTGGTAGCCATATATTTAGTATGGATGGTCATTTTATTCTAATGCTTATGTGTTTTCAATAAACATTTAAACAATTTTAATATTTTTCTATCTCTATTGAACACTGCCTTAAAAGTCCCAGGGTACACATGTACTCTTTGTCCAATTTTCTCTGTTTCTTTAAATGGGATGGGGTGTTCTTGATTTGATCGAGTCTGCCCTTTTCACATTCTCTGCTGCAATTAAGAAACACTTACAGGTCTTCTCCCCAAACCCCCTGCGTGATGTGATGGAAAAGCAGTGGACAGATGAACTCATCTCTCTGCTGTCTCCTCCTATCAGCATGCTCCTTGCACCTAATTAGCTTCATGTGTTGCTTCTCCCTTTCCCTCTCTGATCTCTTCTGTACAGTAGACTGCAAGAAGCTGATACAATTTCATATTCAGGTATTTACGTTACTTGAATTTATTAAATACATTTATTTATGTATTAACAATTACAGGGATGGGTGGATTTGTGTCTTTTTTATTTCTTCTGACTTTAAAGTAAAGCTGTGATGTAATGCTCGATCTGTATAGAAAATGCACCATAAGTATCATCATACAAAGAATGACCAGCAAAAAAATAAAAAATAAAATAACAACGCACTTTCTTTTTTAACTAGTGCTAGTTTAAAATTAAATAGTGTTACTGCAGATAAAAAGTGTGCATTTTATTCTGCAATGTGTCCTGTTTAAAATGACACTAAAATTATGATTCATTCTGGTACAAAGCATTGCAAAGTTGTTGTTTTTTTCAAAAATGAAATAAAGTGTTTGTTTGTTTAAATTTTGCACTTTTAAAAATGTGAAATGTGTAAATATATGTTAAATGTGTAAAAATATTAATGAGAAAAAAAACAAACAACAATTTTGAATGATATTGTTAATAAAAAAATAAAAAAAAAACAAAAAAAAAAAACAGGAAAATAATAATTGAAAGGGGAAGAAGAATAAAAAGTTGTTAAGGGATGATTAGAAACTAAGGGTTAATAAGGGGTTAAACAGAGAAACAATGTATTAAAAAAAGGTTTGCTTGTCAGATTGCTTTAACTGACTCATCTGCAGATTGAAGTTCATCACTTTGATTCGTAGATGAATGAACAGAATGATATAAAAGTAACAATATGTAACATTGTATCTTTCTGTAGGGTCCAAGTGTTATTGACAGCTGCCGACCTTCTCTGTGTACATAGCAGTAGGGCCTTGATTAATCAGAGCCAAATTTCTGTGTACTAGGAGGGGGGAGTAGGGCAGAAGGAGTTTACATGCTACACATGCAATGTGTACAGTGATGACCTTTTTTTTGGGCGTGTGTAGCACACCCAAAGTCTGCAACTACTTAAAGTGGAGTTCCACCCAGAAAAACAACTACATCCCGGCACAAGCAGAACACTATCACCAAGTTAAATAGCCACATCAAAAAAAATAATTATAGTTTAAATACCTTAGATTTTAGTTTTTAGCTGTCACTTCCGGGCTTTCCCTCCCGCGGGAGTAGGCGTTCCTACTCCTTTCCCCGGCGCCGCGATGTCTCCTGGGAGCACAGAGTCATGTTTCCCAGGAGACAATACAGAACGCTGCTGTTCTATCGTGCTGGTTCTGCTATCAGATAGGTTCCGGGATGGTCTGCGCAGGAGCAATTGAATCAGACGGAAATCCCCGAGTCTGAACAGTTCGTCAGCTGGGGATGCTGCTCGTCGCTCATTGGATAAACACACCGCTCGTTCGTTATATACAGCCAATGCTTTTCTCATAGGGGCGGTGTTCTATCGATACAGCTACTCGCCGTAAACACTGCAGGCGCTTCCAGGAAATGATTGCTTGTGGGCTTCACAATGCCCACAAGCAAAATGGGAACTGTCAGGAAGCGATTTTAAAAGTTCTTATTTGCCATGAAAACGGACAGGGGGTATTTGAAGACACCAAACAAGTGAGTTTAACCTTGTATTGTGAAACCCAATTGAATGCACCAAAAAAAAAAAAAAAAAAAAATCGCCGCAGAACCTCCGCTTTAATTTGGGAAGTAGTTTGTAGCAGCCTGCGAGTAGACTATGTTCTGTTAAACTGTTACAATTGTCATAATTTGTAACTGTTTGCATCATATTTTGGAAGTCAAGTAAAGACACCTCTTGCATTATACCACCTCTTTTTTTGGGCTTCATTAGGCCAAAGAACAGCCCATAGAACTTAAAAGGGGATGAAGATTTAGCAAGCAGCCAGCCTGGGGTAGGATCGATGGTGGTCAGGTGGCAGAGGCTTTAAGAGAGATGACCCATAGGGTCAAGACATCTCTCTTGGGCAGCTGGCTCTCTCTTGGACAGCAGGCTACTGTAATTGGTCCTCAGTTGTGTTGCAGAGCTCGGCCTATAGACCCACCTGGAAGCACGATATAGTGAGGCCCCGCAAGTGTCCAAAGTGATGTAAATGCCTTGCCTTACAATCTAAAGGTGCAGTGGACCGTGTGTGTGAAGAGAGCTGTTAAGGGGGCTTGGACTCTTCTTCTAAAATGCCTAAATTAACTGGAGCTACAGTAGTTCCATGCTTTGCAAGCTGGGTTGAAGTATATAATGCAGCCTATAGCGGTGGTTCTGCTCCCATGTAATGTCCCCTACACAAGTCTTGATCATGACTACCTCTGATTGCTAGATGGTGCTTACATTCTGCCTGCATGTCCTGTAAGGCTAGATATAAGCATGACCCCACCAGCCCCGTCAAATTGATGCTTGGGCTTAGTGATAGGCAACTTGAAGTATATGTGCACCTAATGAAAGCCAAAACATTTGTGTGTGTGTATATATATATATATATATATATATATATATATATATATATATATATATATATATCATTAAAAAATACTTTGTTTTCCTTTTTCTTATAAGTGATCACATGATCTCTGTTCTCAGCTGCATAGGGGGCTTAGTGAATGGCTCTGAAGGTTTGGTTGCTTCCTCCTGCATTCTGGAGGCTTCTTGAACATAGGAGGCTGGTGGAGTCAAATGGGCAGCTTAATTACTTATTATACTGCAGCCAATCTCAGGAGAGGTGTGCCCGTTCAGTGGCTGAGGAAAACATAAATAGTCTGGGGTCTGGAGCATGGGGCTGCTGCACTTTTTCTGTAATCTGCTGATGTTCATTGAGGTCCCAGCTATAGCAGAGCTGGGGGGGGGGGGGTCTATTCCCAAGCAATTTTACCTCAGGATCTGGGCAGGAGAGCTCAGGATCCTAATGACTGTGTTTTTCTATTATATTATAAATCCACCAAGATTCCCTCTTACTCAACTGCCTAATAAAATTCCCACCTCACCAGTGCCTTTTGACCCTTTCTAAACCTCAAAGCTGCAATTCTTTTGGGTCCCTATTATGGTGTTTTATGAAACACTTATGCGGCGTACACACGATCGTTTTTCATGCCATTTTTTAAACCAACGTTTTTCTCGTCGTTTTTTTTCATGTTTCCTCTCAAGCCTGTCTTGCGTACACATGATCATTTTAAAAAACGTTCAAGCAAAGCGCAGTGGCGTACAACACGTACGACGGCACTATAAAGGGGAAGTTCCGTTCGGATGGTGCCACCCTTCATGTTAGTAAAGTTTGTTGAGCGTCGATTCGCGCTTTTCAGCCTCCTGCTTTTCAGTCCGTTACAGCGTGACGAATGTGCTATCTCCATTACAAATGCTAGTTTTACCAGAACGTGCGCTCCCGTCTCATACTTTATTCTGAGCATGCGCGTTTTTTTTCACCTCGTCAAAGCATACACACCATCGTTTTTCACGTTGTTAAAAAAAACGACATGAAAAACGACGTGAAAAAATAGAGCATGTTCGAAATTTTTAATGCCCGTTTTTCACGTCGTTAAAAATGCTCTGGAGCATACACACGATCGTTTTTAATGCCCATTTTTAAAAATGGCATTTTTAACGGAATGAAAAACGATCGTGTGTATGGGGCATTAGAGACAATGTGCTTTAAAAAAATCCTTTCTTGATGTTGTATACATATTCTCTCGTGTGTGCACAGCTGTGTGGGCATCCGTCCAACATATTGATAACTGCAGGGACATTGAAGCATGTATACTACAGCTTCTGTGGAGCAAGAAACAAAAATCTTTCCCTGTTTGCTGTAAACTCTTGCTGTCAGGGAAATCCGTCCAACAGCGCCAATCAGCGCCCAATGCGCACGCGCGGCGGAATGATGCTTCGGCGCGTGCGCGGGACGGCGCTTCTACGTTCTCGGGTGCGCGCGCGCATGCGCGGCGGCGCACCAATAGGAATCCAGGCGGGCCTATTTAAAGAGACCCAGTTGCACTGACAAGTTGCTGGTTTGTCAGCTTTCCTGTATACCCAAGACTCTGGAAAACTATCTTGAAAATCTCCTTGTGACCCGGACTGGCTTGATTCCTCTGATCTCTCTCCTGGACCTGACCCTCGGCTTGTTATACGGACTTCTGCCTTCTCCTGTGTTTTGACCCTCAGCCTGTGACTCGGATCTGCTGCCTGTCTACAATCCTTGACCTCCTGCTTGTACCTTTGGACTTCCGCGTTTCCTTTGAACTCCTGCCTGGTTCCCGGTATTCTCTGGACTTGTTACCTTTTGCTGTGCTAGACCCCCAGCCGGGACTGTTACCTTTGCAATTGCAACCCGGACTCAACCTGCACCGGCTTCAATTGTCTCCTGCTGTTTGAACTTTACCAATCCGGCTAGTTCCTGCTTGAAGCCTGTTCTTCAGTCTACTCAGCACTACCGGACCGTCTACAAGTACCCACCACCTGCCGGTAGCCGGTGCCGCTTCTCGCCATCCACTCCCTGTCTCAACTCCAGGGGGTGGAGTGCGTCAAGTCGCAAAGGTGAACCACTCTCGGCATCTCGGCCTCGGTAAGTACATACCCTTACAGTACAAACCAGCCAGATGTCTGAGGCCGACAGGGTGCGTTCACCGTATGAGACCCTATGTCAGCAAGTCACCGCACTAACCGATGCGGTTCAGAAATTACAAGAAGGTTATGTCCAAATGGATGGCCGCTTTCAGCTACTTACTGGAGCTACAGGACCAGCATCACCAGCTGCCACCGCTGCCAATGTTGCCTCCACGTCTCAAAATCAGGCAAACCCCACCGTAGTAATGGCTACCCCTGAACCCAGGGTCCCCCTGCCTGAATGATTTTCTGGCATCCGTAAGAAATATCAGGCTTTCAAAAACGCATGTTCTCTTTACCTCGCCCTTCAACCCAGGACTTTCTCTTCGGAAGTGGTAAAGGTGGGGTTCGTCATCTCCCTTCTAACCGACGAACCTCAGGCCTGGGCCCATGGCCTGATGGAGCAAAGCAGCCCCATACTAGATTCCGTGGACACCTTCTTCGAGAGTATGGCGCAGCTGTATGACGATCCTCAGCGATCAGCCACAGCTGAGTCTGCTCTCCACAGTTTAACCCAGGGGAGAAGGCCGGTGGAGGACTACACGGCAGAATTCCGGAAATGGTCAGCTGACACTGGCTGGAATGAGACGGCCCTTAAATACCAATATCGCCAAGGACTGTCTGAGGCTCTTAAAGACAAGCTGGCCAGGATTGGTGTTCCAACTACTCTGGAAGATTTGATCCAGTCTGTCACTCAGCTTGACAGACGCCTGCGGGAGCGGCGTTCTGAGCGTTTCCAGACTACCCGTCCAAACTGGACTTTGCCCCGATCAGCTTCTGCCTATCCACCCATCCAAGTTCCTACAGCATCTTCTCCTCCCGAGCCTGAACCCATGCAGCTTGGTCTGGTTCGTCCTCCCCTTTCTCCTGAGGAAAAGCAGCGCAGGCGTCAGGCCAATCTGTGTCTTTACTGCGGGGGTACTGGCCATTTCCTTCGGAGCTGCCCAGTAAGACCTAGTAAGTGTACCCTCAAAGACACTTTGAACTACCAAGTTTCTGGCTTACCACAGACTTATGTTGTTCTTTCTATTTCTCTATAGCTACCAACAGGAGCAACCCGCCTACCGGCGATTATTGATTCAGGAGCCTGCAGCTTCTTTCTGGACTCTTCACTTGCTTCCCAACTTCACTTTCCTCTGCAAACCAAGGACCGTTATCTTCAGGTTCATCTGGCGGATGGATCCCTGCCTCGTTCAGGGGTAATTACGCAAGAAACAAAACCCATCCTTGCTATCACGGATTCAGGCCACCAAGAATACCTCCGATTTGACCTCATCCCATCTCCCATGTTCCCCATCATCCTGGGCCTCCCTTGGCTGCAAGCACATGAGCCTCATATAAACTGGGCCAAAAGGGAAGTTAACTTCACTTCTTCGTATTGTTCCCAACACTGTCTTTCCGCACTTCCAACTGTCTGTGCTACTTTAACCCCTCAACCGGATAACCTACCACATGTTCCATCAGCATACTTGGAATTCCAGGACGTCTTCGACAAACAGCAGGTCGACCGCCTACCACCACATCGTCCCTACGATTGTCCCATTGACCTTCTGCCTGGCTCCAAAATTCCATTCGGCCGCATCTTTCCCTTGTCCGAATCTGAGTTGAAGGCCCTCAAGTCTTACATTGAGGAAAATCTGGAAAAGAAATTCATTCGCCCCTCTTCTTCCCCAGCCGGTGCCGGAATCTTTTTCGTTGAAAAAAAAGACGGGACTCTGAGGCCCTGCATCGACTATAGGGAATTAAAATAAATTTACTATTAAAAATAGATACCCGCTTCCTCTCATCCCGGAGTTGTTCCAACGATTCCGATCAGCTCGGATCTTCTCTAAACTGGACCTTCGAGGGGCCTACAACCTCATCCAGATCAGGGCTGGAGACGAATGGAAGACGGCTTTTAGATCTAGGTTCGGTGATTTTGAATACTTGGTCATGCCATTCGGGCTTTGCAACGCCCCAGCTACTTTCCAGCACCTGGTCAATGACATTTTCCGTGAACACCTGGACGACTTCCTAGTAGTCTACTTAGACGATATTCTTATTTTTTCGTCCTCCCTTGAACTGCACTGAATCCATGTCATCAAGGTCCTCACTATTCTCCGAGAACATAGACTTTACCTCAAGGCCGAGAAATGTGACTTTGAGAAAACCACTGTGCAATTTCTGGGATTTATTATTTCTACCAATGGGGTCGCAATGGACCCGCAGAAAGTCAAAGCTATCCAGGAATGGCCAGCCCCAACAGACAAGAAAGGGGTACAACGGTTTATAGGTTTCGCCAACTTCTACAGGAGGTTCATTGTGGGGTTCTCCTCTATTGTGGCACCTATAACCCAACTGACACGCCAAGGCTACCGCTTTCACTGGTCACAGGAAGCTCAGGATGCCTTCGATAAACTAAAAAATGCATTCACATCGGCACCTGTATTGAAGCATCCAGATCCGCTACTGCCGTTTACTCTGGAAGTAGATGCCTCAGAGTCAGCCACTGGGGCCATCCTCTCTCAAAGGCAGGGCCCCAAATCCCTTCTTCATCCAGTAGCTTTTGCCTCTCATAAACTAACGTAATTATGACGTCGGAGACCGGGAACTATTAGCTATCAAATTCGCCCTGGAAGAATGACGATACCTTCTGGAGGGAGCCCCTCACCCTGTCATGATATTCACGGATCATAAAAATCTAGAATATCTGAGAACAGCAAAACGTCTTCGACCCAGACAAGCCCGATGGGCCCTCTTCTTCACCAGGTTTAACTTTCATATCTCTTATAGGCCCGGTTCCAAGAACGTGAAGGCGGATGCACTCTCTAGGATGTTTCCCGAGACCCCTCAAACAGAGGAACCAAGTACCATCCTATCAGCACAAAACTTTCTGCTCATCCCACAGGCTGATCTACTAACCTCCATAAAAGCTGCCTCTAAGCATTGTCCTGACCAAGTAACCCCTTCCCTGGAGAAGCGTAATGACTTGCTCTGGTCCCAAGGTAAAGTCTTCGTCCCTCTGGAAACAAGGCAACTGATTCTGAAAACTTTCCACGACCACAAACTAGCTGGACACTTTGGAGCCAAAAAAAACATGGAACTAATCTCTCGCTCCTTCTGGTGGCCTGGTTGGAGACAAGATTGCAAGTCCTATGTTGCCTCCTGTACCCGTTGCCAACGGAATAAGGGACCCAAAACCAAGAGTTGGGGACTACTCAAACCTTTGCCTATCCCTGAACGTCCGTGGGCAGATGTGTCCATGGACTTCATTGTAGATCTACCGCCCTCTGGAGGTTTTACCACGATTCTGGTCGTAATTGACCGCCTCTCCAAAATGGCACACTTCGTGCCCATGATCGGTACCCCCTCTGCTGCAGATACAGCCAAAGCCTTTTTTCAGGAGATAATCAGGCTCCATGGGGTGCCTAAGAGCATCACCTCTGACAGAGGCGTTCAATTCACGTCGAAATTCTGGAAGGAACTTTGCAAATCTTTAGAAGTCAAGATTTGCCTATCATCGGCATATCACCCCCAGAGCAACGGACAGACAGAGAGAACCAATCAAACCCTAGAACAATATCTCCGTTGTTTTTGCTCAGCCTCACAAGACGATTGGTCCTCCCTATTATCCTACGCTGAATTTGCATATAACAACTCGGTGCATTCAGCCACCAGTCAAACTCCTTTTTGGGCCAACTTTGGCTTCCATCCTTCCTTCCTCCCTGATGACATTCCGGAGAGCTCTGTTCCTGCTGTTCAAGATCGGATAGCCTTTGTTCAATCTAATTTTCTGACACTCCAGGAAATGATGCAAAACGCCCAGGAGTCTTACAAGAGACACTATGACAAGGGTAGGAAGGAAAATCCAGTCTTCAAAGTTGGGGAGGAAGTATGGCTCTCCACCACCAACCTCAAGTTGCCGATCCCTTCACGGAAATTGGGACCAAGATTCATAGGCCCTTTTAAAATCAAGCGAGTAATCAACCCTGTGGCCTTTGAATTGGCACTGCCCGACTCCTACAGGATACACCCGGTCTTCCACACGTCTCTGTTGAAACCGGTAGTCTCCAGCTCCTTCCCGGGAAGGGATGAGCCTCCTCCTCCACCTGTGGAGGTTGATGGTGAAAACGAGTATGTGGTGGAATCTATCTTGGGCTGCAGGAAAAAAGGCAGGCAATTACAGTATTTAATCAAATGGAAGGGGTATCCCCCAGAGGACAACTCTTGGGAACCATCTAGGAACCTACATGCTCCCCGTCTAATTAGAGTCTTTCATCAGGAACATCCCGAGTTGATGTCTAGTCTGGGCGTCCAGAGTCCGCCCCTAGGAGGGGGGCACTGTCAGGGAAATCCGTCCAACAGCGCCAATCAGCGCCCAATGCGCACGCGCGGCGGAATGATGCTTCGGCGCGTGCGCGGGACGGCGCTTCTACGTTCTCGGGTGCGCGCGCCGACACCAATAGGAATCCAGGCGGGCCTATTTAAAGAGACCCAGTTGCACTGACAAGTTGCTGGTTTGTCAGCTTTCCTGTATACCCAAGACTCTGGAAAACTATCTTGAAAATCTCCTTGTAACCCGGACTGGCTTGATTCCTCTGATCTCTCTCCTGGACCTGACCCTCAGCTTGTTATACGGACTTCTGCCTTCTCCTGTGTTTTGACCCTCGGCCTGTGACTCGGATCTGCTGCCTATCTACAATCCTTGACCTCCTGCTTGTACCTTTGGACTTCCGCGTTTCCTTTGAACTCCTGCCTGGTTCCCGGTATTCTCTGGACTTGTTACCTTTTGCTGTGCTAGACCCCCAGCCGGGACTGTTACCTTTGCAATTGCAACCCGGACTCAACCTGCACCGGCTTCAATTGTCTCCTGCTGTTTGAACTTTACCAATCCGGCTAGTTCCTGCTTGAAGCCTGTTCTTCAGTCTACTCAGCACTACCGGACCGTCTACAAGTACCCACCACCTGCCGGTAGCCGGTGCCGCTTCTCGCCATCCACTCCCTGTCTCAACTCCAGGGGGTGGAGTGCGTCAAGTCGCAAAGGTGAACCACTCTCGGCATCTCGGCCTCGGTAAGTACATACCCTTACACTTGCCTTCTCTTTAAATGATTTCCTATCTCCCTACATGCATTACACCTCCTGCAACAGGGCCAGATCTAGTCTAATGTGGGGGTGCAGTAAAAAATGTTAGGGGGCAGAGGATAGGAGGTCAGCAGGGCAGTGTATAGGTGGTCAGCAGGGCAGAGGAAAGGGGTCAGTAGTGAGTGATGCAGAGTTCAAAAGGTCAGTAGTGAATAAGGCAGGGTTTAGAGGCCAATAGTAAGTGACACAGAGGTCAAGTTTTGCATAACAGTGGGAGGAGCTTAAAGGGGGCTGATTAAACATCGCTGTATACTGTACACATATAACACAGTCCTTGTACCCACAAAATACTACGTACTATGTCACAAGTAGGGATGAGCTTAGTTTTCGAGTCAAACCCATGTTCGACACAAACATCGTCTGTTCGCCGAATTGCGAACATTATGGGCCGTTCGCGCCTAATTCGAGTGCAGTGCATTGCTGGCTGATGATTGGCCAAGCATGCACTATGATCCGCATGCTTTGGCCAATCACAGCGCGCAAAAAACGGAGAGCCATAATTGGCCAAAGCCAGGGTGGCTTTGGCCAATTATGCCTCAGGGGATTTAGTACACGCCCCACACTATATAAGGCCTTGTGTAGTGTGTTGGCGTTGGTTAAAGTAAAGAGACAGAGAGAGAGAGAGACAGTGTAATTTGATTTGAGTTAGATAGAGCAGGCAGGCGAGTCAGTTAGCTGCAGTTACAGTGTGTAGAGGATATATATGCATCCTAGGTGTTGTATATATATTTATACACTGTATTCAGTTTAGCTAGATCCGTTCCTGTTATTTTCTATACTGTGACAGGCAGGCAGGTGATTGTGCTAGCTGCAGTGTTTCACTTAGTGTACTGTGTGCTTTGCATAGCGTTCACCTAAAGCTTACCTGAATACGATTAGTGGTGTTCTCATAATAAAACCACAGGCAGGGAGCTGCATTAATTTCATTTAGTGTCCTTTGCACAGCGTTCACTTAAAGGAACCTGAATACAATTGGTGGTGTTCTCATAATAAAACCACAGGCAGAGAGCTGCAAGTATTTTCAGTTAGTGTACTGTGTCCTCTGCACAGTGTTTACCTAAAACTAACTGAAGACAATTGCTGCTTTTCTCATACTAATACCACAGCAGGCAGTTGATTCTGATAGCTGCATTATAACCAGTACAGATTTTATATATATATATATATATATATATATATATATATATATATATATATATATACACACACACACACACACACACACATCTCACCTTTGTGCAGCTACATCTCACTGCAGGCCATTAGTATGTCTGGAAGGCAAACAAGGAGAGGCAGACAGTCACGAGGCAATAAAAGAGGGCAAGCAGGCTCTGTGTCTAGAGGCAGCAGTGCTGGTCGTGGACACGGTGCATCCTCATCAGCACGTGGCCGTGGGACACGCTTGTCCTTCTTTTCGACAGCTGTCCATGTTGAGCCGCAACATGCCCAAGACTTGGTAGAGTGGATGACCAAGCCGTCCTCATCCACTCTCACCCAGGCTCAGGGTACTTTGTCTGGCAAAGCAGCTGTCAAAGCGGCCTCTTCCCTCGGCTCAATGGCATCAGTCACTTCTTCCCTAGCCCCACCATGTCCTCCTCAGGAGTCCCCCGAACTGTTTGACCACAGTGTTGGGTACATGCTCCAGGAGGATGCCCAGCGTTTTGAAGGCTCCAATGATGGAACCCAGCTAGAGGAAGGCAGTAACGTGAGCCCAGAGAGAGGGGGTAGTAACGTGAGCCCAGAGAGAGGGGGTGCCCAAAAAGGACAGCTATCTGGCAGTCATGTTCCCCCAGCTGCAGCATACTGCCAGATTTGCTCCAGTGATGAGGAGGGAGGGGAGGATGAGGTCACTGACTCCACGTGGGTGCCTGATAGGAGAGAGGAGGAGGAGGCACATCTCCAACGAGGCAGGATGCCCTCCAGGGGCCAGCTTAAGGGCAGCACACCGACTGCATCACACCGCAGAGCGTTATTCCAAAAGTTCTATGGTGTGGGCCTTTTTTCAGACGTGTGCAGCAGATCGCACTGTTGCCATTTGCAACATATGTCTGAAGCGTATCTCGCATGGCCAAAACATCAGCCACTTGGGCACCACGTGCTTGACCAGACATATGTCGACCTGCCATGCAGTTCGTTGGCAAGCATACCTAAAAGACCCACACCAAAGAACAAAGCGGACCTCTCCTTGCTCCTCATCAGCTGGGATCTCCAACCCCACTATACCTTCAGTCCTCTCTGAAACCTGCACTGAGAGGAATGAAGGTGTAGAATTAGGTGTGTCACAGCCAAGTACTTGCGGGCAATCTGCTATTGGTACACCAACATCAGATTGTACCAGGCAAATTTCCCTGCCCCAGGTGCTGCACCGCCGAAAGAAGTTTGTTCCCAGCCATCCACATGCCCAGCGGTTGAATGCTAGCTTGGCTAAATTGCTAGCACTTCAACTGCTGCCTTTTCAGTTGGTAGACTCTGCCCCCTTCCGTGAGTTTGTGGAATGTGCGGTTCTTCAGTGGCAGGCTTCGCAAACGCCACTTTTTCTCATGGAGGGCGATTCTGTCTCTCTACCGGCATGTGGAAGGCAATGTTTTGGCCTCGCTGGACAGGGCGGTCAGGTGCATATTAGCGCTGACTCATAGTCCAGCAGGCATGGACAGGGACGTTACCTATCTTTCACAGCACATTGGGTGACTCTGCTGGCAGCTGGGAAGGATGCAGGACAAGGTGCAGTAGTGTTGGAAGTTGTTCCGCCACCACGCCTCCAAAATGAATGTTACTACTGGACCAAATGCCTCAGCAAACCTACGCTGCATGGCCTCCCTGATCCTGCAAAGCCTGCGGAAGGATCCTCGTATTCGTGCGATCAAGGAGAGGGATCATTACTGGCTGGCAACCCTCCTTGATCCACGTTACAATGGTAAGGCTGCAGACCTTATCTTGCCGTTGCAGAGGGAGCACAGGATGAAGCATCTTCGGGAGGCCTTGCAGAAAGGTATGTGCAACGCGTTCCCAGAGACTGGGAGGTTACACATTCCTGGTCCTGGACAACGTGTTGCTGAGGCTTCGGTCAGTCAAAGAAGGAACGGTGGAGAAGGTGGCCGTCTGACCGATGCGTTCAGACAATTTTTTTAGTACGCAGCCCCAAGATATGATTGGTTCCAGCAACCATCGCCAGCGTCTAGTTTACATGGTGCAGGAATACCTAGGGGCAAGATCAGACTTGGACACCTTTCCCACCGAAAATCCTCTGGGTTACTGGGTCTTGAGGATGGATCGCTGGCCAGAGCTTGCACAGTATGCAATTGAGCTACTGGCCTGTCCTGCATCCAGCGTTCTTTCGGAACGCACATTCAGTGCTGCTGGAGGCTTTGTAACCGATCACAGGGTGCGCCTGTCCACCAACTCGGTCAATCGACTGATCTTCATAAAAATTAATCAGTCTTGGATCACCACCAGCTACCAAGCACCTGATGCTGATGTAACCGAATATTTTTTTTTTAAATGTCAGATCCCTTCAAGACTGCCTATGCTGATGCTGAGTTACTATCCTCTTCCTCCTCAATGATCATGCTAATAGCTTGTAAGAACATTTTTGGTTCTGGGCACCGCCACCAGTGGCTAAGGCCCAATTTTTCAGCCCCTGACAAACAGGGGCATGTATTTACAATTGTTGATGCAATACTTTGCAGCAAGGCTCATTGCTGCGCTCCAACTACAGTATCTGTGAGGGCTTACAGTGTTGTGGCAACACCAACACCTAAGGGCCAAATTTCTGCAGAGTATATATGGCAGGCCCCTACTTTCAAACATCCAACTTACAAACGACTCCTACTTGCAAATGGAAGGAGACAACAGGAAGTGAGAGGAAATCTACCCCATGGCAGGGAAATTCTCTCCTGTAAGAGATAATATGGGAAAAATGTGTCTCCTCTCCACTGATGCTTTATCACCAATCCTTGTTTCAATAAAAAACCCAAATTTTCAAAAAACATTTGTCATTGGGACGAAAAGTGAGGTGAACTTTTCTGAACAGGTGCACAGACAGCAAAACAAATGTTACAGGCAGTGGCGTATCCAGGGTATGGCACTCCATGGCAAGTGCCATGGGCGCCCTGGGGAGGGGGGGCGGCAAAATAAACTAAACAAAAAAAAAAATCCCTCCCGCACCTGTCCTCCAGACCGTCATTCAGCTAACTGGCGGAGGCGGAGCTTTCCTCCTCTGCGTTGCTTCTATCTTCTCCCCGAGCGCGAGCGGGTCGGTGACGTCACGTGAGGTGAGGTCGCCGTCGCTGAGGAGGAGAACAGAACCTGAACTGACAAGTTGGTTTTGGACAAATTGGACTCTGGAACCCGAACCCCCAAGCCAGGCAGCAACTGCAGCAGGTACTATAGTCACAACAAGTCAGTCACAGTGTAATTTGTGAAAAAAGCATTTTTTTTATTAGAAAAAAGTTTTCACTGTGTATATAATGACCCCATGTATGAATCTCTGTCTCTGACATAAATAAGATGAGTAATGTCTCCTTCATATGGGTAGCTTAACCCTTTACTAAAAGTAAACTGCAAGTCAGTCAGTGTTAATGATGTGTGCCAGGCCATCCCAACTGCCAAGCAACCAATCAAGTATACTGTAGTGCCTGCTTGCTCAATATGGATTAAATAAATTATAATTATGCATAGCCATAGATATCATAAATAAAGTCATTTGTGCAAGTAGTACCTGCTGTTGCACAAATCACTTTATTTATGATATCTATGGCTATGCATAATTACAATTTATTTAATCCATATTGAGCAATCACTATATTTGATTGGCTCCTTGCTTCTGTTTGGGCCTGTGCCTGGCGCATGATGACTTAGGCTATTTTCACACTGGGGCGTTGCGCCGTCGGCGGTAAAGCACTGTCGCTAGCGGGACGCCTCAAATATGCGGCTGCCAGGACTTTTTTGAGCGTCCTGCCAGCGCACCGCTAGCGACCCAAAAAGGGTTAAAACCGCCCGCAAAGCGCCACTGCAGCGGCGCTTTGCTGGCGGTTCGGCGGCGCTGTCCATTGATTTTAATTGACAGGGGCGCTTCAGAAGCAGTGTGTACACCGTTCCTACAGCGCCTCAAAGATGTGGCTAGCAGGACTTTTTTTGAGCGTCCTGCCAGCGCACCGCTCCAGTGTGAAAGCCCTTGGGCTTTCACATTGGAGTGAGAAAAGAGGCTCTTTCAGGGCGCTTTGCAGGCGCAATTTTGTAGCGCTGTAGCACCTGCAAAGCACCTCAGTGTGAAAGCAGCCTAAGACCCCTTTCTCACTGAGGCACTTTGCAGTCGCTATAACGCTAAAAATAGCGCCTGCAAAGCGCCTTGAAAGAGCGGCTCCATTCACTCCAGTGTGAAAGCCCCGAGGGCTTTCACACTGGAGCGGTGCACTAGCAGGACATTAAAAAATGTCCTGCAAGCAGCATCTTTGAGGCGCTGTAGGAGTGGCTCCTAAAGCGCCCCTGCCCATTGAAATCAAAGCGGCGCTTTGCGGGCGTTTTTTTTAACCTTTTCTCGGCCGCTAGCAGGGGTTAAAAGAGCCCCGCTAGTGGCTGAATAGCGCCGCGAAAACAACGGTAAACGACGCCCCCCCCACCGCCCCAGTGTAAAAGAGGCCTTGAAGTCAACATCATGTGCGATTGTGCGTGTGTGCTAAGCAGACAGGACCGCTGGTGATCCTACTCCCTCTCTCCCTCTGTACAGTGTCAGAGGGCAGGGCCGCTTATAGAAATCACGGGGCCCCATACAGCCTACCTGACGGGGCCCCCGTGCACAAATTTCCAAACAAAAATCCCCCCTCCTAGCACAACCCCCTCTAAATTACCCCCCTGCCCCCCCCCCCCACAATATCTCCTCCCAGCACATATGCCCCCATTATTCCTCCTCATACATATCGCCCTCCCCAAATCCCCATTACATTTGCCAATGCCAACACAGCCAGGAAGAGGTGTGCTGTGTTTTGTTCTCCCCTCCTGTCAGAAGAGTGCTGGTCTTTATAGTACATGAGACCGGATCGCTCTTACTATAGATTGCATTGCACTGTACACACACACACACACACACACAGCGCCCCCATCTCCTCCAAAGGCTGCTCAGTGCTCACCAGCAAATGTGGATAGGAGGCGGTGTGTGTACAGTGCCATGCGATCTACAGTAAGAGCCATCCGGTCTCATGTACTGTAAAGACCAGCGCTCTTCTGACAGGAGGGGAGAACAAAGCACAGCACACCTCCCGCTGGCACTTCTTCTCTTACCGCTCCAGGCTCCAAGCTGCCGTCTCCTCCTCCCAGCTGTGAGTGCCAGCGGGGAGGGGCGGGGGAAGGAGCTCAGCTGCAGCCAGCCAGGGGGGGCATAGCAATCCACCCCGGCATCCCCTAAATCCAGCCCTGTGTCTCTCACCTAGCAGCTGAAAGCCGGCGGGAGCGAGATGGAGAGAAACCGGATTTGAGTTGCTGGGTGAGAGACGCTGTCATTCTTTATTCTCTGCTCCACCGATCCTCCTGCTGTCCGGGGCCCCCTGTGTGCCTGGGCCCCCTACAGGAGGGCTGGTGGTCCCCCCCTGTCAGCGGCCCTGTCAGAGGGGCTGGCGCAGCAGTGGCGGAGGACTGTATCCATTATGAGGAAACATCCCCTGCAGCGCTGCGTGTCACAGTGCCACTGCCAGTGAGTGTGACCTGTCTGTGTACCACTGCGCGCAGTCACTGTCTCTGATGTTCCGTTCCACTCTGCCTTTCTGCCCAGTGCTGTGCCCGTACATCTCATGATCCGCTACATGGAGGCCGCTCTCTGTCTCTCTCCCTCCTGCTAAGTGCCCATACACTGCACGATTCCTCCGCATTTATGGGTGCTGATGTTACTGCATTTATTGTTGTTGGTAAGGCTGCATTTATGGGTGCTGGTAAGGCTGCTTTTATGGGTGCTGATATTACATCAATTATGGGTGCTGGTAAGGACGCATTTATGTTTTGACAAGGGCGCAGTTTCAGTGCTTGCCATAGGCGCCATTTTCACTAGATACGCCTCTGGTTACAGGGGTGATAACTCTTCCCTATGTTCTCCAAAAAGCTTAAAAATAGATTTTTTTGGCTGGAGCTACACTTAAAAAATGTACCTGTTCCAAATTACAAACAGATTCTACTTAAGAACAAACCTACAGTCCCTGTCTTGTTTGCACCGCCTGTATACTGCTGTTCAGAGTATATAGGGCCCTTTTTTAATTTGGGTGTGGGGTTCCCCTTAATATCCATACAAGACCCAAAGGGGCTGGTAGTGGGCTGGGGGGGGGGGGGGGTACCCATGCCATTTTTCTCAATGATTTTCATCCATATTGCCGTGACCAGACATTACATTAAAGCCGCAAGCAGTTTTAAATGACTTTTTTTCCTTTAGAAATGTCATTTTGTGCAGGGACAGTTCTAAACACGGGAAACACGTGCCACTTCACAGGCATACTTTAGACACCCCCCAGGTACAATATTTAAAGGAATATTTCACCTTTTTTTTTTTTCACTTTAAACATCATTAAAATCACTGCTCCCGAAAAAACTGGAGTTTTTAAAACTTTTTTTTGCATTGATACATGTCCCCTGGGGCAGGACCCGGGTCCCCAAACCCTTTTTAGGACAATACCTTGCATATTAGCCTTTATAATTAGCACTTTTGATTTTGAACGTTCGAGTCCATTGTATTTAATAGGGCTCTGCATAGAAACCAATCAGCTTCCAGTATTTTTTGTCAAAGCTTAATTGAACAAGCTGAATTTAGAAACTGATTGGCTCCCATACACAGCTGCACCAGATTTTTCACTCTCCAGTTATAGTAAATCAACCCTGAGGCCGGGTTCACACTGGGGCGACAAACGCTCCGACATTGAGAGCTCATGTCGCATGACGTGTGAAAATCGTTGTTTCCCTATGGGAGCCGTCTTAACTGGTCCGACACATGTCGGTCCAACTTTGAAAATGCTCCCTGTACTACTTCGGTCCGACTTTGATCCAACTTCAGCCCATTGACTATCATTGAAGTCGGATCAAAGTCGGACCGCAGTCTTGCATGATCCGACTTTGGCATGCGACTTGTGCTCTGCTGCTCTTGAGGGGGAACTCCACGCCAAATTTTAAATAAAAAACCGGCATGGGTTCCCCCTCCAGGAGCATACCAGGCCCTTGGGTCTGGTCTGGATTTGAAGGGGAACCCCTACGCTGAAAAAACGGTGTGGGGGTCCCCCCAAAATCCAAACCAGACCCTTATCCGAGCACGCAATCTGGCAGGCCGCAGGGGAAGAGGAGGGGACGAGAGAGCGACCCCCCTCCCTCCTGAACCGTACCAGGCCGCATGCCCTCAACATGGGGGGTTTGGTGCTATGGGCCAGGGGGGCGACCTGCGGCCCCCCCCACCCCAGAGCACCCTGCCCCCATGTTGATGAGGACAGGGCCTCTTCCCGACAACCCTGGCCGTTGGTTGTCGGGGTCTGCGGGCGGGGGGCTTATCGGAATCCGGGAGCCCCCTTTAATAAAGGGGCCCCCGGATCCCGGCCCCCCCACCCTATGTGAATGAGTATGGGGTATATCGTACCCCTACCCATTCACCTGGTGGAAAAAAATTGCAATAAAAAAACACACAGCTTTTTAAAGTATTTTATTGCACAGCTCCGGGGGTCTTCTTCCGACTTCGGGGGTCTCCGGTGTCGTCGCCGCGCTCTCCGGTTCTTTCTTCTGCCGGGCCACCGCTATCTTCTTCCAACTCTTTTGCTAGCGGGCCCGGTCTTCTCCGTCGCCTTCTCCCCTCTGGTTCTTTCTTCTGCCGGGCCTCCGCTAACTTCTTTTAGCTCTTTTGCTAGCGGAGGCCGGGTCTTCTCCGTCGTCTTGTCCGGCTCTCCGTTGTCCTTCTGCCGGCCCCTCCACTACCTTCTTGTAGCTCTTTTGCTAGTGGAGGGGTTTTTCGGCGTTGGGGTTCCCCTTCAAATCCAGAACAGACCCAAGGGCCTGGTATGCTCCTGGAGGGGGAACCCATACCGTTTTTTTATTTAAAATTTGGCGTGGAGTTCCCCCTCAAGATTCATACCAAACACAGTGCCTGCTATTGGCGGGGATCCAAGTCGGATCCCCGTTCATTGAAAGTCGGACATATGTCGGCTTCATGTCGCAGGGCAAAGTCGGATCCAAAGTAGGACAGATGTCGTGTCGCACTAGTGTGAACCCAGCCTAAGGCTGGGTTCACACTGGTACGACACGACAGTCATACAACTTTCATCCTACTTTGCTCTGCGACATCAGTCCTACATTGATCCTACATTGGTCCGACATCCATCCGACTTTCATGAACAGGATACTACTTTGATCCGACTTTATGCTAGTCTGACTTGTCCTTTGACCAATCAAAACAATCCCAGGGTGAGATAAATTCCTTTTACTGCTGCTGTAATCACCATGTCGGATGTCAAAAGTCGGATGGTTAGGACAAGGATCCTACTTTGATCCAACTTCAATGATATTCAATGGGCTGAAGTAGGATCAAAGTCGGACCAAAGTAGTACAGGGAGCATTTTCAAAGTCGGACCGACTTGTGTCGGAGCAGTTAAAGGAGTTGTAAAGGTACATTTTTTATTTTCTAAATAGGTTCCTTTAAGCTAGTGCATTGTTGCTTCACTTACCTTTTCCTTTGATTTACCTTCTAAAGGTTTGTTTTCTTTGTCTGAATTTCTCACTTCCTGTTTCTCCTCACTGAACTCCACACCATCATCCGAGTGGTGTGGAGTCATCCAGAACAGCTTACTGAGATTAAACAGGAAGTGAGAAATTCAGACAAAGAAAACAAAGAAAAAAAATATTTAGAAGGGAAATCTAAGGAAAAGGTAAGTGAAGCAACAATGCACTAGCTTAAAGGAACCTATTTAGAAAATAAAAAATGTACCTTTACAACTCCTTTAAGACGGCTCTCATAGGGAAACATTGATTTCCACACGTCATGCGACATGAGCTCCCAATGTCGGAGCGTTTGTCATACAAGTGTGAACCCAGCCTCAGCCCACGTTCACACTGGGGCTGCGGGAGTGAAGCCTGCGAGTTCAGCTGAACTCGCACGATTTCACTCCTGCTGGCAGTCCCGATTTCAGCCGCGATTTCAAAGACATCTGAAACAGATGTCAATGTAAATCGCAGCTCAAAACGCAAAAAGTAGTACAGAAACTACTTTTTGTAATCGGTGCAGCGCCGTAGATGCGGCGTCGCACCGATTAGGACGGTGCCATTGCCCGCAATTTGCGGCAAATTTCGCCGATTTGACATGCGATTTGACATGTCAAATTGCATGTCAAATCGCACCAGTGTGAACCAGGGCTTATATAGGATTTTTTTCTCAGTATTACATAGGTATCTCTGTCTTCCAACAATCTCCCCATTTCTTGCTTGTAATACTGTACTCCTTCAAAATCACAATCCCCAACCCCATAGCTCCCAACTGTCCCTGATTTCGAGGGACTGTCCCTGATTTGCAACAATGTCCCTCTGTCCCTCTTTCCTCCTCATTTGTCCCTCATTTTGGTCTGATCTATATAGTTGTATATAAAATGCACTTTTTATCTATCAAAAAGTGTTTCCCAGCGCTAAACCTTTCATCTAATTTCTAAATGTCTGCATTTGTAAATTCCAAATGGCAATTTAAAGGAATAGTAGTGGTAAAAAAAGCATTTGTGGGTTTAACCAATCTTGTGTGTCCTATGCTTACATACTTTAGCTAATAGGTGTCCCTCATCCCCATCTTAGAAAGTTGGGAGGCATGCAACCCCCCCTTATCAGCCAGTCTTATGACTAGATCTTTTTTCTCTTACAGGCTCTTTTACCCCCTTCTGTCATGTACCTGAGAAGAGACTGAAATGACGAGGTCGGTCTCTCTTGTATCTCCAGCCCAGGCCCCACTGGAAGTGAAACAGAGGTGGAAGAGGGACAGGAGGAACATGAGTGCCTGCAGATGTAGATTGCAGGACTTGCACCAGGAGATGCGGTTCCAAGGGAACAGGAAAACCATCAGGTCAGGAACAGTAGCCATGCACAGTAGTCCAGCCAAGGTGAAAGAAGCACTCCACTTGCGATGTATGGCCGGGACGTGTGGCTGGTCAGAGCTCTCAGCAGACGTGCGGCAGGAACGCTTAGCAGGGCACAGAACTGCAACAGCAGACAGCCAGGCAGACACATGTTATACTGCCAGCAAAACCCTGGTGGTAATTATTGTATGCTTTTTAAAGCTCTGGTCCGTTTGTGAATTGGAATTAAGAGATATTGATGTGGTATGTATCGGCACTTTTTTTTTTTTATGGTAAATACTGCATAATCTTGAGTTTTTGTGAATTGAACTTAGTTTACCGCATGCAATAATTTATGAAAATCAATAACATGATACCTTTATTACATGCGGTAAACATTAGTGAATTGACCCCTAAGTCACCCTTAACCTGAGGGGCCGAACTAAGTCTGGAAGGCGTGTCTGAGCTGTAGGTAGCGGATAGACATGTGCAATTAGTTTAGTTACGAATTTGTTATTCGTCAAAATTCGTTATATTCTTGATTCGTAAACATACGAATAAATTAACGGTTTGATAAAATTACAAAACGAACAACGAATTATCGAAAAGAACGAATATGGAAAACAACAAAAATACGAATTTAGTAAATTTGAAACAGCCAAAATACGAAAAAGTTAAAAACTAAAACATAAAAACAACGAAAATACCGAACAAAAATCAAATATAACGAAAATCAAAATGAACGAAAACGCGAAATTACGAATATTCGGAAAACGTAAAACAAAACAACGAAAATAACTAACAAAGATCCATATTAACGAAAATCAAAATGAACGGAAAAAAAATTACGAATCTTCGGAAAACGGAAATCAAAACAACTAAGATTCGAAAAAACGTAAATTCTATTTCGTTAGTTCTGAATTAGTTCTAGGCGTTGGTCAATGGCCAATAAGCTTGTCCCTTCCCCTGAAGAGGTTGTCTCTTCCCCCATGGAGCTTGTTTCTTATTCCCTTGTGTGTTTTTCTGTGTTAGACTGCAGTGCATTCCATCCACAGTCCAGATAGGTTGTGGTTGGGTAGGTTGCACTGTTCTGTTGGATTTGTGAGTAAAGTTGTGACTTGTGAGAGAGAAATTCTTTGTTTCTTAAGCATACTCTGTCTAGATTCTAATTTATATATTTGTATTTTGTAATATCTCTGACATATTTTCGTTTTCTCCTATTCTGACACATTATGTAAAATTACGAATTATGCCCCGATTACTAATCTACGAAAACAATGTTACGAAAGTACGAATAAATGAGCCAGTCAATCTCACGAAAGTACGAATTACAAAATTACGACAAGTAGTGTTTTGAATAAACGGAAAATGTATTCTAACGAAAGTACGAATGTAATTAAATCTACGAAAGTACGATTTTCCAATCAACGGAAATTAGACACGAAAATACGAATCATTGCAAATCAATGAAAATATAGTTCTTACAAAAATACGAACACGGCCGAATATAAAATATAACGTAAATACGAATTTCGAATCAACGAAAATTAGACTAACGGAAAAACAAATCAACAGAAAAATAACCCTTACGGAAATACGAAAGAGTCCGAATACGATAACCCACGTCTTACGAAATTACGAATCGTTACGAATCAACGGAAACGCACAGAAACTAAACCAAACGAAACAAATTTTTATGTTGTGCACATGTCTAGTAGCGGAAGAGGTGAGAGTTAATAAGCCTTGTACACACGGTCAGATTATTTGATGAGATTTTGTCAGTTTTTTGTTGGATGCTAGTCTCGTAAGTGGAGAGGGTACTCACCATCAGAAAATTCTCTGACGACAGAATTTTTTGGCAGAAAACCGTACTAATGAACAGAAAATTGGACATTGTGGTCAGATCATACAAGCATTTTCAAGCCTGCACATCCAGTTTTTGTCTGACAAAAATTCATAATCGGCTGTCAAAAGCAGCATACTAACGATCAGAAAATCGGCAGATCGTTCATCGGATGAAGTTTATCTTCAGATTTTCTGACCGTGTGTACGGGCCTTTAGGCAGTCCAAATTGGGCTTTAAGCGTGTCAAATGCAAGCAGTGTTCCATTCCGCACCACAGACCCTACTAGGGTTGCCACCTCATCCCTTTAAACCCGAACATATATGAATGACACAGGTTCTGAGGCTAATAGAATGCAGATAAGGCACCAAGGGAGTTTAATTACCATTTGTCACAAGGGCGGGCTCTCCGAGTGATGTCATCAGATGGCCACGCCCCATTGCTATATAAGAGTCGGCAGAGAGCGGGCGACAACAAAACAGATGAAGACATCAACAGAACAAGAGTGGCTTTTTTTTTTTTGCGGGTAACTGGCAGCGAGGAAGAAGACAGCAGCGGGAAGAGACAGCTCGAGGAGAAGACAGCGGGAAGAGACGGTGGGAAGGAGAAGACAGCAGGAAGAGACAGCTTAAGGAGGAGACGGTGGGAAGGAGAAGACGACGGAAAGAGACGGCTAAAAAAGACAGAGCTATTAATAAAGGAATTGTCAAAAACTGTCTCTTGTGTTTTTTTTACATTTCACTGCTTTTTTTGGTGAATGGGTAGGGGTACAATGTACCCAATACCCATTCACATAGGGGGGGGGCGATATCTGGGGGCACCCTTCTTATAGGGGGGCTTCCAGAATCCGATAAGCCCCCATCCCGCAGACCCCGACAACCACCGGCTAGGGTTGTCGGCAGGGGCGGCCCGTCCATGACTAATGGATAGATTCATGCATAGCATGAATCTATCCATGGCCGCCGCTGCCACCCCCTATTCAGGCGTCCGGCCCCTTTTCGGACACCGGGCACCTGAAATACAGCGGCAGGGATGTTTTTTTTTAAGCACCTGATTAGAGCTATAGGCTCTAATAGGCTTCAAAATAGGTGGACTTAGAGCACAGAGCATTGCGCTCACAGTCCACCCAGATGTGTTAGAAAAGTAAATGAATATTTGCTTTTCTAACAGTGAACCGCCTCTCCGCCAATCAGGTAGCCGCAGGTCTAATATCCATCACCTGATTGGCTGAAGGCACAGGCACCTCGATTGGACGCCCAGCAGACCTAAGAAGAGGGGGAAGCATGGAGGACACAAGAGCCGTCCCACAGCTCGCCACCATCACCCGCTGCCTGACCCACCACTCAGATGGGGTAAGTGCCGGCCAGACAGCAGGCAGGCGGAGTCACAAGTGCCGGCATTTGATGGGGCACAAGTGGCTGAAAATGATGGGCACGAGTGGCTGCATTTGACGGGCACAAGTGGCTGCATATGATGGGCACAAGTGGCTGCATTTTACGGGCACAAGTGGCTGCATTTGATGAGCACAAGTGGCTGCATTTGATGAGCACAAGTGGCTGCATTTAACGGGCACAAGTAGCTGCATATGACGGGCACAAGTGGCTGCATATGACGGGCACAAGTGGCTAAATTTGATGGGCACAAGTGGCTGCATATGATGAGCATAGTGGCTGCATTTGATGGGGCACAAGTGGCTGCCTAGGATGGGCACAGTGGCTGCATTTGTTGGGCACAGTGGCTGCATTTGATGGGCACAGTGAGGATGGAATTGATGCGGTTTTTTATCAGTATTTTTCAGCTTGTTTGTGCCCCCCCAAAACAAAATTGGGCACCAGCCGCCACTGGTTGTCGGGAAGAGGCCCTTGTCCTCTTTAACATGGGGGCAAGGTGCTTTGGGGTGGGGGGGCACAGAGTCCCCCCACCCCAAAGCACCCCCCCATGTTGAGGGCATGCGGCCTGGTATGGTTCAGGAGGGGAGGGCTCTCACTCGTCCCCTCCCTTTCCTGACCTGCCGGGTGGCATGCTCAGATAATGGTCTGGTATGGATTTTTTTTATTTTGGCGCGGGGGGAACACCGGACGGTTTTTTGGAAAATTTTGTTGCCGGCAATTTTATTTATTTATTTACATTCAGCTTTCAGCAGGAAGGACACACTGGCCAGCGTCCTGGCCCCCTGCTTAGCAACCAGCTATATACAGTGGTAAAATAAGAACCACAAATAACGTCAAAAATCGCATAAAAAATGCACCACTTGCATTTCTGGTGCAGCTCCATTGAAGTCTATTAGCTGCAAATCGCGTGAAAAAAGTCCCCGACCCTTTCCAAAAACGCACTGGCTGCAAAACGCATAGATGTGAACTAGTACCATAGGAAACTATGTTAAATGGACTGTAGTGCGTTTCTGAAAACTGCAAAACGCACTAAAAAATGCATAGGTGTAGGGTGAGACTCGGTTCACATATGAGCCGCATCCGTCGCACTGCAGGGGCCCGGTGCGTGCTGGTTCACCGTTTCATGTCCGATTTCAGCCCGAATTTTGGGCTGAATTCGGACCTGAAACGGACCAAAAAAGGCACACGTTTTTCCTGCAAAACGCACACTGGGTTTCCTACACCAAGTTCCAGTGTGAACAGGGCCTCAATATTGTTCCACTCCACAAAGGCCCCCAGCCCCCAGCCCATCCTGTTTTCAGGATTTCCTTCACTTTAAACGGGTGATTTTATCAGTCTTGCTTAATGGTAATTACCACAGCTGGGGGGAGTCTGAAAACATGCTGGAGGCAGCAGAGGGCTGACATTGAGATCTTCTGTCCTGTGCAGTTTTGCTTGGATTACATGAGACACAGAGACTGGCGGGAGAGTGAAAACCAAGCCTTACTTGTAAGCATGATTCACATCTTTATGCATCTGCTGGTTTACATCATTTCACATAATTCAGGCAGTATAAAGCCATAACAGGATGCAAGGATTGCAGTGTGGGTGGTTCATTCATCAGTAGTTCTCTGCATCAGTGAAATCTGATTATTGTGACCGGTATTCCCCCAGGCCTAGGTGTGTTGGATGATTAATAATGTTCCTCTAAAGTTACTGCTTCCCCCCCCCGGGCCCCCCCCCCCCGTCTAACATCTAACATCCCATCTCTAACACTCAGCTGGGGTTTTCCTCTTCTGAATCTTTGATGACTTATTCCTTTTCCTTACAACATTTCCTGTGTTTTGCTTTCTTTTATTATCCACTATTTCTTCCATGTCAGTAAATCATGTCATATTTATAAAACACCAGGCACTTTCACGATCCTGAATATGACCACATTCACCCTCGCCTGTCCTGGCCTAAAAAGTATCTGCAGTAAACGTGGTAAAGTGCAGGTACCAGTACTGGGTTTAAAATCCGTGATACTTTTGTGGAGCAGCCTGTATATGCAGTAAAGCATGCTTGTTATACTCACTGTGGAACCTAAGGGGTTAATCCTCTGTATTGTGTGTAGCGCACCCACCTCTCCCCTTACCTGCCTTTTAATTTCTGGCTCCTCGCAGGCAGAGAGAGGCACACCGCACCACAAGCCCGTACCCTCCTGTGTGAGGAGGTTGAGCGGTGTTATGATCCTCCCGAGGATGATTCTCACCTCTACCTTGAATAGATACAAGTCTTTATTTTTCCCCAGTAATGTAGCTGTCCACACCAACTGAAAGTCCAACTTCTATATTTATTTCACACTGGATAACAAATAGTCTCTTTAACAGCAGACAGGTTGAAACAAGACACAGGACAGCTTAGGTGGGAGGAGGTCCAGGCACAAACTCAAATGATTTCTTCAGACTGTTTAGGTTTCACAAACAGTTTTGGCGCACAATCTCTGCCACAGACCGTGAGGTTGGTCTCTGCTACAGACCGGGTGAATAAAAGTCACTGCCACTGACTTAAAGCGAGTAGGGTCACTGTCACTGACTTGAAGAGAGTAGGGTCACTGACCTGGTGAACTTCCTTCTTAAAGTATTTGACCCATGTCAAGGATAAAACCATCCCTCCGGAGAGTTACCAGAGGCCCTCACCGTCACCACGACTCTGCGCTGGGTCTTCGGAAAGGGTTACCTACCTGGCCTCCTCATCTCAGATACGGGTCCCCTCGCAAGGCGGCACCCTGGGAGCTCTCGATCCCTAGCGGACCCCAGCCGAAGGTTGCCGGGCCCCCGGGCCTTCAAAATAGTACCTCACCCCAGACTGAAGGTGTCCGGGATGGAACAGAAACTCCACCTCCGGGCCTAGGGCACCCCGGAGACGACCCTCATCACGCCCAGGCCGAAGGCGCCTGGGCGCGGATGAACCACACACACCCAGGCTGAAGGTGCCTGGGTGTGGACGAACGAACGACATGGAAGATGGCCACCCCTTTTTATACCCTCTCCCAACAGGCACAGCAGGTTCCCTGCCCCGCCGTACTACTGCCGAGAGGGGACAAAAGAGGCACAGCCTTGTATCAGTGGTTCGACCCTGACCTATGGCAACAGCGCCACCTGTAGGCCACAGGGAGCTGCACACCAACACTATCTCCCATAAACAGAAATGGTTCATTAACCCTAACAATCAGTGTGTCTGAGCCTAATTACCACTCAGACACTTCCCCTAAATTGAACACCCGGCTGATATGGATCCAGACAAATGTCTGTGCTGAGTCTCTGAACCTGGCCTAATTGGAAGTGTGAATATATGTGCACATAGGAGAAGAAAACACAGTGACACTTTGTTCAGCTAAATGAATCTTCTCGTTTATTGCTCTGGACATATAGTCCTTCTTATAGTGAATGGGGGTGGGTCAGGTAGGGCATCAGGGACACTTTTTCCTTCATAGTACATATATACAACATTACCCCCCTGCTGGGTTTCCTGTTCCACCCAGTTCTCCTTTTGGATTGCTCTTGCCCCACTGAACCAAGCCTCTGCAGTTTCTAGTAGACCATTGTCAGATAACACCCCCTGTTTTTCCTTCAGTATTTTCCACCATTCCTCCGTCTGCAATCTACCCCCTGGAGGAATGGTGATGCTACAGATCTTTGCAAATTTTTTTTTCTTTCTTGACATAATTTCCCCCCTTTCTCTCTGTAAATAAATCACATGCAAGTTTTCCTTTCTCTGGCTTAATTTCTGCCCCATTTATTTCTGTCTTGATGACTGGGATATTTATGTGTCTGCTCAGGATTTTAGACGGGTCACGAGGTTGCCTTTTGGATTCTGAAAGGGTCTGGCAATTCCTCTATTCGTCACCTGGCTGGCACCGGTTAAGACTATATCCCAATCTCAAGTTAACGAGGACAAAACAGATAGTAAGATAAGGAGAGGATTAGTCTACAGTGCTCGACTGCCACCTGGGTTGCCCCTGGTGCATCTTCCCAAAACGTAGACTTAGTCACGGGGTCTGCCTGTCCGAGACGGCCACAGAATAGGGGTCGGGTAGTGTGTGACCACTCACTTCCCTCAACAAGGAGAGGATAAGTCTACAGTGCTCGACTGCCACCTGGGTTGCCCCGGGTGCGTCTTCCCAAAACGTAGACTTAGTCATGGGGTCTGCCCGTCCGAGACGGCCACAGAATACGGGTCGGGTAGTGCGTGACCACTCACTTCCCTCAACAAGACATTTAACAGACAGATAACGTTTCCTTCTAAATCTCCCACTTGTTCAGGACACCTTCCGGCACTTCCTCTAGCAATCTTTGTAATCCCAACTTTCCTTGTTATACCCTCCTTCAACTACTTTGACCAATCCCCAATGCTCTTCAATAAATGCTGAACATCAATCCATAAACACAATTATAACATGACATTTGCACGAATTGTAATACATGTGTATGTTTAAATTATAATGACCACACAGAATATTTTCTTTCCCCGCTATCTGCGTCCCTGACGCCCCCTTCTGGGTGATGTGCTACACCACACTATCACCTTTCCAAAGGAGTTTGCCCATGTCCCTGACGCCCCCTTATGGGTGATGTGCTACACCGCACTATCACCTTTCCAAAGGAATTTATCCATGACCCTGACGCCCCCTTCTGGGTGATGTGCTATACCGCTCTATCACCTTTCCGAAGGAGTTTATCCACGTCCCTGACGCCCCCTTCTGAGTGATGTGCTACACCACTCTATCACCTTTCCGAAGGAGTTTGCCCACGTCAGCTGGGTCCCTGTCTGTCAATAGGGTTTTTTTAGCGGCAAATAGGGTCAAGAAATAACAATAACAATATGTTATATTAAGATCAATAATTGGTCATTTTTATTAACAAAGAAATCAGAATAAAATTAAAATTAATACACTCTGGTTACAAATAGTCCAAGAAGATATCATCAAGGTTTAAAATACAGTACAGTATTACAGTAAGAAAAAGGTATCCATGTGATTACTCCGACGCGTTTCGACCAATTAGCAGTCTTCTTCAGGGGATTTGTACTCTGGTGGAATATATCAGAACAAATGTATATTAAAATTCTGGCACTCTAAGAGATTACTAACATCTGTAATAAGGGAGGTGGGGTGTATTTACCGCTCAAGTGATAAAATTCGAAGCATAGTAGATAACCAGAGAGTGAATTGTATGATGACTCGGAAATCCTTGTGTAACGTCCCCCAGTCTTGCCAAGATGAGACCAATTCCATAGGGGCTTGCAGGGGGTCACACATATGGAGCTTCAAAGGGGGGGAGGGGGTGGACAACACCTGTGACATAATTCAGTACGTATTTTAGTAATGATTGAATAATTTATCAATCATTCAGGTGGCACTGCCTGCTAAACACACGGCAGGGATCATTTTTGCCAAGCAGCATACATATATACCCCTCCAGTGCCTTTGCTGTACTTAGGTCTGTTTCACTCGGGCTTCAGCTTGTATAAGAGAAGTGTGAACAGTAAGCTTTGGCAAAAGATTTGTATAGCTTTCAGCAAGCTTTGTTGAAGCTTTTTAAGTACCATTCTGCTCCAGTTTGTAAATATTGAACACAGATCCTAATGGGAGTGCTGATTGACACTTTAAACAAACTGCTAGCGGGCTTCAACAAGCTTTTAACAAGCTTGAAGAAGCGCTGAAACCTGCTAGTAGATTGTTTAAAATGGTAATCAGCACTCCCATTAGGATCTGTGTTCAACATTTACAAACTGATGACAATGGATGACTCACAATAATTGAGGGAACCAGGAACCAGAAAATCCTGAAGGAGAATGTCCCGCCATCAGTTTCTGGCCTTAAGCTCAAGCGCACATGTGTTATGCAGCATGAATGATCCAAAACACACCAGCAAGTCCCACCTCTGAATGGCTCAAAAAAAACGAAATTAAGGTTTTGGACAGGCCTAGTCAAAGTCCGGACTTAAATACGGTAGAGATGCTGTGACATGACCTTAAACAGGCTATTCATGTTGGAAAACCCTCCAATGTGGCTGAATTAAAACAATTCTGCAAAGAAGAGTGGGCCAAAATTCCTCCACAGCAATGTGAAAGACTCATTGGCAGTTATCACAAACGCTTGATTACAGTTGTTGCTGCCGAGGGTGGCACAACCCTCGGCAACCATTAGGTTTAGGGGTCAATGACCTTTTTACATAGGGCCAGGCAGGTTTGGACTTTTTTTTCCCTTAAAGCTCATCTGCTTTCTCCCCCTCTCCGTTGCCACATTTGGGACCTTTCAGGGGGAGGGGGTGACAGGTACCCTTCCCCACTTCTGGGAGACTGCTCCGTTGCGCCGTCCCTCGGAAGTTCAGCCCCCCTCCTCCTTCCTTCACCACCAGGCCAAATAGAAATCACAGCGCACTTCACGCATGCGTAGTAGGGAATTGGCTGCATTTTGTATTTACTCTGTTTATCTTTGTGTAATATAAAAAAATAAAATAAATGAAAGCCGTCCCTTTGTACCAAGCTATAGGAAACATTTCCTTCCAGTCGCTATTCCATTCATGGCCTTCCATTGTCTGCAAAGGAAATCCTAGTCTCCTGTCCCTTGTCTGAATTTTAAGTCAGATTTCATAAGAACATTTTTCATTTTTCACTTTTGTGGGGAAAATGCCATCTGCTCCAAAGAAGGAACTCTGGGAGAGGCTTTAAAAGGGTCAGCAGACTAGGCCCAAGCCTCTTGCTTCCCGGGATCCATCAGGTAAACACCTCTCCGCTGCTGTGCGGGAGGGCTGCGGCCTACCATGCATCAACACGGCGATCCCAGCTCTGACCCAGGCGGGTCCAACACTGCTTGCTACACCAGGGGGCATCACTGCAGCATCGCTGTAACCCGCTGGATCAGATGACTCACGGTCCCAGCAGCCAGCCTGGCATCTCTGCCCATTCTGTAGACAGATTCAACAACTTGGACCGCTCTTCAGAAGGTTCTTAAGCTGTTCTTCAGTTTAGTGAAAGGGCATCCGCCCGCCAATACAATCTCTGCCTTATCCTACCTCTCAGAACACTGTATATAGACATCTCATAACTGAAATTGCCTTATCCTATGTAGTGTCCTGCTCCTGTTGACCAGGCGCTCGCATGTAAATTTTAGTGGGTTATCTGTTCTGTACATAGTTCAGATTCAATATTATGGCTAAATTAGCCTCTGCTCCAGCATTGGCTGTGTTGTGTGCAGTTCAACACTGTCGTCTGTAGGTGTCATTGTCACCACAGGCCAGTGATGGAAGGACAACAGGCTAAGGTGTATTGGGTGTCCCTTTCCCCAGAAACAGCCCAGTGGGAGTGGTTCACTGCTGTGCATTCTGGGAGAGGATACTTAAGGGGCAGACGTAATTTTTCTCTCTCTCTCTGACCTCATTGCCTGCCTGGCCTAAGGTATGTGACAACTGCTCTTCTGCCTCTGGGCCTGCTGGCCCGAGGCTACATGACTGCAAGTAGGCCCAGAAGCTTGTCTGGGACCTACTGGTTCAGAGGTGGTCCTGTGCTGTCTTACCTGCGGGGAGAAGCCAAACAATTGAAGGATCCAGGGGAGGACTCATCTTGGAGAGGACCGAGCGAAAGGCTGGTATCTCAAGAAGGGCCTGGTGACTCAATTGGTGGATACATCCTAACCAATCTACCTCACAGTACTGCCGGATGGGCTTAAAGGGACTTTAGGTACTGTGTAGCTGTGTTCGCTTGTCTATTGCTGATCACCGAATCCTGTGACAGAGGATTGTACAAATAGCTATTCGTTTCACTCAAGTCTGTGGCAGAGACTTTGTCCGTGCATCACTCCGGCTGCTAGGTCAGTGAGAGAGGCTTATCCGGGTGAGCAAGATCCGCTGACAAGGAGTTGTATCTGTCTTCTGGATCTCAAGTTCCTCAGTGATCTGCACAAGGTATCTGAACTTTCCCCTAACCCTCCATCCCTCTACTGCTCAAGTTGTTTAATAAAAAGCATTGGGAAAAAGACTAAGTGACTGGTGAATGCATCTGTGGGCTCATTGCCCAATTTAGAGCCAAGTAAGTTTTAATACATTGAACTGTGGGGTAACGGCAGGACCAAAAATAACCAGCAGCTCCTACGGGGGTAGTGCTACACCTATATCACAGAACACTGTATACAGACACCTTACACCTGGAATTACTCTAAGAATTACTACTAGCCAGGCACAGCTGTTTTGCTTTGACTACCTATCACTGTGCCACATTCAGGATTCTTGTTCTATGAGCTCCAACTTGCCGGTGAAGATCATTGCAAGGCTTTGCATCCTGGACACTGTTATCCTATTGCTATTTAAACGGACACACCCCTAAGATCTAGAATACTCAGTCTCTCTATAGGATAAAAGATATAATAGGCCAACCTGGAGTTCTCCTTTTTGCAGTGATGGCATAGACAGCACTTAGGAACAGACAATAAATTAATGAATATCTAAGGAAAGCTACTAAGTGCATTGCTGTTTTTTATATTTATGATTCCAAGTTGTTATTTAATTACCTCAGGGGACCTTTTCAACTGAGTTTTGGCTGTTTACCCAGGACTTAGCTGACTAATACCCTGTTACAGGGCTCGACAAACCCCGGGCGCCAGGTCGCCATTGCGACTAGAATTAGCGACCTGGAGCCTGGGGCAGCACAGCTGGGGTATCCTGTGTCTCCGTGCCCCCCCTCCGCGCCGCGGGATCGCGTCGGGCCGCGCCGGCCGGTAATTGAGGCTGCGGCTTTGCGGCCTTCTGCAGGCCTATGCTTCCTTCTGTGATCTAGCGCCATCTTGTGGTGGCCGTTGGTATGACAGGACAAGCAGCAATGCTAATGGAGTTTCACTGCCTGTTTTCACTGCCATCTCCTTCCCTCTAATTATAACCCCAAACATTATATATATTTTTTATTCTAACACCCTAGAGAATAAAATGGCGGTCGTTGCAATACTTTCTGTCATACCGTATTTGCGCAGCGTTCTTACAAACGCACTTTTTTGGGAAAACATACACATTTTTTTCTTATAAAAAAATAAGACAACAGTAAAGTTAGCCCAATTTTTTTTATATTGTGAAAGATAATATTACGCTGAGTAAATTGATACCAAACATGTCACGCTTCAAAATTGCGTCCGCTCGTGAAATGGCGACAAACTTTTACCCTTTAAAATCTCCATAGGCGACGTTTAAAAAATTCTACAGGTTGCATGTTTTGAGTTAGAGGAGGTCTAGGGCTATAATTATTGCTATTGATCTACCAATCACGGCGATACTTCACATGTGTGGTTTGAACACCGCTTTCATATGCGGGCGCTACTCACGTATGCGTTCGCTTCTGCGCACGAGCTCGGCGGGACAGGACGCGTTCCTGGCTCCTAACTTTTTTAGCTGGCTCCCAGATTCCAAGCAAATTTGTCAAGCCCTGCCCTGTTACCTGACTCTCCCTTTGAACGAGTAAAACCAGAGAGAGCTAATCTATCTGCATTATGTCGGTATCATTATTAAAAGGTACATACAACATGTCTGAACCTAGAGTGTCAGGAGGGCTGAAAAGTTCACAGGGTCAAAGTGGCGCAGATGAACATGCAATTCTAAGCAACCCCCCAGGGGGCAGTGCTACAGCTGTAAAAAAAGAAAAAAAATTGTGAGTGGGAATGTTCGTTCCCGCTACACGAGATGTGAATGCGCCTAAATTGAAAGTGACACTTCGTCTTTAAAAATAAACCATACATATTCACTACTTAATGGCCCTGTAATCTTTTTCATTAAATCATTTATTTTTTTTCTGCCTCCTTGTAACCACCTATGCGAGCTCCTGAACTTCTTATTTTTCCCCCTCACTTTCCTTTGTTTCCTTTGTTTGAAATGAGCAGTGCATGTTGGTTGTGGTCATTTACAGTGCGGAAAATAATTGTTTGATCCCATGCAGATTTTGTAAGTTTGCCCATTTACAAATAAATGAAGGGTCTATAATTGTTATCATAGGTGTATTTTAAATGATAGAATATCAAACAAAAATACATAAAACAAATAAAGGGGTTGTAAACCTCCATTTTCAAGTTGTACTTATAGGTAAGCCTTATTACGGGTTTATTTATATGTACTGTAAATATCTCCTAGCCGCAGGGCCGCTTATAGAAATCACGGGGCCCCGTACAGCCTACCTGACGGGGCCCCCGTGCACAAATTTCCAAACAAAAATCCCCCCTCCTAGCACAACCCCCTCTAAATTACCCCCCTGCCCCCCCCCCCACAATCTCTCCTCCCAGCACATATGCCCCCCATTATTCCTCCTCATGCATATCGCCCTCCCCAAATCCCCATTACATTTGCCAATGCCAACACAGCCAGGAAGAGGTGTGCTGTGTTTTGTTCTCCCCTCCTGTCAGAAGAGTGCTGGTCTTTATAGTACATGAGACCGGATCGCTCTTACTATAGATTGCATTGCACTGTACACACACACACACACACACACACACAGCGCCCCCATCTCCTCCAAAGGCTGCTCAGTGCTCACCTCCCAGCAGCAACAAATGTGGATAGGGGGCGGTGTGTGTACAGCAGGGCTCGACAATCCCCGGGCGCCAGGTCGCAAATGCGACTAGAATTAGCGACCTGGCGCCTGGGGCAGCACAGCTGAGGTTACCTGTATCTCTGTGCGCCCCCCCTATGCAATCGCGTGATCTCGTCGGGCCGCGCCGGCCGTTAATTTAGGCCGCGGCTTTGCGGCCTTCTGCAGGCCTAGGCTTCATTCTGTACTCTGCCGCCATCTTGTGGTGGCCGTTGGTATGACAAGTCAACCAGCAATGCTTGCCTGTTTCACTGCCCGCCCATCTCCTTCCCTTTACTTAGAAGTTAACCCCCAAACATTATATATATATTATATAACACCCTAGAGAATAAAATGGCGGTCGTTGCAATACTTTCTGTCACACCGTATTTGCGCAGCGGTCTTACAAGCACACTTTTTTGAGGAAAAAAATACACTTTTTTAAATTAAAAAATAAAACGGTAAAGTTAGCCGAATATTTTTTTATATTTTGAAAGATAATGTTACGCCGAGTAAATTTGATACCCAACATGTCACGCTTCAAAATTGCGTCCGCTCGTGAAATGGCGACAAACTTTTACCCTTTAAAATCTCCATAGGCGACATTTAAAAAATTCTACAGGTTGCATGTTTTGAGTTACAGAGGATGTCTAGGGCTAGAATTATTGCTCTCGCTCTACCAATCGCGGTGATACCTCACATGTATGGTTTAAACACTGCTTTCATATGCGGGCGCTACTCGCGTATGCGTTCGCTTCTGCACGCATTGGTCGTTAAAAAAAAAACCTGGCTCCTAACTTTTTTAGCTGGCTCCTAGATTCCAAGCAAATTTGTCAAGCCCTGGTGTACAGTGCCATGCGATCTACAGTAAGAGCGATCCGGTCTCATGTACTGTAAAGGCCAGCGCTCTTCTGACAGGAGGGGAGAACAAAACACAGCACACCTCCCGCTGGCACTTCTTCTCTCACCGCTCCAAGCTGCCATCTCCTCATTCCAGCTGTGAGTGCCGGCGGGGAGGGGGCGGGGGAAGGAGCTCAGCTGCAGCCAGCCAGGGGGGGCAAAGCAATCCACACCGGCATCCCCTAAATCCAGCCCTGTGTCTCTCACCTAGCAGCTGAAAGCCGGTGGGAGCGAGATGGAGAGAAACCGGATTTGAGTTGCTGGGTGAGAGACGCTGTCATTCTTTATTCTCTGCTCCACCGATCCTCCTGCTGTCCGGGGCCCCCTGTGTGCCCGGGCCCCCTACAGGAGGGCTGGTGGTCCCCCCCCTATCAGCGGCCCTGCCTAGACGTGTGTAGTTTAGGAAATATTAACTTTGTACTGCACCAATGATGTCATCAGCGCATGCTCTGTGAAATCACGCGACTCCGGCCAGTCACAAAGCCGGAGTCCGCGGCCCCAGAAGGAAGAGGGGCGAACATGGATGCGGCCTCCAACGGGGACAGTGTGGGCTTCGTTTACAGGTAAGTATCACATGATGTGTTAGTATGCGATGCATACTAGCACATTTATGCTTTTACTTTGCAGGGAACAAAAAAGGAAGTAAAACCCATCAGGGTTTACTTCCTCTTTAACCATTTCAGCCCCGGAGGATTTGGCTACCAAAGGACCAGGCCACTTTTTGCGATTCGGCACTGTGTCGCTTTAATTGACAAGTGCGCGGTCGTGCGACGTGGCTCCCAAACAAAGTTGACGTCCTTTTTTTTCCCACAAATAGAGCTTTCTTTTGGTGGTATTTGATCACCTCTGCGGTTTTAATTTTTTGCGCTATAAACAAAAATAGAGCGACAATTTTGAAAAAAAAGCAATATTTTTTTACTTTTTGCTATAATAAATATCCCCCAAAAATATATATATAAAAAAAAAAATTTCCTCAGTTTAGGCTGATACGTATTCTTCTACATATTCTTGGTAAAAAAAACCACAATAAGCATTTATTGATTGGTTTGCGCAAACGTTATAGCGTCTACAAAATAGGGGATAGTTTTATGGCATTTTTTGTTATTTTATTTTTTTCTTTTATTAGTAATGGCGGCAATCAGCGATTTTTATTTTTTTATCATGGCTGCGACATTATGGCGGACACATTGGACGCTATTTTGGGACCATTCACATTTATACAGCGATCAGTGCTATAAAAATGCACTGATTACTGTATAAATGTGACTGGCAGGGAAGGGGTTAACCGCTAGGGGAGTAGGAAGGGGTTAAATGTGTCCTAGGGAGTGATTCTAACTGTAGGGGGGCTGGGCTTACAGTGACATGACACTGATCACTGCTCCCGATGAGAGGGAGAAGACGATCAGTGTCCTGTCACTAGGCAGAACAGGGAGATGCCTTGTTTAGACAGGCATCCCCCCGTTCTGCAGCTCCGTGACACGATCGCGGGACACCGGCGGACATCGAATCTGTGGGTCCCGTTGGCATGGTCAGAGAGCTCACGGCAGGGGCACGTGCACGCCCACACGGCGGCAAATTTAAAGGGCCGTACCTGTACGCCCATTTGCCTGTCCATGCCATTCTGCCAACGTAAAAGTGTGTGTGCTGGTCGGCAAGTGGTTAAGTTGCAGTTCAGTGTGTAAAATGATTTTTCCACCAAGTACCAAACCATGTGACAAAATTTATAGTATAGCCTTATGTAGAGCTCAGTAATAATTTGACAAAAAGTACCATCATCCAAAGTTGAATAGGAAAATAGAACCAAGTGAGCATATGGTGGCAGTTGCTGATGCTTCCTAACCAATATGTGATCACATATTGGTTAGGCAGCATCAGCAACTGCCACCATATGCTCACTTGGTTCAATTTTCCTATTCAGATTTGGATGATGGTACTTTTTGTCAAATTATTACTGAGCTTTACATGAGGCTATACCAGAAATTTTGTCACATGACTTGGTACTTGGCGGAAAAATCATTGTTGGCAAGCACAGAGGTCAGACATTTCTTGTAGTTGGTGATCAGGTTTGCACACATCTCAGGAGGGATTTTGGTCCACTCTTCTTTACAGATCTTTTCTAAATCCTTAAGATTTCTTGGCTGTCTCTTGTCAACTCAGTTTCAGCTCCCTCCATAAAATATCTATAGGATTAAGGTCTGGAGACTGGTTAGGCCACTTCATGACCTTTTGATGTGCTTCTTCTTGAGCCAATCCTTTGTTGCCTTGGCGGTATGTTTTGGGTAATTGTCATACTGGAAGACCCATCCATGACCCATCTTCAGTGTTCTGGCTGAGGGAAGAAGGTTCTCATCCTAGATTTTACAATACATGGCCCCGTTCATTGGCCCCAAAATGCGGCAAAGCCGGCCTGTACCTTTTAGGAGAGAAACCGCCACAAAGCATCATGTTTCCACCTCCGTGCATGATTGTAGGGATGGTGTTCTTAGGGTCATAGTCAGCATTTTTCTTCCTGCAAACATGGTGAGTTAAGTTAAAGCGGAGTTCCACCCAAAAGTGGAACTTCCGCTCATCTGATTCCCCCGCCCCTCCGGTGCCACTAATGGCACCTTTCAAAGGGGGGAGGGGGATAGGATACCTGTCTTTTTTCAACAAAATTGGAGTTGCTCTTTAAAACCATGACTAAGTATGGATACATGAGCTTACAACAAGATCTTTTAGTGTGAAAATAAAAAACATTAACTACAGTATGATAAGACTTACCAGTAATAGTATTTTCCTGAATCTTTTGGGACAATTACCCAAAAGATTCAAGTGGAAACCTAAGCCAAAAATGTGGTTATGGATAGTAACTGGTGGATAACCACACACTGTTGATAAGATCCATAAGTTTATTGAAATAAATCAAAGTCCAATTAGCATAACACAAAGTAAAAGCAAATTACGCGTTTCATGCCAACGGGCGCTTAATCATTATGATTTAGCAGCCTCTGATGTGAAACATGTCAACGCTTGCTCTTACTGTTTGTTATGCTATTTGACCCTTAAAAAAAAAAAAAAATCAATAAACTTATTGAACTTAGCAACAGCAGTATGTGGTCATTCACCAGTTATCTGTCCATGTTCAGCGGTATGAACCAAAACGGCACTGTGTTTTTTGTTTTTTTGGGGGGGTTAGAGAGAAGTGGACCGATCTGGAGCAGTGTATATAGTGTTTTGGATTGTTGGATCCCAAAAATATGGTTAAAAGCCCCTCCCGTCCCCTTTCATCCTCAGTGTAATAAAGATAAGAACCATCATCCAAGTGCACAAGGGGCTCTGTAGTAGAAATCATGTGTGGAAATATGGATGCTGTTCTGGGAGATTAATGGAAATACTGTAAGGCTCCATTCACACTAGTGTGATTTCAGATGCGACTTGTGTCACACAGTCACATGACAATGGAAATCACATTGTTTAACCACTTTCTGACCGCGCTATAGTCAAAAGATAGTTACAGCATAGTCATCCAGTTCTGAAAGGGGTGCCATGGACGTCCTCCCAGAACCGCACCCCCTGTGGCACGCATCCAGCACACTTTGTGATTGCGGTGTCTTTTGGACACAGCTGATCACAGATCGGGGTAAAGGGCCAATCGCAGCAGCTCTTTATCATGTGATCAGCTGTGTTCAATCACAGCTTGTCACATGTAAACAAACTTGACTAGAGGTCGGCCGATATATCGGTCGGCCGATATATCGGCCGATTTTTGGCACTTTTTAATTAATCGGCATCGGCCGATATTCTGAAAACAAAAAGCCGATGTAAAAAAAAAAAAAAAAACTTCAACGCGGCTTGCAAATGACATCTTTTTTTTTTTTTAAATCAGTATAAAGTTTTATTGAAAAAAACATATAACAGACAAGTACAAACTAGGCATATATCAGGATCAATCACAAAATGCAGATTTCGAACATTTGAGTCTCATATACAGTGGGTACGACATACAGTAAACATGCAACCGATATCTGCGCACATAGCTAGTAAGTAGTCATCATCCTTAACCACTTAAGCCCCGGACCATTTGGTAGCTAGAGGACCAGAGGTGAATTCAGAATTTTGCACTGCGCTGCTTTAACTGTAAATTGTGCGGACATGCAATGTTGTACCCAAACGAAATTTGCGTCCTTTTCTTCCCACAAATAGAGCTTTCTTTTAATGGTATTTGATTGCCTCTGCGATTTTTATTTTTTGCGATATAAACGGAAAAAGACCGAAAATTTTGAAAAAAAATTATATTTTCTACTTTTTGTTATAAGAAAAATCGAATAAACTCAATTGTAGTCATACATTTAGGCCAAAATGTATTCAGCCACATGTTTTTAGTAAAAAAAATGTCAATAAGCGTATATTTATTGGTTTGCGCAAAAGTTATAGAGTTTACAAACTAGGGTACATTTTCTGAAATTTACACAGCTTTAAATTTATGACTGCCTATCTCATTTCTTGAGGTGCTAAAATGACAGGGCAGTACAAAACCCCCCCCAAATGACCCCATTTTGGAAAGTAGACACCCCAAGGAAATTGCTGAGAGGCATGTTGAGCCCATTGAATTTTTTATTTTTTTGTCTCAAGTGATTGAATAATGAACTAAAAAAAAAAAAAAAAAAAAAAAAAAATTACAAAAAGTTGTCACTAAATGATATATTGCTCACACATGCCATGGTTATATGTGGAATTACACCCCAAAATACATTTTTCTGCTTCTCCTGAGTATGGGGATACCACATGTGTGGGACTTTTTAGGAGCCTAGCCGCGTACGGGACCCCGAAAACCAAGCACCGCCTTCAGGATTTCTAGGCACAAATTTTTGATTTCACTCCTCACTACCTATCACAGTTTCGAAGGCCATAAAATGCCAAAATCGCACAAAACCCCCCCAAATGACCCCATTTTGGAATATAGACACCCCAAGCTATTTGCTGAGAGGCATGGTGAGTATTTTACAGCTCTCATTTGTTTTTGAAAATGAAGAAAGAAAATATATATTGTGACAGCAGGAAGGTAAAGTCACCTGGTTGCATCCAGGGGGGTAGATATATTTCGCCCAGATTCAGGCTTTACGCCGACTTATACAACTAGGTGGAGAGTTGTATAAGCCCAGCTGAGGCTAGTGGGCTCATGGATGACTCATACCTCTAGGGAGAGTGTGGGGCGTCGTGCAGACAGGGAGTTGATGAGACCAGCTGAAGCTTGTCAGCTCGTTTAAGGCCTCTATAAAAACTCCCAGATTCATTAGGTGTTTGCTCATGCCTGGAACCAGACCTGTGTGGACTGTCCTAGGGAGAGTGAACCCCTGTGCGGTGAGACAAAGCCTGTGTGGCTATTTGCTTGGATATTTAAAACCAGGGACTTAGGGACTAGGACAGCACTAGGCTGATCCCAGTTGTTAGTTAGGAAACCTGTATGTTTACTCAGAGGTCAAGTTGACCAGGATTTATTTTATTTATGTTTCTTTTGCTTTGCTGTGTTTTGTCACTGTAAATAGAAAATAAACCGCACCTTTTTGATTTTGAAAACCACAACCTCCGTTTGCTGGGCCTGTTTTTGTGTGGGGAGCCCATCCCGGGGGTCACACACACCCGCTGCCGAGCTAACCCCCTCACAATATATATATATATTTTTTTTTTTTTCAATTTTCAAAACTTTGTGACAAAAAGCGAGATCTGCAAAATACTCACAATACCTCTCATCAAATAGCTTGGGGTGTCTACTTTCCAAAATGGGGTCATTTGGGGGGTTTTGTGCTATCTGGGCATTCCATGGCCTCCGAAACTGTGATAGGCAGTGAGAAGTGAAATCAAAAATTTACACCCTTAGAAAGCCTGAAGGCGGTGCTTGGTTTTTGGGGTCCCGTACATGGCTAGGCTCCCAAAAAGTCTCACACATGTGGTATCCCCGTACTCAGGAGAAGCAACAGAATGTATTTTGGGGTGTAATTCCACATATGCCCATGGCATGTTTGAGCAATATATCATTTAGTGACAACTTTGTGCAAAAAAAAAAAAAATTGTCGTTTTTCCGCAACTTGTGTCAACATTAGAGTTGAGCGGGTAGCTGGATATTCGGGTCCGGCGGGTTCGGCCGAACTTCGGAAAAAAGTTCGGATTCGGGACCGAACTTTAACCCGAACCCGGACCCGGACCCCATTGACGTCAATGGGGACCCGGACTTCTGACGACTAAAAAGGCTCTAAAAAAGTAATGGAAAGGGCTAGAGGGCTACAAATGGCAGCAAAATGTTGTTAAGAACATGGCAAGTGCTCTGCAAACAAATGTGGATAGGAAATAACTTAAAAGAACATAAAAAAATTAAAAAATAAAAAAATATGCTGGAGGCCCAATTTTCAGCAGAAGAGGTACAGGAAGTCATTAAGAACCTCAGAAACTCAACGGCACGATGCGACACATATGGTGGGAATGCCCCAGAATACGCCCTTTCTGGAATAAATTATTTAATTTAATGGATAAGCTAGTGGGAAAATAAAATACTTTGAAATAAAAATGTAGCGGGGTGCTAAATTTAAGGAAAGTGTTTGAGTGGTAAATAGGCTCAAATACCCTAATTCTGTAGGATTCATGGACCATTTTGTCCTCAGGGGACAGTATTGGTGTGCAGTTCCCTGCGGCCTACAGGTGGCGCCTTTTGTGTCCCCTCTTGGCAGTAGTACAGCGGGGCGGGGAACCTGCTGTGCATGCCAGGAGAGCATATAAAAGGGGCAGACCTTTGGCCTGGGGGCTGATGTCCAGTGGGGTCCGCGCCCAGGTGCCTTCGGCCTGGGTGCATGTGTTCCTGTTCCATCTCGGGCACCTTTAGCCCGGGGTGAGGTACTATCCTGGAGTTCTTGCTGCCCTGGGTATGGAGGCCTAGGGGCGGGAGTAAAGCCTGGAGTCCAGAGCCGCCTCGTGTAGGGGACCCTGTTCCAGGGAAGGGAGGATCATTCTGATGGACCGATGCAGGAGTCACGGTGAAGGAATGGTCTGTTGACTCCCTGGAGAGATGTCTTCCCCTTGATATGGGCTAGGTTCGTAGAAGGAGAAGCTCAAGGTCACCTTGACTGTATCAGAGGCCTTATTCAACCGGCCCGTGGCAGGGGCCTTATACACCCTGGTCTGTGGCTGAGACCAAAGTTCTCCAGGCCCGTGGCAGGGGCCTTATACACCCTAGTCTGTGGCAGAGACCAACCTCAATGTCTGTGGCAGAGACCGTGCGCCAAAAACTGTTTGAGAAACCTAAGCAGTGAAGTGAATGTGCTACGTTTGTGCCTGGACCTCCTCCACACCTTAAGCTGTCCTGTTTCTTTGCTCTAACCTTTTCTATCTGAGTACAGTTTATTTTGCCATGAGAGAATAAGAGTTGGAGTTTCAGCTGGTGTGGACATTGACTTTACTGGCAATTAAAGGACTTGCCTCTACCTACAGTAGAGGTGAGAATCATCCTCTGGAGGAGTTTTGACTCCGGCTGTGGACACGGCCCGTCAAGTACACCGCTCAACCTCTTTATATAGGAGGATACGGGCTGGTAGTGCGGTGTGCCTTTCTCCCTCCTGCGAAGAGCCAACAACATAAAGGCAGGTAAGGGGGAAAGGATCTGTGCGCTACAAAAAAATAAAATAAAAATTTTAATCTTGGCCTAGCAGGACGAGGTCCATATGGAGTAGGAGGTTGAGGTGGCGGTGGATGTGGCTGTGTAGGTGGAAGCGGCGGTGGAGGAGGACGAGGTAGCCAACACTGGTTCAAAAATACAACAATGGCTGGGTAAGGCCGGTGATGTGTCGAATTCTGTCCCCTGTCGAATAGTGTCCGCCCTGTACTGCGCTTGCTGAGTATGTAGGACAAGGGGATTTCAAAAATCTCCCAAGACTAACGGCGCCTGCGTGTTGAGTTCAGGTGAAGGCCACACCATCCGTGGTTCAAGCCGAGCCAAGCAAGGCCGCGATCGAAGCGAGCCCGTGAGGGGCCCTGTTACTATGTGCTACCGTATGTCCTCTTGGATGGTGGGGCTTGAACCTGCACTCACAGCGCAGGCGCCGTTCATCTTCGGAGATTTTGTGAATCTCCTTGTCCTCTGTACTGCGCAAGCGCTGCGCCTGCGCAGTACGGGCCGGGCACAATCCGATGGCCGGACAGTTTGTCACAACACCGGTATACATGTCTATTCTGCACAAGGTACGGACAAGTCCTGTGGGATCCATGCCTGGTTCATTTTAATGAACGTGAGCTTGTCCACATTGGCTCTGGACAGGCGGCTGCGCTTGTCTGTGATAACGCCCCCTGCCGTGCTAAATACACGTTCAGATAATACACTGGCTGCAGGGCAGGCCAGCACCTCCAAGGCATGAACGGCAAGCTCAGGCCATGTGCCCAATTTGGAGACCCAGAAGTTAAAGGGGGCAGACCCGTCATCCAGTACGTGTAGGCCTGTGGACACATACTGCTCAACCATGTTGGTGAAATGCTGCCTCCTGCTAAGACGTTCCATCTCAGCTGGTGGTGCTGGTTGTTGTGGCGTGCTGACAAAGCTTTTCCACATTTCGGCCATGCTAACCCTGCCTTCTGAGGTGCTGCCGGTGCCCCGGCTGCATTGGCGACCTCTTCCTCCTCCTCTGCCTTCGCCTTGTGCTTCCACCGTACGCCCGCTGTCAGGTGGGAATGACACCAGCAGCGCGTCTACCAGCGTGCGCTTGTACTCGCGCATCTTACGATCCCGCTCCAGTGAGGGAATTAAGGACGGTACGTTGTCCTTGTAACGGGGATCCAGCAGGGTGGCCACCCAGTAATCAGCACCAGTTAAAATGTGGGCAACTCGGCTGTCGTTGCGGAAACACTGCAGCATGTAATCGCTCATGTGTGCCAGGCTGCCCAGAGGCAAAGAAAAGCTGTCCTCTGTGAGAGGTGTATCGTCTGTGTCCTCTGTATCCCCCCAGCCACGCACCAGTAATGGCCACGAGCTGGTCTGAGTGCCACCCTGCTGTGAACATGGCTCCTCCTCCTCCTCCTCCTCCTCCATCTCCTCCTCCACCTCGTCATCCTCCAGAACTGTGCCCTTTCTGCCGGACAATTGTGTACCTGGCGTTTGTTGGTGCAGGAACCCACCCTCGTAGCCACTTGTGAAAGACTGCCCTGAAAGCCTTTGAAATGATCCCGCTTCCTCCTCCTCCTCCTCATCCTCCTGTGCCACATCCTCTTCCATCATCGCACGAAGCGTTTTTTCAAGGAGGCATAGAACTGGGATAGTAACGCTGAGAACGGCGTCATTGGCACTGGCCATGTTGGTGGAGTACTCGAAACAGCGCAACAAGGCACACAGGTCTCGCATGGAGGCCCAGTTATTGGTGGTGAAGTGGTGCTGTTCCGCAGAGCGACTCACGCGTGATTGCTGCAGCTGAAACTCCACTATTGCCTGCTGCTGCTCGCACAGTCTGGCCAGCATGTGCAAGGTGGAGTTCCACCTTGTGGGCATGTCACATATGAGGCGGTGAGCGGGAAGGCCGAAGTTACGCTGCAGCGCTGACAGGCGAGCAGCAGCAGGGTGAGAACGCCGAAAGTGCGCACAGACAGCCCGCACTTTCTGCAGCAGCTCTGGCATATTGGGGTAATTTTTAAGGAACCTCTGGACCACCAAGTTCAGCACATGCGCCAGGCAAGGGATGTGCGTCAAACCGGCTAGACCCAGAGCTGCTACGAGATTTCGCCCATTATCGCACACCACCAGGCCGGGCTTGAGGCTCACTGACAGCAACCACTCATCGGTCTGTTGTTCCATGTCCCTCCACAACTCCTGCGCGGTGTGGGGATTTTCCCCCAAACAGGAAAGTTTTAAAACTGCCTGCTGTCGTTTACCCCTGGCTGTGCTGAAGTTGGTGGTGAAGGTGTTACGCTGAATGGATGAGGAGGCGGTAGAGGATGAGGAAGCGGAGAAGGAGGAGTTAGCAACAGGAGGCAAACTGAAGCGCCCTGCAATCCTCGGTGGTGGAAGGACATGCGCCAAACCGCTATCTGCCTCGGGCATAGCTGCCACTGCATTTACCCAGTGTGCTGTTAGAGAGATATAACGTCCCTGACCGTGCTTACTGGTCCACGCATCCGTAGTTAGGTGGACCTTGCCACAGATGGCGTTGCGCAGTGCACACCTGATTTTGTCCCCCACCTGGTTGTGCAGGGAAGGGATGGCTCGCCTGGAAAAGTAGTGGCGGCTGGGCACGACGTACTGCGGGACAGCCAATGCCATCAGGCTTTTAAAACTCTGCGTCTCCACCAGACGGAATGACAGCATTTCAAGGCCAGGAATTTTGAAATGCTGGCATTCAGGGCCAGGGATCGCAGGTGGCTAGGGGGGTACTTCCTCTTCCGCTCCAATGTTTGGGAGATAGAGAGCTGAACGCTTCCATGGGACATTGTGGAGATGGTTGGTGACCCAGGTGGTAGTGTTGCTGGCAGATCCTCTGTTTGCGGGGTGGCAGGTGCCACTGTCACTACAGAGGTGGATGAAGAGGCCGAGACTGCAGCAGAAGAGGAAGCAGGAGGAGCCAGAGACCTTTCTTGGTTTTTGAGGTGTCTACTCCACTGCAGCTCGTGCTTTGCACTTAGATGCCTGGTCATGCAGCTTGTGCTCAGGTTGAGAACGTTTATGCCTCGCTTCAGGCTCTGATTGCACAGCGTGCAAACCACTCGTGTCTTGTCATCAACACACTGTGTGAAGAACTGCCACGCTAGGGAAGTCCTTGGACCTGGCTTTGGTGTGCTCGGTCCCTTGCTGCGTTGGGCAGTAGCAGATGTACTGTCTAGGGGACGAATGCTCCGTTTTTGCACCCTGCTCCCTCTTCTGCTGTGCTGGTGGCTCTGTGCGACCACCGCCTCTTCCTCCGAACTACACTGGTCACCTGCATAACGTTGATTCCATGTGGGGTCGAGGACCTCATCGTCCTCCACATCATCTTCCACCCAGTCTTCACCCCTGCCCTCCATGTCTGTCTGCACAATTGCGAAAGCAGCAGCAGTTGGCACCTGTGTTTCGTCATCATCCGAGACGTGCTGCGATGGTCCTCCCATGTACCCATCATGAAACATAAGTGGTTGGGCATCGGTGCACTCAATCTCTTCCACTTCTGGGGCAGGGCTAGGTGGATGGCCCTGGGAAACCCTGCTAACAGAGTCATCGAAAAGCAGAAGAGACTGCTGCATGATTTGGGGCTCAGACTGCTTGGCTGATTTGCAAGGGGGTGAGGTGAAAGACTGATGGACATGGGCTTCAGGTGCCAACTCTGATCTTTCATCAGAAGAGTGGGTGGGAGACAATGTGAAGGAACCCGAGGCACTGTCAGCAACCCAATCTACTATCGCCTGTACTTGTCCTGGCCTAAACATTGGTACAGCCTCATTAGGCGCGACAAAATACCGCCGCAGGCTCGGTCGCCTACTCGCACCTGAGGAAGGTGTTTCACTTGTGCGTGTAGCTGGCACAGATCCACCACGTCCTCTCCCTGCAACAGGAGCTCCACCAGCAGCACCACGACCGGGGCCACCACGTCCCTTTGACCTTCCCCTCATATTTTCCAAATTTAGGATCTTGCCCTAAATGGCGTTTTTTGCAAGACCACAACACACCCACAGTATTTAACCGCTGAAACGCACAGCTACAGAACTGCAGAAAATGCTATTCAAAAAAAAAAAGGTTTTTTTTTTTTAGTATAGCACAGTACAAGGAAAATATATAGAAATTGTTTATTTCACACACCTCCAGATGTGTATTTCACACTGCAAAATATTTTCTGTGGCCCTAAATGGCGTTTTTTGCCAGACCACAACACACCCACAGTATATAACCGCTGAATCGCACAGCTGCAGAGAATGCTATTCAAAAAAAAGTTTTTTTTTTTTTTTTTTTTTTTTTTTTTTAGTATAGCATAGTACAAGAAAAATATATAGAAATTGGTTATTTCACACAACTAGAGATATACACTGCAAAATATTTTTTTTGCCCAAAAATAGGTCTTTTTTGCGCACAACAAAGTGCCTTTTTTTTTTTTTGCAACAGCACAATAAAGTGCCTTTTTTTTTTTTTTTTTTTTTTTGGGGCCCAAAAATGGGTCTTTTTAGCAAAAGCACAATAAAGTGCCTTTTTTTTTTTTCTGCCCGAAATGGGTCTTTTAGCAAGAGCACAATACAGCCACTAAATGGAATAGGTGTATCACTCAACGTAATGCAGTGCTGGTGCACTGAGCTTGCAACACAAACAGATAAACCTATGCAGATCGCTGAGCTATTATATCTCTCAATCTGGACTCCTATCTAAATCTCTCTCCCTAAAAGCACAAACAGGATCCTGCCCCTACACTACACTACACTGTCTCTCTATCTTTTCTATCAGTAGATTGCAGAATCAGGACTAACTCCTATCATATAATTCTCTCCCTCACAGCAACAGCAGCCAGGATCCTTTCCCTACACTGTCTAAAAGCAGAGTGACGATCTGTGCTGTGTGCCTCTTGCTTATATAGAAGCTGGTCACATGCTGGGTCACATGTTGCACTGACCAATCACAGCCATGCCATTAGTAGGCATGGCTATGATGGCTTCTAAGGGCACACCAGCTAATCAAATGGTGATTGGCTGGCCCCTGAAGCATTTCTAACTGCGCCATTAAATTCCCGAATCCAGACCCGAACCCGGACTTTAGCGCAAAATCCGGGTCCGGGGTCGGGAAAAAGCCAAAATTCGGTACGGACCCGAACTTTACAGTTCGGGTCCGCTCAACACTAGTCAACATATAAAATATTCCATGGACTCGACATGCCTCTCAGTATATAGCTTGGGGTGTCTACTTTCCAAAATGGGGTCATTTGGGGGGGGGGTTTGAACTGTTCTGGCATTTTATACACAACATTAGGAAGCTTACATCCACTCTTCTAACCACTTGAAGACAAAGCCCTTTTTGACACTTTTTGTTTACATGAAAACATTTTTTTTTTGCAAGAAAATTATGTTGAACCCCCAAACATTATATATATATTTTTAAAGCAAAGGCCCTACAGATTAAAATGGTGGGTGTTGCATAGATACCAAACACGACATGCTTTAAAATTTCGCACAAACGCGCATTGGCGACAAACTACATACATTTTTAAAAGCCTTTAAAAGCCTTTACAGGTTACCCCAGTAGATTTACAGAGGAGGTCTACTGCTAAAATGATTGCCCTCGATCTGACCTTCGCGGTGATACCTCACATGCATGGTGCAATTGCTGTTTACATATGACGCCAGACCGACGCTTGCGTTCGCCATTGGGCAAGAGCAGGGCAGGACAGGGGTGCTTTTTTTTTTTTTCTTTTTTTTTTTTCTTATTAATTTTGCTATTTTATTTTTAAATTGTTCCTTCCAAGTATTTTTTTTTTTTTATCATTTTTATTGTTATCTCAGGGAATGTAAATATCCCCTATGATAGCAATAGGTAGTGACAGGTACTCTTTTTTTGAAAAAACTGGGGTCTTCTAGACCCTAGATTTTTCCTCTGCCCTCAAAGCATCTGACCACACCAAGATCGGTGTGATAAAATGCTTTCCCAATTTCCCAATGGCGCTTTTTATATCCGGGGGGGGGGCATTCCCTCCCACTGCTTGTAAAAGCAGTCCAGAGGCTAATTAGCCGCTAGGATTGCTTTTACATGAAAGCCGGCCGCAGGCTGAAAAGAATGATACCAAGATGATACCTAAACCCGCAGGCATCATTCTGGTATAAACATTCAAAGTCCAGCAACATACCAGTACGTTGCTGGTCCTTGTTGGACATGTATTGTAATCTTTTTATTTCATGCAGCCAGTTGGCTGAACGAAAAAAGAGATTGATCGGTGGGTATGCCCACCATTAGAATACCGCCCTTCATCCACCCACTTCCAATGATGGGCATACACGCACCATTTATATATGCTGAAGCATGGGGGCATCCTCCCGCAAAAAAGTTATGCCGCACACACATGGTCGGACTTTTCCACGGGCAAGCCTCCGTCGGAATTTCGACCGTATGTACGCGGCATTAGGAGCAAAATCGCTCCTCCACCCCTGCTGCCCCAATGCTTCGGCATATTTGCTTTTTTTTTTTAACTGTGGTGGTGAAATCGCCTCCTACAGCACTGGAGTCGCAGGGATCAGGCCTGTCTCTGCGAACGCTGCAGTTATGTGTGTTTTTGTTTTGTAAGTGACAGTGATCGATCGATACTGCACTTGGGTGGCCTGGGCTGGACGGAGGGGCAAAACGCAGGTGCCAGCAGGTATCTGGGCTGATCCCGCTAACACTGCGTTTTTGGTGAACCCTAAACTGCTGGGGACGCTAGTATAGATCTGATCAGATCAGATATTGATCTGTTCAGATACTATACCACTAAGGGGGGTGTATGCTTCACGCGTGGGTGTTAGCGTTACTGGCACTAACCTGACGCTGCCTGGGGTGTGACGCAGACCCTCTCTGACGCTAAAACCTAATTGATATCACCCGCCGGGCGATCAGGGGGTTAAACCTTTATTGGGTTATATATACGGCGGGTGCCCTGACACTATAAAAAGCAAACTAACTAACCAGCGTCACCCGTAACACTTATATGGTGATCACTGGTGAAAGGGTTAACTAGGGGCAATCAGGGGGTTAAAACCTTTATTAGATAATATGTGGGGGTACCTGACGCTATAAAAACCTGCGGCGAACCTAAAAAAAATTACCAGCTACCGATCTGCATCACCGACACTAAGACAGCGTTTAGAAAAACGATTGCTTAGCGACAGTGGTGATGGGGGTGAAAGGGTTACCTGGGGGGGCGATCAAGGGGGTTAAACCTTTATTAGATAATATATTGGGGTACCTGACGCTATAAAAACATGCGGCGAACCTAAAAAAAATTACTGGCTACGATCTGCATCACCGACACTAAGACAGCGTTTAGAAAAACAATTGCTTAGCGACAGTGGTGATAGGGGGTGAAAGGGTTACCTGGGGGGCGATCAAGGGGGTTAAACCTTTATTAGATAATATATTGGGGTACCTGACGCTATAAAAACCTGCGGCGAACCTAAAAAAAATTACCGGCTACCGATCTGCATCACAGACACTAAGACAGCGTTTAGAAAAACGATCGCTTAGTGATAGTGGTGATAGGGGGTGAAAGGGTTACCTGGGGGGCGATCAAGGGGGTGCAACCTTTATTAGATAATATATTGGGGTACCTGACGCTATAAAAACCTGCGGCGAACCTAAAAAAAATTACTGGCTGCCGATCGGCATCACTGACGCTAAGACAGCGATCAGAAAAATGATCGCTAAGCGACAGTGGTGATAGGGGGTGAAAGGGTTATCTGGGGGGTGATCAGGGGGTTAAACCTTTATTAGGGGGGGTTAGGGGGCTACACTGGACCTAAGACTAAACTTTGGTGACACTTTTACAGTCACAAATGTCACTGATTGCAGTGATCACTAAATAAATGGTCACTGCAATCAGTGACACTGTGACTGGGGGCTGATCTGGGGGGTGATCTGGGGGGTGATCTGGGGTGTCTGGGGGGGCCTGGGGGGGCGATTTATGTCCCTATGTGTCCTGGTGTCAGTGTAGTGTTGTGTGCACTGACCTGATATCTTCTCTTGTACGGCGCTCGGTATATATGAGCGCCGCACCAGAGATGACATCACTTCCTCCTGCTCCCTCTGTCTGACACAGACAGAGGGGGCATTTCTATTCGCCGGGAGCGATCGCGAGGGCGTGGCCAGAAACGAATGGCTGCCCCCTCATCCCGGAACGCTCCCGGACACTTAGCCACCGCTCACTGTATAGAAGGGGGGTCCGATTGGACCCCCCAACTGTACAAAAGCAATCACGTACACTCTACGTGATTGTGCCTGTCGGTGCCATTCTGCGGACGTATATATACAGTGAGCGGTCGTTAAGTGGTTAACTGCGTACTCAGTATAAATGACAACGTATGGATACCGAGACTAAATACTATAAGCAGTTTGCAAGTGTTCAAATAATAACTAATAAGCAATTACTGATATAACATAAAATAACACAAGAAAGAAAAATGTAAAAAATACAAAGAAGAAACCTACCCATCCCCGAACCATTGGGATCGGGCAAACTTCCCCATAGAAAACAACTTTTTTCAGAGAAATATCTACCACCAAGCCTCATTCGCCCCCCCCCCCCCCCGAGACCCGCCACTACAGGTATAGTAAATCAAGAATATTATATACCAGACATTCCCCTCCCTTCCCCCCCCCTCAACCTCTTCTCTTTCCCATGTATATTCTCATTCTCCCCCCCCCCCCCCTTCCTGAATTCGGTCCAAAAAACACATTATAAGCCAAGTACCTATATCTGTAAGAGTCTATCTTTGATAAGTTGAGTTGAGAAGGGCCCAGACCAGGGGTATCAAGCCAGGGTTGCCACATCGAGTAGAACTTCTTCAGGGCACTCCTATGCTGATAGGTAAGTTTCTCACGTATCAACTGGCTGTTTACCATCTCCACCCATTGCCCTCCCGTTGGTACTCTCGGAGATATCCAAAGCCTCGCAATCGCCTTCCGGGCTATATAAAGGAGACAAATTATTGCAGTATGTCCATGTGGCGAGAGCGAGGGTATCTCCAACGCACCAAGCAAGCACACAATGGGTTCCTGCGGCACCGGTATTTGGTATACCTGTGAGATAGAGGAGAGGATGTACTTCCAATACCGAAAAAGTTTCGGGCATTTCCACATCATATGTAGCAAATCTCCATCGTGTATGCAGCATTTGGGACAAAGTAGCGTATCTCGACAACCCCATTTATATAAACGAAGAGGAGTCCTGTATAGAGTTGAGCGGGTAGCTGGATATTCGGGTCCGGCGGGTTCGGCCGAACTTCGGAAAAAAGTTCGGATTCGGGACCGAACTTTAACCCGGACCCGGACCCGGACCCCATTGAAGTCAATGGGGACCCGGACTTCTGACGACTAAAAAGGCTCTAAAAAAGTAATGGAAAGGGCTAGAGGGCTGCAAATGGCAGCAAAATGTTGTTAAGAACATGGCAAGTGCTCTGCAAACAAATGTGGATAGGAAATAACTTAAAAGAACATAAAAAAAATTAAAAAATAAAAAAATATGCTGGAGGCCCGATTTTCAGCAGAAGAGGTACAGGAAGTCATTAAGAACCTCAGAAACTCAACGGCACGATGCGACACATATGGTGGGAATGCCCCAGAATACGCCCTTTCTGGAATAAATTATTTAATTTAATGGATAAGCTAGTGGGAAAATAAAATACTTTGAAATAAAAATGTAGCGGGGTGCTAAATTTAAGGAAAGTGTTTGAGTGGTAAATAGGCTCAAATACCCTAATTCTGTAGGATTCATGGACCATTTTGTCCTCGGGGGACAGTATTGGTGTGCAGTTCCCTGCGGCCTACAGGTGGCGCCTTTTGTGTCCCCTCTTGGCAGTAGTACAGCGGGGCGGGGAACCTGCTGTGCATGCCAGGAGAGCATATAAAAGGGGCAGACCTTTGGCCTGGGGGCTGATGTCCAGTGGGGTCCGCGCCCAGGTGCCTTCGGCCTGGGTGCATGTGTTCCTGTTCCATCTCGGGCACCTTTAGCCCGGGGTGAGGTACTATCCCGGAGTTCTTGCTGCCCTGGGTATGGAGGCCTAGGGGCGGGAGTAAAGCCTGGAGTCCAGAGCCGCCTCGTGTAGGGGACCCTGTTCCAGGGAAGGGAGGATCATTCTGATGGACCGATGCGGGAGTCACGGTGAAGGAATGGTCTGTTGACTCCCTGGAGAGATGTCTTCCCCTTGATATGGGCTAGGTTCGTAGAAGGAGAAGCTCAAGGTCACCTTGACTGTATCAGAGGCCTTATTCAACCGGCCCGTGGCAGGGGCCTTATACACCCTGGTCTGTGGCTGAGACCAAAGTTCTCCAGGCCCGTGGCAGGGGCCTTATACACCCTAGTCTGTGGCAGAGACCAAAGTTCTCCAGGTCTGTGGCAGGGGCCTTGTACACCCGGTCTGTGGCAGAGACCAACCTCAATGTCTGTGGCAGAGACCGTGCGCCAAAAACTGTTTGAGAAACCTAAGCAGTGAAGTGAATGTGCTACGTTTGTGCCTGGACCTCCTCCACACCTTAAGCTGTCCTGTTTCTTTGCTCTAACCTTTTCTATCTGAGTACAGTTTATTTTGCCATGAGAGAATAAGAGTTGGAGTTTCAGCTGGTGTGGACATTGACTTTACTGGCAATTAAAGGACTTGCCTCTACCTACAGTAGAGGTGAGAATCATCCTCTGGAGGAGTTTTGACTCCGGCTGTGGACACGGCCCGTCAAGTACACCGCTCAACCTCTTTATATAGGAGGATACGGGCTGGTAGTGCGGTGTGCCTTTCTCCCTCCTGCGAAGAGCCAACAACATAAAGGCAGGTAAGGGGGAAAGGATCTGTGCGCTACAAAAAAATAAAATAAAAATTTTAATCTTGGCCTAGCAGGACGAGGTCCATATGGAGTAGGAGGTTGAGGTGGCGGTGGATGTGGCTGTGTAGGTGGAAGCGGCGGTGGAGGAGGACGAGGTAGCCAACACTGGTTCAAAAATACAACAATGGCTGGGTAAGGCCGGTGATGTGTCGAATTCTGTCCCCTGTCGAATAGTGTCCGCCCTGTACTGCGCTTGCTGAGTATGTAGGACAAGGGGATTTCAAAAATCTCCCAAGACTAACGGCGCCTGCGTGTTGAGTTCAGGTGAAGGCCACACCATCCGTGGTTCAAGCCGAGCCAAGCAAGGCCGCGATCGAAGCGAGCCCGTGAGGGGCCCTGTTACTATGTGCTACCGTATGTCCTCTTGGATGGTGGGGCTTGAACCTGCACTCACAGCGCAGGCGCCGTTCATCTTCGGAGATTTTGTGAATCTCCTTGTCCTCTGTACTGCGCAAGCGCTGCGCCTGCGCAGTACGGGCCGGGCACAATCCGATGGCCGGACAGTTTGTCACAACACCGGTATACATGTCTATTCTGCACAAGGTACGGACAAGTCCTGTGGGATCCATGCCTGGTTCATTTTAATGAACGTGAGCTTGTCCACATTGGCTCTGGACAGGCGGCTGCGCTTGTCTGTGATAACGCCCCCTGCCGTGCTAAATACACTTTCAGATAATACACTGGCTGCAGGGCAGGCCAGCACCTCCAAGGCATGAACGGCAAGCTCAGGCCATGTGCCCAATTTGGAGACCCAGAAGTTAAAGGGGGCAGACCCGTCATCCAGTACGTGTAGGCCTGTGGACACATACTGCTCAACCATGTTGGTGAAATGCTGCCTCCTGCTAAGACGTTCCATCTCAGCTGGTGGTGCTGGTTGTTGTGGCGTGCTGACAAAGCTTTTCCACATTTCGGCCATGCTAACCCTGCCTTCTGAGGTGCTGCCGGTGCCCCGGCTGCGTTGGCGACCTCTTCCTCCTCCTCTGCCTTCGCCTTGTGCTTCCACCGTACGCCCGCTGTCAGGTGGGAATGCCACCAGCAGCGCGTCTACCAGCGTGCGCTTGTACTCGCACATCTTACGATCCCGCTCCAGTGAGGGAATTAAGGACGGTACGTTGTCCTTGTAACGGGGATCCAGCAGGGTGGCCACCCAGTAATCAGCACCAGTTAAAATGTGGGCAACTCGGCTATCGTTGCGGAAACACTGCAGCATGTAATCGCTCATGTGTGCCAGGCTGCCCAGAGGCAAAGAAAAGCTGTCCTCTGTGAGAGGTGTATCGTCTGTGTCCTCTGTATCCCCCCAGCCACGCACCAGTAATGGCCACGAGCTGGTCTGAGTGCCACCCTGCTGTGAACATGGCTCCTCCTCCTCCTCCTCCTCCTCCTCCTCCATCTCCTCCTCCACCTCGTCATCCTCCAGAACTGTGCCCTTTCTGCCGGACAATTGTGTACCTGGCGTTTGTTGGTGCAGGAACCCACCCTCGTAGCCACTTGTGAAAGACTGCCCTGAAAGCCTTTGAAATGATCCCGCTTCCTCCTCCTCATCCTCCTGTGCCACATCCTCTTCCATCATCGCACAAAGCGTTTTTTCAAGGAGGCATAGAACTGGGATAGTAACGCTGAGAACGGCGTCATTGGCACTGGCCATGTTGGTGGAGTACTCGAAACAGCGCAACAAGGCACACAGGTCTCGCATGGAGGCCCAGTTATTGGTGGTGAAGTGGTGCTGTTCCGCAGAGCGACTCACGCGTGATGGCTGCAGCTGAAACTCCACTATTGCCTGCTGCTGCTCGCACAGTCTGGCCAGCATGTGCAAGGTGGAGTTCCACCTTGTGGGCACGTCACATATGAGGCGGTGAGCGGGAAGGCCGAAGTTACGCTGCAGCGCTTACAGGCGAGCAGCAGCAGGGTGAGAACGCCGAAAGTGCGCACAGACAGCCCGCACTTTCTGCAGCAGCTCTGGCATATTGGGGTAATTTTTAAGGAACCTCTGGACCACCAAGTTCAGCACATGCGCCAGGCAAGGGATGTGCGTCAAACCGGCTAGACCCAGAGCTGCTACGAGATTTCGCCCATTATCGCACACCACCAGGCCGGGCTTGAGGCTCATTGACAGCAACCACTCATCGGTCTGTTTGTTCCATGTCCCTCCACAACTCCTGCGCGGTGTGGGGATTTTCCCCCAAACAGGAAAGTTTTAAAACTGCCTGCTGTCGTTTACCCCTGGCTGTGCTGAAGTTGGTGGTGAAGGTGTTACGCTGAATGGATGAGGAGGCGGTAGAGGATGAGGAAGCGGAGAAGGAGGAGTTAGCAACAGGAGGCAAACTGAAGCGCCCTGCAATCCTCGGTGGTGGAAGGACATGCGCCAAACCGCTATCTGCCTCAGGCATAGCCGCCACTGCATTTACCCAGTGTGCTGTTAGAGAGATATAACGTCCCTGACCGTGCTTACTGGTCCACGCATCCGTAGTTAGGTGGACCTTGCCACAGATGGCGTTGCGCAGTGCACACCTGATTTTGTCCCCCACCTGGTTGTGCAGGGAAGGGATGGCTCGCCTGGAAAAGTAGTGGCGGCTGGGCACGACGTACTGCGGGACAGCCAATGCCATCAGGCTTTTAAAACTCTGCGTCTCCACCAGACGGAATGACAGCATTTCAAAGGCCAGGAATTTTGAAATGCTGGCATTCAGGGCCAGGGATCGCAGGTGGCTAGGGGGGTACTTCCTCTTCCGCTACAATGTTTGGGAGATAGAGAGCTGAACGCTTCCATGGGACATTGTGGAGATGGTTGGTGACCCAGGTGGTAGTGTTGCTGGCAGATCCTCTGTTTGCGGGGTGGCAGGTGCCACTGTCACTACAGAGGTGGATGAAGAGGCCGAGACTGCAGCAGAAGAGGAAGCAGGAGGAGCCAGAGACCTTTCTTGGTTTTTGAGGTGTCTACTCCACTGCAGCTCGTGCTTTGCACTTAGATGCCTGGTCATGCAGCTTGTGCTCAGGTTGAGAACGTTTATGCCTCGCTTCAGGCTCTGATTGCACAGCGTGCAAACCACTCGTGTCTTGTCATCAACACACTGTGTGAAGAACTGCCACGCTAGGGAAGTCCTTGGACCTGGCTTTGGTGTGCTCGGTCCCTTGCTGCGTTGGGCAGTAGCAGATGTACTGTCTAGGGGACGAATGCTCCGTTTTTGCACCCTGCTCCCTCTTCTGCTGTGCTGGTGGCTCTGTGCGACCACCGCCTCTTCCTCCGAACTACACTGGTCACCTGCATAACGTTGATTCCATGTGGGGTCGAGGACCTCATCGTCCTCCACATCATCTTCCACCCAGTCTTCACCCCTGCCCTCCATGTCTGTCTGCACAATTGCGAAAGCAGCAGCAGTTGGCACCTGTGTTTCGTCATCATCCGAGACGTGCTGCGATGGTCCTCCCATGTACCCATCATGAAACATAAGTGGTTGGGCATCGGTGCACTCAATCTCTTCCACTTCTGGGGCAGGGCTAGGTGGATGGCCCTGGGAAACCCTGCTAACAGAGTCATCGAAAAGCAGAAGAGACTGCTGCATGATTTGGGGCTCAGACTGCTTGGCTGATTTGCAAGGGGGTGAGGTGAAAGACTGATGGACATGGGCTTCAGGTGCCAACTCTGATCTTTCATCAGAAGAGTGGGTGGGAGACAATGTGAAGGAACCCGAGGCACTGTCAGCAACCCAATCTACTATCGCCTGTACTTGTCCTGGCCTAAACATTGGTACAGCCTCATTAGGCGCGACAAAATACCGCCGCAGGCTCGGTCGCCTACTCGCACCTGAGGAAGGTGTTTCACTTGTGCGTGTAGCTGGCACAGATCCACCACGTCCTCTCCCTGCAACAGGAGCTCCACCAGCAGCACCACGACCGGGGCCACCACGTCCCTTTGACCTTCCCCTCATATTTTCCAAATTTAGGATCTTGCCCTAAATGGCGTTTTTTGCAAGACCACAACACACCCACAGTATTTAACCGCTGAAACGCACAGCTACAGAACTGCAGAAAATGCTATTCAAAAAAAAAAAGGTTGTTTTTTTTAGTATAGCACAGTACAAGGAAAATATATAGAAATTGTTTATTTCACACACCTCCAGATGTGTATTTCACACTGCAAAATATTTTCTGTGGCCCTAAATGGCGTTTTTTGCCAGACCACAACACACCCACAGCACGTAACCGCTGAATCGCACAGCTACAGAAAATGCTATTCAAAAAAAAAGGTTTTTTTTTTTTTAGTATAGCACTGTACAAGAAGAATATATAGAAATTGTATATTTTACACACCTCCAAGATGTGTATTTCACACTGCAAAATATTTTCTGTGGCCCTAAATGGCGTTTTTTGGAAGAGCACAACACAACCACAGTATTTAACCACTGAATCACACAGCTATAGAAGTGCAGAGAATGCTATTCAAAAAAAATGTTTTTTTTTAGTATAGCACTGTACAATATATAGAAATTGTTTATTTTACACACCTCCAGATGTGTATTTCACACTGCAAAATATTTTCTGTGGCCCTAAATGGCGTTTTTTGCAAGAGCACAACAACCCCAACAGTATATAACCGCTGAATCGCACAGCTGCAGAGGCCAGAGAATGCTTTTTAAAAATAATGTTGTTTTTTCACACACCTCCAGATGTGTATTTCACACTGCAAAATATTTTCTGTGGCCCTAAATGGCGTTTTTTGGAAGAGCACAACACAACCACAGTATTTAACCACTGAATCGCACAGCTATAGAAGTGCAGAGAATGCTATTAAAAAAAAATGTTTTTTTTTTTAGTATAGCACTGTACAATATATAGAAATTGTTTATTTTACACACCTCCAGATGTGTATTTCACACTGCAAAATATTTTCTGTGGCCCTAAATGGCGTTTTTTGCAAGAGCACAACAACCCCAACAGTATATAACCGCTGAATCGCACAGCTGCAGAGGCCAGAGAATGCTTTTTAAAAATAATGTTGTTTTTTCACACACCTCCAGATGTGTATTTCACACTGCAAAATATTTTCTGTGGCCCTAAATGGCGTTTTTTGGAAGAGCACAACACAACCACAGTATTTAACCACTGAATCGCACAGCTATAGAAGTGCAGAGAATGCTATTAAAAAAAAATGTTTTTTTTTTTAGTATAGCACTGTACAATTTATAGAAATTGTTTATTTTACACACCTCCAGATGTGTATTTCACACTGCAAAATATTTTCTGTGGCCCTAAATGGCGTTTTTGGCAAGAGCACAACAACCCCAACAGTATATAACCGCTGAATGGCACAGCTGCAGAGGCCAGAGAATGCTTTTTAAAAATAATGTTGTTTTCTTTTTCGTACATCACGGGACACAGAGCGACTTAGTCATTACTAATGGGTTATATAGATTACCTTCAGGTGTTGGCACTGGCCAATTCCAAACCGGAAGTACCCTCCCCTATATAAGCCCCTCCCACCCGGGAGCACCTCAGTTTTTTGCCAGTGTCTAAGGTGTTGGCCAAAGAGTAACATGTGTTTTCACTGGGCTTGCGTACAGGTTCTTTTGGGCCTTAGTAAGCTGTTCCGGATCCCACCAAAAAAGCTTCATAGCTAAACGGTCGGTACCCGGGCCTTGCAGCAGAAGAGCAAGGTTTTGCCTGTAATGCTTCTCTTAGGAGGGCTGGACCCTGGGATCCAGAGCTCTGGTCATACCCACGACCAAGATGTTGTCTGTGCAGGGTGCTATACAGGTCCAGGGGAGTGGAATCCTTGGGAACCCGGTCCCTGAAGGTTTAATTACAATGCCTGCCGTGATAGGTGAAGTTTGGACTTCTGTGGACCAAACAAAGTCCTGCGGCGGGGATCAGGTAAGTGGGGGCCCCCAGGAACTTGGTTCTATTGGGGGACCCCCAAGCCTAATTTGTCTTTCTGTCTGTTACCTAACGGTATTCCCGCTAAATATCTGTGTTTGCCTATAACTACTGAAAATGTAAAATTTTAATAGTAGTCAAGAAAAAAAAAAAAAAACAGGGACCGCGGTACCTGTGTTAAACCACTAGAGGCCGCTGTAGTCCATTTTTCTTGTCATGTGGATCTTTGGTTTTCTCAAGTCAAAAGATCCAGGCAGCTGGTAAGTTTCTCTGTGGGAATCCACTTCCTCTGCCCTGTTGCTGCGCTCATCCACCGCACAGGCCCTCCGGCAAAAAGGGCCCTGGCTCCTAGTCCCCTGTTTGATTTCGAAAAGGGCGCCAATGGCGCACGGGCGCGCGCGTGGGCGCGTGCACGCGCCTCCTATGAAAAAAAGGGGCGGGGCGGGTGGATGACGCTCGATGCGCGCCGCGGCGCTTCTGCGCATGTGCGGGCGTCCCAGCATGGTTAAAAGACACAGTACAAGTGTCAGCTGCATGCAAACAGAGCTAGCAACAAACAGTGGCACACAGAGGCGGTTGATGCAGGCATCCCCATAGAAAGGCACTTTAGTGGACACCAGCTGGTATATAGCAGCACCTGTGTTAGACTATTACCAGCAAAATTGGTGTATGACGACGGGAATACCTCAGCTTTGTGCTTAAAGGATATGTCGTCCAGACGCTCCGGAAATAGATCTTCCAGGAAGCCAAAGGGGTCTCCATCGGGCTCTGAGGATATTGGGCATGCTTGTACTGCACCAATCTCCCCTGAGAATTCAGAGGTCAGTAGCCGTAGAAACCCCGCAGGAATGCCTGGTGCTGCGGCTGTCCCCAGTCCACCTGCTCCTGTATATATAACAGAGGAGGTTTTATCCTCAACTCTGGGAGGATTGGAAGAGAGATTAACAGCATTGATCGCTGCTTCCCTGTCTCAGGAAAAGCGCGTCCGATCTCCGTCTCCTCCTTCAGAGTGCCTGTTAGTGGAGGAACAGCCCCACACAGAGATCGACCTACCTGAAGGGGATCAGGATGAGGTTGATTCAGTTATGGAGGAATCAACAGTGGAAGAACCTTTCTCAGCTTCTCAGGCTGAAAGATTATGGGTTCAGTCTCTGACTAATATGGTCCGATCAGCATTTAAAATGCCTCTGGCGGAACCACCATCCACTACGGTTTCCTCGCTGGGGTCGCTAAAAGCTCCCCAGGCTGTCTGTTCCTTCCCAATCCACCCTTTATTAGAAGGGCTTATTTACCAGGATTGGGAGCATCCTGATAAAATATTTGCTCCCCCCAAGAGATTTCCGGTGATCTATCCCATGGAGGATAAGTTCATAAGAAAATGGAGGGTCCCTACAGTGGACGCAGCCATCTCTTCTGTTAACAAATCACTGACATGTCCAGTAGATAATGTTCCAATGTTCAAAGACCCAATAGATAAAAAATTGGAGTCTTTACTAAAATCTGCTTTCTCTACAGCAAGTATGGTGACACAACCTGCGGTAGCAGCGATTGGAGTCTGCCAAGCAGTGAAAGATCAGTTGAAACAAGTCTTAAGGGACTTACCAGATCAGCAGGCTCTTGCCCTAGCTGACCTGCCTAGAGCCTTGTGTTTTGCGGTGGACGCCATAAAGGATACAATCCAACAGGCCTCCCGCTTTACGCTGTCTATAGTACATATGCGTAGGCTTCTGTGGCTCAAAAACTGGTCTGCTGAAGCTCCCTGTAAAAAACTGCTGGTTAGCTTCCCATTTCATGTAGAACGCTTATTTGGAGAAGATCTGGACAAATATATCCAGAAAATTTCTGCCGGTAAAAGTTCACTCTTACCGGTTAAGAACAAGGGTAGAAGTCCTTCTTTTAAGAGGCCTACTTCTCCAGTCCCGGGCACATCGGCTGTGAAGCAGTTCCGACGGCCTCCGCGGTCAAATTCAGGGGGCAGAAATCAGGGACAATCACAGGGTAACAAGAAGCCCTGGATCAAGAGAGGTACAAAACCTCCCCCCAAGGCATGAAGCGTTGCCCCCACTCAATCGGGTGGGGGGAAGACTTCAGTTGTTCACAGAGACCTGGCGGGACACCATCAGAGACAGATGGGTGCTCTCCGCAGTAAGTCTGGGATACAAGCTGGAGTTAAAAGGCACTCCTCCTGCCCAATTTATGAGGTCAAACGTGCCAAGAGATCCCCAAAAGAGAGGATCCCTCCTTCTGGCACTAGAACAACTATTGCTCCAAGGTGTAATCATGAAGGTTCCCCTGGAAGAAAGCGGATTCGGGTTTTACTCGAACCTTTTCACAGTCCCCAAACCAAATGGGGACGTGAGGCCCATATTAAATCTAAAAGGGCTAAACAAGTTCCTAAATATCAGGACTTTTCGGATGGAGTCGATCCGATCGGTGGCCACCGCCCTACAAGGGCAGGAATGGCTAGCCTCGATCGACATAAAGGATGCTTATCTGCATATTCCCATCTTTCCGGCCCACCAGAAATTTCTACGCTTTGCAGTAGAAGGGCGCCATTTTCAGTTCAGAGCCTTACCTTTCGGTCTGGCCACAGCACCACGAGTGTTCACAAAAATTCTGGCCCCATTATTGGCCAATCTAAGAACACAGGGTGTAACGATAATGGCATATCTAGACGACCTGCTACTAATAGACCACTCAGTGGAAAAGCTGGAAGTAGCTATTCACAAGACAATCGAGTATCTGGAATATCACGGTTGGATTATCAACCGGGACAAGTCAGCTCTAAGACCAGTCAAAAGTCTGGAATACTTAGGGCTAAGGCTGGATTCAAATCAGAGAAAGATTTTCTTACCTCCAGAGAAGGTGTCGTCTTTAAAAGATTTGACCCACTTAGTGGGTACAAAAAGAAAACCATCCATACGCCTCTGCATGAGGCTGCTGGGAAAGATGGTGGCTTCATTCGAAGCGGTACCCTACGGTCAATTCCATTCAAGGAATTTGCAAAGGGCCATACTGTCAGCCTGGAACAAAAAAGTTCAGGCTTTAGACTTACCAATGTCCCTGTCCCCTTCCGTTCGCAAGAGCCTCCATTGGTGGTTGGTGCCCCAGAATCTGGAAAGAGGGAAACCCTTCAGTCCGGTTTCTTGGAAGGTGGTCACTACAGATGCCAGCCTCATAGGCTGGGGGGCAGTACTGGAGCAATGGTCTCTCCAGGGCAAGTGGTCAGAAGCAGAAAAGGCCCTGCCCATCAATCTCTTAGAGATACGAGCAGCCCGGTATGCCCTAGTAGCATGGACATCCAAACTCCAAGGGTCCCCTGTCAGAATTCAATCAGACAATGCCACGGCAGTGGCATATATCAATCACCAGGGTGGCACCAAGAGTCGTGCAGCCCAGAGGGAAGCAAATTGCATCCTGGAGTGGGCAGAAAAATATGTCCCAGCCATATCCGCGGTTTTCATCCCAGGAGTGGAAAATTGGAGAGCGGACTTTCTAAGTCGCCAACAATTATGCCCGGGGGAATGGTCTCTTCACCCCGAGGTTTTCCAGGCAATATGCCAGCGGTGGGGAACACCGGATGTAGATCTGCTAGCATCCAGATTCAACGCAAAAGTGGACAGATTTGTGTCTCGCACAAGGGATCCCCTAGCTTGCGGCTCGGATGCCCTAGTGTTCCCTTGGGATCAGTTCGAGCTGATATATGCATTCCCACCGCCACAATTGTTACCACGATTACTCCGCAGAATCAGGGTAGAAAAGAAACCAGTGATTCTGGTGGCTCCAGCGTGGCCCCGAAGGGCATGGTACGCGGAGATTGTAAAAATGTCAGTGAGGAGTCCTTGGACCCTCCCACATCGTCCGGACCTGCTGTCGCAGGGACCGATATACCACCCTTCCTTACCAGCCCTAGGTTTGACGGCCTGGCTATTGAAGCCCACATTCTGAAAAAGAGAGGGCTCTCTAATTCTGTGGTATCTACCATGATCAATGCCAGGAAACCGGTATCCAGGCAGATCTATTATAGGATCTGGAAAGCGTACATTACGTGGTGTGAGGCCAGGAAATGGCATCCACGTAAGTACGTGATAGGGAGGATTTTGGACTTCCTACAGTGGGCTGTAGATAGGAAGCTTGCCTTGAGTACTATCAAGGGTCAGATTTCGGCCTTGTCAATATTTTTTCAAAGGCCCTTGGCTTCGCATTCACTAGTCAAAGCCTTTATACAAGCAGTGATGCGTATTAGCCCTCCGGTTAGTATTCCCATATGTCCTTGGGACTTAAACCTGGTTCTGTCGGTTCTACAGAAACAACCGTTTGAACCATTACAACACATTTCCTTGGTTCTTCTCACCAGGAAATTGATTTTCTTAGTAGCCGTTTGTTCGGCTAAAAGAGTATCGGAATTAGCCGCCTTGTCCTGTAAGGAGCCATATCTGGTTGTCCATAAGGACAGAGTAGTATTACGTCCTCATCCAGCCTTTCTTCCTAAGGTGGTGTCGAGGTTTCATTTGAACCAAGATCTGGTTCTTCCTTCTTTTTTCCCCAAACCTAGCTCGGTAGAGGAAAAGTTATTACATTCTTTGGATGTAGTAAGAGCAGTTAAAGCTTATCTAAAAGCCACTGCTCAGATTCGCAGAACGGATTCTTTATTTGTTCTGCCGGAAGGCCCCAGAAAGGGTCAGGCAGCATCAAAATCTACTTTAGCCAAGTGGATTCGACAGGTCATAATACAAGCCTATGGCTTGAGAAAGAGACCGCCTCCGTTCAAAGTTAGGGCGCACTCCACAAGAGCAGTTGGAACTTCATGGGCAGTGCATCACCAGGCCTCCCTGGCTCAAGTATGTAAGGCCGCAACATGGTCTTCGGTACACACGTTTACTAGGTTCTACCAGGTAGACGTTAGAAGTCAGGAGGATGTCGCCTTTGGGCGCAGTGTGTTGCAGGCCGCAAAAGATCCTCATGCCTGATGGCGCCCAGCTTATGTATCCCTCCCCTCATTTGGCATTGCTTTGGGACGTCCCATTAGTAATGACTAAGTCGCTCTGTGTCCCGTGATGTACAAAAAAGAAAAAGGGATTTTTATAACAGCTTACCTGTAAAATCCTTTTTTTGGAGTACATCACGGGACACAGAGCTCCCACCCCTCTTTTTGGGACACTTATTGCTTGGCTACAAAACTGAGGTGCTCCCGGGTGGGAGGGGCTTATATAGGGGAGGGTACTTCCGGTTTGGAATTGGCCAGTGCCAACACCTGAAGGTAATCTATATAACCCATTAGTAATGACTAAGTCGCTCTGTGTCCCGTGATGTACTCCAAGAAAAGGATTTTACAGGTAAGCTGTTATAAAAATCCCTTTTTTTCACACACCTCCAGATGTGTATTTCACACTGCAAAATATTTTCTGTGGCCCTAAATGGCGTTTTTTGGAAGAGCACAACACAACCACAGTATTTAACCACTGAATCGCACAGCTATAGAAGTGCAGAGAATGCTATTCAAAAAAAATGTTTTTTTTTTTTTAGTATAGCACTGTACAATATATAGAAATTGTTTATTTCACACACCTCCAGATGTGTATTTCACACTGCAAAATATTTTCTGTGGCCCTAAATGGCGTTTTTTGCAAGAGCACAACAACCCCAACAGTATATAACCGCTGAATCGCACAGCTGCAGAGGCCAGAGAATGCTTTTTAAAAATAATGTTTTTTCACACACCTCCAGATGTGTATTTCACACTGCAAAATATTTTCTGTGGCCCTAAATGGCGTTTTTTGGAAGAGCACAACACAACCACAGTATTTAACCACTGAATCGCACAGCTATAGAAGTGCAGAGAATGCTATTCAAAAAAAATGTTGTTTTTTTTAGTATAGCACTGTACAATATATAGAAATTGTTTATTTTACACACCTCCACATGTGTATTTCACACTGCAATTTATTTTCTGTGGCCCTAAATGGCGTTTTTTTGAAGAGCACAACAACCCCAACAGTATATAACCGCTGAATCGCACAGCTGCAGAGGCCAGAGAATGCTATTCAAAAATAATGTTGTTTTTTTGTTTTTGTTTTTTTTTTCTGCCCGAAATGGGTCTTTTAGCAAGAGCACAATACAGCCACTAAATGGAATAGGTGTATCACTCAACGTAATGCAGTGCTGGTGCACTGAGCTTGCAACACAAACAGATAAACCTATGCAGATCGCTGAGCTATTATATCTCTCAATCTGGACTCCTATCTAAATCTCTCTCCCTGAAAGCACAAACAGGATCCTGCCCCTACACTACACTACACTGTCTCTCTATCTTTTCTATCAGTAGATTGCAGAATCAGGACTAACTCCTATCATATAATTCTCTCCCTCACAGCAACAGCAGCCAGGATCCTTTCCCTACACTGTCTAAAAGCAGAGTGAAGATCTGTGCTGTCTGCCTCTTGCTTATATAGAAGCTGGTCACATGCTGGGTCACATGTTGCACTGACCAATCACAGCCATGCCATTAGTAGGCATGGCTATGATGGCTTCTAAGGGCACACCAGCTAATCAAATGGTGATTGGCTGGCCCCTGAAGCATTTCTAACTGCGCCATTAAATTCCCGAATCCGGACCCGAACCCGGACTTTAGCGCAAAATCCGGGTCCGGGTCCGGGGTCGGGAAAAAGCCAAAATTCGGTACGGACCCGAACTTTACAGTTCGGGTCCGCTCAACACTAGTCCTGTATACTCTATGAAGCAAAAACAAATTAGATAGTCTGCGAGACGCAGAAACCGACACCAATGGAGCGGAGGTAAGGCACAATTCCCAGGTTTCTCCATCTATGGGACCCAAATCTTTTTCCCAACCCTTTCTGCAGGGAAGCTTAGAGGCATCATGAGATGCAGCAACTAGTCTAGCATAGATCCCTGAGATCATTCCCTTCTTATCTTCAGCCAGGAATACCACATTCATCAAGGGATGTGCCAACAGCCTGAAATCAGAAATCCGAGATTCAGCCTGTATAGCATGCCTCAACTGCAGATATCTATAAAATTGAGACCTGTGGAGGGAAAACTCCTCCTCCAGGTCAGAAAATGATTTAAGGATCGACCCCCTAAACAGTTGTGCAATAAAATGTATGCCTGCAAGTTCCCAGGAACGGAAATCTTTAAGCTTGAAGAGTTCAGAAAAGTATTTATTTCTCCATATGGGGGTGAACAAACTCACCCCCTTGATCTTCAGGAGGGATCTAGTATATTTCCAGAGGGCATTTAATAGATGAATCGTGGGGAGAGAATTAGCTAGATGAGTAAAACCTGCATCTAGGTGGGACAGTGCAGACCAAATGACATCTTTGATAGAAGTCAATACAAGTTGCCTGAAGTTTCCTGTGCAGTGACTCATCTCTGGGCAGCCTGCCAAGTGAGAGAGAAAAGAGTCAGGCCTCGTACACACGACCGAGTTTCTCATCCAAAACAGTCAAAAGTGCCGTGAGAGTTTTTTTGTCTAGAAAACCGTTCGTGTGTATGGTTTTACGACGAGAAAATTGCCGAGAATCTCGACGAGAAAATAGAGAACCTGCTCTCTATTTTCTCGTCAGGATTCCAGATTTCCTCGTCGTGTTTCTCGTCGGCCTGTTTTGTGACGAGAAAATGGTTCGTGTGTATGCTTTTACGACTCTTCCAAAAGCGCGCATGCTCACAAGCAACTATGAGACGGGAGCGCATCTTCTGGTAAAACAAGCCTTCGTAATGGAGAGAGCATATTCGTCACGCTCAAAAATATTTCATTGTTTAAATGTTCTGCAATGAAATCTTCGTTAGAATGTTACATTAATCAAAACGAGTGACCTTCTTTTGCTGCTGATATTCACACAGAGTTATGCCTTATTTTTAACCTTTTTCATGCTGCTCTTTATAAGATTTATGTGTATTATATCGTGCAAGTTTTTAGGAATAATTTAAATGGTTAGATTTTTCAAAATGATGTTAATTATAATTTCACAATGTTTTGATAGTGATCTCCCATTTAATTTTGGAATCTATATTATTTAAATTTCCCACCATGTTTTTGTGCTAATCAGATTTAGTTATTCTTTTGGGGGGGGGGGGTGATATCTGTCCCTTTTATTGTCAGTCAAATGTATCTGCTTACTCCAAAGCTTGATTTTGTTTATTTAAAAATACACATAGTCAAGTATGAACTTAAACAAAAATCACATTTATTCATGTTTATAAATTAAATAAAGAGAAGGCAGCGCTGGAGAACCTGCTGCCATTTGTGCATCCCAGGGACCCCAGAGCACACAGCAACCCTGTGTGGACACTAAAATTGGGAGCTTGAGAAGGCCAACATTTCTGAACACAATCTGATGCTGGCCTCCCAGAGGTCAGGAACAGCAGCAGGTGATATATATGTCCCAAGTGTGTGGTACTACAACAGGCTGCCTTCTGTCCGACCACAATGAAGCAAGGCCATCACTTCCTCTTCTTCCTGGCAACCTTCCCTGCAGCCTTTCCTGAAGCCTTCCTTACAGCCTTTCCTGAAGCCTTCCCTGCAGCCTTCCTTCTTCGTTTGGCTGGAGGCTGGCCCACTGGAGGGGTACTCCTGTCAGGAGGTGGAGGTGTAGCAGAAGGGGGTGGGGCAGAAGAAGAAGGTGGAGGTGTAGCAGAAGGGGGTGGGGCAGAAGAAGAAGGTGGAGGTGTAGCAGAAGGGGGTGGGGCAGAAGAAGAAGGTGGAGGTGTAGCAGAAGGGGGTGGGGCAGAAGGTGGAGGTGTAGCAGAAGGGGGTGGGGCAGAAGGTGGAGGTGTAGCAGAAGGGGGTGGGGCAGAAGGTGGAGGTGTAGCAGAAGGGGGTGGGGCAGAAGGTGGAGGTGTAGCAGAAGAAGAAGGTGGAGGTGTAGCAGAAGGGGGTGGGGCAGAAGAAGAAGGTGGAGGTGTAGCAGAAGGGGGTGGGGCAGAAGAAGAAGGTGGAGGTGTAGCAGAAGGGGGTGGGGCAGAAGAAGAAGGTGGAGGTGGAGGTTGAGGTTGGGTCAGTTGGGCCACCTCACATATGGCGGTATTGGGTGTAATTTTCTCCATCACCCCCTTGTTGAGCAAGGTGATGAGCAGGGGCTCGCATAGGAGGCGTTGCTCCATGCTCATCACCTTGAACTTAGCCTCCACTAGGCCGGCAATGGCCTCTTCAGGGGATGTGGGCTCCTTGAGGGTGGCATGTGCCTCTTTAATAAGGGCCATTGCTGCCTCACTGGTGGTCCTGTCCCTCCTGCCTCTTTTGTGAAGCCGGATGGGAGGCACCTGGGATCTGGTGCTTCTCCTTTGCCCTGCCACCTCCTGGCTGGCACTGGGCCCTGCCACCTCCTGGCTGGCACTGGGCCCTGCCACCTCCTGGCTGCCACTGGGCCCTTCCTCCTCCTGCCTGACAGTTTCCAGACCCTCCTCCCGGCTGATTTCATCCTGTGTATGAAAAAGGAACATAGTTTAATATGTTGGTTTAATCTTTGCATCAAACTTTGTAATCCTGATTGAAGCAATTAGAATGTAAATGCATAAATCCTTGCTTTAAATTTACCACTACATCAGATTGACTATTTAGCACCCAATTAAGTGCAGAATAATGTCTACAGATCTTGATTTCACTTGTGGAATCCAAAATAATGTATGTTTCTCATCCTGACATATTTGTCAAACATTAATTTTATCCCAATGCAATTTCATTTAATACTATACCTGGCTCCAGATGGCCAAATCAGGATCATCCAGGATGGCTGCCTCCTCTTGCTCCAGAGAAGGCTCAGGTTGGCTGCAGGGAAGTCTGGGGGGAAGAGTGGAGAGTGATGGCCTTGTGTCAATGTGGTCATCCAGGAAGGACATCCTGTTGTAGTACCACAAAATCGGGACATAAACATCATCTGCTGCTGCTCCTGACCTCTGAGAAGCCAGCACCTTAGAGCGTTCAGTCCTGTAGGTACCTCTCAAGCTCCCTATTTTAGTGTCCACTTGTTTTGCTGTGGCTGTGGGCACCTTGGTATGCACAAATGGGAGCAGCTTCTCCAGCGCTGCTTTTCTCACCCCTTTTTTTTATGGATAGGGTTTTTCGTCTCCCACAGAGCCGGTAGCTCCCTTACCCGGTCAATAAATTCCGCCAGGAACTCTTTGTCGCTAATAAAGACATTCATATTGTATCTGCAAGTTAAATAAATTATATTTAACTAATGTGAGGCAAACAGTCTAACCTCCTTAACATCCTAGTCACCATATATATCCTCCAACAATCTCAAGACAGTATAGGCCAACAATTTTTACAAGTCACAAAATCACATACCTTCGTTCGCACGTCCGTCACTTGAACTCCTCTCTCCGCACACCGAACGTACTATAGTCACATGTGTGTTTGCTATATACACACCACGCATGCGTCAAAATTCGAACACGTCGCTCCGCACACGTCGCCCGCCCATGACGTTCTAACTAACATCTTTTCCCCGCCCCTTCTCTTTCGGCACGCAGACAGATATGGCGGAGTTACAGCAGGTGTCTGATAATTCCGCAACTAACGAGGAGACAAGCCCGGAGACCGAGGACACGTCACGATCAAGGAGGAGATTCAAGGCATCGAATATGTCTTTGGCGGAGATGGTGGACATCTTGCTCAAGGCTGATTATGATGCCAAGCATGGGCCGTATAGCAAACCAAATAGAAGGAAGGCCAAAATCCTCACTAAAGTTGTGAAGAGTCTGAGGGCGAAGTTCGGGGTGAAACGCTCAAATGAGCAGCTCAGAAAGAGGTGGTCAGACCTCAAACTGAGGGAGCCAGACCAGTTGAGGAGCATAAAGAGAATGCTCGCTAAAAGTAAGTAAAATTGTAGACTTTTCTGCTATTAATCTTTTTATAAACTGACATGTTTTTTTTTTTTTCTCATATTGGACTCCCTTCCAAAATGTAATATATTGAACTTGGTTGGGCACAGTAATTGTTCGTTACGTTACCGACACTTCGTTCGGCCACTATCCGCGGTTTTGGCTTATTTTAGAGCCACAAAAGTAATTAGACATCTGCCATTTTTGATCAAATATTGTTGATAATTTTTTAGTCTAGATGATGTGTTTGTAAAGAGAATGAAATGCAAACTTGTATCAGTGTAAAGGAGAGGACACTCAGCAGCTGCTTCCACATCTGTACTTTGGAGCACTATAGTGTGGGCCACCAGACCCGCCTTTTTTGGGTGTCCCACGCAGGTGCATCAGAGAATTTTTGTGGTGCCTCCATGTCAAAAAAATTACATCCAAATGTGAATACTAAACATATTTTGGGTCATAAATAATGCATTCTTTTTTAAATTCCGCACAAACACACACTTGTACCCCACTTCCAAGCAATTTAGCCTGTTTTTATTTTAACAATGAGATTTACAGTGTGATAAATAGACCTTTTGTTTTATTCTCATAGGGGAGAGAAGACTGGGAGGAGGACACTCCAGGGAGCACATGCACCCCACAACTTCCAAGCAACCCCAAACTCCCAAAGACCCACAACCGAAAGATGTAGAGGAAGTTGAGGTGGAGGAAGGAGAAGTGCAGGAAGGAGAGGTGGATGACGTTGTGGATCTGGTCACCACAACAGGTCAGTATCTGTCACCACAGCTTCAGGTAAGCGAGGTAAGCCTGCAGAGTTGTAATACATTTTTTTTTTGTTTTTTAGGGGATGTAAATGTTGTGAAGGATAGCACACGGTTCTCTGCTGACAGTGCCCTCCGCCTCATCCAGCAAGTGATGGAATGTAGCACGGAACTGGACCTAATTAAACAAAGAATCCATGTGATGGAACAAACATTTAAAGACATTCTCGATGTTTTGGGGAGAATTCAATAAGCCATCCAAACACATTTGTTTTTACATGTTTGTTTTTGTAATTTTTTGAATTTTTTTGACTATCAAACCAGCCAAAAATTGAATATGCACACAGTGTGTCAACATGTGCTATCTGCCATCAGGGGATATCCATGTACGTCTTTTGTGGGTGCAACCCCTTCCTCGTATTTAAAGTCGGTGAACTGAGGAAGGGGATGCACCCCCAAAACACGTCCATTGATCACTCCTGATGGCAGATAGCACATGTTGACAATAGGGATCAGGATTGTAAACTTCCTAGATGAAAAAAATCCCAAATGTGTGCATATTCAATTTTTGGCTGGCCAAGGGGTGGCAGGACCCCATATTAGGACGGGCACATAGAGACATAGTTTGTGTAAGTGAATGTCTCCGATTGCTCAGAGGTATCCAATGTTGTAATTTTTGAAATGCAACTGTTATTTTTGTATTTTCATAAGCAAAAAATTGCCGGGTTGGGGCCAGGCCAACCCAAAATTAAAAAAAAAAAAAAAAAATGAAGAGAATGTGCACAGAGTAAAATATTTGACCACAAACAACGTGTAGCTTCTTTTTATAATACCCTCTAAGCTTATTTGGTTCTTTTGTAAGGTTACATAGTGAAATGGTTGTTATTTACTAAAGTAAAATACACTTGCCACTACAAATGCACAAAGACAAACTAGGAGACAGGAAAGAACAAATAATTAAAGGTTTAAACAAGATTTTTATTGGGATACTTAGACATAGCCTGGCATAGGAATTGCCCCCCTACCCGTGAAATACTCCATGTATTTGTCCCGAACCACACGGGCATTTTGGGGGGGCAAGCCAAGACAGGCAGATTCCAGGCCCGGAAGGGGATTTGCAGGGGAAAGTCCAGCCTCTGGCAAAACTGAGGCCATATATGAATTAGATTTGCGGCAAAGAAAATTGTGTAGCACACAGCAGCATAACACTACATAGTTTATTTTGTAGTCCGCCAAGTGGATGGAAGTCATAAAAAGGCGGAACCGGCTGGCCATTATGCCAAAGGCATTTTCAACGACTCTTCGGCCCCTGGCCAGCCGGTAATTGAACACCCTCTTCTCTGGGGTCAGGGTCCTCTGTGGAAATGGCCTCATAAGATGCCTTCCGAGTCCGAAGGCTTCATCAGCCAAAAAAACAAAGGGGAGTCCTTCAATATTCCCTGCATCCGGTGGCAATGCAAGGTCGTCACTCTGGAGACGGAGGGCAAACTCCGTCTGGATGAAGGATCCCCCATCGGACATCCGGCCATTCTTCCCTACATCAACATAGAGGAATTCATACCGTGCTGACACCACCGCCATCAGCACAATGCTATGAAACCCCTTGTAGTTGTAGTAGTAGGACCCAGAATGGGGTGGCGGCACGATGCGGACGTGCTTCCCGTCTATGGCACCACCGCAGTTGGGGAAGTCCCACCGCGTGGCAAACTCCGATGCCACAGTCTGCCATTCCTGTGGCGTGGAAGGAAGCTGTGGAGTGAAACAAGATGAAATAATATTAGAAAAACAAAGTCATACATTACAAGGAAATTCTATCCCAAAAAATTAGAGGCCAACATCAATCAAATTATACGTTTATTAAGGTGTTTAAAAAAAGTATAATGGAAGGCTCATTTATCATATTCATCACCCCCTCTGATGGGCCATTACTAAATTATTTTGGGGGGGGGGGGAGATGTGTTTGGCCACAGGATAGCATTGCAGTGGCGGTGCGTCCAGAGTGGGCGCTGGAGCACTGCCCCCTCTCTCCTGTGCCCATCACTCAGAACAATACATAGGTTCATGCGTTGCATGAACCTATGTATTGTCTATGCCGCACACTATTCAGGTGGATGGCCTCTTGTAAAGCGACCGACATATGAATCATTGCGGCATTTAGGGGGTTAAAATTGCATAGCAGAAACAGGTAGTAAAATAGTCTTGCACATTACAACCTGAGGGATGTAATTGGCTTCCTAAAAGAAAAATCGGGGACGCAGGGGGGGGGGGGGGGGAGCATTCCTTGGGTAAACACTGACAGGCTGCTCTGCCAATCATGTTCACCAAGTCTGTTTAATGGTAACATGATTGGCTGATGCAACATGAAGGGAAGGAGAAGACATCAAGGACAGAAGAAGGATGGCGCTGACCACAAGAAGGTAAGTGCAGGGCTGGGGGGAAACTGGCTGCATTAGAGGGGACTAAATGGCTGCATTGGAGGGGACAACTGGGGGCGTTTAATAGGCACCAGAGCAAAAAAGGAGGAAGTTTATTTCCTAAATTGGGGTTTGAACCCCCAAAACTTTTGGAGCAACAGGTGTCCCTGCTGGAAAAGTTAGTGAAGGGAAATATTTATGGAGGAGAAAAAAGGGGCAATCTAAAGCTTCCAACATGCATGGGGACAAAGGGGACATTCTCAGCATATTACAATCATGGTAATTAGGGAAGGATGAAAGAAATACAATACATTAGCATACATGTAATACATAAAATGTGATGTTAAGGGAGCAAACTTACACTAATATAGTCCTCCTGCAGGACTTGGATGATGGCAGAACAGGTGTCTGGGATTATGAGGCCCAGAGCCTGGGGGGAGATGCCTGTGGTGAACTTCAAGTCCTGAAGACTTCTCCCTGTCGCCAGGTAACGCAACGTGGCGATGAGCCTCTGCTCAGCACTGATGGCTTCCCGCATAACGGTGTCCTTCCTGGTAATATAGGGGGACACCAAAGCCAACAGTTCCTGAAAAACGGGGTCAGACATCCGCAGAAAATTCCTGTAGTCCTCAGGATTATTCTCGACGATCTCCCGCAGCAGAGGCATGTGGCAGAATTGGTCCCGCTGGAGCAACCAATTCTTGGTCCATGAACTCCTCCTCACACCATTCATGGACTGGTCTTAGTCCAAAACAAGCAGACCAACACCAAGCGCACGCACAGCACGAACTCGACGACGAGAACGTCCAGGCGACATGGCTAGGAAACGGTCGTCTAATCAGAACGGACAGAACAGAACGCACTTTAGAACAGCAAGGCCTATGAATAACGAACTGAAAATCAGAAATGAACAGGCAAGAACGCACTGTAAAACAGATACGACCTGCCTAGACGCCCTGAAAGTCAAGATATGAACCCACAAGCACAAACTGAACCGCAGAAAACGATCTGAAAAGTACGAAGACTGAAAAGCGCGAATCGTCTCTTCCCAAACTTTTACTTCACACGCGGTAACAAGAGATCAGCAAAAGCAGCCCAAGGGGTGGCGCCAAGAAAAAAGATCTTCCCCTTTATAGTGCCGTCGTACGTGCTGGACGTGAGCGCGGAGAACAACGAGGAAATTGGGAAATGACAGTGTGTACGCATAGAAAGCTTGACGAGAAAATCGACAAGCTTAACAAGAATCTCGTCGAAAAAAACAACGTGTTTTTTACGACGAGAAACTCGGTCGTGTGTACGAGGGCTAACAATGTTTCTTCTTATCAACGAACTGAACTCCTTGTGTAGAAGTTCTCAGTTTAACCATTTAAAGACTAAATCTTTTCTGACACTTGTAGCTTACAAGTAAAAATCCTGTATTTTCTGCTAGAAAATCACTTGGAACCCCCAAACATTATATTTTTTTTTTTAGCAGAGACCCTAGGGAATAAAATGGCGGTTGTTGCAATATTTTATGTCACACGGTATTTGCGCAGCGGTCTTTCAAACGCAATTTTTTGGGGAAAAATACACTTTAATGAATGTTAAATAAAACTAAACTTTTTTTTTTTCGTCAAAGTTTTGATTACCTGTTTTTGTGCCTGCTTCCTGATTCCCTTACCGAAGATGGTGGCGACAGCACCCGAGAGCCGAGAGAGAGATCGGCTTCAGGTGCCGACATCGCGGGCGCCCAGGACAAGTAAGTGTCCATATATTAAAAGTCAGCAGCTGCAGTATTTGTAGCGGCTGACTTTTAATATTTTTTTTTTTTGCCGGAACTCAGCTGCTTTCACACTGGAGCGGGCAGGCGTTGGCGGTAAAATGCAGCTAGTTTTAGCTGCGCTTTACCATCATTTTAGCGGCGATATTCGGCTGCTAGCGGGGCGCTTATAACCCAGCTAGCGGCCGATGAAGAGGTTAAATGTGCCCGTGTAGCACCGCTGCAGAAGCGCTTTGCAGGCGCTTCAGCAGCAGTTCCCATTCATTTCAATGGGCAGTAGTGATGGAGGAGCGGTATATACCGCTCCAAAGATGCTGCTTGCAGGACTTTTTTTTAACGTCCTGCCAGCGCACCGCCTCAGCGCACTGCAGGGGAGCTGTTTTGCAGCCATTTTTACAAGTGCTATTTTTAGCCCAAAAGTGCCTGAAAAACGCCCCAGTGTGAAAGGGGTCCAACTGTTAGTTTTTTTTTTTTCCCCTTCATCTCATAAAATCGGCCTAACATATCGGCCCAAAAAAATCGGCATCATATATCGGCCATCGGCCGCAGCGATTTCTAAATATCGGCATCGGCCAGAGAAAAACCCATATCGGTCAACCTCTAAACTTGACGGTTATCGGCATTCCTTTCCTCGCGCGCTGCCACAGTGTGAGGAGAGGAGCGCTGGTAACCGGCAAGTGTGATGGGACATGGGCACTGATCATTAATGTCCTGATTATCAGTGCAGCCCCAACAGTGCCCATCAGTACTGCCTATTGGTGCCCATCAGTGCCTCCTCATCAGTGCCACCTCATCAGTGATTTTCATTTAGTGAAAATTGACCTGGGCAGGAAGGGGGTGAAAGTGTCCAGTATTGAAGTGGTTAATGGTGCCTGTTCACATCAATGCAACTTGGAGCAGAGAGCAATTTTGGAAAAGGTTACTGTGCTACTTTGGTGGGATTCCAGTGCGAATTTTACCCCATGGCATATGCAAACCTTACCAAAATAGCACTACATAATCGCACTGAAAGTCCAATGAAAACCAGATCTTGGCAGTGTGAACCTAGCATAACCATTTTAATATTTTTTTGGCATATTGGGTAATGATATTGCTAAGTACCTGCGGCATTTTGCATCTGTTCTTTATTGGGACTATAGTTTTCTATTATCAGATTCCTGAAACCTGATTCCATCCATTTAGACCGCAACACTTTTCATGCTCCCATACTTTTAATAGGCTGACATGATACAATGTTGCAGCAAATGTTTCTAATGTTTTTTCGGATCTACTGTCTTGTCTAAAAACACTATTTCCATTTATCTAGTGTTCAGTGAATCCATAGGAACAAAAAATAAATAAAACATTAGTAACATACATACTTTGATTAAAGCAGTGCGGTGCAATACCATACCTTAGTGACGCTGTACTACCCTGGGAAGGTGATCAGGATTTGTTTGCTTTTTGTTGTTTTTTTACACTGATTTCTTGTAACAGTTATAAGCAATTATTTTTATGAATGACATTCATTCATGTGCCATTATATACAATTGTGATATCTGTGATTAGTCACAGCTGTCACATGGTACAGGTGTGCTGTAATTGGCCCGGTCTGTACCATGTGATCACTGTGGCCAATCACCGAGATTACCGTAGTACACGATGAATGGCTATGAATGAAAGCCATTCATTGTGTACATTTGACATGTGATCGCTGACTGACATTGTAGCGGGGCCAGCCCAGCACAACGATTTGTCATCCGCTGTGTCCAGTGGGTGACAGATGGAGCCACAGCATGGCTACTAGAGCGTGCAGGAGGCGCACAAGTGGGATGAAGTCATATGATGTCCTCCCAGAATAACTGTTCTCCCGTTTGTCCGGCATTTCACCATAGGCTGGACAGGAGGTAGTTAAAGAGGAACTGCAGTCTGCTCACATAATTTGTAATAAAAACATCTTTGCCATTCTGGAGCTTCCCTCCGACCACTTTGCATATTTTATATATACTGTACTGTGATTCTGTACTTGCCAAATACTCTGCAGAAATCTCCCTCCCACTGAGTCTGGCTGCAACCGTTTTAACTGTAGGCAGCTGAAGCTGCTGCCTGTTCACTTCCTGGATTTGCAAAGACACACAGCTCCAGCTCTGCAGCTCTCATTGGCCCTCTTATTACTCATCCCCCCTTCCTTCTTTCCTTCCTAGCAAACTCTGAGTGAGAGAGAGAGAGAGCTGTGCATGATGTCATAAGCCTAGGCTCTTTACCAGACAAGAAACAGGAAGTGGGATGTATAAGGTATTTACTGGCAGAAATGTTTTTTTCACTATCCAAAGTTAAAACAATAAGGGCAGAAGATTTAATAGATGGAAAGTTTAAGAAATTACTGAAGTTCCGCTTTAAGATCAAATCCTTCCACCTTTACAATCACTTTACGCTATTTATACTAGTTCTTCTTTATATTTTTCTGCATGGGTAATTTAGATGGGCTGTGACGACAATTATTGTTGCAGATGCTGGTGATGCAAATCTTTCAGAGGACAATGAAAATGATTATATGAGAGCCAAGTGAATGCTCCAGCATATTCCCTGAAATCTTATCTGCCGCTCCTCTTCCGTAGCTTCATGGATGTTGTGGAATATGCTGTAACTTTTCAAGTTATAGGTTTCTTTTAAGTTTATGTCTAAGATATATATATATATATATATATATATATATATATATATATAATGTGAAGCCACTATAGTAGTAATATTTTAAAGTGAACCTGATGGGGGGTTAAAAAAAAAACTTGAAGATTCTATGGCTGACAAATGAAACCAAACAAAGAGACAGGGATGCTGGTCATTACCATAATTGGGTAATGACATCACCGGCATCCCTTCCCCTTTGTCCACTTTCAGCTGTCAGCCAGGAAATCTCCCAAACAGCAGCTAAATGGGTCTGGCACTGCAGCCTCCTTCAATCTCTTAAGCCCTGTACACACGATCGGATTTCCGATGAAGCTGACTTCCATCAGTCTTGTCTACACACCATCAGACAAAATTCTGACCGTCCAAAACGCGGTGACGTAAAACACTCCGACGTGCCGAGAAAAATTAAGTTCAATGCTTCTGAGCATGCGTCAAATTGATTCTGAGCATGTGTGGGTTTTTTCTCCAATGGAATTCCACACAGACGATTGGAATTTCCTATCGTTTTTTTTTTTCCATCGGTAAAATTTAAAACATGTTCTATTTTTTTACAACAATGGGAAAAAAGACCGATGGGGCCCACACACGATCGTTTTTTCCAATGAAAAAAGTCCATCGTTTTTTTTTTTTGATCGGAAAAATCAATCGTGTGTACACGGCATAAGACATCTGACACTCCTGGAAGTGTCAAATGACACTTTTTTGTCTAGTTGTATTCAGTCGTATGTTCGAATGCCTTCATATTATTGATTTCTACACTGTGGCAGGAAACCTTCCGCTGCCTTAGACAGTAACCCCTATAACTTTAATTGTTGTGAGGCTCAGAGCCTTCAGTATGCATATTTCTCTGATTTTGTATCTGATCACCATAAAACTGATTATCAATAACTCTTTGTAAAAGAACTGCATTAGGTTGGTATTGTTTTATAGTATGCTGACATCTAGTGATGGTTTTGGCCCACTGCAACTTGTTTGCTAATGTGATTTAGGTATTTTCCTCTGCCTTGCCCTCCTCTCCTGTTTAGTGCTAGTTAGTTTAGTCCTAGCTAGATCCTCTTCATGCTCACTTAGTCAGTGTTTAATTATTTGCCAGTACAGGGCTATCTGACCGGCACTTACCCCATCTTGGTGGCGGGTCAGGCAGCGGGTGACAGCTGTGGGACGGGCAGCGGGAGAGGCGGCGGCTCCTGTGTCCTGCATGATTTCTCTATGCTTTTCCTCCTGCTAGGCATCCAATAGGAGCACCTGTCCTTTCAGCCAATCCGAAGACGGGTATCAGACCTGCGCTTCCTGATTGGTGGAGAGGCGGTACAGTATTAGAAAAGCAAATATTCATTTGCTTTTCTAACACACCTGGGTGGGCTCATGGTGCAATGGTCTGCTCCATGAGTCCACCCTATTTTGAAGCCTATTAGTCTATGGCTCGAATCAGGTGCTTCAAAAAAAATGCCCCTGCCACTGTAATTCAGGCACTATCCATGAATCTATACATTAAGCATATGCAGTAGTGTATTTAGGTTTTGTGCTGCCCTAGGCCTGACTAAACTCGTGCACCTCCTAATTTAAATATGACCCACCCCTTACGGTCAATACCACACCCCTTTCTGTTTAAGACCCACCCTGAAATTTTCGAGTGGGGACACTAGTTCTTAAGACCTGGGGGGGGGGGGCAATGGATTCCCTTAATTTGTATAGATTTCCTTTCACTTCCTGTTTGGCTATGGGGCAGGAAGTGAAGGGAAATATCTGCAATGGGACAGGGATGGTAAAAAATAAACTGACAGGGGCTATAACCCTCTCTTACTCTATCAAAAATGAAAAAAATAAAGTGTTGCCTATAGTTCTACTTTTAGCACAAATTTCTAATAATTTTATGGAGAGGACTAAGAAGATATAACCATAGCAATGGTACAGCGGAAAACATATATCACAGTGAGGAAGGTTTGTGGTCCAGGCTGATAGGACAGTCAAAATTAGAAGCAGCTTGCATTACACTAACAGTGTATCACAAGCCGGCGGGGACTCTTTCCGTGCTGCCCCCCTGCAAAGTGCTGCCCTAGGCCTGGGCCTTGTTGGCCTAGGCCAGGATACAGCATTGAGCATATGGGGGTGGCGACCCTAATGGACGGGCCACCACTGACTGCCAGCCATGTCCTACAGAGTTTACCCACCAATAATTGGCAAAAAATTTTTGAGAGTTTGCTTTCTCCCCAATGTAGAAGTCAGTGGCGGTGCATCCATTAAGGGCACCGATGTCACAGTGCTTCAAAACTTTATTCCGATAAAACAGATCCAGAATTATGTGGTTAATTTTTATGTTTATATTTGTTTTTTTGTTTTGTTTTTTATTTTTTCCAAAAGCTCTTTAGCATTATTTCATAAGTAAATAAATTTGCCATGTTTTGTACAATAAACCTACTTTTAGTATTTGCATCAATAAATAAAAGAAAACCCTTTGGTTGATAACTACTGTAGCACCATCTACCTTAGGTAAATACTGAGTGCAGGGTTTTGTGTTAGCTGCCAGTGCAGGTAAATTTAAGCAGGCCTATGCTGCGAGCTAGGCCTGTTTTGTTTTTTTGATCTGGGGACGGGATGGGTTTTAGTGTAAACAGAAAAAAACAGAAAAGAGGCGCCACTTAGTTAAAACTGTTTCACTTTAATAATACAATAGTATTAAAGCACTCACTCGTAAGTTGACTGTATAAAGCACATAGATGATCAGGTCTGTGGTCGTATTCCGCTAGCTAGCAGTCTCAGTGTGAAATGACCTCCTCGTTTGCTGTATTAGAAGCCGGGATAATATCCATGATGGATGTTGCCGGAGGATCTTCTCAGAAAACCAAAGGGAGGGCTGGACCGCAAACAGGAAGTTCAGTTTGAGACGCAATGCTACGTTCAGCGGGATGACATCAGGACCGGCATGCAACGCGTTTCGATGCTTAATGCAATGAGACGTTCTAGGTCCCCGCACGCATCTTTCTCAAGCAATAATGTGTTGTAAGACTCCCTTAAACAGAGTGTGCTAACACTAATATTGTCACATTTATACAAAAAGGGAACAAATGCTATAATATAATAAAACTAAACCGGGCCTTACAAACATAGCATGTAGATCCAATATCGTGATATAGTATACAATTTTATAAAATTTCATTCAGAAAACCAATATCAAAAATTATTATAAATAAAGATAAAAACAAAAAAACAAAAAAAAAAACACTACTCTGAAAATTAAAAAAGGAAAAAAGGAAAAGTAGCAGATCAAAATACATCCCTGAAAAAGCAAAGATGTTTGATATGCTTAAGGGATATAAAGGACTACTCAAGTAACAAGGTGTTTACTTGGATGGACAAAAACAAAACCCAATTTCCCCTTCCTTCAACCACGTCAGATATTGCCCAAAATGTTTCACCATCAAAGACATCTGTAAATTACATATCTAATGTCTTGTCCCCCCCTCTTCTCCCTCATCCACCACCCCTCATGTCCTTACTCCCCGTGATTAAACCTATTATAAAAAAACACACTTTTCAACCGCCAAATTTGCATTTATCCTCCAACCCTACTTCAGTTACTAAAAAATCTTCTCAAAATAAACTCCTGCAGGATTTAAGCGCCTTTTATAACCGTACCAATCCAAGAACTATGTCACAAAATTGTGTCCATCCCAACACCTCAGAACATGTCCACAGTGCTAGTAAGATCTACGCGGAAAGTTCGGAGATGGAACTAGAGATTCATGCTTCCACTAATTCATCAGACAGGTCTAAGGCTAAGATCAGTCCATCTATACCTGCATCTCAAATTTCCAATCCCCATCTATGTTCCCTAACGTGTTCAGACAAACCTACATCCATCACCTTTTGGGAGTATGGAAAGCTTGGTTCTTTTACCAAGCTCTTCTGGTCCTTCTAATGTTGGTAACATTACAGCATCTTCATCTAATCCTTCTTCTTTTTTAGAAATAAACCCCTCTCCGGCTTCAACAAGCAAAAGAAAATTTGCAGAAGAGGCTGCAGAGGGGGAAGAAATAGAACCAAAGGAAAAAAATGCATCCAAAGCTCGGAGACTGTAAAGATATATAATTTGTCTAAACATAAATTATCATCAGCTGAAACCTCCCTTCTTGGTCGGGGCCTTAATTTTGCACCCTCCAATAAACCTGACCCATTTCTATTATTCAAGGATCTTAATAGATATGTCAGGAATTTGACTCTAAAGAGATTTTTTCAGATACAGAAAACAAAAGTCACATTCTGAGAATCTTGATCTTCCGAGCCTTCAGGACTCGGAACAAGATATCAGCGAATTCAATTTCGACATTGATGTCTTTGAGACTCTTGAGGAATTATGGCAAGACGAGTCCCATACGAGACTGGATCTTTTTACTCAACATCTTTGTACCTCCCCACCTATTATACATACTCCATTAAAACCAAAGTCAACTTTTTTTCCTTATCAGTCCAGAGGACCTCATTTGATAACCTTTTACAACATGGTTTACACTGACCTAAAAAAGATGTGTTCTAATTCTTCCAAAAACATCTCTCCTCTTGGTCATCTAACCAGAGAAGAAAACATTGCCCTGTCCAGTCTCATCAAAAATGACGACATCATTATTAAAACCGCCGATAAAGGCGGAGGTATCGTCATACAGGACAGAGACAAATATATCTTGGAGGCAGTACGCCTTTTAGGAGATAAACAAACATACTTGAAGTTAAGGAGTGACCCACTTTCAGCTTACAAAACTGAAATTGAGCTATTGATCAAGTCAGCACTATCCAAAAATATAATTAGTAAAAATGAAGCTTTTTTTCTACATAGAGATTTCTATAATACTCCTTATTTTTATCATATTCCCAAAATTCATAAGAACATTGAATCTCCTCCTGGCAGACCTATTATTGCTGCCATGGACAGCATCACCTCTGGACTATCAAAGTACATTGATTATCATTTACAACCATTGGCCCAAGGTTTATGTTCTTATATTCGAGATGGCACTCATCTCTTGGAGTTATTAGAACCCTATAGGTGGGAGGAGAGTTACATCTGGATGTCTCTGGATGTAACTTCCCTCTACACTTCTATTCCTCATGAGTTTGGTTTGGAAGCCATAAGTCATTTTCTATCTGACAACCCTTATATGGGAGGTGAACAGACAAATTTTATATTAGAATGCACTAATTTTTGTTTAACTCATAATTATTTTTGTTTCGACAAAGAATATTTTTTGCAAATAAAGGGGACCGCAATGGGCGCAAATTTTGCGCCGTCCTATGCAAATCTAGCCATGGGCTTTTGGGAAGATAGGTACGTGTGGTCTAATAATCCTTTTGCCAAGAATTTAGTCTTTTTTGGTAGGTATATAGACGATATCATAGTCATTTGGGATGGTGAGAATGGAGTCATTGATGAATTTGTAAATCACTGCAATAAAAACGCATGTGGCCTGTCTTTCACCCATGTTTGGGACAGAGACAGACTAACTTTTCTTGATTTGGATCTCTATCATCTAGACAAGAACATTCAAGCCAAAAATCATTTTAAACCTACTGCAGGTAATTCATTGCTCCACTTTAATAGTTGCCATTACAAAAAGCGGACTAATAATATTCCAAAAGGCCAATTCTGTAGATTACGGCGCAATTGTACCCAAATAACAGATTATATAGAACAGAGTTCTATTCTGAAAAAGAAATTACATGATAAAAAGTATCTCACCTCATTGATAGATAATGCATATAACTATTATCTAGAGTAGGGATGAGCTCGGTGTTCGAGTCGAACATACGTTCGACTCGAACATCGGCTGTTCGATCGTTCGCCGAACAACGAACGATTTGGGCCGTTCGCGCCTAATTCGCGGCCCACAATGCACTACGCCATCGCAGTGTCATCCAGGCGCTGTGATTGGCCAAGCATGCACTGTGACCCCGCATGCTTGGCCAATCACAGCGCCGGCAGCGAGGAGAGCAATGATTGGCCACAGGCAGGATGCCTGTGGCCAATTATTGCTGAGGGTGTTTAGTACACGCCCCACACTATAAAAGGCCGCCAGCACGGCGGCCTAGTGTAGTGTGTTCCGGAGCAGGGAAAGAGAAGCATAGGCAGGGACAGTGACATGTTTTTTTCTTGCTTAACCTGGATTCCTTTAGTTTAGGGAAAGAGAAGGATAGGTAGGGAGAGTGTCAGTGTGTTTTACTGTGCTAATCCTTGTTTGTAGGGACAGGGAAGGACAGTGAGGGAAATTCTCCTTGTGCTATACTGTGCTAAAGCATTCATCATCAACCATCTTTAAAAAAACATTTTTTATAGGGACAGAAAACTATAGGTAGGGAGAGTGTCAGTGTGTTTTACTGTGCTAATCCTTGTTTGTAGGGACAGGGAAGGACAGTGAGGGAAATTCTCCTTGTGCTATACTGTGCTAAAGCATTCATCATCAACCATCTTTAAAAAAAAAAATTTATAGGGACAGAAAACTATAGGTAGGGAGAGTGTCAGTGTGTTTTACTGTGCTAATCCTTGTTTGTAGGGACAGGGAAGGACAGTGAGGGAAATTCTCCTTGTGCTATACTGTGCTAAAGCATTCATCATCAACCATCTTTAAAAAAACATTTTTTATAGGGACAGAAAACTATAGGTAGGGAGAGTGTCAGTGTGTTTTACTGTGCTAATCCTTGTTTGTAGGGACAGGGAAGGACAGTGAGGGAAATTCTCCTTGTGCTATACTGTGCTAAAGCATTCATCATCAACCATCTTTAAAAAAACATTTTTTATAGGGACAGAAAACTATAGGTAGGGAGAGTGTCAGTGTGTTTTACTGTGCTAATCCTTGTTTGTAGGGACAGGGAAGGACAGTGAGGGAAATTCTCCTTGTGCTATACTGTGCTAAAGCATTCATCATCAACCATCTTTAAAAAAACATTTTTTATAGGGACAGAAAACTATAGGTAGGGAGAGTGTCAGTGTGTTTTACTGTGCTAATCCTTGTTTGTAGGGACAGGGAAGGACAGTGAGGGAAATTCTCCTTGTGCTATACTGTGCTAAAGCATTCATCATCAACCATCTTTAAAAAAACATTTTTTATAGGGACAGAAAACTATAGGTAGGGAGAGTGTCAGTGTGTTTTACTGTGCTAATCCTTGTTTGTAGGGACAGGGAAGGACAGTGAGGGAAATTCTCCTTGTGCTATACTGTGCTAAAGCATTCATCATCAACCATCTTTAAAAAAACATTTTTTATAGGGACAGAAAACTATAGGTAGGGAGAGTGTCAGTGTGTTTTACTGTGCTAATCCTTGTTTGTAGGGACAGGGAAGGACAGTGAGGGAAATTCTCCTTGTGCTATACTGTGCTAAAGCATTCATCATCAACCATCTTTAAAAAAACATTTTTTATAGGGACAGAAAACTATAGGTAGGGAGAGTGTCAGTGTGTTTTACTGTGCTAATCCTTGTTTGTAGGGACAGGGAAGGACAGTGAGGGAAATTCTCCTTGTGCTATACTGTGCTAAAGCATTCATCATCAACCATCTTTAAAAAAACATTTTTTATAGGGACAGAAAACTATAGGTAGGGAGAGTGTCAGTGTGTTTTACTGTGCTAATCCTTGTTTGTAGGGACAGGGAAGGACAGTGAGGGAAATTCTCCTTGTGCTATACTGTGCTAAAGCATTCCTCATCAACCATCTTTGAAATCCTTGTTTTTTGGACAGTCAGGGAAATTGTCATTGTGCTATTCTGTGCGAAAGCAATCATCCTCAACCATATTTAGAAATCCGTATAATAAGTAAAGGGACAGAGAAGGACACCTGAAGGTAGCCCTTATTGCTTTTTTCCCATCTCCCTGCAGGCCATCCATTAGAATGTCTGGAAGGCAAACAAGGAGAGGCAGACAGTCAGGAGGCAATAAAAGAGGGCAAGCAGGCTCTGTGTCTGGGGGCAACAGTGCTGGTCGTGGACGCGGTGCATTGTCATCAGCACATGGCCATGGGACACGCTTGTCCTTCTTTTCGGCAGCTGGACATGTTGAGCCACATCATGCCGAAGACTTGGTAGAGTGGATGACCAAGCCCTCCTCCTCCTCATCCTCTCTCACCCAGGCTCAGGGTACTGGCAAAGCAGCTGCCAAAGCGTCCTCTTCCCTGGTATCAATGTCAGACTCATCATCAGTCACTCCTTCCCTAGACCCACCATGTCCTCCTCCTGAGGAGTCCCCCGAACTGTTTGAGCACAGTGTTGGGTACATGCTCCAGGAGGATGCCCAGCGTTTCGAAGGGTCTGATGATGAAACCCAGCTACAGGAAGGCAGTAGCGTGAGAGCAGACAGAGGGGATGCTCAAGAAGGACACCAATCTGGCAGTCATGTTCCAGCAGCTGCAGCATACTGCCAGATTGGCTCCAGTGATGAGGAGGGAGGGGATGATGAGGTCACTGACTCCACGTGGGTGCCTAATAGGAGAGAGGAGGATGAGGAGGAGGCACATCTCCAACGAGGCAGGATGCCCTTTGGTGGCCAGCGTAAGGGCAGTACACCGACGGAATCACACCGCAGAGCTCCGCCTGTGCAGGGCGCTGCCTCTGCCCGTCATTCAAAAAGTTCTTTGGTGTGGGCCTTTTTTGAGGCTAGTGCATCAGATCGCACAGCTGCTGTTTGCAACATATGTCTCAAGCGTATATCGCGTGGCCAAAACATCAGCCACTTGGGTACCACATGCCTGACCAGACATATGTTGACCTGCCATGCAGCTCGTTGGCAAGCCTACCTCAAAGACCCACACCAAAGAACAAAGCGGACCTCTCCTTGCACCGCATCAGCTGGGATCTCCAACCCCACTATAACTTCAGTCCTCTCTGAAACATGCACTGAGAGGAATGAAGGTGTAGAATTAGGTGTGTCACAGCCAAGTACTTGCGGCCACTCTGCTAGCAGTACACCGACGTCCGATTCTAGCAGGCAAATTTCCCTGCCCCAGCTGCTGGACCGTCGAAAGAAGTTCACTCCCAGCCATCCACATGCCCAGCGGTTGAATGCTAGCTTGGCTAAATTGCTAGCGCTTCAACTGCTGCCTTTTCAGTTGGTAGACTCGGCCCCCTTCCGTGAGTTTGTGCAATGTGCGGTTCCTCAGTGGCAGGTTCCCAAACGCCACTTTTTCTCACGGAAGGCTATTCCGGCTCTCTACCGGCATGTGGAAGGCAATGTCTTGGCCTCGCTGGACAGGGCGGTCAGCGGTAAGGTGCATATTACCGCTGACTCATGGTCCAGCAGGCATGGACAGGGACGTTACCTTTCTTTCACGGCCCATTGGGTCACTCTTTTGGCAGCTGGGAAGGATGCAGGACAAGGTGCAGTAGTGTTGGAGGTTGTTCCACCGCCACGCCTCCAAAATGCTACTACTGGTTGTGACACACCTCTCTCCTCCACCCCCTCCTCTTCTTCTTCCTCCATGGCCTCTTCCTGTGGTTTGTCCTCGGAACCAGCGGTGCTCCGTAGGCGTTCAAGGGGCTACGCAAGTACGCAGGCAAAAAGATGCCATGCCGTGCTTGCGCTGGTGTGTTTGGGGGACAGAAGCCACACTGGGGCAGAGGTCCTGTCTGCTCTGCAGGGCCAGGCCGAGAGGTGGTTGACGCCACGCCAGCTTAAGCCAGGAATGGTGGTTTGCGACAATGGCACCAACCTCCTCTCCGCCCTCCGACAGGGACAACTGACCCATGTGCCCTGTGTGGCTCACGTCCTTAACCTGGTGGTGCAGCGGTTCTTGGGCAGGTACCTGGGCTTACAGGATGTCCTGAGGCAGGCCAGGAAAGTCTGTGTGCATTTCCACAGATCTTATAATGCCAGTGCTCGCCTGGCTGAGCTGCAAAAGGAGTTGAACCTGCCCAAGAACTGCCTTATATGTGACATGCCCACCAGGTGGAACTCAACGTTGGCCATGCTGCAGCGGCTGCACACGCAGCAGAGGGCCATCAATGAGTACCTGTGCTACTACGGCACCAGGACAGGGTCAGGGGAGCTTGGTTTTTTTTCTCCACGCCAGTGGGGCATGATCAGGGATGCATGCACTGTCCTGGCACCATTTGAGGAGGCCACGAGGATGGTGAGCAGTGACAGTGCATGCATCAGTGACACTGTACCTCTTGTCCACCTGTTGGAGCACACGCTGCATGGAATAATGGACAGGGCACTTGAGGCAGAACAGAGGCAGGAAGAGGAGGACTTCCTTGCTTCTCAAGGCCCCCTTTACCCAGACAGTGTTCCTTCTGTCCCACCCATCGCACAGGAAGAGGAGGAGGAGGAGGAGGATTGTGTCAGCATGGAGGTGGAGGCTGGCACTCAGCATCATCAGCAGCAGTCTTTTAGGGATGATTTACAGTCCCAAGAAACCAGTGGACTTGTACGTGGCTGGGAGGAGGTGGCTGCGGATCATGTCGTCCTTAGTGACCCAGAGGACTCCGGACCGAATGCCTCAGCAAACCTACGCTGCATGGCCTCCCTGATCCTGCAAAGTCTGCGGAAGGATCCTCGTATTCTTTGGATCAAGGAGAGGGACCATTACTGGCTGGCCACTCTCCTTGATCCACGGTACAAGGTGTGAGGGGGTTAGCTCGGCAGCGGGTGTGTGTGACCCCCGAGATGGGCTCCCCACACAAAAACAGGCCCAGCAAACGGAGGTTGTGGTTTTCAAAATCAAAAAGGTGCGGTTTATTTTCTATTTACAGTGACAAAACACAGCAAAGCAAAAGAAACATAAACAAAATAAATCCTGGTCAACTTGACCTCTGACTAAACATACAGGTTTCCTAACTAACAACTGGGATCAGCCTAGTGCTGTCCTAGTCCCTAAGTCCCTGGTTTTAAATGTCCAAGCAAATAGCCACACAGGCTTTGTCTCACCGCACAGGGGTTCACTCTCCCTAGACAGTCCACACAGGTCTGGTTCCAGGCATGAGCTAACATCTAATGAAGCTGGGAGTTCTTATAGAGGCCTAAATGAGCTGACAAGCTTCAGCTGGTCTCATCAACTCCCTGTCTGCACGACGCCCCACACTCTCCCTAGAGGTATGAGTCATCCATGAGCCCACTAGCCTTAGCTGGGCTTATACAACTCTCCACCTAGTTGTATAAGTCGGCGTAAAGCCTGAATCTGGGCGAAATATATCTACCCCCCTGGATGCAACCAGGTGACTTTACCTTCCTGCTGTCACATACCCCCCCTCTTGTTTTAACCTCGGGGTTGGAACACCAGCAATCAGGCATTCATGTACTCGAGACAAAGCATCCACATTCCCCATTTGAACGCCAGGGCGATGCTTTACTGTGAAGTTGAATTCCTGGAGGGCCAGGAACCACCTATTCACTCTTCTATTTGTTTCCTTGTTTTGAGCCATCCACTTTAACGGAGCGTGATCCGTAACCATGTCAAAGTGCCTACCTAGCAGGTAGTACCGAAGGGAATCTAGAGCCCACTTCACCGCTAAACACTCCTTTTCAACGGTGGCGTAATTTACCTCATGGGACTTCAACTTCCTGCTGAGGTAAATGACTGGGTGCTCTTCCCCGTTCCAGACCTGGGACAATACTGCTCCTAACCCCACATCTGACGCATCACTTTGTACGACAAAGTCTTTAGAGAAGTCGGGTGAGTACAACACTGGCTGGCTACACAAGGCTTGTTTCAAGAATTGGAATGCTGCCTCAGCCTCGGGGGTCCATTTAATCATGACCGACCCTTTCCCCTTCGTTAGGTTGGTTAGGGGCACAGCCTTAGAAGCAAAGTGGGGAATGAATCGCCGATAATACCCAGCGATTCCCAGAAAGGCTCGTACCTGCTTCTTGCTGTTGGGACGTGGCCAACTCTGGATGGCCTCGACTTTGTTGAGTTGGGGTTTTATTACTCCCCTCCCAATGGTGTACCCAAGATATTTGGCCTCCTCCTGCCCAATGGTACATTTCTTGGGGTTAGCCGTAAACCCCGCTTCCCGAACAGAGTCCAGGACTGCTTGCACTTTTGGCAGATGTGAGGCCCAATCTGTGCTATGGACAATTACGTCATCCAGGTAAGCCGCAGCATACTTCCGATGGGGCCTCAGCATCTGGTCCATTTTCCGCTGGAATGTGGCCGGCGCATTCTGTAACCCGAACGGCATTCTTTTATATTGGAACGCCCCGTCTGGGGTTACAAATGCGGTTTTCTCTTTGGCCAATTTGGCCAGGGGGATTTGCCAATACCCTTTTGTGAGGTCAAGAGTCGTCATGTATCGGGCTGTTCCCAGCCGGTCGATCAACTCATCAATACGTGGCATGGGGTAGGTGTCAAATTTTGTAACTTTGTTCAACTGACGAAAATCGTTACAAAATCGCCAGCTCCCATCCGGTTTAGGCACCAACACAATGGGACTAGACCAATCACTTTGGGACTCCTCTATCACCCCTAAGTTCAGCATTTTCTGTACTTCCTCCCGTATTGCCTCCCGTCGGGCCTCTGGGATCCAATAGGGTTTTAACTTCACCCTTTCACCGGGCGGGGTAATGATGTCATGCTCTACCCCAAATGTTTGTCCCGGCAGCTCAGAGAATACCTCCTTGTTGCGAAGCACAAACTCCTTAACCTCCTGTTGTTGGGGTTGTGACAAGGTGGCTGCTATTCCAACCTCAGGAATCACGCAACCAGTTTGAGCTGGTGACCAAGTGTCTGCGACTAGGGACTCTCTATCCCTCCAGGCTTTCAACAGATTAACGTGATAGATCTGTTCGGGCTTTCGCCTTCCTGGTTGTCTGACCTTGTAATTCACTTCGCTCACTTTTTCCATTATCTCGTAGGGGCCTTGCCATTTGGCAAGGAATTTACTTTCAACCGTAGGGACAAGTACCAGTATCCTATCCCCCGGGGAAAAGGTACGGGTCTTGGCTCCACGGTTGTACACTCTCTGCTGTGCTAACTGCGCTTGGGCCAAATGTTCCTTCACGATGGGCATTACCTGTGCAATTCGGTCTTGCATCAGGGCGACATGCTCAATCACACTCCTGTGGGGAGAACTCTCACTTTCCCAAGTTTCCTTGGCAATATCCAACAGCCCTCTTGGGTGTCTCCCATACAGTAACTCAAAGGGGGAGAATCCCGTAGAGGATTGGGGCACCTCCCTAATAGCAAACATCAGATAAGGAAGTAGACAGTCCCAATCCTTTCCATCTCTATCTACCACTTTCTTCAACATTTGTTTTAGGGTTTTGTTGAATCTTTCAACCAGCCCATCGGTTTGGGGGTGATACACAGATGTACGTAATTGCGTCACTTTGAACAATTTACACAGCTCCTTCATAACCCGGGACATAAAGGGTGTACCTTGGTCCGTAAGCAGTTCTTTACAAATACCCACCCGGCTAAACACAAGAGATAGCTTTTTGGCTATGGTTTTGGCCGAGGTATTTCGGAGAGGGATCGCTTCTGGATAACGGGTGGCATAGTCCATTATAACTAATATGTACTGGTGCCCCCTAGCGGACTTGATTATAGGACCTACCAAATCCATGGCGATCCTCTCAAACGGGACCTCAATGATGGGTAGAGGGACCAGCGGGCTACGGAAATGTGGCATCGGGGCCGACCTCTGACACACAGGGCAGGAGGAACAATAATTTTCTATGTCCTTCATCACCCCCGGCCAATAGAATCTCTGTAATACCCTCTCTCGGGTTTTCTCTGTCCCCAGATGACCTCCAAGAATGTGCCCATGGGCCAACTCCAACACCAACTTCCTGTAAGCTTTGGGCACCACAAGCTGCTCAACGGTTTCTTCTGCCCTTTTTGCCACCCGATACAGTAGGTCCTTCTCTACGCTGAAGTATGGGTAAGTGCAGGTATTATCTGGGTTCACTAACTCGCCATCTATTTTCACTACGTTTTCCCGTGCCTTTATTAGGGCGGGGTCTTTCAACTGTTCTGTGGCAAAGTTTTCCCTGTGAACCTCAAGATCAGAAAACTCCACAGACGGTAGGTTTTCATCTGAGGAGGTGGGCTCCTCTCCAGTTTCTTGAGTCTCCCCTGCCAATACTGATAAGGGAAATTCCGGAGAGTCCTCACCACTCTCAGGGGAGTTCTGGCTATCACATTCCTGGTACATAGGGGCACCAGTGGGGGGCTCAGGATCATCCCACAGTTCCCAGAACTTCGGAAAATCCCTTCCCACAATGGCGTCAAACGGTAACTGAGATACTAAGCCCACTGGATGAGAGAGGGTACCTTTGGGGGTCTCGAAACACACTGTAGTCACTGGATACTCTCGGGTGTCCCCATGCACACAAATAACAGCTACCTTGCTATTCCCAGAGACCTCTGTTTTAACTAACTCAGCCTTTATCAGGGTCACAAGGCTACCTGAATCCAGCAATACCACAACATTTCTACCATTAACACACATTTTGCATAAATGTTTCTCAGTTCCTCGAATGGCAGTGCATGCGACTGTCGCACACAGCGACTGACGTCTGCCCGTCAGAAAGTCACACTGCATGGGTTCCTCCACAACCAGGCAATTGGCTGCAATATGTCCCGCTTGCCGGCAGCGGTAGCAAACGATCCTTCTTGCCGCCTCTTGAGCCGCTGATTTCCCAGGCTGTTCTCGCCAAACTTGGGGTAGAGCTCCCACCCTCTCACTCTCTCCACCCTTACCCCTTGGAATCCTCTTATCCGCCCCTGGGGATGGTCTGGTCTTAGGGTGGAAAGTCCGAGTGTCTCTGGAAGAGGCCGTCAGGTTCTCTGTAGCCAAGTATTTCTCCACACGATCCACAAGACCATCGGCCGTCTCTGGGTCTCCATGGCTTACCCACTTTTGGATGGCAGTAGGAAGAGCTCTCAAAAACCGATCCATTACAACACGTTCCACAATCTTTGGTGCGGACAAAGTCTCTGGCTGTAGCCACTTTCTGCTCAGGTGAATGAGATCATACATTTGAGACCTGGGGGGTTTTCCAAGCTGGAAAGTCCAGTTATGCACACGCTGAGCCCGGACAGCCTGGGTGACACCCAGCCTTGCCAATATTTCAGCTTTTAGCATCACATAGTCTTTTGCTTGGTCAGGCTCTAGGTCATAGTAAGCTTTCTGCGATTCACCAGTTAACAGAGGAGCCACCAGTCCAGCCCACTGCTCCTCAGGCCACTTTTCTCTTTCAGCGGTCCTTTCAAATGTGGTCAAAAATACCTCTGGATCATCCTCTCCAGTCATTTTTGTCAATAAACGACTCACCCCAAAGGACGCGGTATTAGTGGGACGGCTTTCCTCACTGGTCTGCGGACGTTGCTGCATTACTGCTTCCATTTGTTGTAGTCTCTGCTCTTGCTTCTGTAACAGGTCTATGAAGCGGGCCTCAGATTGCTGCTGGGCTTGTTGCTGAGCTTCCAGACTCTGTTGGTGAGCTTGCTGCTGGGCTGCAAGGCTCTGTTGATGAGCTTGCTGCTGGGCTGCGAAGTTCTGTTGTTGAGCTGCAAGGCTCTGTTGATTAGCTGCAAGGCTCTTTTGCAAACCTGCATTTGTCTGCTGTTGATTGGCATTTGCTAGAGCCAGCTGCTTCAGTATCTCCTCCATGCTGGCTTAAAAAAAACTGCCACTGGTTCTCCACCAACTGTGAGGGGGTTAGCTCGGCAGCGGGTGTGTGTGACCCCCGAGATGGGCTCCCCACACAAAAACAGGCCCAGCAAACGGAGGTTGTGGTTTTCAAAATCAAAAAGGTGCGGTTTATTTTCTATTTACAGTGACAAAACACAGCAAAGCAAAATAAACATAAACAAAATAAATCCTGGTCAACTTGACCTCTGACTAAACATACAGGTTTCCTAACTAACAACTGGGATCAGCCTAGTGCTGTCCTAGTCCCTAAGTCCCTGGTTTTAAATGTCCAAGCAAATAGCCACACAGGCTTTGTCTCACCGCACAGGGGTTCACTCTCCCTAAGACAGTCCACACAGGTCTGGTTCCAGGCATGAGCTAACATCTAATGAAGCTGGGAGTTCTTATAGAGGCCTAAATGAGCTGACAAGCTTCAGCTGGTCTCATCAACTCCCTGTCTGCACGACGCCCCACACTCTCCCTAGAGGTATGAGTCATCCATGAGCCCACTAGCCTTAGCTGGGCTTATACAACTCTCCACCTAGTTGTATAAGTCGGCGTAAAGCCTGAATCTGGGCGAAATATATCTACCCCCCTGGATGCAACCAGGTGACTTTACCTTCCTGCTGTCACAAAGGGTAAGGTTGCAGACCTTATGTTACCGTCGCAGAGGGAGCAGAGGATGAGACAACTCCGGGAGGCCTTGCAGAAAGGTCTGTGCAACGCGTTCCCAGAGACTGGGAGGTTACAAACTCCTGGTCCTGGACAACGAGTTGCTGAGGCTTCGGCCAGTCAAAGAAGGAGCGGTGGGGAAGGTGGCCGTCTGACCGATGCGTTCAGACAATTCTTTAGTCCGCAGCCCCAAAGTATGATCGGTTCCAGCAACCATCGCCAGCGTCTGATAAACATGGTGCAGGAATATCTAGGGGCAAGGTCAGACTTGGACACCTTCCCCACCGAAAATCCTCTGGCTTACTGGGTCTTGAGGATGGATCACTGGCCAGAGCTTGCACAGTATGCAATTGAGCTACTGGCCTGTCCTGCATCCAGCGTTCTTTCGGAACGCACATTCAGTGCTGCTGGAGGATTTGTCACGGATCACAGGGTGCGCCTGTCCACCGACTCGGTTGATCGACTGACTTTCATCAAGATGAACCAGTCTTGGATCACCACCAGCTACCACACACCTGATGCTGATATAACAGACTAATTGATTTTAACATGTCACATCTCTTCAAGACTGATGCTGATGCTGAGTGCCTGTGCTGTTATGTTGACTGGCTATCCTCCTCCTCCGAGTCCTCAATGATACGATTGATGATGATAGCTTGGAAGATCATTTTTGTTTATGGGTGCCGCCACCAGTGGCTAAGGCCCAATTTTTCAGCCCCTGTTTAGCAGGGGCGTGTAATTACAATTTTTGAAGCAATACTTTGCAACAGGGCTCATTGCTGTGCTCCAAGTACAGTATCTGTGAGGGGTTGCAGTGTTGTGCCACCAGTGCCTAAGGCCCAATTTTTCAGCCCCTGTTCAACAGGGGCATGTAATTACAATTCTTGATCTAATAATTCACAGCAGGGCCCATTGCTGCACCCACCAAGAGTAACTCTGAGGGCTTACAGTGTTGTGGCAACACCACCACCACCACCACGAAAGGCCCAATTTTTCAGCCCCTGTTCAACAGGGGCATGCAATTACAATTATTGATCTAATAATTCACAGCAGGGCCCATTGCTGCACCCACCAAGAGTAACTGTCAAGGCTTACAGTGTTGTGGCACCAGCACCACCATCAAAGGCCCAATTTTTACTACCACTGTTCAACAATTATATGTAATTACAATTCCTGATATAATAGTTGACAGCAGGGCGTTCCAGCACCAACCAAGAGTAACTGTGAGTGCTTACAGTGTTGTGCCAACACCAACAACTAAGGGGCCTATTTCTGCAGAGTATGTACGGCAGGTCCCTACTTTCAAACATCCAACTTACAAACGACTCCTACTTGCAAACGCAAGAAGACAACAGGAAGTGAGAGGAAATCTACCCCTAGGAAGGAAAATTCTCTCCTGTAAGAATTAATATGGGAGAAAGGTGTCTCCTCTGTACTGATGCTTTATCACCAATCCTTGTTTCAAGAAAAACACCACATTTCAAAAACAGTTGTCATTGGGACGGAAAGTGAGGTGAAATGTTCTGAACAGGGGCACAGACAGCAAAACGAATGTTACAGGGGTGATAACCCTTACCTATGTTTTCCAAAAAGTTTAAAAATAGATTTTTGGGCCGGAGCTACACTTAAACAATGTACCTGTTCAAAATTACAAACAGATTCTACATAAGAACAAACCTACAGTCCCTGTCTTGTATGCACCGCCTGTATACGGCTGTTCAGAGTATATAGGGCCTTTTTTATTTTGTGTGCGGTGTTCCCCTTAATATCCATACAAGACCCAAAGGGGCTGGTAATGGGCTGGGGTAGGGGGGGGGGTCATGGGGTAGCTATGCCATTTTTCTTAAAGATTTTCATCCATATTACCGGGACCAGACATTACATTAAAGCCGCAAGCAGTTTTAAATGGCTTTTTTTTCCTTTAGAAGTGTCATTTTGTGCAGAGACAGTTCTAAACACGGGAAACACGTGGCACTTCACAGGCATACTTTAGACACCCCCCAGGTACGATATTTAAAGGAATATTTGACTTTTTTTTTTCACTTTATGCATCATTAAAATGACTGCTCCCGAAAAACGACCGTTTTTAAAACTTCTTTTTGCATTGATACATGTCCCCTGGTGCAGAACCCGGGTTCCCAAACCCTTTTTAGGACAATAACATGCATAATAGTCGTTATAATTAGCACTTTAGAATTAGAACGTTCGCATCCATTGTATTTAATAGGGTTCTAATGTTCGTACGAACTTTCGGTCCGTTCGCGGGTTCTGGTACGAACCGAACCCGGGGGTGTTCGGCTCATCACTAATCTAGAGCCTAAAGTACCCAAGAGCACACAATATGAGGACCGAAACAAGTTTGATCCATCTGTCCGTTTCATAACAAGGTTCCACACAGAGTCCAATAAAATGGAATCTATTTTGAAAAAACATTGGCCCATTCTAATGGAAGACCAACATTTAAAATCAGTCCTCACTGACACACCTAGGGTAACGTATAGAAGAGCTACCAATCTAAAAAATAGAATAGCTCCTAGTAAATTGAAGGAAAAACATACTCCATTTTTACAACATCTTGATATGTTTCCTTTAAAGGGCATGTTTCGGTGCAAAAAAAAAACCTGTGCAAAACATGTTCTTTCATTGATCATGGACAAAAAGATTTTTCCACCAAAGGTAAAAAACATTATCTGGATGCATTTTATAATTGCAGTTCAGACTTTGTTGTCTACGTGTTGACTTGCCCCTGCAAATTGTTGTATGTGGGCCGCACGATAAGACCTCTACGCCAACGCTTTGGCGAACATAGAAGAAAGATAGAGGGTGGAAAAGATAAACACAGTGTGCCTCGTCACTTTGCTGGTTGTCACCAAAAATCCACAGAAGGCCTCAGAGTATGGGTGGTAGAACAAATTCCAAACACATTGCCAGAGGCAGAAAGATTTCGCAAGCTCTGCGAGCGCGAAACCTTTTGGATCTATTCTTTAGATACCCTTAATCCAGGGGGTATCAACGAAGAATTGGAAATCTCTACTATATTATGATTATTCTTGTGTCTGTATCTCCACCATCATCATCTTTTATTTTATTTAATTAAGTAAGATAAATGCATATCTATACTTTGCTTTTTTACCACATATATAACTTATTCCAATGAAATTCCTCCCTACCATATATTACCCATTCCATATTCCCACCCTTTTTCCCTTCCCTTCCTCTTCTCATACCAATTTTTTTAAAAACGTTTTTAAAAAAAGTTTTTAAAAATTAATCAGTATAAACAAATTAAAATAAAATATAGTTAATTAATTTGCTTTTTAATAAATCAGATTTTTGATATAATGTATGTACATTCTTGTTGTGGAGGATATATACAAGTATGTGTGTTCCAGAATATATGGGTGTATTATATATATATATATATATATATATATATATATATATATATATATATATATATATATATATATATATATGTGTGTATATATATATATATGTATAATTTTTATAGGAATTTTTGTATAGTTCAAGGCAGAGACCTTGCTTATGGTCCATCTATGCATACAAAGGATTAAGCATATCAAACATCTTTGCTTTTTCAGGGATGTATTTTGATCTGCTACTTTTCCTTTTTTCCTTTTTTAATTTTCAGAGTAGTGTTTTTTTTTTGTTTTGTTTTTTTATCTTTATTTATAATAATTTTTGATATTGGTTTTCTGAATGAAATTTTATAAAATTGTATACTATATCACAATATTGGATCTACATGCTATGTTTGTATAGGCCCGGTTTAGTTTTATTATATTATAGCATTTGTTCCCTTTTTGTATAAATGTGACAATATTAGTGTTAGCACACTCTGTTTAAGGGAGTCTTACAACACATTATTGCTTGAGAAAGATGCGTGCGGGGACCTAGAACGTCTCATTGCATTAAGCATCGAAACGCGTTGCATGCCGGTCCTGATGTCATCCCGCTGAACGTAGCATTGCGTCTCAAACTGAACTTCCTGTTTGCGGTCCAGCCCTCCCTTTGGTTTTCTGAGAAGATCCTCCGGCAACATCCATCATGGATATTATCCCGGCTTCTAATACAGCAAACGAGGAGGTCATTTCACACTGAGACTGCTAGCTAGCGGAATACGACCACAGACCTGATCATCTATGTGCTTTATACAGTCAACTTACGAGTGAGTGCTTTAATACTATTGTATTATTAAAGTGAAACAGTTTTAACTAAGTGGCGCCTCTTTTCTGTTTTTTTCTGTTTTCATATGTTTGGAGTCTGGCTTCAGCTCCCTCAGCAAGGCTGCCCGGTTACCTTCCTGGACTGTTTTCACTCACACCTGAGCTCTTCGCATAGCTCATAGGACATTTTAGGTATATGTATATATGTATTGCATAGTTGCCAACAGTCACGGATTGGCCGGGACATTCCCGGGATTCAAACCCTTTTCCCGGATTTATTTTGTCCCGGCCAATGTCCCGGCCAATCCGATTTTTCCCGTTTTCCCCGAATTTGGACGCCGCAGGCCGCCGCCGCTAGAGGTCCACGGCTGGCGGAGACAATGTCTCGGCCGGCCGCCATGTTCAAGAAGACCAAAACACGGATGTAGTACAATAGAAAATAAAGCCGCTGCGGCGCCGCCCACACCCCGCACCTCCCCGGGGGTGGGCGGCGCCGCAGCAGCTTTATCTTCTATTGTACTACATCTGTGTGTTGGCTGGCCGGCAGGCCACCCCTCCGCCCCGCCCCGCCCCGCTGCAGGTCTGTCTGTAATGGAAAGGGGCGGGGGTCGGCAGCGCCACAGCTTAATTTTTTTTTTTCAGCCACACTGTCGGCTCCGCCTCTATTTTGTTCCCCTTCGGGGAAGGGGAAACAATAATGGCGGCCGAGACAGGAGACGCCTGTGGTTAAGGGGGGACTCCGCTGGGGATGCCTGTGGTAAGGGGGGACTCCGCTGGGAACGCCTGTGGTAAGGGAGGACTCCGCTGGGGACGGCTGAGGTAAGGGGGGACTCCGCTGGGGACGCCTGATGTAAGGGGGGACTCCGCTGGGGACGCCTGATGTAAGGGGGGACTCCGCTGGGGACGCCTGATGTAAGGGGGGACTCCGCTGGGGACGCCTGATGTAAGGGGGGACTCCGCTGGGGACGCCTGAGGTAAGGGGGGACTCCGCTGGGGATGCCTGTGGTAAGGGGGGACTCCGCTGGGAACGCCTGTGGTAAGGGAGGACTCCGCTGGGGACGCCTGAGGTAAGGAGGGACTCCTCTGGGGACGCCTGATGTAAGGAGGGACTCCTCTGGGGACGCCTGATGTAAGGAGGGACTCCGCTGGGGACGCCTGGTGTAAGGAGGGACTCCTCTGGGGACACTTGATGTAAGGGGGGACTCCACTGGGGACGCCTGATGTAAGGGGGGACTCCACTGGGGACGCCTGCATAGTTACCAACAGTCCCGAATTTCCCGGGACAATCATGATTTTTGGACCCTTGTCCACAAGTGTGGAGGGGGCTCTGCTGGGGAGGCACCTGATGCAAGGACGGACTGCTGGGGAGGCACCTGATGCAAGGACGGACTGCTGGGGAGGCACCCGATGCAAGGACGGACTGCTGGGGAGGCACCTGATGCAAGGACGGACTGCTGGGGAGGCCATCTGGTGGCAGGCGACGTGGCAGGTAACACGCTCAGGGCTTCCACTGATTCGGCATTATGGTGAGTTGAATGATTTCATTTTATATTACAATGTAAAAATAGAAATAATGCACTTCAATCATCCTGACACCGTAACAACCATGGTGCCGGGATGATTGAAGCGCCAACAGGTGTTTTGGAGTATCCTTATCTGCCAATTTTGTTACACATTACTATTGTGGTGTAGGATCTGGCTTCTTTCTTTCTATTTCTTTCTCTCTCTTTCTCTCACCTCGGACTCTAGCCACACCCCTTTGAACCACGCCCATTTAAACCACACCCACTATCGTGCGTAAACCACGCCCATTTTTCGACGCAGCGCGCTTCGCGCGCCACATTTTTCACTCCAGCATGACACGCCTACAAACGAATGCCCCGCCCCCTGATTATAGCAAGGCTCCGCCTCAATACAAAAAAAGTGTCCCAGATGTTTTTTTTGCAATGTTGGCAACTATGGTATTGTCTTCTGATAAACTTTAAGCGCCATCATTGTGATTTAATTTTGGGTTTTAGTGTAGCAGTAGGACTTATTCAGAGTGAGGCCTAGTCAGCTCAAGATGGTGGGACAGGAGTACTAATGCTGTGACAGGAAAGTGATGTGCAGGAGGAGAAGTGTCCTGAGGTAAAAGTCTGCAGTGAGAGGGCAGAGGCAGGAAATGTTCTGAGGTTAAGTCTGTCAAGATTAGTGTCCGCCACATTGTCCTATCCTAAGGAAGTGTAACGCATGAACCGCTATAACATTTCCAATACTAGTATGAACCGCTATACATAGGGATATGCAATTAGCGGCCCTCCAGCTGTTGCAGAACTACAAGTCCCATGAGGCATAGCAAGACTCTGACAGCCACAAGTATGACACCCAGAGGCAGAGGCATGATGGGACTTGTAGTTTTGCAACAGCTGGAGGTCCGCTAATTACATATTCCTGCGCTATAACATTTCAAATATTAATTCATCCTATGGGCATCCCATGTCCCTATTCCCCATCCAAGTTAATCCCCTAATAAAATAACAAAAACTAGCAAAAGACTTTTCATTGACAGAAAGAGTGTGTCTAATGGATGTCTGGCAGCAGGGTGATATCGGTGGATGTAGTAACCAGTAGCAACCACACCACTACAATACACTATGCAAAATAATAAACGCAACACTTTTGTGGTTGCCCCTACAGTTGTGCTCATAAGTTTACATACCCTACCCTGGCAGAATTTATAATTTCTTAGCCATTTTTTAGAGAATATGAATAACACAAAAACATTTCTTTCACTCATGGTTAGTGTTTGGCTGAAGTCATTTATTATAAATCAACTGTGTTTACTCTTTTTAAATAATAATCACAACAGAAACTACCCAAATGACCCTGATCAAAAGTTTACATACCCTGGTGATTTTGGCCTGATAACAAAAAGGGGTTTGAATGGCTATTAACCACTTCAATACCGGGCTTTTTGTACCTATTCAATACCGGGCCTATTTTGGCACTTCTCTCCTACATGTACAAATCATCATTCTTTTGCTAGAAAATTACTCAGAACCCCCAAACATTATACATGTTTTTTTTAGCAGACACCCTAGGGAATAAAATGACGGTCATTGCAAAATTTTTTCTTGCACAATATTTGCGCAATAATTTTTCAAACGCCTTTTTTTTAAAAAAAAAAATGGTTTCATGAATTAAAAAATAACAAAACAGTAAAGTTAGCCCAATTTTTTGGAAAAATATGAAAGATAATGTTACGCCGAGTAAATAAATACCTAACATGTCACGCTTTAAAATTGCGCACACTCATGGAATGGCGCCAAACTTCGGTACTTAAAAATCTCCATAGGCGACGCTTTAATTTTTTTACAGGTTACCAGGTTAGAATTACAGAGGAGGTCTAGTTCTAGAATTGTTGCACGCGCTCTAACGCACGCGGCGATACCTCACATGCGTGGTTTGAACGGCGTTTACATATGTGGGCGACTTACGTGTGCATTCGCTTCTGATCGCGAGCTACCGGGGACAGGGGCGTTTTAATTTTTTTTATTATTATTTATTTATTTTTTTTACTTATTTATTTATTTTTTTACAATGATTTTACTTTTTTTTTTTTTTTTGATCACTTTTATTCCTATTACAAGGAATGTAAACATCCCTTGTAATAGGAATGTGTGTGACAGGTTCTCTTTATTGAGAGATGCGGGGTCAATAAGACCCCACATCTCTCCTCCAGGCTGGAAAGCATGAGATCAGTGAAAATTTTTTCACTGATTTCATACTTGCAGCCGCAATGGCGGCTTTGTTTACATTTGAGACCCGGCGTGACGTCATCACATCGCGCCCGGGCCTCCGACGATCATAGAGATGACTGGTGACCATCTGGTCACCAGTCATCTCTATGCTCATCACGTGACTCCACCAACGATGCCGGAAGATTCGCTCCGGGTCCCCGATCGCACGGGGGAGCCCGGAGAAGCACCGGATGGTGGCGGGAGGGGGGGTGTCCCCTCCCGCCGCCTATAAGAACGATCAAGCGGCGGAACCGCCGCTATGATCGTTCTTATGGTGCACAGAATCGCCGGCACTTCAAAAGGATATCTGAATGATGCCTCTAGCTGCAGGCATCATTCAGATATCCCCCTACAAAGCCGAGGACGTCATATGACGTCCACCCAGGATGGGAGATCCCATCTGTGGACGTCATTTATCTATGGCTGGGTAGGGAAGTGGTTAAAGGTAACCATCCTCACCTGTGATCTGTTTGCTTGTAAATAGTGTGTGTGTATAAAAGGTCAATAAGTTTCTGGACTCCTGACAGACCCTTGCATCTTTCATCCAGTGCTGCACTGACGTTTCTGGATTCTGAGTCATGGGGAAAGCAAACGAATTGTCAAAGGATCTCTGGGAAAAGGTAGTTGAACTGTATAAAACAGGAAAGGGATTTAAAAAGATATAGAAAGGAATTGAAAATGCCAATCGGCAGTGTTCAAACTCTAATCAAGAAGTGGAAAATTAGGGATTCTGTTAAAACCAAACCACGGTCAGGTAGACCAACTAAAATTTCAGCCACATCTGCCAGGAAAATTGTTCGGGATGCAAAGAAAAACCCACAAATAACTTCAGGTGAAATACAGGACTCTCTGAAAACATGTGGTGTGGCTGTTTCAAGATGCACACTAAGGAGGCACTTGAAGAAAGATGGGCTGCATGGTCGAGTCGCCAGAAGAAAGCCATTACTACGCAAATGCCACAAAGTATCCCACTTACAATATGCCAAACAGCACAGAGACAAGCCTCAAACCTTCTGGCACAAAGTAATTTAGAGTGATGAGACCAAAACTCTACTGTGAAACACGGAGGTGGATCGCTGATGTTTTGGGGATGTGTGAGCTACAAAGGCACAGGAAATTTGGTCAAAATTGATGGCGAGATGAATGCAGTATGTTATCAAATACTGGAGGAACATTGGCATTCATCAGCCAGGAAGCTAGGTATAGGACGTACTTGGACATTCCAACATGACAATGATCCAAAACACAAGGCCAAGTTGACTTGTCATTGGCTACAGCAGAATAAAGTGAAGGTTCTGGAGTGGCCATCTCAGTCTCCTGACCTCAATATCATTGAGCCATTCTGGGGAGATCTCAAACGTGCAGTTCATGCAAGACAGCCCAAGAATTTACAGGAACTGGAGGCTTTTTGCCAAGAGGAATGGGCAGCTTTACCATCTGAGAAGATAAAGAGCCTCCTCCACAAATACCACAAAAGACTTCAAGCTGTCGTTGATGTTAAAGGGATCAATACACTGTATTAACCACTTCAGCCCCAAGCCTCTTTCTGAGATTTGGTGTTTACAAGTTAAAAACTTTTTTTTGCTAAAAAAATTACTTAGAACCCCCAAACATTATATATTTTTTTTTTCTAACACCCTCCTAGAGAACAAAATAGTGGTCGTAGCAATATTTTCTGTTACACCGTATTGGAAAAAATACCCTTGTCTTATTTTTTTAATAAAAAAAAAACAGTAAAGTTAGCACAAATTTTTTTTTTTTTTATATTGTGAAAGACAATGTTACACTGAGTAAATTTAATACCCAAAATGTCACGCTTCAAAATTGCGCCTGCTTGTGGAATGGCGACATACTTTTACCCTTAATCTCCATAGGCAAAGTTTAAAAATTCTAGAGGTTGCATTTTTTGAGTTACAGAGGAGGTTTAGGGCTAGAATTATTGCTCTTGCTCTAACAATCGCGGCGATACCTCACATGTGTGGTTTGAACACCGTTTTCATATGTGGGCCCTGCTCATGTATGCGTTCGCTTCTGCATGCGAGCTCGGCGGGACGGGGCGCGTTTAAAAAATGTTTTGTTTTTCTTATTTATTTTACTTTTTTTATTTTTATACTGTTCTTTTAAAGACAAAAATGGTGTCACTTTTATTCCTATTACAAGGCATGTAAACATGCCTTGTAATAGGAAAAAAGCATGACAGGACATCTTCAATATGAGATCTGGGGTCAAAAAGACCCCCGATCTTATATTTACACTAAAATGCAATGAAAAAAAAAAAAATGTGTTTTAAAAAATAAATAAAAAAAATATCTTTAAGAGCTATGGGCGGAAGTGGCTTTTTGACTTTGCTTCCGCCCTGCAATGGTATGCAGACGGGTGGGGGCCATCTTCCCCTCACTCGTCTCAATACCTAACAGGAGACAGGACCCGATCGCCTCCGCCGCTCCTGGCGGCTACGGTAACTGGCGGAGGGCACAGGAGCGTGGCGAGACCCCCCTCTCCCGCCGCCAATAAAAGTGATCGTGCGGTGAATCCACCACGGAGACCACTTTTATCTGAAAGCGGACCGCCCGCTGAAGAAGGGGATACTGGGGTTATGGCAGCTAGCTAGCTGCTGCCACAACAACGATATTCCTTTTTGAGAGTGCCAACATATAACGACGGCGGGCGATCCGTAAGTGGTTAAGAACTGTGGTATGTAATTTTTTGATCAGGGTAATTTGGGTAGTTTATGTTGTGATTTATGATTTAAAAAGAGTAAACACACTTGATTGATAATAAATGGCTTCAGCCAAACACTAACCATGAGTGCCGGTTCACACTACTGGACATAAGAAATTCCATTGAAGTGAATGAGAGCTGTCTTAATGTACACTACTGAAGTTGCTCCGACTTCAGAAAAGGTTCCTGTACTACTTCAAGGCAACTTGTACCCATAGATTTCAATGCAAGTTGCCTCCAAAGTCGGATCTCCATCTTAAAGCGGAGCTCCACCCTAAAGTGGAACTTCAGCTCATCGGATTCCTCCCCCCCTCCGGTGCCATAATTGGCACCTTTCAGGGGGGAGGGGGGTGCAGATACCTGTCTAAGACCGGTATTTGCCCCCACTTCCGGGCATAGATTCTGCGGGGACCTGCGGGCAGTACGTCAGTTCCCCCCCCCGTTGTGTTCTGGGAAACACACGGCTCCCAGAACAGTGAGGACGGCGCAGCGCGACTCGCGTATGCGCAGTAGGGAACCGGGCAGTGAAGCCGCAACGCTTCACTTCCTGATTCCCTCCCCGATGATAGCGGTGGGGGCAGCCGAGAGACAAGCGATTGCTCATCTTCTGCTGCCGACGTCGCTGGACTCCAGGACAGGTAAGTGTCCATTTATTAAAAGTCAGCAGCTGCAGTATTTGTAGCTGCTGGCTTTTAATATTTTTACGGCAGAGCTCCGCTTTAACTGAAGCAACTTTACAGGAAAAGAACATAGTTTACCCAGGCAAACCCCTTCCTCCCACAGAGCTGATTATTCTGTGATTGGCCACAGCCAAAGTCGCCTGTCCTGGAGGCAACTTTAAGTCGCGTTGTAAGTTGCTCAAGTCACGCTGAAGTCGCCTCCAAATCGCCTTGCAAAGTCGTGCTGTAAGTCGGGTTGCCCCTGTGTGAACTGGCACTTAGTGAAAGAAATGTTTTTGTGTTATCATTCATATTCTCTGAAAAATGGCCAATAAATCATAAATTCTGCCAGGGTATGTAAACTTATGAGTACAACTGTATTTATCATGAGCTGAACGCAAAGATCTACGACTTTTTCTATGTACACAAAAGGCCTATTTTTCTGAAATATTTTTCACAAATCTGTCTAAATCTGTGTTAGTGAGCACTTCTCCTTTGCCAAGATAATCCATCCACCTCACACATGTGGTATATCAAGATGCTGATTAGACAGCATGATTATTGCACAGGTGTGCCTTAGGCTGGCTACAATAAAAGGCCACTCTAAAATGTGCTGTATGGGGGGGGGGGGGGGGTTAGTCACTATCTGGTGTGACCACCATTTGCCTCAAGCAGTGCAGCACATCTCCTTCCCATAGTTGATCAGGTTGTTGATTGTGGCCTGTAGAATGTTGGTCGATTCCTCTTTAATGGCTGTGCGAAGTTGCTGGATATTGTCAGGAACTGGAACACGCTGTTGTATACGCCAATCCAGAGCATCCCAAACATGGTCAATGGGTGACATGTCCGGTGAGTATGCTGGCCATGCAAGAACTGGGATGTTTTCATCTTCCAGGAATTGTGTACAGATCCTTGCAACATGGGGCCGTGCATTATCATGCTGCAACATGAGGTGATGGTCGTGGATCAATGGCACAACAATGGGCCACTCGATCAACAATGTTGAAATCAGCAAACTGCTCACCCACACGACGCCATACACGCTGTCTGCCATCTGCCCTGTACAGTGAAAACCGGGATTCATCCGTGAAGAGAACACCTATCCAAAGTGCCAGATGCCATTGAATGTGAGCATTTGCCCACTCAAGTCAGTTATGACAACAAACTGCAGTCAGGTCGGGACCCCGATGAGGACGACGAGCATGCAGATAAGCTTCCCTGAGATGGTTTTTGACAGTTTGTGCAGAAATTCTTTGGTTATGCAAACCGATTGTTGCAGCAGCTGTCCGAGTGGCTGGTCTCAGATGATCTTGGAGGTGAAGATGCTGGATGTGGAGGTCCTGGGCTGGTATGGTTACACGTGGTCTGCGGTTGTGAATCCGGTTGGATGTACTGCCAAATTCTCTAAAATACCTTTTGGAGATGGCTTATGGTAGAGAAATGAACATTCAATTCAAGGGCAACAGCTCTGGTGGACATTCCTGCAGTCAGCCCTCAAAACTTGCGAAAAATGTGACTCAAGTGAATGAAGTGGCCTTTTATTGTGGCCTGCCTAAGGCACACCTGTGCAATAATCATGCCGTCTAATCAGCATCTGGATATGCCACACCTGTGAGGTGGATGGATTATCTCAGCAAAGGAGAAGTGCTCATTAACACAGACAGATTTGTGAACAATATTTGAGAGAAATAGGCCTTTTGTGTACATAGAAAAAGTTGTAGATCTTTGCGTTCAGCTCATGATAAATAGGGACAGACACAAAAGTGTTGCGTTTTTATAATTTTGCTTAATGTAGATCAATTATTTACTGATAATACTAATCTCCATCTTAAAGAGTGAAGAAACAGAAGTATTTAAAAAAAATAAATATGTTATTATCTTTTTTTAATGATTTTCCAACAACATATAACACACATTACAATACATAAAACACATATACAATCTCAATATTTCCCATTACAGAAAAAATAGAGAAAAAATAAATAAAATTAAGTAATAATGCTATTAATAATTATCGATGATCTACACTCCCATATAAAAAGCCCAGCCATGAAACCCCACAATCCATAGTGACTAGGGGAGTCCGGGGCGGGCAGGAGAGAGGGAGAGGAATGCACAGGAGGGAAAGAAAGAGAGATGGAGAAAGAGAGAGGGAGAGAGAAAAAAAAAAAAAAGAAAAAAGGATGATTTGAGGAGGGGGGGGGATGGGGGAATAAAGTCCCCCATACTCTCCCCCAGGTATATTATGTGCTATAACTCTAGTGTTGGTGTCCTTTTAAAGTGAAAGTATATATTGAGGAGTGACAAAAAGTGATTTCAAAAACTACTACAAACTGAAAAACAAGTGTTAAAGTCTAAGAGTGGACTGTAAAATAAAAAGGTTGAACTTTTGGGAGGGATGGGAATTTTGTATTAGGATGGTGCAGATTTGGTGGGAAGCTTAGATGTATTAAGCACTATTTTTACCAGCTGCTGTCTACATGAAGTAAATGCACATCCTTATTTGGAGAACATATGCTTATCTGAATTTTTCACACGTCGCTGAGCACACGGCTTTTCAGCATGACTTTACTAACTAAACACAAAGATTTATGTAACTCGCTTAGAATCCCCTCAATATTTTTAACTGTTTTGCTTTACATTTTAAAATGTTATGATTTGAAATTTCGATTTTTAAATCTTCCATTATGTAATATTGAAGAACTAGTATAGCACAATTTAAAGGTGTATTCTGAATGTGTGTGTATGTGTGTGTGTATATTATAGTAGCAAGATGTCACTTTTGCACGTAGCTTATGGACTACAGTTTGTGCCTATAATAACTTTAACTCTTTTCATTGTCCGTTTTATATCATACGGCTGCAATTCGTTTGCAGCTATGATAAGAATGACGGACCTTGTAGTGCGGAGAGACAGAGACTCTATTGCTATGGGTCAGAAATAGACTAAAAGGCCCACAACGCCACTGTGCTGCGGAGGAGCATGACGTCACGCACAGCCTGCTGGGAGGACTTATTTAAGACAAGGCGGGGCTTGTGTTCATTCTCTTAGGATGCCATCTTGAAAGAGGCAAGAGGCCTGCAGCGAGGGCGTTTAGGCCGGAAAAGCCTGGGCCTAAAGTGACGGAGGCCGGATTGCCTGTCGGAGGTATCCCTGCTATAGCCTTGCTGATCGGACCAGGGAAAGGGACGGCTCCCCACTCCTGAGCATCCAGAGTCACCTATCCACCGATGCCTTGTGAGCGGCTAAGCGGAGGACCAGGGACCACGACTCGTCCGGAGGCTGTGAACCAAGAGGGCCCAGTCGGGGGATACCAGTGAGGCGAGGCCTCATGTGGTGAGAGGGCACTTGCCCACCAACATAACTGTCGCGGGAAGGTGACTTCCATACTTTTACTTACGTTTGCAGTGCTGCAAGCAGAGACACGCTACATTCAGGATTGAGTTAACACTTTGGGAAAGATCAGCATTTCACTTGCTCTTTTCACCATACATGTTAATGGTTTAATCCCTCTACACCCTTTCTTTGGATTACAAATACTCAAGTGCACCAACAAAAGCTAGCGAAGATTACTGGAGACTTTTAGGATCAATCATCAGTTCAGCTCACTGACTGGGTTGATACAGCGGGACACGTACCAGTGAAGCTGCCCACTAGGGGGAGCCAGATAGCTTGTTGCACTTGCACATGTAAATCAACTGTTACATTTATTTTACTGTCATTGTGCTGTTTAGTGAGCTGGGTTGAACTTGGTGGAGAAGTACCCCACTGTAGGTATCATAGCAGTGGGAGATTCCTCCACCGTGCTCTTCAGGTCTGACTCTAAGTTGGGTAAATTTGGGTCTCTTAGTTTATGAGTGAAACCCTGAAACTGTTGCGTATATGTATGCCAGTGGACTCTCACAGGGATCTGTTTGAGTCAAATGTCACATGTGTAATCTCTATTTCTTTACCAAGTAAACATATTCCTTCTTGGTTGAACTACATCTTGTGTGGGACTCTGCCTTTTGCAGCTGTGTGGCAGGCAAACCACAGCAAGGTAACAATATTAAATTACATTATTGCTATTATTGTCCAGTTGTGCCAAGGGGGATCCGAGCCAGATTACAGGGGTTGATAGGCAGAGTACAGGCCCAATACTCAAACCAGCAGCTCCTACGGGGGTAGTGCTACACGTGGGGGCTCGTCCGGGATTCCTGTGACTCTGCAACCTAAACCCCCTCCCCCCCTAGACAGAACCTCTACAGGCACCAACAATGGATTCTGCCGCTGCTATAGCGTGGTGCAAGGAAGAAAATGCCCACTCAGAGCTCAGCATAGTGCTTGAAATTCCAGGAGAGTCCTGGGGTAAAGAACAGTTAAGTCAAGCCATGAAAACATTGTCCCCAGACAAGAAAGCATGGGTGATTGCTGTAAAAACAGACACAGGGACACCACATACGTATGCATTGATTGAGTGGAAACAAGAAATCCCTGAACATTTCAAGGGTCCAAGTGTGAAGTTGGCCAACAAGGGAGAACTTAATGTGATACACCCAGAGGCACCCAAAGAAGGTCCTACCTCATCTAGTCAAGCTGACTCTAGCAAACCAGAAGTTTCTGCCAAGTCGCCTCTGGCCACCATTGGGCCCGAACTCTGTGCTGTCCTTGGGGAATTTGTCAAAAAGTGTCAAAAGGATCCCCATGCATACTCAGCCGGTACCTTCATCGGAAGACAGTTTTGAGGAATGGTTAGACCAGGCTACCCAAGCTTTGGATGAATGGGACATACCAGAGCCTCATAAGAAACAGAGGATCACAGAGAGTCTGAAGGGACATGCCCTGGAAGCCATTCGCAACTTGGAGCTTAGCAAGAAGGACTGTACTGCCCAAGACTACCTGAGCATCTTGCAGGATGTATTCGGTCGCACTGAGAAAGCCGCTGACCTCATCTACCAAATCAGAGAGAAGGAGAGAAATTGTCAGAATACATGAGGTGCCTGGACAAGATCATACATCAGATCCTGTTTGAAAAAGGGGTTAGACCCTCAGAATGTGGACAAGATCCGAGCAAAACAAGATCTGAAAGGGGATCAGCCTTTAGACCCCATTACCCTTCTGTTGTGGACCCGGCAAGATGGGGATATCTTGAAATATCCAGATCTGATCGGGATTGTCAGGGAGGAAGAAGTCATGTTGGACAGCAAAAAGAAGAGTCAGAAACCTGAATCTGCTGCCAGGGTCAGAGTGATTTAATGCTGATGATGGTGACCCTCAGGTTGAGCTTCTAAAGACTCAAGTATCCCAATTAATAGAGATGATGTCCATTTTGACCAATCAGCCATCTGGTCTTCCCAGTGGAAACACTCCAGAAGAGCCCAAGAAGTCTCTCTGCTCTAATGTTGCCCAAGTACAGAAACCAAGGAAACTGATGACCTGTTTCAACTGTAGAGGAGTCGGACATTATCGGGAAGTATGCCCAAGTCCGGAGAAAGCTGCAGCCCATTACCGCAAGCCGGCGGAAAACTTCAGAGGGCCCCGGTGAAGGAGTCAACCGGGTGCCCACCAGTTTCAGCTAACTCCATGAAATTTAACGACGCAATGAGACAAGGAGGAGAAGGGTGAGATCCCAGTGGAGAAGTTCTACCCAGAAGACACCACCCTTCCACCAGAAAGGAGAAAAAAGACTAGGACTCAGATCGCCCGATGGCAGACTGCCTTCTCCAAGAACGAATTTGATGTAGGGTGTGCGAAGAGTGCCACCCAGAAGATCCGCTTGCAGGAAGATAAACCATTTAGAGAAAGGGTCCGACTGGTTCCTCTGGGGGACTTGGAGGACCTACATGAACAACTGGCGGAACTCAAAAGAGCGAGGATCATCAGAGAATCCAGGAGCCCCTACGCTTCCCCAATAGTGGTGGTACGGAACAAAAATGGTTCATTGAGGGTGTGCATTGACTACCGAACGCTGAACAGAAGAACCATTCCTGACCAGTACAACACCCCTTGGATAGAAGATGCTCTGCAGAGCCTGCCAGGAGCCAAGTTGTACAGTGTGATGGACCTGAAGAGTGGTTACTATCAGATCCAAATGCATCCGGAGGATAAAGAGAAAACTGCCTTCATTGCCCCAGTGGGGTTCTTTGAGTTTGACCGCATGCCCCAAGGGTTATCAGGAGCCCCGGCCACTTTTCAAAGGCTGATGGAGAAAACAGTGGGCGATATGAACTTGATAGAAGTACTGGTGTACCCGGACGACATCATAGTGTTCGGTAGAACACTGGAAGAGCATGAGAAGCGGTTGGAGAAAGTCCTGAAGAGACTTCATGATGAAGGCCTAAAGCTCTCCATGGAGAAGTGCCAGTTCTATAAATCCTCGGTCCACTACCTGGGCCATATTGTGTCTGCTGAGGGGATAGCTACCGACCCTGAGAAGCTGGATGCCGTCACCTCTTGGCCAAGGTCTACCAATGTGACCTGAGCTTCGGACATTTCTGGATTCTGCTCTTACTACAGAAGATTTGTAGAAGGGTTTACTAAGAGAGCCCGCCCACTCAATGAACTACTAAGGAGTGAAGGAGAGGATGATGTCCCATAACCATTCAAACCTGTGAAGCTCACAGTAGGGCCTAGAAGACCCAAAGAATCCATCCAGGATCAGTGGACTTCAAAGTGTGAGGAGGCTTTCACTCAGCTGAAGAGGAGCCTAACCACTGCCCCAGTCTTGGCCTAATCTGACGCCACCAAGCCATACGAACTGCACGTTGATGCCAGTTGAGATGGGCTGGGCGGAGTGCTATACCAGGAACATGATGGTCACTTACGATGTGAGTAGGAGTTTGGTCCCCGCTGAATGGAACTACCCCACGCATAAGCTTGAGTTTCTGGCCTTAAAATGGGCTGTAGTGGATAAGTTGAGAGACTACCTCTATGGGGCAGACTGACAACAATCCACTCAACTACCTCCTTACTACAGCCAAGCTGGATGCTACAGGACATAGGTGGTTGGCCGCCCTCTTGGGGTTCGCCTTTAGTCTGAAATATCGACCTGGAGTTGGGAACAGGGACGCGGACGCCCTCTCAAGAAGGCCTCATGGCCCCAGTGACCCCCCAGAAGAGTGGACTCGGCTGACACCAGAAGGGGTTGCCCTATACCAGGGAGCTGAACGTCAGGCTGGAGGAGGATCCAGGGCAGAGAGATTGGAGTTTCTGCTGCTGGCGTACCCAAATGTTACTGTAATGTGACTCAAGTGGGAGATGAAAGCCTACCCAAGCTGTCTAAGAAGGACCTGAGAAGGGACCAGTTGGAAGACCCTCTGCGGAATTTGGCATTGAAGGCTCTGGAGACTCAGTGTCCTGACATGCTTCTTACTGACTCCCCAAAGGAGGCTCGTCTGCTACATAGGGAATGGGAATCGGTTGCAGTTGCATCAAGGGGTGGTCTACCGAAGGGGCCCCTCTGATGGTCTGGAGGAAAAATGGCAGTTGTTTTTACCCCAAAAAAACACAGAGAGACAGTGTTGACGGCTCTTCAAGATAACCATGGCCATTTAGGGCCTGAAAGAACTTTTCATTTGGTGAGAGATCGCTTCTACTGGCCCTGCATGCGGGCTGAAGTTGAGGGTTACTGCTACTCTTGCATTCGATGCATCCAAAGGAAGACCCTGCCTTCCCGAGCTGCCCCAATGGGCCATCTTCAGAGTCAGGGACCCATGGAGCTGGTGTGCATTGACTTTCTTTGCCTGGAGCCGGATCTGAGTGGACTGGGAAACATTCTGGTGGTGACTGATCACTTTACAAGATATGCCCAAGCTTTGCCAACGAAGGATCAACAAGCATCAACTGTGGCCAAGGTCATGGTAGAGAAGTTCTTCATTCACTATGGTTTGCCCCAGTGTATTCACTCAGATCAAGGAGGAGACTTTGAAAGTAGCCTCATTAAAAGACTTCTAGACCTATTGGGCATCAAAAAGTCCAGGACCACTCCTTATCACCCCCAAGGGGACGCTCAACCTGAAAGGTTTAACCAAACTCTTCTTAACATGCTTGGCACTTTAAGCTCAGAAGAAGCAACACTGGAGCAAACATGTAGCTGCCATTGTTCATGCCTATAACAATACTGCAAATGATGCTACAGGATACTCTCCTTATCAGTTAATGTTCGGACGAGAGGCTCGATTACCAGTAGACCTGGCTTTTGGCACATCTTTGGATCACACCTCAGCAACCTCCCACAGAGGGTATGTTGATCGCTGCGGAAAAGTCTAAAGGCTGCCTATGACTAGGCCCAAGCTACCTCGGACAGGAGGGGACTGAGGAACAAAAGGAACTTTGATCTTAAAGTCTGAGTGTAGGACCTGCAGCCAGGCGATAGAGTACTGTTGAGAAATCTGGGTGTCTCTGGCAAACACAAATTGGCTAATCACTGGAAGTCACAGCCTTATGTCATCTGCAAGAAACTACCAGGGCTCCCAGTATACCAAATTAGGCCTGAAGGGACTGTAGGCCCACTAAAGACTTGGCATCGGAATCACCTGCTGCCCCTCTAAGAGGCAGTTCGCCTGCCACCAATGTCAGACTCACATGCGACTCCCTCAACCTCTCAAGGGTCTCGGCCTGTCACTAGGTCACAGTTGGTACCTCAAGAAATGGATGATGAAGAGGAGGATGCGGAATAAGACTGGTTGTGGTGATATCAACTGTTAGAACCCACAACCTCTTCATTGTCCCCACCTGAAGTGTTTGACATTGGGACTCTCAGACCAGAGGCTCCCGAGTTTGTGCCTCAAAGCATGCTTTCTGAGGAGCTGGAGGATGATCAGGTTTCCCTGACACTGGAAGAACCTGAAGAAATTCCACCCCTCACAGAAGGAGCTGTGGAAGAGACAATGTCAAATGTGTCCGAGCAAGGAGAAGAAGTCGTGGAGGGACAGGAGTCCAGTGTACTTGAGACCTTAGCACCTAAGGAGCAGAGAGAGAGAGAAGAGCCATTCACCCACCTAAGAGACTGACTTACAATCAATTGGGTGAATACTCTGAAGAGGCTGTGCTCACCTCAAAAAGAACAACCGAGATGCCTGGTCCCTCCACTACACATTTGGTGGGGGACAACCCCAGCTCACCCCCTGGCACACTAACTGATCTTTTTCTCCTTGTATATCTGAAAAAAGCATATAACAGGTCACAAACTGCTGCTGTCTTTGGGGACCAAAGATTTCAAGTGGGGGGAGTGTGTAGCAAGGTGTCCAGGGCCGGACTGGGAATAAAAACCAGCCATGGAAATAATTTCATACCAGCCCCACAGCATTATTATACCAGCCCAACATCATAACGTCATTATTTTCTTGTACATAAAAGGGAAAACCGTGCATTTTAAAGCACATTTGAAGAGTGTATTATATATAGATAAGAGAGACATGGAATTTACAAACGGCACAAATTTTATCATTTACTGGCACAGACACATTTGCAAAAAAAAAGTGCCTAAAATGGCAGTTTTCAGTGCAAATGTCAATATTTAAGCTATAAACATGTAGCTAAAGCTATTAGCAATGTGTTTAAGTTAAACAAAAGTCAAAAACCATATTTCTCCATTTACATGAAGGTCAGATTAATATAATCCAGCCAGCACATAGTTCCCCCATATATCAGGAGTCTGCAGGATTCCCCTTTACAGTGCAAGGGAACTCTGACATAAAGGGGAACATTGCAGATCATGATCTAAGTGGGAAGGCCCCTTTCACACTGGGGCAGTGGGTGCGTCGGTGATAAAGCGGCGCTATTTTTAACGGCGCTTTACCGCCAATTTTGCGGTGCTATTCGGCCGCTAGCGAGGCGATTTTAATCCCCGATAACGGCCGAAAAAGGGTTAAAACCACCCGCAAAGCTCCGGCAAAATGCGTTTTTCCGGCGGTATAGCCTCGGTGCCCATTCATTTCAAAAGGCAGGAGGGGTGGAGGAGCGGTATACACACACTGTTCCTCCACCGCTCAAAAGATGCTGCTAGCAGGACATTTTTTAGCGTCCTGACAGCGCACTGCTCCAGTGTGAAAGTCCTCAGGCTTTCACACAGGAGTGTGCTGAGCGGCTCTTTCAGGGCGCTTTGCAGGCGCTATTTTTAGCGTTTATAGCACCTGCAAAGCACCTCAGTGTAAAAGGGGTCGAACTCTGATATAAAGGGGGACACTGGTGATTAGAGACCCCACTTATATCAGAGTCCACTGCATTCCCCTTTACTTCATTTCCCTTTACATCAGAGTGCCCCCTTGCACTGAAGGGTGGAATCCTGCAGACTAAGATGTGAAGGGGAACTCTGGGAATGTGGGGAGGACTCTGGTGACCAGAGACCACCTTCCGTAAAAAGAAAACACTAAGGTAAGGGGGTTTACTGATATAAGGGGGAAACCTTTACATCAGTGCCCCCTTATATTATTGTATTGACTCCCCCCTCAGACTGGCCAGGCGGCGCTGTCACTGACCTCCTCTCAGGTGCACGGTGCAGGGCTCAGTCAGTCGGCTCCAGCTTGGTGGCTCTGGTTTTATCCCATAGTTTCCTCTCCACAGTCCATACATGTCTGACTTCTCCCATGACCTCCATACTGGCGGCACTCCCACTCTTGACTCCTCTCCAGACGTGATATAAGACAAGAGATGGTCAGAGGCTGCGGATGGTACAGGGGAGGTCAGAGGCTGCGGATGGTACAGGAGAGGTCAGAGGCTGCGGATGGTACAGGAGAGGTCAGAGGCTGCGGATGGTACAGGAGAGGTCAGAGGCTGCGGGTGGTACAGGAGAGGTCAGAGGCTGCGGATGGTACAGGAGAGGTCAGAGGCTGCGGATGGTACAGGAGAGGTCAGAGGCTGCGGATGGTACAGGAGAGGTCAGAGGCTGCGGATGGTACAGGGGAGGTCAGAGGCTGCAGATGGTACAGGGGAGGTCAGAGGCTGCGGATGGTACAGGGGAGGTCAGAGGCTGCGGAGGGTACAGGAGAGGTCAGAAGCTGCGGAGGGTACAGGAGAGGTCAGAGGCTGCGGATGGTACAGGGGGGGTCAGAGGCTGCGGATGGTACAGGGGGGGTCAGAGGCTGCGGAGGGGGGGGGCAGGAGGTCAGAGGCTGTGGAGGGGGGGACAGGCGTTCAGAGGCTGCGGGGGTCGTAGGAAGAGGCAGACGATACCTCACTGAGCTACGGCTTAACTTTTAAAAATGGCGCCGCTCTGCGCCATCGTGTCACTGCGCATGCGCCCACCTTTCCGTAAATTGACGCGCGTGTACTGGCTTTCCCGAGCATGGCCAGTTTTGGAACTGCGCTGGCGCATGCACAGTTGCATGTTGGCCCGGCCCCGCAGCCATATTTTATTCAGGCGCCGCTGCCCTCACAGCGGCCCCAGAAGCAGCCAGGCAGCCAGCCCACTGGGGGGGGGTTTCCCGGTATCCCGTTGGGCCAGTCCGGCCCTGAAGGTGTCACTTGTGCACGTAGCTTATGGACTACAGTTTGTGCCTATAATGACTTAACTCTTTTCCTTGTCCGTTTTTATATCATACAGCTGCGATTCATTTGGTGCAGCTATGATAAGAACAATGCATGACGGACCTTGTAGTGCAGAGAGACAGAGACTCTATTGCTATGGGTCAGAAATAGACTACAAGGCCCACAACGCCACTTTGCTGCGAAGGAGCATGAAGTCACGCACAGCCTTCTGGGAGGACTTATTTAACACAAGGCGGGGATTGTGTTCATTCTCTTGGGACGCCATCTTGCAAGAGGCAAGAGGCCTGCAGCGAGGGCGCTTAGGCCGGAGAAGCCTGGGCCTAAAGTGACGGAGGCCGGATCGCCTGTCGGTGGGATCCCTGCTACAGCCTTGCAGATCGGACCAAGGAAAGGGACGGCTCCCCACTCCTGAGCATCCAGAGTCACCTATCCACCGATGCCTTGTGAGCAGTTAGGCGGAGGACCAGGGACCACAACTCGTCCGGAGGCTGTGAACCAAGAGGGCCCAGTCGGGGGATACCAGCGAGGCCTCATGTGGTGAGAGGGCACTTGCCCACTAACATAACTGTGTCGCAGGAAGGTGACTTCCATACTTTTACTTACGTTTGCTGGCAACTGCAGTGCCGCAAGCAGAAACACTCTACATTTAGGATTGAGTTAACGCTTTGGGAGGGATCAGCATTTCACTTGCTCGTTTCACCATACATGTTAATGGTTTAATCCCTCTACACCCTTTCTTTGGATTACAAATACTCAAGTGCACCAACAAAAGCTAGCGAAGATTACTGGAGACTTTTAGGATCAATCATCAGTTCAGCTCACTGACTGGGTTGATACAGCGGGACACGTAATAGTGAAGCTGCCCACCAAGGGGAGCCAGATAGCTTGTTGCACTTGCACATGTAAATCAACTGTTCCATTTATTTTACTGTCATTGTGTTGTTTAGTAAGCTGGGTTGGACTTGGTGGAGAAGTACCCCACTGTAGGTATCATAGCAGTGGGAGATTCCTTTACATTATTATTATTGTCCAGTTGTGCCAAGGGGGATTCGAGGCAAAGTACAGGCCCAATACTCAAACCAGCAGCTCCTACGTGGGTAGTGCTACATATATATAATCATTTTTTTAATAAATTTTTTCAATAACTGATGAATACAAAATGTAGGTATAAAAACAGATCAGCAGGTTTGTAGAAATACCAGGACTTAATGGACAATCTATACTGAGCATATACAGTGCTCAGCATAAATGAGTACACCCCTTTTGAAAATTAAGATTTTAATCAATATCATAAGGCCCCTTTCACACTGGGGCGGGAAGTGCGTCGGCGGTAAAGCACCGCTATTTTTAGCGGCGCTTTACCTGTTGATTTGCGGCGCTATTCGGCCGATAGCGGGACGATTTTACCCCCGCTAGTGGACGAGAAAGGGTTAAAAACCACCGCAAAGCGCTTTCCTGGCGGTATAGCCGCGGTGCCCCATTGATTTCAATAGGCAGGAGCGGTATACACACCGCTCCTTCACCGCTCCAAAGATGCTAGCAGGACACTTTTTTTACCGTCCTGCTAGCGCACCGCTCCAGTGTGAAAGCCCTCGGGGCTTTCACACTGGAGAGACAGCAGAGGGCTGTTTCAGGTCGGTTTGCAGGCGCTATTTTTAGCGCTGTAGCATCTGCAAACCGACCCAGTGTGAAAGGGGTCTAATGAACACAGAACAATTTCCCAAATTTTTACCAAACTGAGTTCTATAGAACATTTGGTTTGCTCATTACATGAAAGTAAAGTTAACAATAAAACGTGTTTTGCTCAAATTAGTGAATGCTAAAATAAATACAGCCCACAACAAACACTACTACATCTAGTATTTATTTTGTATGACCTCCATGATTTGTAGTAACAGCGCCAAGTCTTCTAGGCATGGAATGAACAAGTTGGTGAAATATTGCAACAGCTATCTTTTAAAATTTTTCTAGAATGACCTATTTTGGATGCTGGATGGAGAGCGAGGCTCAACTTGTCGCTTCAGAATTCCCCATAGGTGTTCAATTGGGTTCAGATCAGGAGACATACAGTACTTGGCCACTGAATCACTTTCACCCTGTTCTTCTTCAGAAATGCATGTGTTTTGGATCATTGTCATGTGGGAAAAGTGCACGACGACCAAGGGCACGGATGATGGTAGCATCTTCTCTTTCAATATAGAGCAGTACCTCTGTGAATTTCATGATATCATCAATAAAATACAGCTCTCTACACCAGCAGAACTCATGCAGCCCCATAGGAGGATACTGCCACCACCATGTTTCACTGTAGGTGGCTGTTTTCTTTTATCTTGGTTTCATCACTCCAGAGTACAGAGTCCAAGTAGACTTTTTCAGCATGGGCCCTGGCAAATTCTTGGCTGGCTTTTTTTGTGTGTGGGCTTTAAGAGAGGCTTCCTTCGTGGATGACACCCATGCATGCCATTCCTCTGCAGTGTACACCGTATTGTGTCACGGGAAACAATCACCCCAGTTTTGGCTTTCTTTTTCTTTAGCTAACTGCAGTGAACTTGCATGGTGATTTTCTTCAACCCTTTTCATCCGAAGACTCTCCTGTCGAGGTGTCAACTTCCATGAATGGCCTGGACATCTGTGAGATGGTTGCAGTTCCATCTTTGTTATGTTTTGTATCACTTTTGCTTCAGTATTCTGACTGATAAGTAAAGCTTTGCTAATGTTCTTGTAGCCTTCACCTTTTCTTGTGTAAAGAAATTATTTTCTTTCTTGTGACATTTTTCTTCCATGTGGTGCCTATGCATTTTTTTAGTGCGTTTTTCAGTTTTGCAGAAACGCACTACAGCCCATTTAACATCTGTGCATTTTATGGAACGGGCCAGGGACTTTTTTTCCTGGTTTTTGTTTCCATAGACTTGAATGGATCAAAAACATGTATTGAAAAATGCACCTGGAATATGCATCAACTGCAACCTGCATAGGTGTGAACCGGGCCTACGTAACGCCCTTTTATATTCAACTGTCTGCTGGACACCTGTCTAAGGAACTATTAAACTCACCTGTAGTTGAATTCTTGTTAATTAGAATTTTACTATCTATAATGTAGCTTTTGTCCTACTGTAATGCCGCGTACACACGACCGTTTTTCATGACAAGAAAACTGCCATTTTTTAGATCGGTGGTGTGTAGGCTCCAGAGCATTTTTCTCGACGAGAAAACTGCCCTAAAAAAAATTAGAACCTGCTCTATTTTTTCTCATCGTTTTTCACGTCGTTCTTTTTAACGTTGTGAAAAACGGTTGTGTGTATGCTTTTACGAGGGGAAAAAAACGTGCATGCTCAGAATCAAGTATGAGATGGGAGCACTCGTTCTGGTAAAACTAGCGTTCGTAATGGAGATAGCACATTCGTCAGGTTGTAACGGACTGAAAAGTGCGAATCGTCTCTCACCAAACTTTATTAACACAAGGATCAGCAAATGCAGCCCAAAGGGTGGCGCCATTCGAATGGAACTTTCCCTTTTATAGTGCCGTCGTACGTGTTGTACATCACCGCGCCTCAGGTCGAATCTATGAGGTGAGAGGCTTGAATATCTGTGGTGGAGGGAACTCACTCACCTGTTATTGTCTTGATTGCAAGATCACTGGGAGAAGATATTTTCTATCCATATACATGAAGTGTCACTCTTGGATGATTTCATATGGACTGTTATGTTAAATGACACTCGTGGATTATTTTATGGACGTGTTGGATAGTTATTTTAGATTTAATATTTTGTGCTGCACTATTCTCCTCCCTTTTTTCGGTTTTATATGAGGTATTATTTCAATTGAAGTGTCAGCTTGCAATTTTGTGTTCTTTTTTTATAGGTTTATCAGTCTGCGCTGAATACTGTTTACTTTACAAAGTCCACCTATTGCAAAAAAATAATTATAAAAGGCACATCTATTTGCAGAAAAAATGTGCATTTATTGTGGGTCGAAGGTGCAATGCAAGGCTCCTACAGACTCTCCCCCCCCCCCCCAGATCTGTCTGTACTGAGGTTCAAGCTTTCAGTTAAGTAAGGTGGAGGACGTGTCGATGGACTACAAGAGTTGTCACAACCACACTTGTACTCCATTAAGAATTATTAGTTTGCCTGCTGTGGTTGCAGATGGGACATGTAGTTCATTCACCGAACTCTGTGATGGATGCAGCTGTGTGGGTGGAGCTCTGCATAGCCTTGCCAATTTCAAGTCCGCTTGGCACCATGGTACATTTTACATCCTAAATATGTGTGCAACGTGGTCAGGTGAACTTGGTCACAGAACCAGAACTAATAAGCAGCCATAGAAATCAAAATAACTCAGCTGCATGTTTGTTCTGGGCCAGTGGCTCAGAAATTATTGCAGATGTTGGCTGGGCATGATGGCCAGGAAATAAGCACTTTCAGAAGGAGAGGCCAGCAATGGAAGCCTCAATATTTCTTGAAGGCAGCCCTACATTGTACACACTTAAGATAGCTTAACTTCTGCCTAGTGCTTCCATAATTCATCATAGCTGACATAATTGACTGACCGAATTGTGCTCTGTTTTTTATCAAGCTATTAATTGCAGCTGTTACTCTAGACCTGGTCACCGACCATTTCCCTGAGGCTCAGTGATTGATTGGTTTTCTCTGGAACCTGCTGTAATTATGTTAGGTCTTGGACTGTGCATGTGGAGTTTCTTAGATTTTTTTTAAATTTGCAACATAAAATTTTACTCCTTAACCACTTCGCGCTGGCGGTACGCATATATGTGGCCACCTTGCCGAGAGGTAGCATATATGTGTACCAGAATGTAAACAGAGCTGTGCCGAAAGCACCGTCCCGGTGGCTAAAAGAAAACTCCTGATCTCTACTTGTGATCGGGAGCTTTCCAATCATGTGACTGCTGTGACCGCTATTAATGGCGGTCACATGATCAGAAACCTCTTAAAGGGCCCAGAAAGTGCTGGTGTTAAGGGGTTAAAAATCTGCCATTCTCAACCAGGGTTTCTGTGGAACACTAAGGTTCCTCCAGAGGTTGGAATGGGTTCCTTAAGCTGTGGCTGATTGACATACTATTTGATGGTGGGTGCCTGCATCGTTCCAGGACCAATGCCATTTAGTAAAACCAGCAGCATGACACCAATTTGTCATTTTAGCTGTCTGTAAGGGTGGCATTCTGACCACTAGTTGAAAGCCTTGTTCACAGTGGTAAAACAGGAGGCTGAGTTTTACCGCCCATCTAAAGGAAAACATGAAGCCGCTCAAGACTGTACACATGCTGCAGTCACAATGCTTTGTGACAAAAATTATACCCCCCGGGCAGCACTGTCGCCAAATGTGACTCAAGTGAATGAGCAGGGCAGGTGCAAGGAGTTTTGTCTACTTGGGCAAATGTGCATTTTTCCCCCGCCACCCCTCTTCCCTCTACAACCGCAGTGTGTAATGAGGTCGGAGGTTATGCATTCCACGCACTTTCATTTTAATGGCATCCCAGTCTTAGTCCGTGGGGTTTAATATTGAGTTGGCCCACCCTTTGCAGGTATAACAGCTTCAACTATTTGGGAAGGCTGTCCACAAGGTTTAGGAGTGTGTCTATAGGAATGTTTGACTATTGTTGGGTGGGCCAACTCAATATTGAATCCTACGGGCTAAGACTGGGATGCCATTAAAGTTAATGTGCGTGTAAAGGCAGGTGTCCCAATACTTTTGACAATATAGTGTATCTGCAGCATGGTTAGAATCCGAATCTCCAACAAGTGACTGGGGATTTAGATTTTACATACTGTATATAAAAAGTAACAAAAGGTTGAGTCACAGAGAATAAATTTATACTTGTTAACGTTGAAAGAAATATTCGTAACCTCGGAAATGTTTTTTCCAGTAGAAAATAAACAGGTTTTATACTGTCCACACGGGAACAGGGTGCTAATAGAAGGAAGCTGGTAAGGATGAGGAAATCTTAGGAATAATTTGTTGACTCTAAGGATTATGTTTGGATAAGGACTATTAGAATACAATGGTAGGGTGTAGGAAAAAAGCGGGCTGTGGGCATAGATTAGACCCATCTCATCGCGAAAAAATAAATAAATAGAAAAAATAAATATAAAATTTTAAAGGGGAGGAGAAGAGAAGGGGATTGGGTATGACTGAGAGACAGACAGGGGTATACGCAGTTACCTGATCATGTCTATTTTATTTTTTATATATATATTCATCCATGGGTTGGTATTTTGACCAATAAAAACATGTGTTCCTGAAATTTTCTGGAGGTGTTCTTGAGGGAGCTAGTAAGGTCTTCCATTAACATGATGTAATTTAGTCTCAAACCAGTTTTGGGGGGGGGGGGGAGAGTCTATATAGGGCAGGAATACATGCTCTTGCCGCATTTAGGCTCCAATCAGACCTGATCGCGTGCAGAATCACTGCGATTCCGCCCACGATTTCAAATCGCTGCAAAATGTGGGACACGTTTGCGATGTCATTAGTGGAACCTCGGATTGCGAGTTGCGGGGCACCGGTGATGCTCGGAAACACTATGACCCACTCGGTTCCCAAGTGTTTCTCCGGTGTCCCCACAGCTCTGGCCACATGCGGTACTGCATAGACCAGAAGTGGCTGTGGAATGGATATATAGTATAGTATTGGGGAAACTCGGTTTGATTATATGAGTGCTTTGGAGTACAAGCGTGCTTCTGGAGCGAATTATGCTTGCAATCCAAGGTATTACTCTACTTCTAATCGCTCCGTGATTGTCGCATGGTAAATCGCACTGTAACCGTAATTCACAATGCTTGCTGCTCAAAAAGAAACATGAGCTTCTTTTTGCGACAATCGCAGCAAAATTGCGGCAGGGATTGGGGTGCCATTAAAAGTAATGGCATCGCAGACGTGTCCCGCCTTTTTAAAATCGCGGGTGGAATCGAGGCGATTCAACTCATGATCAGGTGTGAATGGAGCCTTTATTGTATAGATCAAGATCGACAATTTGTAGTGGTCAAGTGACATGGAGTTGTGATATAGAAGGAAGGATGCAGGGTATCTGCAGATGGGGGAGTCTGAACTTTTGGGTATATGCATGGTCAAAGAAATGGGTCTTAGAACAGGACCATGAATTGAAGGAGAACAATTAGGATGGTGCATTAGGTAGCTTGATACCCAGGTATTCGATGGATTGGGAGGCCCTCCTGAAGTGGAAGTTTTGTTGTAATCTGATGTTTTGGGTCATGGGAAGGATATGTTCAGTGCTTTGGATTTTAGATAGTTGACCTGAAAGTCTGGGTCAAGAGATCAAATTTAATCCTGTAGCGAGGTGCTATAAAGTTAATATCCTTTTGGTATTTATCCCACGTAATATGAGTTACTGAAAAACAGAAAATCATAGTAGTGGAGGTAGTCCAGCAGCCCCAGACTTTGTCAAACTTGGAAGATATGCCTGTGTTAGACAGCTTTATTAAACGGGAAAGGCTGCATTAATTAAGGCTTTCCAGGTTTGAATTGTGGGTGCGTTGTTGTTTTTTTCAGGACAAAATAATGTGGTTTTTTTTGGATTAGAAGAACAATAGGCTAAACAATGTCCTGGTTGCTTTGATGGGTGCTAGATTGTTGACTAATTAATCCTAATAGACAAACACTTATATAAGGAGTAAGTGAAATAGTTGTGAGTGATTTAACAGAGTTTTATGGCTGGACAGTCCCAAAGATCTATACTAAAAGTATATTAACTAATCGCTAGCCGAGACCAGTCTCTTGAAAGGGGACCCCTATATTTCTTACTAATCATTGTCCTCTAAATTTAGGACCTCGCTTGTCCAGGCCACTCAACATGAGTGTAATAATTTGCTCACCTCTGGAAACAGATCTTAATATGCATTAGACAGAGGTTTAGAAAGTTCCACGTTTCTCAACAATAATTCAAGTCAGGGATGGGACGGTTAATCCTTCAGCCAACCAAACTTTGCGTTGCATGTCTAAGTTGCATATATCTGAAAAAGTGGGAGTTGGAAACTGGTGAATGCCTTTTCAGGTCATCAAATGGCTCAGGGCCCCATAATTTACTATATCCTGTATAGTTTTTACACTAAATTTAGTGGGTGTCTGGGGGAAGGTGAGAGTAGGTGCAGATGACAGATTTTGTAGAAAGGGTCTGTGTATGTGCAGATTTCAGGCCTCTAAATATTAGATGGCTCAAGTCCTCATAGGACCCCTCTACTGCCGCTTCCTCTGTTGGACCATTTATGGGCAAACACAATTTGTCCATCTAAGAAGTATTTGTAGAAGATGAATCGCCCAATCCACCCTCCAAGGTTTTGTCAAACAGCCAGACATCTCCTAGGCACACCACCATGCCCTAGATTAAATATTTTAAGGGCCTTTAACCACTTCAGCCCCGGAGGATTTGGCTGCTAAATGACCAGGCCACTTTTTGTGATTCGGCACTGCGTCGATTTAACTGACCATTGCGCGGTCGTGCGACGTGGCTCCCAAACAAATGGGGCTTTCTTTTGGTGGTAATTGATCACCTCTGCGGTTCTTATTTTTTGCGCTATAAACAAAAATAGAGCGACAATTTTGAAAAAAAAGCAATATTTTTTACTTTTTGCTATAATAAATATCCCCCAAAAAATCTATAAAAAACAATTTTTTCCTCAGTTCAGGCCGATACGCATTCTTCTACATATTTTTGGTAAAAAAAAATCACAATATGCCTTTATTGATTGGTTTGCGCAAAAGTTATAACGTCTACAAAATAGGGGATAGTTTTATGGCATTTTTATAATTAAAAATTTTTACTAGTAATGGCGGCGATTTTTATCGTGACTGCGACATTATGGCGGACACATCGGACACTTTTGACACTATTTTGGGACCATTCACATTTCTACAGCAATCGGTGCTATAAAAATGCACTGATTACAGTATAAATGTGACTGGCAGTAAAAAGGCTAACCAGTAGGCGGTGGGGAAGGGGTTAAATTTGACCTAGGGATGTGTTCTAGCTGTGACACAACACTGATCGCTGCTCCCGATGAGAGGGAGCAGACTATCAGTGTCCTGTCACTGGGCAGAACAGGGAGATGCTTGTTTACACAGGCATCTCCCCGTTCTGCAGCTCTGTGACACGATTGCGGGACATCGAGTCCCGCGGGCACGGTCACGGAGCTCAAGCCCGCCCGCACGGCGCAAATTTCAAAGTGACGTAAATATACGTCACTTTGCGCAGCTGTGCCATTCTGCCGACGTATATCCTCGCGACACGGTCTGCAAGCAGTTAAACAAAATTAGATGACCCAATGATACTTTACCTATTTTCAGTCCGCTCCAGAGCACCAACAATAGCAGGGACATGGAAGCCTATGGGTGACCTCACTGCTCCCGGAATTCCCAGCCATTGTCAGACGCTCTCTCCTCTCCAATGCAGCTGCCACTGGCTGAGATAGGGGAGCCGAATCACATGACCGGAGTGGACTGATAAGGGAAAAGTATATACAGTAGATCTTTTTACACAGGTTAGGCAGCATAAGTGTTAGGAGGAGGAGTGGACATTTTTAAGACTAGTTTAGGCTTAGTCCAGGTGTAGGCTGTAATTCTATTTTAACTAGCTCCCGCCCAGGCCTATAGCAAATTGATGGCTGGGCAGGGGTTTCCCTGTTCTGAGTGGATGTCATATGACATCCTTCAGAGAGGCTGCTATACTGAGCCCTTGTGGGCGTGCAGAGTGGCGGTCTGTGATGCTGTGTGTTGTTCGGACACACCGCATCACGTTAAAGAGCCTATGACGTAGGCACTTTACCATGTGATCAGCTGTGTCAAATCACAGCTGATTACAGTGTAAATAGGAAGTGCCGGTTATTGGCATTCCTCTCCTCACATTGACAGCGTGTGAGGAGAGAAAAACTGATAAGTGGTGCCTGATCAGTGATGCCCGTCAGTGCCGCTTATCAGTGCTGCATATCATTGCCACTTATTAACCATCAGTGCAGCATATTCAAGCCTCCTCATCAGTGTCCGCCAGTGCGCCTCATCAGTGCAGCCTATCAGTGGCTGTCAGTGTAGCCTCATCAGCGCACATAGTGAAGGAGAAAAATTACTTTTCTCTTATCGTCCATGGACTGACACAGCTCTCATACTGTTTACGCGTGGGTATATGTCCCTGCTCGCAGGAGAAGATCTAGGCAGAATGTTAGATGTTAGAAACATACATTCTAGAACAAAACCAGAGCTGAACAGCCCCGCCCAGGGGGGACAGTCCCCCCGGACATAACCCTCCTACCTGCAGCAGCAGCCTCAGTTTTTTTTTTCTGCCTAGCAGAAGGAGAAGACGTGGCTCTCTCAGGAGCCAGTCTCCTAGAAGATTTTACTTTTAACTTTTATTCCTTTGGGAATTTTATTATTTTATTTTTGAGACCTTCAATCAACTGTCAGCTGGGCAACAGGTTGGGTACACTGGTATTCTCGTAGTCTTCCCTGTCCGACCATCGAGCGTGCTGATCCTCGCCTTGTGTGCGTGAGACTCAGTTCATGACATGCCCCATGACTCCAGGGGTGGCCGGGTTGCTTTTATGCTCCCGCGGTCCTCTCAAGATTGAACAGTACCTGTCTGTATCTTTCGCGGTGGACCGGGCCGACAGCTACGCAGTACTACTCTGTGATAGGTCTGTCTGAAACAAGCCAGTGGGTCCCTCTGGGACGGGTAAGTAGTCTCTCCTGCTGCAGGTGAGTACATGCTGGCTGTGTTTCTTTATATGGGGGGTTTCTCCCTGTCTCCCCCCTGTTATGCTGCTCTCTGCACCCTGTAATGGTGCTGTGCTGTGTGGGGGTGCTTGGGGGTCATTCTGACCTGGCTGGGGGCGCTCATGTCTGTTTTAGTGGACTCTGGGAGAGGAGCAGTGTTCTGGTGTGTGGGTGTTTGACTTTACTGTGTGCGCGATTAGCACTGTGTGGTGATTTTGAAAAATGCGCTCGACGGCCATCTTGCCGTGGTTCAATGGCACAGTAATGCATGCGGCCGGCGGCCATTTTCTTGAAGCCGTGGCGCTTTCATGTTCGGTTTTGGCCTCTATCGGCGCTGCTGCGGCGCGAATCTCACAATCTCCTCACATCTCCTCAGGCTTCACTCGCGCTGCGGCGCGGTTTCATACAGCGGAACTGAGCGGTCCTTACAAGGGTTGGTGAGTCCTCTGGGTATCCCCTCCCCAGCCTCAGCGCAGCCAGTGGGTGGACTGTATTATTCACTATAATAGTGTCTAAAGGTCTCAGAGACTGGCAGTATGGAGTCTAGTTCCTGCGGTCCCTAGCGACTAGTTGTCGGCAGTCCTGGAATCATCCTTGTCAGGATGGAAGCGGTGTGAGAGTGCAAGGGAGCTGTAAAGCGCCCCCTCACCACACATTCTCCTGTAGGGGAGTGCTCTGTCTCAGATATGGACCTAGCTACTGCTGCTCAGGACCCTAGCTCTGAGGATTTTTATGTTTTTGAACAGGATATTCCTTGTGAGGAAGACCCCAGGTCTGAATAACTGACAGGGTGCTTGTAAATTAACTCATTGATGCTGTAAAGGGACACTCTCAAGCTGAATGTTGAGGCTGAGGAACCTCAGGTGGAAGCTGTCTCCTTTGGTTCCTTTAAAGCCGTTTCTTCAAAAAAGGTTTTTCCATATGTGCCTTTTTTTGGATACATTCATTGACCAAGTCTGGGATAAGCCGCAGAAGACTTTGACGGTCCCGCGGCGCCTGGCCATGAGGTACCCCTTTGAGGAGGACCTGGTTAAGAAGTGGGCTCTCCCCCAGTGGTCGTCCTTCCCGGTCGCCCATTTGAATAAGGCTACCACGCTCCCAAGGGATGGGACTCCTGCATTTAAGGATCCCACTGACAGGAGGTCAGAGGTGGTGAGTAGAACTATGTTTACCTTATTGGGGTCTGCCTTACGTCCTATAGTGGCGGCGACACTGTGTTTCAAGACACTCACAGGATGGGCATAGATTTTGCACCAGACAGTACAGGAGCATAATCTCCCTCCTGAGTCCATTGCCCTGGCTCACCAACTTGTGCAGGGTTTAGTCTCTGTGTGCGATGCCACTTTGGATGCGGCCCCTTTAATATCTGGGGCCTCTATCTCTGCTGTGGTGCTGCGTCGCCTTATCTGGCTGAAATACTGGTCGGCCGACCTAGCTTCCAGATAGCTCCTGGCTGACTTGCCCATTAAGGGCGGTAGGGGGGGCCGCCCTGGATGACATTATTATGGATGTCACAGGGGGTAAGAGCACCTTCCTTCCTCAGTCTGTTAAGGAAAAAGAGCCCCACCGTAGGCCGGGCCCTTCCTTTCCGGCAAAGAAGAAGGAGTTTTTTCGTCAGTCAGAATCCACGAGTAAGCCCGCCCAGACTGAAAAAAGTGCGGCTGGGTGACATAAGCGTCTCTGGGTGCCTAAGCCTACCAAGCAAGCTCCCAAGCCGCCGCCGCATGAAGTCTTTCCCCTGCCCGACTCTGGGGTGGGGGACGTCTTTGCAGGTTCACGGTTCAGTGGATCTCCCAGATCTCCGACCGGTGGGTGTGCGAGGTGGTCACCTCAGGATACAGAATAGCGTTTCGTTCCTGGCCCCCAGACAGATTCTTTCCCTCAATTCTTCCTCTCCTTCCTGCCCGTCGGGCGGCCCTCTTAGGGGCCCTACAGGATTGATCAGGTCCGGAGTGATTGTGCCGGTTCCGTCACAGGAGAGGTTTCAGGGTTTCTACTCTAATCTGTTTGTAGTCCCAAAAAAGGGATGGGGTTCGGCCAATCCTGGGCATCAAGGCCTGAATGCCTTGGTGATGGTGCAAAAGTTCTGCATGGAATCCATTCGCACTGTGTTCGCTACACTCCATCAAGGGGATTTTCTGGCGTCCTTGGACATCAAGGACGCCTACTTGCATGTTCCAATCTGCGCTAGTCACCAGTAGTTTCTGCGCTTGCGATCGGCGAAGTCCACTATCAATTTGTGGCTCTTCCCTTCGGCCTAGCCTTGGCACCAAAGGTGTTTAACAAGGTGCTTGCTCCGGTTCCAGCTTTGCTGAGACAGCGAGGCATTGCTATTATTGGCTATCTGGACGATCTTCTTCTAAGAGCAGACACTGGCTCAGAATTAGAAGAAAGCGTGACTATCGTCAGTCAGACCCTTAGAGACTTCGGGTGGCTCCTGAACATTCAGAAGTCGGTCCTGGTCCCGGCTCAGCATTCGGAGTATCTCGGTCTGATCCTGGACACCTTGAAGGCGTAGGTATTCTTATCCCTGGAGAAGTTACTGACATTTCAGTCTGCAGTGTGGGTCCTGACGTCCCGAAAATGGTCGTCAACCCGTTTTTAGCATGAGAGTCCTGGGACTCATGGGGGCCTCGTTCGAGGCCGTTCCATATGCCCAATCACACACACGGGCATTACAGTAAGAGATCATGTCCACTTGGGACAAATCCCCGTTGTCCTTGGATCTTCAGATCCACATGAGTCACCCAATCAGGGCGTCCCTGGCGTGGTGGTTGGGGTCCCCGGCTCTTCGGTCCGGGAAGTCGTTCCTCCCCATCCAGTGGACGATAATCACGACGGACGCCAGCCTGACGGGCTGGGGTGGAGTCTGGGGAGTCCTGTCAGCTCAAGGGCTTTGGACTCCGGACGAAGCCCGTTTACCGATCGATGTTCTGGAAATACGGGCAATCAGACTGTGCCTCTCCTCGTGGTCTCTGTCGGCCGTCTACATTCAAGCGTAGACAATTGGCAGGCGGACTATCGGAATCGCCAGACGCTGGACCAGGGAGAGTGGTCCTTACACCCAGAGGTTTTTCAAATTCTGTGCCGTGGTGGGACATGCCGGATGTGGACCTGATGGCCCCTCGACTCAATCGTAAGGTGTTGAGGTTTGTGGCCAGGTCCAGGGATCCTTGGGCAGATGCCTTGGATCCGTTGGTGGTCCCATGGGGTCATTATCACCTGATATGTTATCCTCCGCTGCAGCTGCTTCCTCGCCTGCTGCACAGGGTTGTGGCCGAAGGGGATTTCGGTGATCCTCTTTGCACCGGATGGGCCTCGGCGTCATTGGTACGCCGATCTGGTACGTCTCATCGCGGACGTTCCTTGGTGGTTGCCAATGAGAGAGGACCTTCTGTCTCAAGGTCCTATATTTCATCCTGTTTTACAGTCTCTGGCTTTAACGGCATAGCTATTGAAAGCCAGGTGCTGAGAGACAGAGGTCTCTCGGATTCGGTCATTTCGACCATGTTAAGGGCACGGAAGTCTTCCGCCAGAAAGATATATCACCATACCTGGGAAGCTTACATCTCTATGTGCGAAGAGCTGGACTAGCGTCCACGGACGTATTCCTTCCCAAGTATCCTGTGGTCCTTGCAGCGTGGCGGGACCCAAATGCTTGCTTTGAGTACCATTAGGGGTCAGATTTCGGCCTTGACCGTCTTCTTTCAGCGACCGCTAGCGGGTCATTCCTTGGTTAGCACCCTTGTGCAGGGGGTTCGACATGTGCTCCCTCCTGTTAAACCTCCTCGGGATCTGAATTTGGTGCTCTCGGTTCTCCAGGAACCTCCCTTTGAAAATATCAGAGATATTCCCCTCTCGACCTTGTCTCCGAAGGTGGCCTTCTTAGTGGCCATTACTTCTGTCAGAAGGGTGTCTGAGTTGGCGGCCTTGTCCTGCAAGTCGCCCTATTTGGTCATCCACAAGGATAAGTCGGTGTTGCGTCCACGACCTTCCTTTTGCCAAAGGTGGTCTCGGCCTTTCACCTAAATGAGGACATTGTCCTCCCGTCCTTGTGTCCTCACCCATCGCATCCCAGAGGGTTTGCGCTTCACACATTGGATGTGGTACGTGCTTGGCGGGTGTTCCTGTCTGCTACTGATTCTATTCGGAAGTATGACTCACTAGTTGTGTCTGTCTCTGGTCCGAAACAGGGCCAAGCGGTGTCGTCTGCCACCATTTATAGGTGGATCAGACAGACTGTTATACAGGCCTATGCCATTAAGGGGCGGGCGCCTCCCTTTCCGGTTACGGCGCATTCCACCAGGTCAATTGGTGCTTCCTGGGCTTTACGACATCAAGCGTCGGTTGCACAAGTGTGCAAGGCGGCGACCTGTTCGTCCGTTCATACCTTTTCAAAATTCTATAAGGTTGATGTGGCTGCATCTTCGGATGCTTCCTTCGGCCGCAAAATGTTGCAGGCCGCTGTTTAATGTTGCAACTTCTCCGTTGAGGAGCTCTGCTGGTTTGGAGTGAAGTTTTGGTTGTTCCTTTACTATTTGCTCCCACCCTTTTCTTATACTGCTTTGGGACGTCCCACACGTAAACAGTATGAGAGCTGTGTCAGTCCATGGACGATAAGAGAAAATAGTATTTTTGTACTCACCGTAAAATCCATTTCTCTGACGTCCATGGACTGACACAGCACCCACCCTTCTTTTAAGGTTTGTACTGCTTGTTACAAACTGAGGCTGCTGCTGCGGGGGTGGGGGGCGGGGCTGTTCAGCTCTGGTTTTGTTCTAGAATGTATGTTTCTAACATCTAACATTCTGCCTAGATCTTCTCCTGTGAGCAGGGACATATACCCACACGTAAACAGTATGAGAGCTGTGTCAGTCCATGGACGTCAGAGAAACGGATTTTACGGTGAGTACAAAAATCCTATTATTTACAACATTTTATAACAGAAACGATGAAAAGCTTTTTTTCTTTTTTTTTTGATTTATTTAGCAAAAAATTAAAAAACAAGTGTCATTAAATACCACCAAAAGAAAGCTCTATTTGTCAAAAAAAAAAAAAGATAAAAATGTAGTTTGGGTACAGCGTTGCATGACCACACAATTGTCATTAAGGCTCCATGTACACAGAAGCTCAAAAACAGTCGTTTTTAAAGCAACAGAAAAAGCTAGCTTTTATCAGCGTTTTTTTATTAGCGTTTTTCAGTGTAGCTTTTTTTAGCTTTTTTTTTTTTTTTCAATGGATCAAAAAACGCAAAAAAAACGCTCGCGACCAGTGTTTTTGAGCGTTTTGTGCTTTTTTCTGCCGAAAAACGGCACTTTGAACGCGAATTTCTTGCGTTCAGAAAAAAGCCCATTAACTCCACTGCTCATTAAAGCTAAAAAAAACGTTATGTGTACATGAACACATAGGCTAACACAGAGTGCAGTTAATGAGCTTTTTTTAAAAAAAGCCAATAAACTGCAGTTTATCAGCTTCTGTGTACATGGAGCCTAAAAGTGCCCAGTATTGAAGTGGTTAAGGGCTTTCAAACAAAATTAGCTGACCCAATGATTGGGAGGATGGAATGCTCCGATTTTATTTTTCAGAATTTCCATAAGAATGAGCTAAGTGTTGCCAGACATACAGGTACAGTAAGTGTTGCCAGACATACAAGAAAAATAGTGAACTGGCAATTGGGCAGGATGCCATGAGCAGAGGAAGGTAACTTGTGGTTTGCAATCTGCTGATTTGGCAAGAACATGGTTACTGAAAACCACTGCTTCCTTTTTACTAGCTTTTTCAGCTTTTTTTCCCCCTTTTTATAATACTCCTTCCATAAAGCGTTTTTTTTTTTTTTTTTTTCTGACCTGCAAGGTAAAGGCATAATGTGCTAGTATGCATTACATACTAGCACATTATGTGAAACTTACCTGAAAAGAAAGCTTTCCAGCGATGCAATGTCATCACTGGAGGCCGCTTCCATCTTCACCCGTCTTCCTTCCGGGTTTGCGGACTCTGTCTGGTCAAAGCAGTGATTATGTCATTTCCGCGTGTAGCGGAGCCTCACTCTCCCTCTCGCCTATTGTGAATGGCTTGTGTCTAGGGGTACCTGGGAGAGGAGAGTACAGTAACACTACGCCAAGCTCTCCCCTCGTATGTGTATGAGGTTTGAGCAGAGTTAGTTCAATTACCTCCGGGTCTGTCCACTACATACGAAGCCTCGGTTGTTCCATGGAGATGTGTCTGCCAATAATAGAGCCCCACACCAATCGAAAGTCCAACACTCCTTTGTTTCTCTGCCACCGACCGTGAATTTTGGTCGCTGCCACCGACCGGATGAACAGTTGAGGCCCCTGCCACAGGTCTAATAGCAGGTCTCTGTCACTGACCTGAGTTGAATAGTTGGACCGCTGCCACCGGTCATTGAACGTGGACTGAACTTCCTCTCTGAACTTGGCCCCTGTTCGGGAAAGATATCCCTCCGGGCGGTCTCCAGAGGTTCACCCGGCAATGGCAATCTGCTGCACCAGGTCTTCGGGTGAGTCCCTCCTCCGGTCCCTTACGCCGCTGGATTTGGGTGCCCCGCTCCCGGGGCCCCCTAGGACAATCCCTCCCTCGCGGGACCCAGCGGAAGGTACTGGGCCCCGTACCTCACCCCAGACTGAAGGTTTCTGGGATGGAACACGAACTCCAAGTGTCCAGGCCTAGGCCGCCTGGACACCGACGGCGGACCGCAGCCCTCAGGCTGAAGGTGCCTGGGACTCGAACCTCGTGGCCAAGATGTCCACCCCCTTTATACCCTCTCCCAGGATGCACGGCGGGTTCCCTGCCCCACCGTACAACCACTGCGAGAGGTCACAAAGGGTACGGCACTGCAGCGATGGTTCAACCCCGGCCCAAAGTGACAGCGCCACCTGCTGGGCCACAGGGAACCATGCATCACTGGTGAAAAGTGATACAGTTTTAAAGTACATACCCGCTACACGCTGCTGAAGAAACAGAATCCCAATATCTCAGTGTGACATTCTGTTACTAATGCTGCTCAATTCTTCCCTATTGCCATGTAAGATGACTCTCCTGCAGACCCTATGTTTACATGTAAATAACTGGCATTGATATGTAAATGGCGGCATCATTAATATATAAATAGCGGCGGGCCGGCGGTCTTGATATGTAAATTCATATGTATATTATGCCCCCCTGAGGTCATATCCACCATCACCTCTGCTGAATGCTGCCCACTGGGGAGGTAAAGGGGCATGCTTGAAAGTCCTGCCTACAACTGTGGTCATTGAGCCTAACATCAGCCTGTTCTGCAAAGGAAAGCAAATTGCAGGTGGAACCCTTTTTCAAAATACCATGGTGCCACAGCACCCTGAAATTGGTGCATGTGAATACGCACATATCAGCAGATGCGTGAGGGTGTCATTAACAAATAATGGCACTTTTCCGCGGCTGTGGCCAAGAGGCCGATTTCTTACACTGCTTCTGGTCATGCCCAGTAGTCCGGGACTTCTGGGAAGAAGTGGGTGCTTTCATCCCATCGGCGCTAGGCCTCCCAAACATAATCCACCCCAAGAACTGCCTATTAGGCATTTTTGGCAAATTACACCTATCATCACATGCCAAGAGACTGCTCCGTATACTCTTCTTCTATGTTAAAAAAGCTATTTTACTCTCCTGAAAGGGTGCACAGACCTCCCTGAAATCCCTCTGGTTAAAACTTATTTATGACGCTATCCCACTGTATAAACTTACTTTTGAACTCCGGAAACTGAACAAAACCTTCCACAAAATTTAGGATAGATGGTTGGCTAGTCCGCTAACCCTCTCCCAGCACTGATTGTACTACTCTTGCTTGACCATTGATGGGCCGTGCCTCAGGGATCTCTAATGTCTGGACCTCCGCTTTTGCTATATCCCGGTATTATACCTGAGCCTTTTACCATTGTGCCTACTTTATATTTTGCACTGATGTCAGTTTATTTTTCTATGTTTGAGTGTATTGCCTAATGTTTATGACCAGGTTGTCTGGTGGTATTGTTGTTGTTTTTTGTATGTTTCTTTCTGTTTGTTGGTTTGTCTTAAACCTAATAAAAATATCTTAAAAACAAATAATTAATGGCACTGCTGTGTATCTGCTAAAGGGCACAACGTCTCTGTGGTGTCAGGAAAGCGATTGTGCATGCGTTCCCGATACAGGCTAAATGTCTCAGTTACATTGGTGGTCAGTGTAAATCTTCTGATTACATTGGGGCTTGGTGTACAATCCTTTCATTAACACTAGTGGCCAGTGTGAAGGTCCCCCTTACATTGGTGGTCAGTGTAAATCCCTCCTTACATTGGTGGTCCAGGTAGAAGTCCCCTTTAAATTGGTGAGTGTAAATACCCCCTTACATTGGTGGCCAGTGTAGAAATCCCCCTTTTTTTAGTTTGTTGATGTAAAAACCCCCACTACATTGGTGATCAGTATACATTTCCCTTTACATTGGTGATAAGTGCAGAATTGTCCTTACACTGGTGGTCAGTGTAAATCCCCATTTACACTGGTGGTTAGCGCGCCCCCCCAAAATCCATACCCACCAGATCCTTATCCGAGCATGCTGCCTGGCAGGCCAGGAAAGTGGGGGGAATGAGCGAACCACTCCCTGCTGAACCATACCAGGCTACATGCCCTCAACATGTGGGGGTGCTATGGGGCAGGGGGTCTCTCCTTTGGGGCAGGGGGGACAAGGGTGGCCTCCCCACAACCCTGGGCTGTGGTTGTGGGGGTCTGCGGGCGTGGGGCTTATCGGAATCTGGAAGCCCCTTTTAACAAGGTGGGCCCCCAGATCCTGCCTCTCCATGTGAATGAGTATGGGGTACATTGTACCCCTCCCTATTCACTAAAAAAGTGTTAAAAAGTAACACACAGACAAGTTTTTGACAATTCCTTTATTAACCACTTCCGGACCGCCACACGCCAATATACGTCGGCTGTTTGAAGAGGGATATCTTTATGGCAGCAGCTAGCTGCCATAACCCAGGTATCCTCCTCTTCAGCAGGCGGTCCGGTTTCCGATAATGGTGGTTCTCTGCGGCTTACCGGAGAAGCGGCGGAGGCGATCGGGTCCTTATGGTGGCTGGGTATGGAGACGAGTGAGGAGAAGATGGGCCCCCACCCGTCTCCATACCATAGCAGGGCGGAAGCAACGTCAAAACGTCACTTCCGCCCATAGCTCTTAAAGGGCAATTTTAATTTTTAATTTTTTTTTTTCAAATGACAATTTTTTTTTTTTATTGCATTTTAGTGTAAATATGAGATCTGAGGTCTTTTTGACCCCAGATCTCATATTTAAGTGGTCCTGTCATGCTTTTTTTATATTATAAGGGATGTTTATATTCCTTGTAATAGGAATAAAAGTGACACAATTATTTTTATTTTTTTAAAAGAACAGTGTAAAAAATAAAAATAAAAGATAAAATAAATAAGAAATATAAATATTTGTTTTTAAATATGCCCCATCCCGCCAAGCTCGCGTGCAGAAGCGAACGCATACGTGAGCAGTGCCCACATATGAAAACAGTGTTCAAACCACACATGTGAGGTATCGCCGTGATCGGTATAGTGGAAGGAAAAATTATAGCCGTAGACCTCCTCTGTAACTCAAAATATGCAACCTGTAGAATTTTTTAAATGTCGCCTATGGAGATTTTTAAGGGTAAGCGTTTGTCGCCGTTCCACGCGCGGGTGCAATTTTGAAGTGTGACATGTTGGGTATCAATTTACTTGGTGTAACATTATCTTTCACAGTATAAAAAATAACTTTACTGTTGTCTTATTTTTTAATTAAAAAAAAGTGTATTTTTTCCAACAAAAGTACGCTTGTAAGACCACTGCGCAAATATGGTGTGACAAAGTATTGCAACGACCGCCATTTTATTCTCTAGGGTGTTAGAAAAAAAAGTATAATGTTTGGGGGTTCGAAGTAATTTTCTAGCAAAAAAAAATGTTTTTAACTTGTAAACAACAAATCTCAGAAAGAGGTTCGGTCCTTAAGTGGTTAAAAAACAAAAAACAAACGGTGTTCCCCGATGTAAATCCATTAATAATCCTGATGCCCGCCACACTGCCGACCAAAAAAAAAAAAGAAAAAAAAAAAGCCGAACGACTGGTTTACTGTTTGACAGTTCTTATAAAGGTAAGGGCGGGCGGGGTGACCTTGCCAGGTGGCGCCTCCCTTTTTCTGGTCTGGTAGTGGCAGCAGGCATCATAATTGACAATGGATTCACATCGGGGGATACTGTGTGGGTTTGTTTTGTTTTTTTATATAAAGGAATTGTCAAAAACTGTCTGTTTTTATTACTTTTGACACTTTTTGGTGAATGGGTAGGGGTACTATGTACCCTATAATCATTCACATAGGGGGGTGCTCGGATCTGGGGGTCCGCTTGGTAAAGATGTGGGGTTCCTCTTAAAATGCATATGGACTGGGGGACCCTACGCCCTTTTTTTTTTCCTTTTTAGATAGGCGGGTGCCGACAATTGCAACCACCAGTCAATTTGTGATTTGGCTCGTGTTTTTTTTCCTTTAGAAATTAAAGTTTTGCTGCAGCATGTTCTATATATGCAACAGATGCTCCACTTTACAGGCAGACTAAGGGGACCCACCAGGGACCATATTTAAAGGAATTTTTCATTTTTATTGTTGCACTTTAAGCCTCCTTAAAATCACTGCTCCTGAATAAATGCTTCTTTTTTTTTTTTTGCATCAATACATGTCCCCCAGGTCAGTACCCGGACCCCCATGCTACTTTTATGACCAATTACTTGCATATAAACCTTCAAAACGGGCACTTTTGATTTCTCATGTTCTGCTCCCATAGACTTTTAATGTAATTCGGTGTTCGGGGCAGAACTTTTCCCCTGTGCGGGAGCTCTGCTGTGAACCATACAGCCGGGTGTTTCGGCCCATCTCTACCTATTACCATAAATAATAACATATTATTAGATTTTTATTCTTGGAGTATGTCATGAGTTTAAAAATTCTGGAGAAATAAAACTAAAATAGTTTTAGTTGACTAAAATGCACCGATTTTTGATTTAGTTTTAGTCATATTTTAGTCATCTGAATTGTATTAGTTGTATTTTAGGCGACTAAAATAGTGTTGATTTTGGTTGATTTTTTTTTTTTTTAGTCAACAAAATTAACACTCATTAGAATAACTCTGGTGTAAAAAATAAAAATTATAAATGAGAACATTTTGGATTAGCCCTGAAGGGAGATGGAGCACAGGAAGACTGCTGAATAGAAAGCACATACCAGCACACAGCAAGCCATCAAAATATTTGGCATGAAGGAAGAGTGGTTCGTCCAAAGAAAACAGGCTTTACTGGACAATACTAAGCTGCAATAATATTAATACAGCAGCTATCAAAAGCAAGCAAGATAAAGAACAAAGGCAGATCATGTTTACTATGTGTTCAGTTATTATTAGCACCTAGTGAAGTCGATACATTAAAGGGAAGTATTTACATACACACTGTAAAGCGGTAGTAAACCCAAAAGCAAACATTTATTATGTTGCTTACCAATTCTTGGACGTGATGGGCTATTAGTTTCCTTTTTAGGCTTTCTATTTTCATCTGGTGATCCAGCCAGCAAGTTGTTTTTCTCAAGCTCGCCAGTAGAATGTATCAGTTTACATGGATAAGACAAACCATTTAACAATGGCAGGGGTGATTAATAACCACTTCAGCCCCGGAAGATTTGGCTGCTCAACGACCAGGCCATTTTTTGCGATACTGCACTGCGTCGTTTTAACTGACAATTGCGCGGTCATGCGACGTTGTACCCAAACAAATTTGACGTCCTTTTTTTCCCCCCACAAATAGAGCTTTCTTTTGGTGGTATTTGATCACCTCCTGCGGTTTTTATTTTTTGCGCTATAAACAAAAGAGCAACAATTTTGCAAAAAACACAATATCGTTAACTTTTTGCTATAATAAATATCCCCCATTTTTTTTTTTCCTCAGTTTAGGCCGATATATATTCTTCTACATATTTTTGGTAAAGAAAATTTGCAATAAGCCTATTTTGATTGGTTTGCGCAAAAGTTATAGCGTCTGCAAAATAGGGGATAGATTTTTTTTTTTTTTTACTAGTAATGACGGCGATCTGCGATTTTTATGGAGACTGCGATATTGCGGCAGACACATCGGACACTTTTGACACAGTTTTGGGACCATTGACATTTACAGAGCGATCAGTGCTATAAAAATGCACTAATTACTGTATAAAAGTTCACTGGCAGGGAAGGGATTAACACTAGGGGGCGATCAAGGGGTTAAATGTGTTCCCTAGGTGTGTTCTAACTATGGGGGGGATGGGACTGTCTAGGAGGAGAGAGAGATCGGTGTTCATACTTAGTATGAACACACGATCTGTCTCTATTCCCCTGAAAGAACCAGGATTTGTGTGTTTACACACACAGATCCCCGTTCTCGCTCTGTCACGAGCGATCGTGGGTGCCCGGCGGTGATCGCGCCCGCCGGGCACTTTCTTTGGCTCCAGGCACACGCTGTGGGCGTGCGCCCCTAGTGGTCAAAAGAAAAAGCAACGTAAGGTAATGTCGATTTGCCCAGCCGAGCCAACCTGCTGCAGTAAAACTGCAGGGGCTGGTCGGCAAATGGTTAAAAAAAAAAAAAAATTATTTACATTTTTTTTTAATGTAAAATCTTTAACTCAAAAAGGGAAAAAGAAAATGTTTGCTGTAGCCGATTATAAAGTGTGAGCTGGAGTTTTGGCTTCAATTTTGTTGCATTTTTTTTTGTATTTAAATTTGCTAATATATTTAACACTACTCTTCCTCAGCCTGACAATGCTGCTGTCTGTTGCGCCTCCTCTGCTCCTTCATCCAGAGTGGGGCACTCTAATACAGGAGGTGTGTTACTGGCCAGGTCGCCAGTTGAAAACAGAGGGAAAAGGCCAAAGAAAAGAGAACTAATGCAGCCACCACATCTAATGATTGGTAAGCTGCAATATACAGTGCATCCGGAATGTATTCACAGCGCTTCAGGTTTTCCACATTTTGTTATGTTACAGCCTTATTCCAAAATGGATTAAATTCATTATTTTCCTCCAAAATTCTACAAACAATACCCCATAGTGACAATGTGAAAGAAGTTTGTTTAAAATCTTTGCAAATCTATTAATAAAGAAAAATCCCATGTACATAAATTCTACTAAGCTATACTGCAATGTGTAAATGTTTGTATAAAATTATGCCTCTGAATACCTTATTTCAGAGGGTTCCTGTGCAGTCACGTGACCTCCGCCCGCCCTCCTCCCTGGTCTAAGGACTACAGCGGTCAAGTGACCTCCCGACTGATGTCAGAGGGGGATCCCAGCCCCTCCCCACTGTAGTTCTTAGATCGGGGCAGGAGAGCGGCGGGAGGTCACATGACCAAACAGACAATCTGAAAAAAGGTATTTAGAGGCATAATTTTAGACAAACATTTACACAGTGTAGTATGGCTTGGTAAAACGGAGGGTCTGGCAGTAATCTTTCTTTGACTTAACAACCACATTAAGTCAAGAACCTTCCCCATCTTTGCATAGTGAGGGAACATAAGCTTACTGATGAGGTAATCCCTATTGCTCTTCCTTCCTATCAGCAAGTTATCTGTGTTAGAATGACACACACTGTTGAGTGCACTTGAATTGCTTACTCTGCTGTCCCTTCCTCTCCCAGTGTGAAATTTACTTTACAGGAGGCTAATCTAAAATGTAAAAATAAGGATTTTATTCATGCATATCTGAGATAGGTCGTTTGCAACTGACTATGGTTTTACGTTAGGTTAGTCTATAGCAGTGATGAGTAATGAATGTTGTGACAAAGTTTAGCTTGTTTATTTAAAAAAAAAAAAAAAAAACTTTTTTTGCATCCAGTTGTCCATTTTTTTTTTTTTTCACTCTTTCTGTGGACCACGCCAGTGTATACAGCTCCTCTCCATGGTTACGTCGATTTGCGTGTCTGCTTTTGTTTCATATTATGTTTTTTCCCTATATACTGCAGGAAGTAAAGGAAATTGCTAGGATTTCAGAAACAATCCTACCTTCCTGTCCTGGATTGGGTTTTCCTCTATATAGAGATCTCTTGTTTAATGAGTTTACCATACCTGGCAGCCAGTGCTACAATCGTGGTTGTTGGGGAATCCTAAACTCTAAGGTTGCACATTTTACTCTGGAGTGTCTCAGCTTAAAGTCTTGACACATATTTGAGCTCAGTCTGTCTGCTTCTTATGTGCAGTTTTAAAAATATACCTAAAATGAGCGCGAGTAATCTGATACAACCAAAGCTGCAAATAGAAGTGATTGTGTACTTAAAAGAAACTAGCTAGGACTCCAATATACATCATAAGTAATAGCAGCTAGTACAATAACCGAATACATGGTGTACATAGATATGGAAAACCGTGCAGCACTATAAACATCACATTTCGTGATTCATACAAATAAAAAAGTGTACATAATGCAAATATTAAAAATTAGAAATGAGTAAGTGCATGAAAGTAATGAGCAAAAAAAAAAAAGTTCCAATGAAGAGCCAGAAGGTAGGTGAAGTAATCTTCTCTGTATGTGACCAGAGGAGAGCAGAAATAAATTCCAAGTCTTTAAGCTTCACAACAATAGGGCAGAAAACCACCAGTGTCTGAAAAGGTGAAGGCTTACCAAAAACAGATGACCCCTAGTAAAGCGTGGTCAAACGGCGCTTAGGTTTTATTCCTCTGGACCTCCAACACCTCTCAAGCGCCTTGCCAAACGGTCACACCGCAATATTCCCATCAACCGTTTGGCAAGGCGCTTAAGAGGAGTTGGAGGTCCCGAAGAATACAAACTAAGTGTTGTTTAACTACTTTTTATTGGGGGTCATCTGTGTTTGGTAAGCCTTCACCTTTTCAGACACTGTGGTGGTTTGCGGTCCTATTGTTGTTAAGCTTAAAGACTGTTGGGATTTATTCTGCTCTCCTCTGGTCACATACAGAGAAGATTGCTTCACCTACCTTCTGGCTGTTCATTGGACCACCTTTTTTTTTTTTTTTGTACTGCAATGCACATCTGTTGCAAGGTGCGTTGGTGTGCCATTCAGACTGAATTGTGCCCCGATGCACCAATATACTTATGCACTGCTGTAACGTTCTATAGTGTGAATGCATCCTAAATTGGAGAAGATGCCATGTTGGAAAATTTGGATACTGGAGGTCTTCAGATCTCTCAGGCAAATCTGGGCTTCTGATGTACTGCTGTTCCTTTGAGGGAAATGGGGATACCAACAGGTTAGCTGCTCAATTTATTTAATTGTTAGATACATCTATACCATGTTGGGAGCTCTGACAATGTAGCATTGAGGACCACGCTTTTCAGAGCTGGCTTGAGGTAGTAGTGTGGCTTCACATGTATTTGCAAAAATATGCCACAATCTCAATTTTTAACCAAAGATATACAGTGGGTATGGAAAAAAATCACCCCCCCCCCTCCCCTTTTTAAAATCAAATTTTGTTGCTTTGCAGCCTGAAATTAAGACAGATGCAGTTTTTCTTTTATCCAGCTGTAACCTTATAACATTCAAATGAAAAAATATAAAAAAAGAATCACCCCCCTCCTCCTAAAAATGACTTGCAAACTCAATCAGGTGTAGCTAATCACCTTCTCAATGGCACACAAAGCCATTTGACTTTCAACTGTTACCAGCTTTGGTCATTTTGATTAGCTCAGTGTGAAAAGCGCTTTCCTGGAGCATTTCAGTCCTCGGCAGTGCAACTGACAAGGCACTTTCAAAACATCTCTGGGATAACAAGCACAAGTCAGGAGATGGATACAAAAAAAAATTCAAAGGCTTTATCAATGCCTAGAAGCACAGTGAATTTTATTAAGAAGTGGAAGATATTTGGTACAACACAGACCCTCCCTGGATCAGAATGCCACTCCAAACTGGATGAAAGAGCCAGGAGGAAACTGGTCAGAGACGCTACTAAGAGGCCTACAGCAACTCTGAAGCAGTTGCAGGTATTTTTATCAGAGTGGTCATTGTGTGCATGTGACAACAATATCACGAGTTCTCCACAAATCTGGCTTTATTGGAGGGTTGCAAGAAAAGAGCCACTCCTCAAGAAAGGCCACATCCAGTCATGACTGAGCTTTGCCAAAACGCACCTTGAAGAATCTGAGGCCACATGGAAATAGGTGTTCTGGTCAGATGAGACTAACACTGAATTATTTGGCCTCAAGACCAAACGATATGGCAGAGATGCAATATAGCTCACCATCCAAATAACACCATTCCTACAATAAAGCATGGAGGTGGTAATATCCTGTTATGGGGGTGTTTCTCTGCAGCAGGAACTTGAGCACTTGTCATGATAGAAAGAAAAATGGATGGGGAAAAATGCCATTAAATACTTGATGAAAATCTGCTGCCCTCTGCCAGAAAGTTGTCAATGGTAAGAGACATATCCCAACAGACTATAGGCTGTAATTAAAGCAAAAGGTGGTTCAACAAAATACTGACACAAGGGGGGTTGATCCTTTTTTCCAACTCCGTAATTGTGTTTTTTAAATGTATTTTTTTTTCTGACATGTTGGTGGTATATTTTTTATTAGGATGTTATAAGTTGCACAGAGAAAATATAGCTGGATAAAACAAAAAACGGTCTGCCTTCATTTCAGGCTGAAAAGCAACAAAATGTGATTATTTTAAAGGGGGGAGTGATTATTTTCTAATACAAATGTATATAAACCATTTAACTGGGTTTTTTGTGGTGAACAGCTGGCTTGTGTATGAATTGATTTTTTTTTTTGTGTGTATTGCTCTGCACATTAGTTCCACATGTGATTAAGAATTGTACCAGTCTGTTAAATGGCATCTGACCAAACATGCCCTGGAGATGTGTGTCTGTATCATTGTGGTAGGGGTGTTTAAAGTGTAAGCTCCATATGGGAGATAGGTGTGTAGCCATAAGCGTGACAGCAATTGGGTAAGGGGTTGCAGCTGCACCCATTACAGCTCCTTAACAAAAAAACAAAACAAAAAAAAACAGAGCACATGGGTGGGAAAGGTGTGTAAGGAAAAAAAAAAAAATCCCCATAACAGGGCAGCATAAGACCACACACTTTCTGAGTTGCACTTTGTCATGTTAACTTTATTTTGGAGGCATTTGACAACCCTATAGGTCATCATTGGAGCTTCTGATGCAGGCGATGACCTTTTTACATCATCTGTCTTTCCATCTTTGCCCTATTGTTGGTGTTAAAGTAAACCCTAACTCTTGATAGTTGCCTTTTTTTTTTATTTTTACTGTCTATGATCTTGAGCAGCGTTTTTCCTGTCTACATGCACTACAGTGATCATATAGGTTTTTTGATGATAATAATAGACAATGGCTGTATAAAGTGTATTGAAATTGATGCTTGTAGTCTCCCAACAGATGCCCTTGTGTCAGATTGACATTACTGGAGCACTATTGGGAAACAGGGACAGAGAAAGGTCACCCTATAGAAGGAGGTGACTGAACAAGGACCTTCATGGCAGGATCACCAGACATTATTTTGACTAAAGCTGCAGATATAAAAATATAGAAAATGACTTAAAATTGCATTGCCTGTTAAAGTTCACATGACACTTTAGTGACTGGGTTTGCATGAAATGTCATTAAGTGACATCTAAAGTTTGCATGGGGCCCTCCTACCATAGCAGCACCAGGCCAGCTTTTAAAGGATAAGTTCACCTTTGGGAACATGTTACATGTTTTACCCAATTTTAGGATGGAACATGTAACATGATCCCAGTGCTGCAGCTGCCCACTCCCTGTTGCAGCAGTACAGGGGCGAAGTTCAGACATCGCTCTGTGTGTCTGAATGAACTACAAGCCCCAAGATCCTTAGTGGCTGTCGGCTTGTAGTTCTCAATGCACTACCATGGTGCTGTGGAGCACTGTGGTAGTTCATTTAGTGTTCCTGGCAGGGAGAATCGGCTTACCCATATGGCATGTACGGGAAAGCCGATATACTGACAGTGTATAGGAGACCTGCACGGCCTTGGCGATCTGCTGATTGCTGGTGCAATGCTTTCCAGGCTCCTGCAACAAAAAATAATAAATGTGGGAAAAAAACTGCGCTAGAACCCAATATAAATAGAAAAGGGAGCTGCTAGCACTCAGTCTGGCAAAGGTGTGGGAAATTAGTGCAGCGCTAATGGTCAACAAAGTGCACACTGAGAATGACACAATGTGAATAATAAACAAGTATGTGAACAGTGAAACTGATAAAGAAAATAATTTAGAGAAGCGCATGGGCTTCAAATAACAAATGTGAAAAAAGTCCATGTAAAAACACAATGAAGGAAAGTTTTCCCATTGCACAGCTCGGAGTGAGAAAAACAAGTTGTCTGTAGTTACTCTCAAACTCTTCAAAGAATGAACGAGTTAGGTACTCTTACCAGATATCTTCCCTCACTTCTTGAGACGGACTAGGTGATCACACTGGGTCTTGCCGGGCGAATGGTTCAGAAAAGTGACGATTAATATCATTGCGATAGGTGATATTAATCGTCACTTTTCTAAACCAATCGCAATGATATTAATCGTCACTTTTCTGAACCATTCACCCGGCAAGACACAGTGTGATCACCTAGTCCGTCTCAAGAAGTGAGGGAAGATATCTGCAATGGGACACAGATGACAAAAATACTAACAATGGTTTTAATCCTTTTGTAGTCAATCTAAAACAAGAAAAACATTTGGGTTTTAGAGATTCTTTAAGGACTTGGACATATGCTGAATATTTGATGGCATAGAAAAGAGAGTTCCAGAAAAGGATAGTAGTACAGGAGAAGTCCTAGTTCGTATGGAATTACCCTGATATGCATCTGCTGGTGGAGGAGTGCGAACGTTATACCTCAGCTTGCTGGATCATCGCTTCCATCTGGGATTGATTCGGGTTCTCCAGGACCTCAGGGATCCATCTAACATTGATCCAGATCTTCTGGGATCACAAGCCTACATGACCCACTGTTGTATAACAGATGTGTCCACCCCATCTGGTAAGAGTACCTAACTTGTTCATTCTTTGAAGAGTTTGAGAGTAACTACAGACAACTTGTTTTTCTCACTCCGAGCTGTCCAATGGGAAGAACTTTCCTTCATGGTTTGTTTTTACATGGACTTTTTTCACATTGTTATTTGAAGCCCACGCACTTCTCTGAATTATTTTCTTTATCAGTTTCACTGTTCACATACTTGTTTATTATTCACATTGTGTCATTCTCAATGTGCACTTTTTTCACTTTGTTGACCATTAGCGCTGCACTAATTACCCACAAAAAATAATAAATGCAAATTTTTTTACCTGCAAAAAAATTAGCATTTTCCCTTAAAAATTAAATAAAAATGACCTTTTTAAGTTGTTTCTCTACAGTGCCTTTTCTTTAGGCTTTACAGTTCAGAACAGCACTGTGCATAAATTAATGATGTGCTAACAGGAATGTGAATGTAAAGCTTGTAGTAGAAGATGGGCTATTCTACTACAACAATGCCTTTTAGTGGACAAAGCTAGAAAGTGCAATTCAGGTCAATGCTTCAAAACTAGTAAGGTCCTGTGCACTTTTGTTATGCATCAAAATATGCACATTGTTTAACATGAGGTAAATTCCCTAGAAAAGTGAACAGCCTTTTTGCCTTTACTAAATCAACCCCATTGAGTCAGGAATAGAGGAGAAATCTTTCAGTGGGAACATTTGTTCTAGTGACAACTAAGAAAAAAAAATCCCCGACTTTGGAGAGCTTTCCTGTATATGCTTCAAGATAGGAAGTAAAGGAAAATCTTCCCATTGGGGGACAGAAAAAAACAAAAAACAAACTTTACTGGTTGTAACCCTTCTCTACTGTATCCAAAACACACAAAGTTTTTGCTATAGATATACTTTAAGCTTACCTAGACCGACTCCTAAATGAAACGCAAGTAACTTCAAAGGATAACCTTTGCAATGTTTTTTTAATTACAGAAATTTTTCATAATTTCAGTTTTTCCTTCATGTAAAGGCAGTGCCAGTGACAAATAAATAGACATATTTTTAAATACATATGTACGGAAGGCAGTGCTCTATAGAGCTCTTCTTACACTGCAAGATCACGGAGGAGCGTAGTTCAAATGAGAACTTAGATTTTTGTCACAGTTGCAATTTTTGCTCTTCTGAGATTTGCAAAATGTTAATCTGTCATGAACAAAGAAAAAAAAAAATGAGAAGCTTCTGATGGAGGCTGGCATTGTCTGGCTCTTGAGATGCAACCTGATTCTTGTCAACAATGCCACTCAAGTTGACGCTGAATAAAGGGTCCCAAAATTCAGATTGGTCCAAAAGAGGAGCATGTGAGAACAGAAAAAGGGAATCTGCCCCTGCGGAATAATTTTCAAAGGTACGGGCATTGGGTCTGTCATTCTGATCCTTGCTTTGCGAGTCTGATCAAAAATAAGCTAGACAGTTTGTATGTACATCATCTTTCTGGGTTAAGGAGGCAATTTGCAAAGGAGAAGAGGGATTAGCTGTTTGCTTGGCAGATATGCTACAGAGCACTTGCTGGCCAAGCTGTAATGTCATGGCAGCTTAAATTTAGGGTAGATGGCATAAATGATCTTTCGCCAGTCTGGAAATGGCGTGTGAAGTGACTGCTCTAAACAAAACATAAGGGATCCCAGAGCCACTTTAAACTGGAACGGAAGGAAGAGGTAAGAACTGTAGTACCATACTGAAAAGGTTCAATTAAGATCTTTGTTCAACAAATTAATTTCAGGGGCTCAAACTGGCCCCCTTCATCAGGGCTTGATTTAGGTAAAGAAAATCACAAGGGCTACAAGAACTAGCCGCTGAGTGTGCCATCTTTACTAAATTTAATATAACACTAATCTCCTGCCCGCGTGTTCATTGACCTTTTGGAATAAATCTAATTTTTCTATTTAGAGATCCAGCCCTAATAAAGGCAGAATTGAGCCCCTGAAACATGTTGGCCATACAGACAGTTTTTTGGAAAAAATTCTTTAGAATTCAACACTTAGGTGTGGTGCTCCTGTTCTTACCTCCTTACGCCAGCACCTTTAATGACTGAAGTCACAGTTTTTTGATGAATCGGAGCTCATTTTAGGCAGAAAGGGAGTTCACAGTGGATGTGTTGCCATGTAAAAAGGCCAGCAGGTAAGTTGTGTTTTTTTGTATTTTTTTGTATTTTTTTTTTTTTTAAGAAGGCAGGGCAACTTGTCCAGCAAGTGCTTTGAGGCAAACGTCTATTTATATTGCTTAATTTATGTATTTACATCACATAACCGTATCCAAAGGAAAAAAATACAGTTCGTAGGCAAAAAGGTTTCCATTGATGTGGAAATATTCTTACTCCAGAATCTAAAACAAAATGACCAATAAATATGGCAGTGATATTTGGGTTACATTGCAGTTCTGCAGCAGTTAAAGTGTACTTGTCATCTAAATATCAGTAACAAAAAGGTTTTGCGGGCAAATATTTTTTGAGAATACATCTTCTCGGGTTGACCTGGCAGGTTAATGTCGAACTGTGGTTTTCAATAGAGTGGGACCTGAAGTCCGACTGTAGTGCATAGTTCTTGTTGAGAAGTTATAAGGCAGTTAAAGTGTCCATAAATGAGCGCAGCAATTCCTAAACCATGAGGTCCCCCTAGACTGTGCACTGGTGGGAACGTCCAGCCCCTTGGCTGTTCGGGGTTAAGTCCCTCACCATCTTGCTCAGTCCAGAGATTTTCTCTTCCAGTAAGTAGTTCTTTTTGTTTGCGGTTTGCTGCTTTTGCTCACAAAGCTCCAAAGCTTTGAGCAGCTGTGAGTTTTCAACATACAGGTCTTTAATCTTGGTTTCTGCCATAGAGTTCCTGGTGACCTAGAAAACAGAATGGTACATTGTTCGTATAACAGTTTTGTATTAAAGTAGGATCTAAACATAAACCTTAAAATGTTGTTTAGGCAACATGTAGTGAAACAGAACCCATTAGGTCCCCCTAGGCTCTTGCCACTATGTTCACAGCATATAAAACACATTAAAGCACACTTACGCGCCATAGTATGTTCTCCAGTGATCCAATGTCTGAAGTGGAAGGAAAATGATAAATGGTTTTCAATTCTTTTTACAAATATCTGAAAAGTGTGGTTGTAGAACCACCTTTCGCTGCAATTACAAATGCAAGTATTTTTTGGTATGTCTCTACCAGCTTTGCCCATCTAGAGTGACATTTTGGCCTATTCTTCTTTGCAAAATAGCTCAAGCTCTGTCAGATTGGATGTAGAGCATCTGAACAGCAATTTTCAAGTCTTGCCACAGATTCTCAATTGGATTTAGGTCTGGACCTTGACTGGGCCATTCCAAAACATGAATATGCTTTGATCAAAACTATTCCATTGTAGCTCTGGCTTTATGTTTAGGGTCGTTGTCCTGCTGGAAGGTGAACCTCCACCCCAGTCCAAATTTTTTTGCAGATTCCAACAGGTTTTCTTCTAAGATTGCCCTGTATTTTGCTCCATCAACTCTGACCAGCTTCTCTGTCCCTGCTGAAGAAAAGCATCCCCACAACATGATGCTTCCTACCACGTTTCACGATGGTGATGTTCAGTGTTAGTTTTTCACCACACATAGCATTTTGCTTTTAGGCCAAAAAGTTAAATTTTGGTCTCATCTAACCAGCGCATCTTCTTCCACGTTTGCTGTGTCCTCCACATTGGCTTCTCGCAAAAGGGACCTTTTATGGCTTTCTTTTAACAATGGCTTTCTTCTTGCCACTCTTCCATAAAGGCCAAATTTGTGGAGTGCACGACTAATAGTTGTCCTATAGACAGATTCTCCCATCTGAGCTGTGGGGGAATCTCTGCGGCTCCTCCAGAGTTACCATGGGCCTCTTGACTGCTTCTCTGATTAATGCTCTCCTTGCCCGGCCTGTCGGTTTAGGTGGACAGCCATGTCTTGTTAGGTTTACAGTTGTACCATACTCTGTCCATTTTTGGATGATGGATTGAACAGTGCTCCGTGAGATGTTCAAAGCTTGGGTATTTTTTTTTATAACCTAACCCTATTTAAACTTCTTTAACTTTTATCCCTGACCTGTCTGGTGTGTTCCTTGGTCTTTATGATGCGGTTTGTGCACAAAGGTTCTCGAACAAACCTCTGAGGGCTTCACAGAACAGCTGTATTTATACCGAGATTAAATTACACACGGGTGGACTCTATTTACTAATTAGGTGACTTCTGAAGGAAATTGATTCCACTAGATTTTAGTTACGGGTATCAGAGTAAGGCTGGGTTCACACTGATACTACACGACAGTCATCCTACTTTGCAAAATCAGTTCTACATCGATCAGACTTGAATGAACAGGATACTACTTTGATCCGACTTTGTGATAGTATGACTTGTCCTTTGACCAACCAAAACAATCCCAGTGTGATATAAATTCCTTTTACTGCTGCTGTAATCACCATGTCGGATGGTTAAGACAAGGATCCTTTGATCGGACTTCAATGGCCGCAAGTAGGATCAAAGTCGGACCGAAGTAGTGCAAGGAGCATTTTCAAAGTCAAACCGACTTGTGTCCGACCAGTTAAAGGGGTTGTAAAGGTACATGTTTTTTCACCTTAATGCAATCTATGCATTAAGGTGAAAAAACATCCGAGCATTAGCGCGCCGCGCCCCCCCCGAGCCCCCGTTTACTTACCTGACCCCTCGAAAGTCCCGCGCCGCGAACACGCAGGCTTCTCAGCTCATTCACTGATTGATTGAAAGCAGCGCAGCCATTGGCTTGCGCTGCAGTCAATCATATCCAATGACGTGGCGCGCCGGGCCGAGAGATACAGTGAGCGGCTATGGCCGGCAGCTGTATCACAGGAGCGCGCCCGCAAGAACTATCCACCATGCAAGCTCGCTCACGTGAAGGTGGAAAGTTCTTTCGGGGGGGGGGGGAGCCAAGACAGCTGCCGAGGGACCCCAGAAGACCAGATTCTGGGCCACTCTGTGCAAAACGAGCTGCACAGTGGAGGTAAGTATAACATGTTTGTTATTTAAGAAAAAAAATTCTCTTTAGTGTTCCTTTAAGACAGCTCTCAGTGAAACATTGATTTTCACACATCATGCGACATGAGCTCCCAATGTCGGAGCGTTTCTCGTACAAGTGTGAACCCAGCCTAAAGGGGGCTGAATATAAATGCACGCCACACTTTTCAGATTTTTATTTGTAAAACATTTATCAGTTTTCCTTCTATTTCACAATCATGTCCCACTTTGTGTTGGTCTAATACATAAAATCCCAATAAAATACATTTATGTATATATCTTGGTGACAATTCTGGGAAAATCAGTGAGCCAATCGCACACGCAGGAAATGTTTCTGGGGGGAGTTTTGTACACATTCTGTGTACAGAATACCTTCAGGCGCTCAGCATTTCATTGGATGGCCTTGGTCATGATGGTGACTTAACTGACACTTTTGCATTTGTATGCTACAGGACCCAAGTCATTCATAAAGTCGATCAGTGCAGATTATTCTTGAATAAGTCATTTGTTTGACCAACTTTCGTCAAAGGGACATGTTGGAAAAGCTTCCCCCAATCAGCTGCAGCCCTTTTTTATTTTATTTTTATTTTTTATTCAGCTGGCTAAACTAACAGTATATGTCCACCTTTCGTTTGAGTGTTAAGACATTGCAAATGATTGAGTCTACCATTTTGTTTGTTGCAACAGGCCCCATCAGATTCTGTCTTTCTGGATGACCGAGTTGGTAGCTTATAATGTTGGTGATGCTTGACCCCCTAATCCTGCCATTTTGATTTTTACAAGGCCTGTTAGGTGAAGCTTTTGAACACATCCTATCTGTTCACATGCAGAGCAGATATAGAAGTAGAAGATGTAGCCTACTCGTGTGTAAGGGGAAGGGTTGGGCTAACTTCTGACATGGGATTAGGGTTTCCATTTTTCTGGCAGACAAATTACCTGTTCTTTTAGCTGATTTACTTTTTCCTGAAGAAGCATCTTTACAATTCTGAGTTTCTGCTCTACATCAATCATGCGAGCTTCCATTTTCCACAGCAGCTTCTCATGGTCACCCTGTACAAGAGACATGTGTTATACAATACAGACAGCACCAAAAGGGTCAGCTCATCCACTGCTTATTTTAAGGTTTTAGTAAGTACAGGTTAGTCCAGTCTTGGCTTTTGCAAAAAATAATAAAACAAATTCTGCGCTTAACCTTATAACACGCTGGTGTTTTGTTTTAACAACATGCAGCAACTTCAAAAAAAGGCCTAAATACTTAAGACCAACCAACTTATGTGCAATAAAAAGAAAAAAGTGCGCAATCACCCAAAAATATGTTTGCAACAAGAATGATCCTCTTGCAAATACCACAAGTGTAAAAAACAAGAGAACAAATCAATAATCACTATGTAAATTACCACACAAAAAATGTATATATAACTCAATCCAAATTATTGTGAAGTGCAATCACTAATAATCCAAATAACTAAAAATAGTAAATGTTTGTGAAGTGCAAGCACTAATATAGTCCAGATAACTGAATAATGGAAAAACAGTGCAGTGCAACCAAAATAAACATGTCCCAACTGGATAGAAATTTTGTTCAAAAATAGAGGATCTCTGGAGTTCAACTCAAATATAGGACAATCGATGGAAATATTCAGAAGCCTTGATTACTGTGCAGCCAAGATAAATGATATTACTGCCGCTTACCAGATAGTTGGGATCTCAAGTTATAGAGATCACAGAAGCGTGTGCATCAGCCTGCCGCCTCCAACAACGATCACTTGTTCCTAGATGGAGGAAGGGATCTTCACATCCGAATCCTGGAGAAGATAGCCCGTGTCAGCTGTTCATTACCCCGTGTCAGGCAAGGAAGAACACAGGTGAGAAATCACTCCAACTTTCCAGATACGTTCCTTAGGAACGGTGGCTCGGCAGGAAAAAATTAAAAAGAAGGCTTCATAGTGTAGTATATCCAAAAATAAAACAAGATATTTATTTGTAAAAACACAGCAATGTTCACAATCAAATTTTTTTAATTTTAAAAATGACAGCAAGTGTCCACAGCAAATGATAAAGGCAAGAAAAGGCAAAAAAACTAACGGTAAAAAATGTTTTAAACCAGCCGAGGAACAAACCACCAGCTAGGTGAACGTGATAACGTTAGTATTCAATGCTCCGTTCCCAGTAGAAGCCATTTTTGGGGAAACATGTCGGGTGGAGCACTGAATACTAACGTTATCACGTTCACCTAGCTGGTGGTTTGTTCCTCGGCTGGTTTAAAAAATTTTTTACCGTTGATTCGTTTTTTTGCCTTTTCTTGCCTTTTATCATTTGCTGTGGACACTTGCTGTCATTTTTAAAATTTCGATGTGAACATTGCTGTGTTTTTACAAATAAATATCTTGTTTTTTTTTTTGGATATACTACACTATGAAGCCTTCTTTTTAATTTTTTCCTGCCGAGCCACCGTTCCTAAGGAAAGTATCTGGAAAGTTGGAGTGATTTCTCACCTGTGTTCTTCCTTGCCTGACACGGGGTAATGAACAGCTGACACGGGCTATCTTCTCCAGGATTCGGATGTGAAGATCCCTTCCTCCATCTAGGAACAAGTGATCGTTGTTGGAGGCGGCAGGCTGATGCACACGCTTCTGTGATCTCTATAACTTGAGATCACAACGATCCGGTAAGCGGCAGTAATATCATTTATCTTGGCTGCACAGTAATCAAGGCTTCTGAATATTTCCATCAATTGTCCTATATTTGAGTTGAACTCCAGAGATCATCTATTTTTGAACAAAATTTCTATCCATTTGGGACACGTTTATTTTGGTTGCACTGCACTGTTTTTCCATTATTCAGTTATCTGGACTATATTAGTGCTTGCACTTCACAAACATTTACTATTTTTAGTGATTGCACTTCACAATAATTTGGATTGAGTTCTATATACATTTTTTGTGTGGTAATTTACATAGTGATTATCAGTCTTGGCTTTTACCTATTTGTCTGGAATTCTGCATGGTGAGCATTCCCTGTTCTGCTGCATTGTCTGTAATAGTGATTAACAGAGCATGGGACATGGCCTGACTTCATATCAGACAGCCAGATATTGGATATACATCTGTTTCTGTGCCCTGGGGTGCTGTTCCCTACACTCTGTACAAGACTCCTAGTGCTGTAATCATGCCCATATAGTCACTGAATTTTTCTATTTTTCCAATTGACATTGTACATTACTTTCTCCCTTGGGTGATTTACTTGTAAGTTTCCTATTGGTTAGTGAGGCTGTCCATTAGAATAATAGGGACCAATATGGAGGCTCTTAAGACCATAGGAACAAGACTGACTTTTAGGCTGCATTTAGACATTTTTACAGTAATATTATACAGGTCATCAAAGTAAAAAGCAGAAAAACGCCTGTAATCTGTCCAAAGAAGCTCATGTTCTTTTTTGAGCTTAAGGCGTTTTTGCTTCTTGTGACGAAACGCTAAGATGTGAACAGGTGCCATTGAAATGAGATTTTGCGTGTTGAGCATTTTTCAGGCATTTGTTTGGGTGTTTTACAATCTGAAACCGCTCAGGTGGGAATGCAGCCTAAGGCAGTGGCGTCTGGTGCTCAAAATTTTTGGGGGGGCGCAAACAAACTGAAAAAAAAATAAAAATCAATTGCCGCCACTGTGCCCATTAAACGCAGTCACTGTGACCAAATGCCACCAGTTTGCCCCCTCAAATACAGCCAGTTTCCCCCCAGCCCTGCACTTACCTTCCTCGGGTCAGCGCCGTCCTTCTTCTGTCCTCGATGTCGCTTCAGCCAATCAGGTTACCGGTAACCAGACCTGGTGAACCTGATTGGCTGAAACGCCTGTCAGTGTTAACCAGGGCCACCCCGTGCGTCCTCTGGTTAACTATTTGGAAGCCGATTACAGCCCTCAGGCTCTGATTTGCTAGGCACTTCCAAAAACCAACCAGCCGCTGTTATTCAGATGGCCGGCGCTCAACAGGGGGCCGGCCATCTGAATAGTGGGCAGCAGCGACAATACATAGGTTCATGCAATGCATGAACCTATGTATTGTTGTTGTGAGTGACCGGCGCAGGAGCGAGAGGGGGCGGCGCGCCTGCGCCCACTATGGACGCACTGCCACTGGCCTAAGGGCTCCTTCACACAGATGGGCAGAGGATGGTAAAACCAGGTAGTTGAGCTGAAGTTTTATCACACAGCTAATTTCAACTGTTGCAGACGGAAGGGGCTCTACACACATACCATGCCTGTGATGCTTTGACTGCTGGTCAAATGCAGCTATTAAAAAAAATCCCTCTTGGGGGACCCACTTTGTGCTTCATTGGTTGCAAAAGGGTTTATTGAGATGAGCTTGAATTATACACAAAGCAGGTAAAATGTAGCTTTTTGCAGTGTTTGACTTTGTCTATCCTCTGATTGCATTGATATGTTTTTTTTTTTTTGCTGAACCTCTACTTATATATTAATCAGTTTTTTTGTTTTTTGACTGAACCTCTACTTGAATATAGCATGTTTGCTTCCACATCTGTGACTTTTCAGATAAACAAACCTGGCTGAGGATGGGAGCTCCTGTGCCTAGGGTTACATTCACTTGGGTGCAGCCATTGGCAAGAATTTGTAGATTCTTGCCAGTAGTACTAAATGGTGCCTGCAAACAGTGGCTGGTTAAATGCAAGAGCCTCCAATCAACCCTAGGCACAGTCAATGTGCAACCCGGGTTGGTATTGTAGAATTCTGGACATAAAGGTTACAGTGTATGTGGCTATAGCACAGAGCATTTTCCACCTCTATACACAGCAATTATCTGCCCCAATGCACTTGTGAGACTGTAGCCTAACCCTTCAAAAACCAAGTCTGCCGTTTCTCCTCTCATATCTTTACAGGTTCATCTTAATTATTCTTGAGTAGGTTTGAGTTTGGAGAACTGAATCTGCATAATTAAGTCCATAATGTTTTATTAGCAGTTAGACCATGGGAGTCTTGAGAGTATCCTCATGTTTTGATTAGTCAATTCCTTATTAATGTGAAATAATTTAGTAAGGCCTGTTATGATTCCCACTAATGGAAATATTCAGAATGGCAATCTACCAGAATCCCATTCTTTCTAGGGTTATATTGGTTTTATGAAAATGTATTCATCTTGCCCCAGATGCTCTCATATAGAGGGGTGGCTGAAAACAGAACTAATGCCCTGTTCTCCCTCTCTCATCTTTTTTTTTTTATAAGTTGGAGAAGGTTAAATGATAAATACAAATTATCTTGTGTACTTGTGGCAGTTATATATAGGTGCATATGAAAAAGTTAATTTCAATAATTCAATTCAAAAAGTGAAACTAATTTTATATAGATGCGTTACACACAGATATATATATATAAAAATTAAGCATTCTTTTTTTTTTTTTTGATGATTAGAGCTTACAGCTAGTAAAAACAAAAAAAAAAAATTCAGTATCTTAGAATATTACACAAGACCAATATTTTTTTTTATTAATACAGAAATGTTGGCTTACTGGAAATGATGTCCATATACAGTATAGCATGCACTATACAATACTTTGTAGGGGCTCCTTTTGCATGAATTACTACATCATCATGGACTGTGGAAAATGTTGACTTTAAATTTAAAAATCAAGGTCCCAAAGTCCGGAGGAAGAGTGGAGAGGCACAGAATCCAAGTTGCATGAGGTCCAGTGTGAAGATTCCACAGATGGTGATGATTTGGGGAGCCGTGTCATCTGCTGGTATTGGTGCACTGTGTTTTATCAAGTCCAAAAAGTCAGTGCAGCCGTCTACCAGGGAATTCTAGAGCACTTCATGCTTCTCTCCGATGACCAGCTTTATGGAGATGCCGATTTCATTTACACACCGTGCCAAAAGTACCAATACCTTGTTTAATGATCATGGTATCACTGTGCTTGATTGGCCAGCAAACTCACTTGACCTAAACCCCATAGAGAATCTGTGGGGTAATGTCAAGAGGAAGATTAACTGAAAGCCACTATCAAAGCAACCTGGACTTCCATAACACCTCAGCAGTGCCGCAGGCTGATCGCCTCCATGCCATACCACATTAATGCAGTAATTCATGCAAAAAAAAAAAAGTCCATGCCAAGTATTGAGTGCATACTCTTCTGTACATGGACATACTTTTAAGTAAGCCAACATTTCTGTATTAAAAAGCTTCTTTTTTTCTTTTTTTTTTTAATTGGTCTTATGTAACATTCTACATTTCTGAGATACTGAATTTTATTTTTTTCACTAGCTGTAAGTCATAATCATTAAAAAAATAAAAATAAATGCTTGAAATATCACCTTGTGTGTAAACGTAGCTATATAAATGGAGTTTTACTTTTTGAATTGCTGAAATAAATTAACTTTTGGATGATATTCTATTTTTTTTTTTTTAGATGTACCTGTAGATACTGGTGCAGCCCCTTGGATCTGTTTCTTTGAGAAAAGTCAAATTAACTTCAATACAAACTAAACAATGCCCTCATGGTTCCAAAAACTAAGCTTGCAAAGTCATTTGTTTTGGCTTCTAAATCATGTTCAGCAGCATGCTGCAGAAAATGACCCTTGTATCTGCATGTAACCAATGAGCTTTCGGTCGACCTCCGCAATTAGCCAACCCATGCTGATTTGACAACTATGGGTCTGAATCAGGAGGGGGGGGGACGTGCAATACCTCTGCTCTGAGACGCCACTGCTTACACACATACAGCAAAGATCCTTCTCTGCTGCATGAGGGCAGGAGACAGGCTTTTCTACTTGGGTGTGGCTGCACACATTGTGTTAATGCACCTTCAATGTATTTAGCCAATTTAACTAACAGTCCAGTTGGGCTTTAATTGTTTATTTTTGAAGTTATAGTTGGGGTACAGCCCCCCTGCTCGGTCCTTTTTAGTTGTCAATTGACAGGGCACTGGTGGGATGTAGAGACTTTTTGCATTTGACAGCTAAATGATGTGAATCAAGCTGGGTGCTTGCTGAGGGTAGGTTCAGGTCTGACAGAGAAGAGGCTACTTTTACATTGCGGGCCTTGGATCCATTGAGACCCATTTTGCATATAGCCCATTTTAAAATTTCTGGTAGTTTAGGCTGAAGAAAGCTTACCTGCAGCTTCCTGTACTTTTGTCAATGGGACTATGACAAGCTGGGGAGTTTTACTAAAACTGGTGCATAGTAACCAATAGGCTTCTGACTTCAGCTTGTTGAATGAAGCTTTGACAATGGAAGCTGATTGGTTACTATGCAGAGCTGCACCAGCTTTCCCCCCCAATGCTACTTTTTGTAGTCCGTTTTTTCACCTGCAATGAAACCTCAAGAAATAATTTGTGGATGCGGGAACTAGTTTTCATCTAGATCAAATTATTTGGTGATCTATATGGTCGGACCTTTGGGGGCCCCTAGATGGATAGAAGACAATACAGTTTGGTGATGGCAGTTGTCAGTTGGGTACATTGTTAATATACAATTAAGGCATTTTAAATAGTATATGCCATATAACCAATTCTTTGTCAATTACACTGAAAGTAAAAATCACAAAACATACAGAAGCTGTCATTGCTGCCTCGCCTTCTGAAAATGCTTGTTGCATGGCTAAAACCATAGTTTGTTTTGAGTCCCTTACCTGAAACGCAGATGTAGACTTCATGCTTTGGTCCCAGGTCACGGTCAGTGCCTCAAATGATCAAAACAAGAGCATATGCCTGGCAGCTAGACAAGTATTTTTCTTTTTTTATGGCCAGCAACAGCAGTCTACAGCCAGGTTCACTTGATGTACAGCAAGAGGAACATCAGACAAATGTAGTGTAAATGCTTCTCCTGGCACTGAATCACCCTTTCAAATGATCAATATGTAGAATTTTCTGTCTACAGTGCTCCTAACAGAAGAACTGTCACAGCCACAACATGGCAGCAGCTTTGACATTTCCAAGGTCTTGTCACTGCCATAAAAAAAAAAAAAAACACCCTTCAAGGAGGATGCAGTGTTTTCCCATTGTGGCTGATACCAGTTCCATCCTCGTACTAATCCAGACAGTACTTTAGGCTAACCATACATACTTTAAAAAAATTATATTAAGCCTGCAGGAAAGAGACACGGAAGCGCTAATGTAGCAGCGCTGGATGGGTTTGCTTTGTAGCGAAATCTGCCATAATGTGCTTAATGGGCGTACTAGCTTCTATGGGTCCAATTTTATTTTGTATTGGCATTTCATGTCTGCTTTAATGGTTTTAAATATTTAAAGCATAACTCCACTTTTGTTGAGAAAAAAAAAACATTTCCATCTGGGTGATCTATGTACATTGCAAGGATTATAACAACCTTTGCTGCAGATTCCTACCCTTTTGTCATTCTGAAGAAATCCATGTGTTTGTCTGTGCCTCTGTAACAAGTGGGTCTAATTGGAGTGGTTTCAGAATTAACTGTCAGGTGTGCATCTCTTTAGACGTGCTCCTTTCGAAAATATCCCTCCAAAAATTAGATGTTTGTTGCAGGGATTGCCTGAAATCTGACTTGTATATGTTTGGCTCACTAATTTTCCCAGAAGTCTGCCTATCGCAGAAGCAGGAAATTATGTTTCTAGAGAGTGGTCAGTACACTGTATACAGAACAACTCCATGTAGCCATATTGCAATGCATTCTCAGAAAATTATAGTGGCTGCAAATTTAAAAGGAATGGTATTTTTTAATAACATTCAATTACAATATGATTAGTGTCGCAATTATATGTGCTATCTTATTTTTTATTTGCCATTTTCTTTTCCCCCATGAAAGTTGAGTTGGCCTTTTAATTTTGAGAAACATGCCGTTTTGCGTGGCAGTTTATTAAAACCCAACGGTAGCCAAATTTTTTGGTTCCAATAGACTGGAGAGATAAACATTTTCCTAGTTTAATTTTTTTTTTTACATCTGTGACCCCGTTGGGGAACATTTCCCTCACTTTCTGATGCAAAGAAGGGGGAGCAGAAGGAAGGGAAAGTAAAAAAAAAAAATATAAATTCAATAAGGCAGTAATAGAGAAACTTTCAGTTTACTATAGGGAGTGCCAAAAGTCATCATAATAAGGAAAATTGTAACGAAATGCACCTTTTTATTTACAAAACAATCCCAAAAGATTTACTAAATATTCATAATTTATTAAATATGAGTTTAATGTTTCCTGCAGATTGAGACTTTTTGGACATCCTGTTTATTCAGATCAGTTAAGAGACAAATTTGATTTGGATTGCTCCATTACTATGGATTTGTGTTCCTAATTCATTTAATAAAAAAACACCAGAAAATAGTTAAAAGAATTTTATTTTCCAATAGCATCAAAACATTGTCTTTCTCCCCCCCCCCCCCCCCCCAAAAAAAACCCATATATTACAAACTTAGACAAAATCCCATAAAAATAGGCCCATTAATCTCCATGTGCCTTGTATAAAATGTCTTTTCGTGGAAAAAGGTTACAATATTACAAAAGAAAACAAAAATATACTTCAGGTGGAAGGGAATATCTAATAAATAGTATAAATACATGAAGTTAGAAACAAAAATCAGATTCTTTTAAATAAGGTATTTTACACAAATTATTTCTACATCAGTAATTACAATGTATGTAAAGTGTCCATGTCACCTACACATAGTGGGGTGGCAATTTTGTGAGCTTAAGTTATATATTATAAAGTAACCTCTACACGCACTAAAAACTTGTAACATAATTGCAGCAAATATATAGGTTTAGCCCATAAAAAGGTAATAGTTAAAGTGCACCTGTTATTTTGTAGTTAAAAATATGCTTCCAAAGGGAAAGGTAGGCACTGCCCTTGCATTTTGTCCCTGGTTATGAAGATTCTAGTGCAGCTTTCTCAACCAGGGTTCCTCTTGAGTTTTCTCGTGGGTCCCCAGAACAATGAGAAGTGATGAATTAATTTCCTGCCTCTTGGCCGCTTGCAGCCCCAAAGTCACTCAGTAGTAGAGCCTTTCCTTTCTCAGGTAAGTAGCCACAGACTCCAATGATACCGTTGGGTGTTAGTCACTGGGAGAAGAGCTCCCTTGTAGACAAAGTAACGGGTTCTTCTCCCAATGACCATCAAAGTAAAGCAATGCTTCAGTAACCATGAAGGTAAAGTGAACCTTTCTTTACTGACCACCAGGGGAAAGATTGCACATTTTTATTTTTAGTCGATTGCTGAAAATTATTCTCATAAACGGCACCAAGTCTGCCACCTTCTTTTATTATATTTACAACTATCTGATTGTAGTGATGTGCAGCTATATTTAACCATTAACAGTGGTTCCATGAGACCTGGTTGTTTTTCCAAGGGTACCGCTGTAGTTATAAGTTTGAGAGACTGCTCTAAACAAATAGGATACTTAAGCCTCACTCATTCTTATGATGAACATACTTACAGGAGGGGAGAGTACAGATAGAGCCAATCTGTGTGCCATTTGCGCCTTCATTGTCCAGTTGCTGGCTAGGGATCAGGCTAATTGCTCATCTTTGCAAGGGGATAGGCTAGTGCATAGTAATCCTCACCTTAGTCATTGGCCTTTGGCAGTGGTGTGGTACCTGGTATGTGCCTGCCTAAATTCCACAGCTGGAGAGCAGGGGCCAGGTCCCAATCTTTATGACATGGCTGCTGGTCCTGCACAGATTACAGTGCAGGCATGATGAATGACAACAAGATCACTCTGCAGTAGCAACATAGGTTGTAAAAACCATTTAATGTCCCAGGGTTGGGATTGGGCAGTATAGAGCTTCCCTAAGGGGTGATGAGGAGCCCATTTAGAAAGTGCTAATTATGGCAGACAGGGAAAAAAAAAATGGTAATTTAGAGCACTTGCAACCATTACTCTTATTGGCCAGATAATTGCATGCCACCATCACTCCATAAAACATCCTAAATAATACAAAATGATTAAGTTGCAGTAAGTGGCACTGAAGGTTTTAACGAGAGGTTTATGACTAACCTCCCATTAGAGCCTCCATCTGTTTTGCCCCCCCCCCCCGATCTTCCATCTGCCAATGCATCAGCACTTCGGAATTACATCTCTGTCTATTACACCCAATAGTCCCACTGCATAGCCTATTGTAGCAACAGGCACTTTGATTGGAGATTGAGTTCTTTCTTCAAACATGAAAATCTTGCATTTAAACTCACGTAGGACCCATGCCACAGACACACACACACACACACACACACACACACACACACGCTGGCTAAATATAAATCTCAATTTGTCTGCAGCCTCTAATGATGGGAAACGCCCACATTTCCTCTGCTAGTCAGATAATGGAATACTTGCCTAGGTATAAAGCGGAACTAAACCCATAGATTTAACGGTTTAAAAAAAAAAGTTACATTCCTGGCATTTGCTTGTGCACCTAACCAAACTGTCAAACCATCCAATGGCTGGAGTCATAACTAATCACATGTGCCGCTCTATGGCAGTTGCAGGTCAAACAGAAGCCAAGATGAACACTTTCTTGGCTAAAAAAAGATTGCAAGAAAGTTGTTGTTTTTTTTTTTTTTCCTTATATGCAAATATATTATTCGGTAATGCTGACATACGTATTTTAACAGGTTCATTTTAAAGAAAGAAATAGTGACAGTTTTTTTTTCACATTTGCAATATTTATCAGCTTTTTACATATTTCAATACAAAGCTTCAAGCTTTAGCACAAAAACAAAAGGCAGTGCTTACATTTCCCCTCCTCTATCTTTATGTTTATTAGACAAAAGGTGCAGCTGCAGCCCTTATTAGTTTCTCATGTTTTCATTACCCAGATCACAAAATGGCCACCCCATGTGACTAGAAAAAAAAAACAGTTAAACTTTAATACTGCAAAGGTTACAGAGAAGGTACAGCCAAGCCAGCTGGGCTTCCAGCTCTCAACAAGGTTTCTCAGCTTATGCCAGTAGTGTGTTAGGTAGGTTAGCGTTAGGTGCTTGTTAGAAGCCACTTATTTTTTTCAGAGGCGGCCAATCCGTCTGTAAGAGTCAGCGTGCAATGCTCGTTGCTCCGGAAGCAAGGCCTGAAGGGAGAAATGCAATTGGTACTTTTCACCCTGGTTTGACACTGTTGCAACTTACAAATATGACACATGCAATACTTTCAGCAGCGGGGGATGAGCTATATGGTACATGCAGGGAGGGCAGCTGATGACTGGTGATAGAAGTGTGCCAGGCATGCAAAACCAAGCCAACTTAAAATCAATTTTTTGGTATGGTTGGCATCATGCTTCACTGTTTACAGTTTTCTTAAGAAAATGGTCTGTAAATCTGGTGCAACATCTCTCACCTAGAGATCCTACCAGTAACAGAACTTCTGTTTGGACCAGACACTGCTTAGCTGACTTGTAATGAGCAGCAGTGTTGTCTGCTCGCCATGCACACTCGACCTTTGCGTTGCTCAATTCTGCATGCCTCCTACAGACCTGATTGTCAGCCAACTAAAAGAATGCACATAGCATGCCTACAATGTGGAAGCAAATTACAAGGCAGCAGCTGAAGCTGGCCATAGATGGATTGTCCCTGCTAAACCGGCCAAGATACAATCCATCTATGGGCAGACTGCTTGTACTGAAATCAATCCATCTTTAGACTTCAGTACAACCAGCCTGTTGTGTTTCTTGCGTGCGATTACTTCCAGTGGCTATAGCCGCTAGCAGTGATCATTGTTCTCTGCCAGCAGGGATGGCTCCCCATGGCAGAACACAATTGCGCTGCGGGAGGAATCCCCCATCAATACCAACTCTGTTGATGGGGGAATCCAAGTGATTTTCTTTCCTGTAACATCTATGGCTTGTCTTAGTGTTGCCAGCCCAAAAAAAGGAAGTACTGTTACTGGTAGAATCTCCACGCAAGAGCCTTATTCACAAAAACAATTTAAGAAAAACAGTGTATACAGTAAGGCTGGATGCCACACATACAAAAAAATAAAATAGACCGGGTTTACATACACTCTTACAATTATCTACTTTGGGCTTCGTGTAGATTGGGATCAAACCCATTTAAGTTTAAAGGGAACTTAGCAGGTCAGAAAACGAGAAGCTGACAGTTCCACTTTTTTTTTTTTTTAAACAGTATCCGGGCCCATGTCTCACATCCTTGCCTATAGAGATGAGCTCAGTTGAGTTCAGATCCTAGTCTGAAGCAGACTGAGCTATTCCACCAGGAAGTTGTGCCAGCACCCCACCAATCATAACAGGCCAAGGCATTTATGGCTGCTTATGACGACTGGCAGGGCACTGTGACAGTTTCCTGATGGGATAGTTCAGTCGGGGTTCACACAAGGATCCAAACATGCCTGAGCTCATCCCTACTTACCAACTTAGTGAGCTTCTGACCCAGGAAAAGTATGCCAGTGAAGTGGAAACTTCTGACCTGCATACTTGTCATGGGTGAGTAACTCACCAAGTAGGGACACAAAAATGGATACTAGTTATAAAAAAACAAGTCATTACAGCCAGGCTCCTCATTTCATGACCAGTTCACCTCAACTCATGGTACATTCATCCTTGAAATAGTGGCAGGTGCAAGAGAACCTCTGTTCACCACGATGGGGGTCAGATGTTAAACACTTAAAAATACATGGGGCAAAAAGCACACAGCTGTGTCCCTGCACCCATTCAAGTGCACACCATTCTTGACATTCCCCATGCACGTATAATTCTCTTCTACACATGAATAGAAGAAACCTGCACCCGCAAACATGCATCAAATCAAGGTTGTTTTTGCAGGAAGTCAATTAGTTTGGATTTAATACCCAAAAATATGAAGTCTGTCAACTTCCAAATAAGCAACAAAAAGTCTAGCAATAATGTAACATATTATAGGTAAAGGGCCACTTAAGAGTTTTGTAAATGTTTAGCAGATTACCAGGACTAACGTTATTTAATAAAGTTGTATAAGCAGGGAGAAAAAAAAATACTTTAGTGGAATCCCTGAGCTGGGTAAAAAGGAAAAAAGGTGCGTTTGTAATCCTTTGGCCCCATTATCAGCTAGCTTAGGCTAATGTTTGCACTGCATGTAAATACAGTGGAACCTCGGATTGCGAGTAATGCGGTTAACGAGCGTTTCGCAATCCGAGCACTGTATTTTTAAAAATCCTGACTCGGTTTGCGAGTGTTGTCTCGCAAAACGAGCAGGATTCAAGCCAAATCGGTGTGCAGTGCCGCGTTTGGCCTGAGGTGGGGGGGGGGGGGGCGTCAAAGCAGAGCCGTTTGGAAATGCTCAGAAATTCTCAGTTTCCAAGTTCAGCCAAGCTGTCCACGGGCCTTTCCGGGTGTTTGAGGCTCTCCCGCGCCCTCCACCTTTGGCCACATACGCGATTGCAAGCCATTGAAGTCAATGCGGAATGAATTAGTTTAGTTTCCGTTGACTTCTATGGGGAAACTCGCTTTGATATGCGAGTACTTTGGATTATGAGCATTCTCCTGGAACGAATTATGCTCGTAAACCGAGGTTCCACTGTATCCATTTCTGTGCAGCCCTGGGAATCTTTAAGTACTTTATTCTTATATTACAGCTACTTTTGGCTTAGGTATACAGCACATCACCTGTGCAGCTTTAAAAAATGGCCAATGAATGAGCAGGAAGCAATAGGACTTTAAATAGCATGAAGACAAATGTGGAAGTTGACTAAATTAGAATTAAATGTTAAACCTTTATACAGTAGACACTAAACAAGCAACAAGACATCTACACAAAAAAGCAGCATCATAGCAAGTCAATATGTGTTAGCATTAGCAAGCAGTTAATGATTTTAGGATTTAATGAGCAAGAGTGTTTTAGGTTTTAAACCTCTATGGGCATTTGTCCTAGGCTAACAGATGTTGACTGGAAGGACATAAATATGGTGGTGGACTCCTGATATGCATGTGCCTGCCCCACGTCAGTGGCTCTCCAAGTTGAAAATGAAAGATAACAGATTTGAAACATGCAACTTCAAAAACAAGACCGCACTGGCAGTTACCATGTTTCTGTTTTGACCAGTGTAAATTTGGTTTAATCTGAGCTTAGTGCAAAATTAGATTTAGAAGTACCATGTAGCTCTACTGCTTGGATTGTTGGTAAAAGCACCATATGCTGGTCCACAAGGTGGGGAAATTAATTTGATCCCCTGCAGATTTTGTAAGTTTGCCCACTTACAAAGAAATAAAAAGTCTTTTTTTTATCATAGGTGTATTTTAAATGCTAGAGACAGAATATCAACCAAAAAGCCGGAAAAAAAAAAAAAACTCCTAATACAAAAGTTATAAATTAAGTTGCAGTTTAATAAGTATTTGATCCCCAAGCAAAACATGACTTTGTGCTTGAGAACAAGGGTTTCTCCACCAAGTACTGAGGGAAGACATTTCTTATTGGTTACCAGGTTTGCACACATCTCAGAAGGGATTTTGGTCCACTCTTCTTTACAGATCTTCTCTAAATCCTTAAGGTTTCTTGGCTGTAGCTTGGCAAATTGATGTTTTAGCCCTTTCCATAAATTCAATAGGATTAAGGTCTGAAGACTGGCTGGGCCACTCCATGACCCCAATGTGCCTTTTCTTGAGCCACTCCTTTGTTGCCTTGGCCGTATGTTTTGAGTCATCATCATGCTGAAAGACCCATCTTCAGTGTTCATGCTGGAAGACCCATCCATGATCTATTTTCAGTGTTCTGGCTGAGGGAAGAAGGTTCTCATCCAAGATTTTACAAATACATGGCCCTTCAATGTGGCAAAGTCAGCCTGTACCTTTAGCAGAGAAACAGGCCCAGACCCTAATCCTATAGAAAATTTATGGAAGGAGCTGAAATTGAGTTGCCAAGAAACCTTAAGGATTTAGAGAATATCTGTAAAGAGTGGACCAAAATCCCTCCTGAGATGTGTGCAAACCTGGTAACCAACAACCAGAAATGTCTTACCTCTGTGCTTGCCAGCAAGGGTTTCTCCACCAAGTGCCAAGTCATGTTTTACTTAATGTTTCTACCTCTGTGCTTGACTTTAGGGATGGTGTTCTTATGGTCATTGTAAGCAATTTTCTTCCTCCAAACACGGCAAAGTCCCCTCAAAAAAGCACATGTACAGGCCTGTCTGAAGTTTGCTCAACATCTAAATGATTCAGAGAAGGATTGGGAGAAAGTGCTCAGATGATACCAAAATTGAGCTCTTTGGCATTAACTTGACTCGCCATGTTTGGAGGAAGAAAAATGCCGACTATGACCCATCCCTACAGTCAAGCACAGAGGTGGAAACATTATGCTTTGGGGCTTCTCTGCTAAAGGTACAAGCCGACTTTGCTGCATTGAGGGGCCAATACTGTGGATGGGGGCCATGTATTGTAAAATCTTGATGAGAACCTTCTTCCCTCAGCCAGAACACTGAAGATGGGTCTTCCAGCAGGACAATGACCCAAAACATACCGCCAAGGCAAAAAAGCAGTGGCTCAAGAAGCACATAAAAGTCATGGAGTGGCCTAGCCAGCCTCCAGACCTTAATCCCACAGAAAATTTATGGAGGGAGCTAAAACTGAGTTGCCAAGCGACAGCCAAGAAACCTTAAGGATTTAAAGATCCGTAAATGGGGGACCAAAATCCCTCCTGAGATATGTGCAAACCTGGTAACCAACTACAAAAAACATCTTACCTCTGTGCTTGCCAACAAGGGTTTCTCCACCAAGTACCAAGTCCTGTTTTACGTGGGGATCAATATTTATTTTACTCACTGAGCTGCAACTCAATTTGTATTGTGTTTTTTTCTGGATTTTTGGTTGATATTCTGTCTCTATCATTTAAAAAACACCTATGATAAAAATCATAGACCCTTAATTTCTTTGTAAATGGTCAAACTTACAAAATTAGCAGGGGATCAAATTATTATTTTCCCCACTGTATATGAACTGTCTGCTACAAGACCAGTATGTTTAAATGTTATGTAAATGGAAGCATCGAGAGTTGCCCGAATTTATCATTGGTAATCTTAAAACATGGACTTGGAACCCACGAAACCCTGGGCACTTTGGTAGGCTTTATAATATTTTTTAACCCCACCCACCATTGTTCAGTAGTGCTGCCCATCACATTGAAGGTCTAGCAGTTGGTATTTTGCATAAGGGTTCCTCACCTTTTAAAGTGTAATTACAGTCAAATTCCAACTAAGGTTTAACCTACTCCCACTTTCATTCTAAGACTATTCGATCTACCCTGTGAAAGAAAAGATACCTACGCTTACCTAATTCTGAAGCCTCTCTGGTCACATGATTGGGTCCCAGTGTGGGCTTCAGTGTAGAGGTGGGACAGCCGTCAACGGCTGCCGTCATTGTCCAGGAACTGCCTCTCCTCTACACTGAAGCTGGTGCTGGGACCTGATCTGGTGAATGGATCAGAGCGACTTCGGAATAGGCAAGTATAGGCAACTTTTCTTTCATGGGTAGACAGAATAGTCTTAGAATGGGGGTGGGAGTAGGTTTAGCCTTTGTTAGAATTTGACCAGAATGACACTTGAAAGGCTCATTGTTAGTCCACTTTAAAAAGATTACCATCTCTGTAGGTCATGCTGATTAACATGAATTCTTGCAAAGATTAATTTTAAAGTAAATTGTCTGGCAAAGTGGGGGGTGAGTGATCACCCCCTAAAGATGGCCAAGTGCCCAGTAAAAGACAGATGAGGGAAAAATGTACTCGTGCAAAGACTATGGATATTAAGAGTATAGTATTTTTACTTATGTGGCTTAGTTAATAGCACTTCTGCCTTGCAGCACTAGGGTCATCAGTTTGAAATCTCAACCACAGCACGACCTGTCTACAGTTTCTGTTAGTTTCTTCTGGTGTCCCACATTCCAAATGCTAGGTCAATTGGCTCCAGTATAAGTTGGCCCCTAATTGCCGCTAATTAAAAACTGGGGGGGAGTGCTACCACAAATTGAGAACCGGGGGGGGGTTATGCTGCGAATTGAGCACCGGGGGGTTCTGCCGCGAATTGAGCACCGGGGGGTTCTGCCGCGAATTGAGAACCGGGGGGGGGGGTGGGTTGCTGCCTGAGTCAACTCACCTTCTCTCCTCTCACCAGCCGCGACCTGAGAACGGGGGGCGGCGCTGCTGAAAATGAAAGTAAACTCTCCAGCCGCTACATGAGTGAGTGAGGGGGAACTGCCGAAAAGAAAGTGATTTCTCTCCTCTCAGCCACGAGCTGAGAACGGGGGGGGGGGGGGCGGCCACTTGGGCCCCTTACAGGTGTAATGCCTGTGCGGCCCTGATGGAACGTATGGAACAATGTAAATTGTCGATGCGTTATTGAAACCTGTAATAGGCTGCTGGTTCTAGCCTACTTAGTAGATGGTTTTAAAAACAAGCTAGGCAAGTTTCTAAATACACAAAAAGTATAACGGTCTACAATATATGAAAAAGCACTGTGTAAATTGTCTGCGCTAGATAAACACTTGTAATACATTTTTACTAAGCAGTGAAAGCACTTTAAAACAAGCCCTCACTGACCGCTGTAGCTACAGTGGGGTACAAATTAGTTTGGGATTTGCCGTCACTATGTTTTTGCAGAAAATTCCCAAAGTTCATGAACTTTTAGCTGAAAATTTCACAGGTGAACTGCCAGGCATAAGAAAATTCTTATGATGCAGTGCATAGCTTTTGCCCCTGGTCAGCTGAGTCACAAGAGCAAATCATTTGAGAGGATAACCAATCTTGACATTGGTAAAATGTCCCCTATGCCAGCTTTTGTTTCACATAGGTTACTTGAACTACAAAAAGACAGAACTGAACAAGATTCGCACCCCCCTCAATAGAATTTATAAGTGTTTGCTGCAAAGTTCGAAAAACTGTTGGCGTGTACCTATTGTGGGGTAATTAATCATCCAATACTAAAAAGAAAAAAAAAAAGAGACTCTGAACAGCTTACATGTGAGGGCTGGCGAAAAGTTAACAGAGGAACTGCAATTTCAGTGCTAGTGCTTCTGCTTTGAACTTTGTAGCTGCAGGTATTGTAGGTAAATTCATCTTCAAAGAGGTCAGTGAGGGTTTCTTTTAAAGCTCTTTTGCTTTGCTTGTTAAGAATACACAGTAGGTGCCGCCGATATTGTATATCTATCGCGCTCCCATCGCCGAGATTCTTGGCGACAGGAGTGCCGAGATCTCGGCAACAGCGTGGCGACACGTGTCGCGCTCGCTGCAATAGCGAGGAGACGCGACACTGTATTGAGCGGGGATCCGACGTGGATTCCCGCCAATACCAGGCACTGCGTTTGGTATGAATCCTGAGCGGGAACTCCACGCCAATTTTTAAAGAAAAAAACGGCGTGGATTCCCCCTCCGGGAGCATACCAGGCCCTTGGGTCTGGTCTGGATTTGAAGGGGAACCCTACGCCGAAAAAACGGCATGGGGGCCCCCCTCAAGATCCAAACCAGACCCTTATCCGAGCACGCAACCTGGCAGGCCGCAGGGGAAGAGGGGGGGACCGAGAGAGCGCCCCCCCTCCCTCCTGAACCGTACCAGGCCACATGCCCTCAACATGGGGGGTTTGGTGCTCTGGGGCGCGACCTGTGGCCCCCCCCACCTCAGAGCACCCTGCCCCCATGTTGATGAGGACAGGGCCTCTTCCCGACAACCCTGGCCGGTGGTGGTCGGGGTCTGCGGGCGGGGGGCTTATCGGAATCCGGGAGCCCCCTTTAATAAGGGGGCCCCCAGATCCCGGCCCCCCCACCCTATGTGAATGAGTATGGGGTACATCGTACCCCTACCCATTCACCTGGTGGAAAAAAATGGCAATAAAAACACAACACAGTTTTTAAAAGTATTTTATTGCACAGCTCCGGAGGTCTTCTTCCGACTTCGGGGGTCTCCGGTGTCGTCGCCGCGCTCTCCGGTTCTTTCTTCTGCCGGGCCTCCGCTAACTTCTTTTTTAGCTCTTTTGCTAGCGGAGGCCCTGTCTTCTCCGTCGCCTTCTTCCCTCTTCTTCTCGCCGGTTCTTTCTTTCTTCCGCCGGGCCTTCGCTAACTTCTTTTTAGCTCTTTTGCTAGCGGAGGCCCGGTCTTCTCCGTCGTCTCGTCCGGCTCTCCGTTGTCCTTATGCCGGCCCCTCCACTACCTTCTTGTAGCTCTTTTGCTAGAGGAGGGGCCGGTCTTCCCGTCATCGCCGTCGGCGTCTTCTTCCCTCTTCTCCTCCTCGATGTTGACTCGTCGCTTCCTCTCGCAGTAATGCTAAATCTTCGGTCCGCAGAGATTAACATAGGCTTCTCATGAGGTCACAGTCACATGCTCCGGGGCACATGGCCCCGGAGCATGTGACTGTGACGTCATGGGAACATGTGACTGTGACGTCATGAGAAGCCTATATTAATCTCTGCGGACCGAAGATTTAGCATTACTGCGACAGGAAGCGACGAGTCAACATCGAGGAGAAGAGGGAAGAATACGCCGACGGCGGGAAGACCGGCCCCTCCACTAGCAAAAGAGCTACAAGAAGGTAGTGGAGGGGCCGGCAAAAGGACAACGGAGAGCCGGACGAGACGACGGAGAAGACCGGGCCTCCGCTAGCAAAAGAGCTAAAAAGAAGTTAGCGAAGGCCCGGCGGAAGAAAGAAAGAACCGGAGAGAAGAAGAGGGAAGAAGGCGACGGAGAAGACCGGGCCTCCGCTAGCAAAAGAGCTAAAAAGAAGTTAGCGGAGGCCTCGCAGAACAAAGAACCAGAGAGCGCGGCGACGACACCGGAGACCCCCGAAGTCGGAAGAAGACCTCCGGAGCTGTGCAATAAAATACTTTTAAAAACTGTGTTGTGTTTTTATTGCCATTTTTTTCCACCAGGTGAATGGGTAGGGGTACGATGTACCCCATACTCATTCACATAGGGTGGGGGGGCCGGGATCTGGGGGCCCCTTATTAAAGGGGGCTCCCGTATTCCGACAAGCCCCCCGCCCGCAGACCCCGACAACCAACGGCCAGGGTTGTCGGGAAGAGGCCCTGTCCTCATCAACATGGGGGCAGGGTGCTCTGGGGTGGGGGGGCCACAGGTCGCCCCCCTGCCCCAGAGCACCAAACCCCCCATGTTGAGGGCATGTGGCCTGGTACAGTTCAGGAGGGAGGGGGGCCGCTTTCTCAGTCCCCCCCCTCTTCCCCTGCGGCCTGCCAGGTTGCGTGCTCGGATAAGGGTCTGGTTTGGATCTTGAGGGGGACCCCCACGCCGTTTTTTCGGCGTAGGGTTCCTCTTCAAATCCAGACCAGACCCAAGGGCCTGGTATGCTCCTGGAGGGGGAACCCACGCCGGTTTTTTCTTTAAAAATTGGCGTGGAGTTCCCGCTCAGGATTCATACCAAACGCAGTGCCTGGTATTGGCGGGAATCCACAACGGATCCCCGCCTATCGGCAATGTGTGTCGCTCATCGTGAAAGGAACATTTTTTCCTTTCCCGATGACGAGACAGCTCGGCGCTGGCTCTCGCGACGGAGCTCATAGGGTGTCAATCTCGCCGCTAGAAGCGACGAGATTTACACAATATCGGCGGCAACTACTGTAAATACTTTAATGTCCATAGTCTGGCCACAGGTGCAATATAATATTATCCTTTTACTTAAGAAAATCTTAACTGCTGGAAAAAAAATAAAAAATTGCAATGAAAGTCAAAAACGGTCACTAAAAGGAGCAAATGTTGCTTTGAGACTAATATAGGGGATTTTCCATGCATTGTACAAAATCACTTGCAGAATGATGGGTGAAATGCACCAATGTAGTTGTCCAATGACTTCATGCTACGATGAATGGATCAATCTTTATAGAAAACTGGCATAACCAGAGAAAAATGTCACTAAAAAAAAAGGTGTAGATTGTGTGTGTATAAAAAATAAAAGGGTGGAAGGATAGGAAGCACACTTACCTGTGGAGAATTGCCATCGGCGCTGCGGTTATCCAGAGCCGCCCGCAGCTGCTGGTTACTCCGCTCTGCCTGCTGAAATTGTTGCTGGAGCTGCAAGTACTGATCGCGCGGCACGGTGGCACAAGCTTGCTGCTGAGAGTGGCTATGGCTCAGGCTGGTCGGTGAGTGCAGCATCTGCAGTACAGACAGTACACATTACAGATCTATTACTCGCCACCCCTAGGCTTATTCAGAAAAGCATGTCAAAGAGCAGTGTCAATGTTATGCACTGTAGCAACCAAATAGGTAGATCATTTCCGATTGCTTATTATACTTTTTTATACCTTTTGAAAACACATAAGCAATGAAAAAAACAAAACAAAAAACACACACACTGTAGATTTGACCCATTTGTCATGACCATTATTGAGGTTATCAGGTCTTATACGGTACTATCCTTGTATTTTACAAAGCAGTAAACTAAGTAAATAGCTCAGTTTATAACCAACAGGGAATGTGCACAATAGGAGTAGCTACCATGTTTGTTCAAGATGCAAGCCTTCCACAGAACTCAACAACCATGCAGGCTTGCAAAAGAAAACCTATGAAGATCTAATATTTTATTAAAAACAGATCTGCATTTTTGCAAATACTCAAACCCCAATACCAAGTCGTCTCTGCCTTGCTATGCGGTTACTGTCCCTATTTTGCACCTTTGCCGTTTACATACGGATTGACTTTTTGTTGGTTGCAGTGGGTGCTTACACATAAAAGTTCTTCAGCTGTCCCAAACCTTTAAAGTATCTATAGCAAGAATTTTTTTCCAGTTTTGGATAGTGGAAGAAAAGGGCCCCTACCAGGATTTTATTGTGGTCTGTCGCTTGAGAGATTCACTCCTCTGTTATTCCTGAAACCACCATCACTTGTACAGAGTGATGGGGAATCAAAAATGATACAGTCACCAAAACAGGTCTAGAGATTACATTTTTGGACAGAGTACCTAGTTCCAGCGACAACTGTCTGGGGGTATCATATCCTTTTTTTCGTCTTCGGAACATGATGTGAAGGGAAATATTCCAAATCGGGAAAATGAATGCTAAAAGAAGCCCAGCCAATTGTGATTTTGAACCTTAATTAATTTTGCATGACAAATGCTTACTCAAAGCTACATAAGCCATATGTAGTAAGCACTTAACGTGTTGAGGCCGCTTCTTGATGTTTCTATAATGTTTTTTCTACTTGTTCTATAAACCTCAAGTGATCATCATGGACCGGTTTGTATTATTTTGAAGTATCATAGCTGAATGCTGGATAACTTTTACATGACAGAATTGTCAGGAGAAGTAAGATACTCAAGTATTTCTTCATAATAGTCATGGTGGGGATGGAAAAAGGAACCTTGAAGTTGGGTAGAAGCCATAAAAAATAACGGAGACTCAATCAGCGAGCATACACAAAAGCTGAAAACTCAGTTCTCAATAGTCTTTGCTTTTAAAGGCCAACACTGTCCTAAAAAGATAATTCAGATGTGTGGCTTCTTGTATACAGTTGTGTTTAAAAGGTTTTGAAACCCTTTGGAGAATTGGTAATTTTTTTTAAAGAAAACACGAGTGAGCAGGCAACACACATTTCTTATAGGATCAATATTCATCTGCAGGTCATAACGGAATAGCACAATTATAAAACAAAACATGGCAACAAATGAAATGCCCGTTCAAAAGTCTGCATACCCTTCCTTAGTTATCAATATTGTGTACTGCCCCCTTTAGCATCATTGACAGCAAGCAGTTTTTTGTAATAGTCATCTATGAGCCCCCAAATTCTTGCAGATGGTATAGCTGTCAATTTGGCTTGGAAAAATGCTTTCAGGTCAAGCAAAGTCTTTGATCATCTGCAGAGATTTTGTAACTACGCTTTTTTGTGGCATTGGCGCAAAGCTTTTTCTTTCTGATAAACACGGCTTTGCCCAGGAGAGCCACGAGAGGGTGCACCAACGCCACCGGAGGCGCACACGCATCTGCCGGCAGGCACGATCACCGCCGGGCATGAGTGGCAGCACGGGGGTTTGTGTGTAAACACACAAATCCCCGTGCTATCAGAGCAGAGAAGACAGATCGTGTGTTTCTACAATGTAGAAACCACGATCTGTCATCTATAGTGAGTCCCCTTCCCCCCCTAAAGTTAGAACACACAACAGGGAACACAGTTAACCCCTTGGTATCGCCCCCTAGTGTTAAACCCTTCCCTGCCAGTGACATTTACATAGTAATCAGTTCATATTTATAGCACTGATCGCTCTGTAAATGGTCCCAAAAATTTGTCAAAAAAGTGTCTGTCCTGTCCGCCGCAGTACCGTAAAAAAAAAAAAAAAAACACAGATCACCGCCATTACTAGTAAAAAATAAAAAAAAAGTAATAAAACGCCATTTAAATGCCATAAATCTTTCCCATAGTTTGTAGACGCTATAACTTTTGCGCAAACCAATCAATATACGCTTATTGCAATTTTAGAGTTTTAGAATATGTAGAAGAATACATATCGGCCTAAACTAAGGAAAAAAATTGTTTTTTAAATATATATATAAATTGGGATATTTACTATAGCAAAAGGTAAAAAATTGTGTTTTTTTAAAAATATTCGCTCTTTTGTTTATAGCGCAAAAAATAAAAACCACAGAGGTGATATAATACCACCAAAAGAAAGCTCTATTTGTGGGAAAAAAGGACCTCAATTTTGTTTGGGTACAACATCGCACGACCGCACAAATGTCAGTTAAAGCGACGCAGTGCCGTATCGCAAGAAATGGCCTGGTCATTGGGCAGCCAAATATTCCGGGGCTGAAGTGGTTAAATATGGTGGTCTTGCTCTTAAAACGACCACAGTATTTTTCAGAGCAGCCTTTATTTCTCCTGAGGTTACCTGTGGGTTTTTCTTTGTATCCCGAACAATTATGGCAGTTGTGGCTGCAATCTTTCGTCTATCTGACCTTGGCATCATATCAAGAGATCCCTGAATTTTCTACTTCTTAATAATTGACCGAACAGTACTGACTGGCATATTTTAAGGCTTTGGATATATTTTTTCATCTTTAAAACGTTCCATTACCTTGTTATGCAGGTCTTTTGACCGTTTTTTCTGCTCCCCATGGTTCAGTATCTAGCCTGCGAAGTGCATCCATGTGAGAGCTACCACAAACTCATTGATTATCTATACACAGACACTAACTGCAATTTAAAAAGCCATTTTAGCCTGTTGATCAGGGCCAACTTTTGATCAGGGCCATTTGGGCGATTTCTGTTATGATTTTAAAAAGGAACCAAACAACTATGATAATAAATGGCTTCAAAATTATCTTAATCCTAAATAAAAGATTTTTTTTTTGCCATGATCAGTCATATTTTCAATATCAATGCCATGATTTCTACCAGGTTATGCAAACTTTTGAGCACAACTGTATCTCAGAGACCCCCAATGGTGAGATGTCCACTAGGGATTTCCAGTTCCAATACCAGAACACCAAATGATGATGCGATTGGGAATTCAGCTGCCGGGAAAGAAGTCCTTTGTTTTGGCCAGCAGCAGAAAAACAAAATTATGTAGGAAAACCGCACCAATAGACTTTCCAAGAAATGAGAAGCTAGAAATTAGTTCCTTGTAAATTTCTGGATTTTTTTTTTTTTGCTTTGAACAGAATTTAAAAAAATTATCTACAGTGTCCACAAAGAGAAAATGTTTGAACAATCGTGCAGCAATTGGGTCACTACATATCAAGACACTATACACCACACACACCAAAAACCATGCAACACACTACTACAAAATGCTGCGGTCGACCAATACCTAGCCTCCTGACTTGTTAAAATTTAACATGCCCATTGGAAATAAAAATACAAAGCATGAGATTGCTTTAAAATTCTAACAAGTCCTTAAAATTGGTAAATGAATCTAGCACTAACTAAATTGGAAAGGCTCTTCTCCAGAACCAGACCCTCTCCATCCTTATGACCACCTCTTCACTTCAGCTTTATAACAAAGGAGACATTGCGTTGTAATGTCAAGTTTTAGTAAAGGGGTAGGCATACACAGGTGCTATAAATGCATTTCTAGTGGATTTAAAGCCCAATTTCATCCACTTTTTTTCCTCTCTTGAATGGAGAAACAAATACGGTAGTTAAAATCTCAGTTAGGTTTTATTGGTATCACGGGAGGCTGCGTTGTATAATATTTTATAAATATTTTTTTACTATTATTTTGAGTCCACAGGATAGATTCCCACTGTAAGCATAGTCATATGAATGAATTATGTATTTACCGACTCCCCCCCCCCCTTCTTCCGAGCTGTTGGTACACACTAATGGAGGTGGGCTTCATGGTAGTACCAGAATTTCTTGTAATGGTGTGCTGCAGAGGCAGCTTGTTGCCTCTGCATCATACCAGCTGGCCTTCTGTCGTTACAAGAAATTCTGCTACTACCACCATCTTCATTAGTGTGTACCAACAGCTCGGAAAAAGGGGGAGGCAGTTCCTCCAAAACGTGTTGGCTCGACCTGCACTTTTTTATACTTTTAATAAAGTTTGGATTCTACCATTATCAGTTGCATAATTTTGGACACTCCTCCCCATTCAGGTATAATTTCTGCTAAAGCAGCCTAAACCTTTAACAGGGCGGAGACCAGCACCACCATCCACCTGCGATCCACCATTGCTTTATTGTGAAAAAAAAGGGACTAGCTACACACAGGTGTTAAAATGTAGTTATAGTTGAATATTTTAAAGCCCAATTTTATTTCCACTTTTTAAGTTTTGAATGGAATGAAGAAATGTTCTTCACCTCTCAATGTTTTCACTCACTTCTGTCCCAGTCACTCAACAGGGAATGAAGGAAAATCTCTCCACAAAGGCAAAAACAGCAAAACGATTTTTTTAAGCAGAATGAAGAGGGATTGGGGGGGCTGACAGGGTCACCCACTAGTCAAATTTTTAACTGGTTTCCTACGTTGAGAATAAGTAGAAATCTCTTGCATGAATCCAATATTTTTATGGCTTTTAACACCATGGCATGCTAGACAAGATCGATGTAGATGTTGAGTCTTGTGACTTGATAAGAGTGATGGAATATGAACACCATGAAGGACGCATGGGCATGCAGTGTTACAGCAATAGCATTGATAAAACTTTACCATCGATCTCAGAATCAGAACTGCACCCATCTCTGAGATTTCCTGAGGTCTATACACAGGGAAGGCACAAAACAGGGAGACACAAATACAATATTTCATATGTTTGGGGGGGAAAAAAAATTTGAACACATAAAACTGCAATACAACAATCACTGCTCCTGCGCTCGGAAGCTTGATCTCTTAGTGACACAACCAGAGTCTTCCGTTGGAAAGGGAATGACCAGGGATCTTTCTGCCCTCAGAATAATTGGTATTCTTGGAACTAAAATTCCAAAGGAAAAAGAAGGGCGCACCGACCTAGTGCATTACCAATGGCTAGGTTTATTCAAAGTAGATTAAAAGATCATAAATACTCACAAAGCAAGTATGGTAATAGGCACGTACACCATTCCATCAAAATGGATAGATGCCTTCAAAGGGCCTCCTGCTGAAACCAGATAACCAGAGAGTCCAGATGTCACATGCTACGGCTGACGCGTTGCGAGGGAGAACCCTCTTCCTCAGAGCCAAAAAGTAATAGTCCTAGCCATTGGTAATGCACTAGGTCGGTGCACCCTTCTTTTTCCTTTTACATACAATCACTGTCATATGACAACTTCCCCTGTAAAGGGTACTGGTAATGCTTTGATATACAAATACATTTTAGTCAACTGTCCACTTACAACCTTGTGGTAACAGTTTGGTTACCTTTCGTATTTAACAATGCCTCTGTGCACAAAGCCAGCTCCATGACGAGATGGTTAGAGGAGTTTGGTGTGGAGGAACTGGTGTGGCCTTCAAAGATCCCTGACCTCAACCCTACTGAACATTTGGGATGAATTGGAATCCCGATTGGAAGCCAGGTCTTTTCATCACCCGCCTGGCCACGTCATTCATTCTGTGAATGGGAAATGACAAGTCCCGACAGCCTTGGGGGCTGTCGGCTTATAGTTTCTTTGAACCATGGCACGGTTGAGTGCTCTGGTAGTTCATTCATTCTTGCTGTCAGTGTGCATCTGTCTGCCCATACAATGTACGAGCACACGGATACACTGAGAAGTCTGCAGGAGTCCTGCATGGCACCTGGTGCAATGCTTTCCATGCGCCAAGAAAAAAAAAAAATTTGCACTTTTTTTCCTGCAAAAATATGTGCTTTTATTTTAAAAAAATTTTTTTTAAAGATGAACTTTTCTTTTAAAGAAAGGACACCATCCAAAGTTTATTTTTTTTTTACCCCTCTTCATTGTAGTCCTTACAGCTTCTCTTTTTTGTACATATCATTCATGCCTATGCGTAAACCGTTGGGTAAGTCGTTCTAGCTGTTCCTCGGAATATTGCTAATCCATAGGAATATATGGGGCCACAGCATGCATGCACACTTATAGGTGGCAGTGAGGATGTTTTAGGAAGAAAGGTAGCACAGGACCATAGGATTTCTGGAATGGGGAAAAAGGTAATCAAAGCACATGTTTCCTAAAAGTGAACTTGTGTTTTAAAGTGACAGCCAGCATTTCCACTGGGCTCTGTGTATATTTAAAGGATGAGTTCACCTTTGGGAACATGTTATATGTTCCACCCATTTTTGGAATGGAACATGAGACATGTTGCCCATCCTGCAGCCGCTCCCCATGTGACAGCAGGCCGTGGATCTTCTCCCCATACCTGCTGTAACTATTTGGAAAGAGCGGGGCCATGTGGTTGCATCATGGATTCACAGATCCCTGTGAATCAATGAACTTCAAGTACCTACACAGGCTTTGCATAGTTCTCAATGAACTACCAGGGTGCTGTTGAGCACTCGAGTAGTTCATTGAGTCTTCCTAACTTTGTGAAGCTGCCTGCCCATACGATGTATGGGCAGACAGCTTACACTGACCGTCTCTATGAAGTCCTGCATGGCACCTGCTGATCGCGTGTGCAATACTTTTCAGTCTCCTACAAAAATAAATACAATTTATTTTTAACAAGCAAAAAAAAAATTGTATTTGATTCTATTTTTTTTTTTTTTAAGTTAACTCATCCTTTAAAGAGTTCAATAAAGCTGATTTGAGGGCTCTATAAAACTTGCTCTAATACAAGGTGAAGCCCACAAGGCCTTATAGGTCATGTCTTCATTCACTTTCCCCAAGTGATACAATCACTGCTTCAATAATTCCTACAACTGATTAATTTAAAGGAAAAATCTTCAAAACAAGATGATAATGTATAGATAATGAATGAGAAGTTTTATCCACTTACTTGCACGAGATGATCATCAAATTTCCCCTGATTTTTCCGTAAACCTTCATTCTCCATTTTCAAGGTTTCCATTTCTCTTTCGAGAGAGCTCAGTTGACTAATCTGAAATGAAGAATGAAGTTTCTTTATGATACAGGCAAGGAGTATACATCACTCTCCAAACTAATGTGCTTTTTTTTTTTTTTTTTAACAGGTACAGCTAAGCTACATATAGCATCATGTGTGAAAAGACAACAGGGTGCCACTCAATGGCTGGCTAGAAGACAATATAATATTCATATATATATTTCATGACTGGAGTCATATAGTATAAGTGAACTGTCAAAGAATTTGTATTTCTGACCATCTGGTCCGACGATTTTCACAGCCAAGTTACAGTTAAACACGTACAGGTAATTTTCCCTCCCCTAGCCTGTGGCTGGACAGTGAGGGGAGGAGAATCAGACTGCCAAGTAATCTTCCTTCATTCTGCTCTCCCATCATTCCCCTTATCACAGCAGATTTTAAAAACATATATTTTTCCCTTAGAGTTCTTCACATGAACAAGTTCAGATAATGTAACATATACAGGGATGTGCACAAAAAAAAAGGGATTTTTATAACAGCTTACCTGTAAAATCCTTTTCTTGGAGTACATCACGGGACACAGAGCGACTTAGTCATTACTAATGGGTTATATAGATTACCTTCAGGTGTTGGCACTGGCCAATTCCAAACCGGAAGTACCCTCCCCTATATAAGCCCCTCCCACCCGGGAGCACCTCAGTTTTGTAGCCAAGCAATAAGTGTCCCAAAAAGAGGGGTGGGAGCTCTGTGTCCTGTGATGTACTCCAAGAAAAGGATTTTACAGGTAAGCTGTTATAAAAATCCCTTTTTCTTTTTCGTACATCACGGGACACAGAGCGACTTAGTCATTACTAATGGGACGTCCCAAAGCAATGCCAAATGAGGGGAGGGATACATAAGCTGGGCGCCATCAGGCATGAGGCTCTTTTGCGGCCTGCAACACACTGCGCCCAAAGGCGACATCCTCCTGACTTCTACCTGGTAGAATCTAGTAAACGTGTGTACTAAGGACCATGTTGTGGCCTTACAGTACTTGAGCCAGGGAGGCTTGGTGATGCACTGCCCATGAAGTTCCAACTGCTCTTGTGGAGTGCGCCCTAACTTTGAACGGAGGCGGTCTCCTTTTCAAGCCATAGGCTTGTATTATGACCTGTCGAATCCACTTGGCTAAAGTAGATTTTTGATGCTGCCTGACCCTTTCTGGGGCCTTCCGGCAGAACAAACAAAGTATCCGTTCTGCGAATCTGAGCAGTGGCTTTAAGATAAGCTTTAACTGCTCTTACTACATCCAAAGAATGCAATAACTTTTCCTCTACCGAACTAGGTTTGGGGAAAAAGGAAGGAAGAACCACATCTTGGTTCAAATGGAACCTCGATACCACCTTAGGAAGAAGGCTGGATGAGGACGTAATACTACTCTGTCCTTATGGATAACCAGATATGGCTCCTTACAGGACAAGGCGGCTAATTCCGATACTCTTTTAGCCGAACAAATGGCTACTAAGAAAATCAATTTCCTGGTGAAAAGAACCAAGAAAATGTGCCGCAATGGTTCAAATGGTTGTTTCTGTAGAACCGACAGAACCAGGTTTAAGTCCCATGGACATATGGGAATACTAACCGGAGGGCTAATACGCATCACTCCTTGTATGAAAGCTTTGATTAATGAATGCAAAGCCAAGGGCCTTTGAAAAAAAAATATTGACAAGGCCGTCTGACCCTTGATAGTACTCAAGGCAAGCTTCCTATGTACAGCCCACTGTAGGAAGTCCAGAATCCTACCTATTACGTACTTACGTGGATGCCATTTCCTGGCCTCATCCCACGTGATGTACGCCTTCTAGATCCTATAATAGATCTGCCTGGATACCGGCTTCCTGGCATTGATCATGGTAGATACCACAGGATTAGAGAGCCCTCTCTTTTTTAGAATGTGGGCTTCTATAGCCAGGCCGTCAACCTAGGGCTGGTAAGGAAGGGTAGTATATCGGTCCTTGCGAAAGCAGGTCCGGACGATGTGGGAGGGTCCAAGGACTTCCCACTGACATTTTTACAATCTCCGCGTACCATGCCCTTCGGGGCCACGCTGGAGCCACCAGAATCACTGGTTTCTTTTCTACCCTGATTCTGCGGATTAATCGCGGTGGGAATGCATATATCAGCTTGAACTGATCCCAAGGGAACACTAGGGCATCCGAACCGCAAGCTAGGGGATCCTTTGTGCGAGACACAAATCTGTCCACCTTTGCGTTGAATCTGGATGCTAGCAGATCTACATCCGGTGTTCCCCACCGCTGGCATATTGCCTGGAAAACCTCGGGGTGAAGAGACCATTCCCCCGGGCATAATTGCTGGCGACTTAAAAAAGTCCGCTCTCCACTTTTCCACTCCTGGGATGAAAACCGCGGATATGGCTGTGACATACCTTTCTGCCCATTCCAGGATGCATTTCGCTTCCCTCTGGGCTGCACGACTCCTGGTGCCACCCTGGAGATTGATATATGCCACTGCTGTGGCATTGTCTGATTGAATTCTGACAGGTGACCCTTGGAGTTTGGATGTCCATGCTACTAGGGCATACCGGGCTGCTCGTATCTCTAAGAGATTGGTGGGCAGGGCCTTCTCTGCTTCTGACCACTTGCCCTGGAGAGACCATTGCTCCAGTACTGCCCCCCAGCCTATGAGGCTGGCAACTGTAGTGACCACCTTCCAAGAAACCGGACTGAAGGGTTTCCCTTCCCAGATTCCGGGGCACCAACCACCAATGGAGGCTCTTGCGAACGGAAGGGGACAGGGACATTGGTAAGTCTAAAGCCTGAACTTTTTTGTTCCAGGCTGACAGTATGGCCCTCTGCAAGTTCCTTGAATGGAATTGACCGTAGGGTACCGCTTCGAATGAAGCCACCATTTTTCCCAGCAGCCTTATACACAGGCGTATGGATGGTTTTTCTTTTTTGTACCCACTAAGTGGGTCAAATCTTTCAAAGACGACACCTTCTCTGGAGGTAAGAAAATCTTTCTCTGATTTGAATCCAGTCTTAGCCCCCAAGTATTCCAGGCTTTTGACTGGTTTTAGGGCTGACTTGTCTCGGTTGATAATGCAACCGTGAGATTCCAGATACTTGATTATCTTGTGAACGACCACTTCTAGTTTTTTTCACTGAGTGGTCTATCAGCAACAAGTCGTCTAGATATGCCATTATCGTTACACCTTGTGTTCCTAGTTTGGCCAATCGTAGGGCCAGAATTTTTGTGAACACTCGTGGTGCCGTGGCCAGACCGAAAGGTAAGGCTCTGAACTGAAAATGGCGCCCTTCTACTGCAAGGCGTAGAATTTTCTGGTGGGCCGGACAGATGGGAATATGCAAATAAGCATCCCTTATGTCGATCGAGGCTAACCATTCCTGCCCTTGTAGGGCGGTGGCCACCGATCGGATCGACTCCATCCGAAAAAAGTCCTGATATGTAGGAACTTGTTTAGCCCTTTTATATTCAATATGGGCCTCATGTCCCCATTTGGTTTGGGGACTGTGACAAGGTTCGAGTAAAACCCGAACCCGTTTTCCTTCAAGGGAACCTTCATGATTACCCTTGGGGCAATAGTTGCTCTAGTGCCAGAAGGAGGGATCCACTCTTCTGGGGATCGCTTGGCACGTTTGACCTTATAAAATGGGCAGGAGGAATGTCTTTTAACTCCAGCCTGTATCCCAGACTTACTGCGGGGATCACCCATCTCTGATGGTGTCCCGCCAGGTCTCTGTGAACAACTGAAGTCTTCCCCTCACCCGACTGAGTGGGGGCAACCCTTCATGACTTAGGGGGAGGTTTTGTACCTCTCTTGACCCAGGGTTTCTTGATACCCTGTGATTGTCCCTGATTTCTGCCCCCTGGATTTGACCGCGGAGGCCGTCGGAACTGTTTCACAGCCGATGTGCCAGGGACTGGAGAAGTAGGCCTCTTAAAAGAAGGACTTCTACCCTTGTTCTTAACCGGTAAGAGTGAACTTTTACCGGCAGAAATTTTCTGGATATATTTGTCCAGATCTTCTCCAAAGAAGCGTTCTCCATGAAATGGGAAGCTAACCAGCAGTTTTTTACAGGGAGCTTCAGCAGACCAGTTTTTGAGCCACAGAAGCCTGTACTATAGACAGCGTAAAGCGGGAGGCCTGTTGGATTGTATCCTTTATGGCGTCCACCGCAAAACACAAGGCTCTAGGCAGGTCAGCTAGGGCAAGAGCCTGCTGATCTGGTAAGTCCCTTAAGACTTGTTTCAACTGATCTTTCACTGCTTGGCAGACTCCAATCGCTGCTACCGCAGGTTGTGTCACCATGCTTGCTGTAGAGAAAGCAGATTTTAGTAAAGACTCCAATTTTTTATCTATTGGGTCTTTGACATTGGAACATTATCTACTGGACATGTCAGTGATTTGTTAACAGAAGAGATGGCTGCGTCCACTGTAGGGACCCTCCATTTTTTTATGAACTTATCCTCCATGGGATAGATCACCGGAAATCTCTTGGGGGGAGCAAATATTTTATCAGGATGCTCCCAATCCTGGTAAATAAGCCCTTCTAATAAAGGGTGGATTGGGAAGGAACAGACAGCCTGGGGAGCTTTTAGCGACCCCAGCGAGGAAACCGTAGTGGATGGTGGTTCCGCCAGAGGCATTTTAAATGCTGATCGGACCATATTAGTCAGAGACTGAACCCATAATCTTTCAGCCTGAGATGCTGAGAAAGGTTCTTCCACTGTTGATTCCTCCATAACTGAATCAACCTCATCCTGATCCCCTTCAGGTAGGTCGATCTCTGGGACTGTTCCTCCACTAACAGGCACTCTGAAGGAGGAGACGGAGATCGGACGCGCTTTTCCTGAGACAGGGAAGCAGCGATCAATGCTGTTAATCTCTCTTCCAATCCTCCCAGAGTTGAGGATAAAACCTCCTCTGTTATATATACAGGAGCAGGTGGACTGGGGACAGCCGCAGCACCAGGCATTCCTGCGGGGTTTCTACGGCTACTGACCTCTGAATTCTCAGGGGAGATTGGTGCAGTACAAGCATGCCCAATATCCTCAGAGCCCGATGGAGACCCCTTTGGCTTCCTGGAAGATCTATTTCCGGAGCGTCTGGACGACATATCCTTTAAGCACAAAGCTGAGGTATTCCCGTCGTCATACACCAATTTTGCTGGTAATAATCTAACACAGGTGCTGCTATATACCAGCTGGTGTCCACTAAAGTGCCTTTCTATGGGGATGCCTGCATCAACCGCCTCTGTGTGCCACTGTTTGTTGCTAGCTCTGTTTGCATCCAGCTGACACTTGTACTGTGTCTTTTAACTATGCTGGGATGCCCGCACATGCGCAGAAGCGCCGCGGCGCGCATCGAGCGTCATCCACCCGCCCCGCCCCTTTTTTTCATAGGAGGCGCGTGCACGCGCCCGCGCCCGTGCGCCATTGGCGCCCTTTTCGAAATCAAACAGGGGACTAGGAGCCAGGGCCCTTTTTGCCGGAGGGCCTGTGCGGTGGATGAGCGCAGCAACAGGGCAGAGGAAGTGGATTCCCACAGAGAAACTTACCAGCTGCCTGGATCTTTTGACTTGAGAAAACCAAAGATCCACATGACAAGAAAAATGGACTACAGCGGCCTCTAGTGGTTTAACACAGGTACCGCGGTCCCCTTTTTTTTTTTTTTTTTTCTTGACTACTATTAAAATTTTACATTTTCAGTAGTTACAGGCAAACACAGATATTTAGCGGGAATACCGTTAGGTAACAGACAGAAAGACAAATTAGGCTTGGGGGTCCCCCAATAGAACCAAGTTCCTGGGGGCCCCCACTTACCTGATCCCCGCCGCAGGACTTTGTTTGGTCCACAGAAGTCCAAACTTCACCTATCACAGCAGGCATTGTAATTAAACCTTCAGGGACCGGGTTCCCAAGGATTCCACTCCCCTGGACCTGTATAGCACCCTGCACAGACAACATCTTGGTCGTGGGTATGACCAGAGCTCTGGATCCCAGGGTCCAGCCCTCCTAAGAGAAGCATTACAGGCAAAACCTTGCTCTTCTGCTGCAAGGCCCGGGTACCGACCGTTTAGCTATGAAGCTTTTTTGGTGGGATCCGGAACAGCTTACTAAGGCCCAAAAGAACCTGTACGCAAGCCCAGTGAAAACACATGTTACTCTTTGGCCAACACCTTAGACACTGGCAAAAAACTGAGGTGCTCCCGGGTGGGAGGGGCTTATATAGGGGAGGGTACTTCTGGTTTGGAATTGGCCAGTGCCAACACCTGAAGGTAATCTATATAACCCATTAGTAATGACTAAGTCGCTCTGTGTCCCGTGATGTACGAAAAAGAAATAATAATTTGCTACTGTTAAACCTAAATTTCATAAAAAGGGAATTGTTGATTAGTAAACTATTTTACTGATCACACAAACACAACAGTGTCAGTGTTGTCCATTGCAACCAGTTAAGATCCTTTTAGTGCAGGTTAGAAAATAGGAGTTTTACCAACCTGCACTAAAAGGATCTTAACTGGTTGCAATGGACAACACTGACACTTCCATTTCATCCAGTCCTATATATGTATTCCAAAGTTATTACATAATCCTATCCCTACCATTCCTCATACTGCCAACAACAGTCTCCAAATGCAGTTTACTCACTAGATCAATAATTTGCCAACAGATTAAACTCCATGGGGGAAAGTGGAGCAGCTGTGCAGGGCAACCAATCAGCTTCGATCTTTCATTTTCAAAACTTAAATGAACAAGCTGAAGAAGCCGATTGGTTGCCATGCAGAAATGCTCCAGACTGTGTCTGCTCCAGTTTCAATAAATGTCCCCCATATTCTTCATTGAAGGCTAGCTGTAAGAACAGACCTTCCTGTTTGCAGAGGTTAGCTCTAGTTGTAGATGGTCACACTCTCTTCTCAAGCTGGACTTCTCTTGTTCTAAGGCTTTCACCAGGCTGGACTGGTTCCCCTGTTTTTGGTGTTTCAGAGAGATTACAGTAGATTCAAGCTGCCGCACCTACAACCACATAAATGGGGACAACATTGAGACCTGTGACACCGGGGGGACAATATATTTTAAAAATGAACTAAAGCCAATATTTTTCGTTCCATTTTGGATAGAGTAAGGGAGGGTTATAACCAGTAATCAGTTTTTGCCATCTGTTTCCCACTGGGGAGATTGTCCTGTCCCATAACCACAACAAAAAGTTGAAGGAAATGCCTGGTTGTCACCAGAACCAGTGTCCATAGTGTTTGAAGTTTTACACCTTATTTTTCAGACAACTCAAAATGTGGGATTTTCTTTCACTCTTGGTGATAATGTTCATCAGGACAAATAGATAGAATAAAAACCTGACAGGTGTTCCAATTCCTCTTCACCATCTAAAACCAAAATGTTTTGGCTGAAGTTGCACTTCAGATGTTAGATATTTTTTTTTTGTGGTCATTTCATTAGTTCAAAACCCAAATACCTCTAAACCAATTGATGAATTTTCAGAAGCACATTTTGAGAAGCATGGAGGCAACCGTCAATAAAACACACACAAATGGATAACGCCCAAGCTACTGCACCTTGCATTTACGGTGTGTTTTTAGTTTTTTTATATCTGCAATCAAGCACATCCGTAGCATGACCTACCACCAAGCCAAACACTCATTGACTGCTAAAGCATGGGCATCTTATGAGCACTGGAATCTTACGAGCATGGCCAATCAGAATTCTTCATAAGACCAGCATGCCCACCTTTCCTTTTCCCATGTTAATTTCCTTGTCTTTGATATGTGAAGCCCCTTTTCTATATATATATTTTTTTAACTATAGTCTCTACACCTTTTCTTTTGTCCCAGTGTTACTCTAGACCACCGGTGCCCAGCCTTGAGACCTGGGCCCAGTAAATTCTTCAAAAATGTTCTATGTCCCAACAGTAAATAAACAAAAAAGTATGGGATGGGAAAGCCAACTATGTATAGAAATGCTAGAAGGCTCTGGATTGGATTGGGCATCACTGTGAGGGGGGTAGGGTAATGAGAATTGCTCTAGGCACAGACTGCTATGGGGCAAGGCAAGATTCTCCTCTCGCATCACCCTTTAATTGCACTGCTAGTAACAAAGGGGTTGATTTACTAAAGGCAAATCCACACTGCACTGCAAGTGCACTTGGAAGTGCAGTCACTGTAAATCAGAGGGGAAGCTCTGCTGATTTCATCATCCAATCATGTACAAGCAAAAAATCTATTTTCATTGCATGTCCCCCTCGGATCTACAGCAACTGCCCTGAGAAGTGCACTTGTAGTGCAAAGTGGATTTGCCTTTAGTAAATAAACCCCAAAGTCCCTACCTTTCCTCTGTGCAGGAATGGCTATACTGTAGGTCTCAAGCACAATCCTTAATGTAATCTTTACAGCAAGTACACACTCCAGTGGGAACATCGGTCCTCATTGGCATCTCATGCCGCTAAACTCATAAGGCCAGTTTTCCTGGTAGGCTTCCCACATTACCTTCTCCCGGGTTTGTGCCAGGTCAGACTTTGTATTATGCACTTCCCTCTGCAGTCGCTCATTCTCCTGTCTCAGAAGCTGCTGTTCTTGCTCCATCAGTTGCTCCAGGTCATCCCAGTACTGCTTCTTATGCTGGTTCTGTAGCCCTGAGGATTGTATGGCCATTTCCAAAACCTGTTTCTGGAGAGATGGAAATAATTTACATGTTAAATAGTGAACTACAGCAAACCCACATGATCTTTAAGTGAAAAAACAAAAAAACACCACCATGTAAAAGGAGACCCCCCTACCACCTGTTTCAATGCCCATGCCTCTGATCTTTCACCTCTTGCAGAGCTACACCAGCCAAGAATATTCAGTATACAACACCCTATCCAGGTGTGTCTGATGTCTACACCCCACCCCTACCCACTTGCCTATTGTATCTGCCTCCCTCCTGTAGCTTTATGCAAGCAGCTTGTAGTGGGTGGGCTCTTTTAGATCCTTCCCACAGCTCAGCAACAATGTCACTGCTACTTTTACAAGTTATTAGCTGGATTTAAATAAAACTACAACAACCCCTGGCAAAAAGTATGGGATCACCACTCTTGGAAAATGTTCATTCAATTGTTTAATTGTGTAGAAAAAACTAAAAATGACAGACATGCCTCAAAACTATTTTCATTTAACATTCCAAACTTCTGGCTTTAAAAACACTTAAAAAAAAAAAAAAAAAGAAAGAAAACTGTAGCCAGTTGCAACTGTTTTTACAGATCAAGCAGGGGAAAAAATACATGGATTCACTAAATTCTGAGGAAAATATTATGTTATCACTATGTACTTTTCTGTTCTAAAACAAAAATCTACATCAGATAACATCCTGAATGATATCATCACCAAACATCCTTTTAATTGATGGAATAAGAAAAGTATCCACAATCTCAATATAAACTTGTGCATTTATTGAAGATTTAATGACTGCCATCTCCCCCATACCTCAACCTGACATGCAACCCCACATCAATGATTGTGGAAATTTGCATGTTTTCTTCAGGCAGTCGTCTTCTTGCATCTCATTGGAACAGCACCAAAACAAAAGTTCCAGCATCATCACCCTGCCCATTGCACATTGGTGATGCATCGCTGAATATCACTTCCATTCAGTTATCCACAGTCCACGATTGCTTTTCTTTAGCCCACTCTAGCCTGGTTTTGTTTTTTGCGGTTTAGGTGTTAATGATGGTTTTTGTTAGTACAAATCAAATGGCAAGGTTGTTAAAGGGAGGCGTACTGGTAGACCAAGGAAGACCTCAAAGCGTCAAGTTAGAAAACCTAAAGCAATATGCCTTGAAAACAGAAAATGCACAACAAAACAAATGAGGAACAAATGATCAGAAACTGGAGTCAATGTCTATGACCGAAATGACGGTTAAAGGAAATAGGATTTACATACAGGAAAGCCAAAACGAAAAACCATAATTAACACCTAAACAGAAAAAAACAAGGTTACAGTAGGCTAAAGAAAAGCAATCATGGACTCTTAATGACTAGATAAAAGTGATATTCAGCAATGAATGACCAATCTGAATTGGGCAGGGTGATGATGCTGGAACTTTTGTTTGGTGCCGTTCCAATGAAATGTATGAAAACTGAAGACTAAAGAAAACGCATACATTTCCGCAATCATTGATGATATGGGATTGCGTGTCAGGTAAATCTACGGGGGAGATCACAGTCATTAAAACTTCAACAAATGCACATGTTTAATATTGAGATTTTGGGACACTTTTCTTACTACATCAATTGAAAGGATATTTGGTGATGACATTTTTCAGGATGCAATTTGATGTTTATTTTAGAACAGCAAAGAATTGCAACGTACATGGTGATTCCATAATATTTTCCTCAAAATTGAGTGATTTCTGCTTGATCTGCAAAAACAGTTGCAACTGACTACAGTTTTTTTTCTTTAAGCCAGAAGGTTGGAATGTTAAATGAAAAATAGTTTTGGAGGCACGTCTGGAATTCATTTTTTTTTCTACACAATTATATGAACAGTTTCCAAGAGTGGAGATTTCATACTTTTTGAAAGGGGTTGTAGAAGCTTGAATACAAAACATAAGTTTAGATTTGCTGAAGACAAGACCGTCACCTTGGCATTAGTATTTTGCAGCTGTTTGTGCAATGACATCACTTCCTGTTTCAGAGACTCTTTCTCTTGCTGTGCAACACGAAGATCAGACTTGATGCAAGACATCTGAAGATTGACATTCTGCAAACTCTCTTCCAGATTCTGGATCTAAAAAAGGTCAAAAAAATTGTATTATGAAAGGAAATGACTTTAACCCCTTCCCACCCAGCATCCCTTTAAAAGGAGTTTTCATGTCCGAGGGGACAAGACAGATTTCCTGATCTTGTGACCTCTTATTGACAAATGATCAGGAGTCTGCTCTAATGGCTCCTGATGATGACTAATATCCAAGAGGTGTCAATGACTGCTCAATCATTGTGCTGGGAGTATGCAGTGAGCACACGCTGGGTACAGAAACTTTGGCTATCCATGGGCATATATGAATGGCATGTAGGCATTAAAACCCACCACATGCATTACATGGGGTAGCATACGGTTAAATTTTATATATAGTCAAAAACTTTTTTTAGATTTTGATTAGAATAGTGAAGGGTTAGAGAACCCATGTTTGTGTTCCTCTAAGCAGTTTTACCTTCACTTCCTGTTCCCAGGATGCAACAGGAAATCAAAGGATATCTCGGTCATTAGGTAATCTGTCCCCATTGGAAGATTTCTCTTCACTTCTCTGGTCACAACTGACATTTTGGATTTCCCCTCACTTCTATTTTTTTTAATTTATTTTTTTAAAGACAAAGGTCACCAGGACCAATGTTGGGCTGAAAAGAACAAAACCTTGAAAAAAAGGTTTAATCCATAGTATACAAAAAAGCTTTACAAATTAAGCCAGATGGAGATCTTTTTTACCTTTTCCTGAGATGTTGCAAGTTGCGATCTTAGGGTGTTTGACTGCTGTTCCCAAGTCTTCTGTTCTTGTTTTAGGCTTGCAATCTTATTTTCAAGGTAGCCAACCTTTGCAGACTGGGGAAGCATTGCAGAAAACAATATGAAACATATGTCTGGTATTAATTTTATATACTAAATTAGTACTGGATTGTTTAGAGTAGAGCGATAGGCGTTGCAGGATTTGTGCAGAATTTGGGCAATTAAATTACTTTGTGGCCTTTTTATAAAATGGATCCATTCACTGCTGTGCGCTGCTGGTCAACAACAAGAGTTAATGGCAACTGACGGGATAAAAACCAGTTCAGGTCCACATCCCCAATACATAGTGTGCAAAAAGGTTCCTCAAAAAGTGGGACTTTAATGGACCATGACCCAAAAGAATTTCCTCTGTCCCTCCGACAGTGGAATTGGGTCTTTCAAGTCTCCATGTCCCATGTTGTTTTTTCACCATGTGTTTGTTTTTATTATATATCACTTATTGTTAATACCTATACTTATGTAATAATAATTTTTCAAACTAATAAGAATCCTTTTTGTTCATGGTCCAATAAAGTCCCATTTTTTGAGGAACCTTTTTGCACACTTGTTCAACAACAAAGCCCTGAATTAATTACAGAAAATGTGGAGTTCAATAAGGAGCTTCGCTCGTTTCTGAAGAAAATGAAAAAAGTCAGCAGCTACAAATACTGTAGCTGTTGCCCTAATAAAAACGACACTTGCCAGCCTAGGAATCCAGTGTTGTCCTCACCCAGGCCAGTTCTTCACTGGTCGTTGGGTCCCCGGCACCACCATCTTGGATGTGGGAAGTGGGCTGTGGCAAGATGGGCTGCGCGTTCTGATTACCACTGCAGTCTCCTAGGACATGTGACATACCCTAGGACGTTGCGGTTGGGGAGGACGGGAGATGAACATCCGCTCTGCTTGCCTAGGCAAGCAGAATATAATTAGGTACCTGTGAAATAGGTACTGCCCCCCGAAAAAAAAAAAAAAATTATATATATATATATATATATATATAATAGGCCGGGACGAGGAGGATAAGTGGAACATTACAAGTTAGGTAAAGTTCTGCTTTAAGTGACAAGTTAAAAAAGCAGACCTTCACTCTAAATATACGCTAATTTTCCCCTGCTTTCTCCCCCTATTCTTTTTGGATAGTCATTTGTTAACCTTACTGTTTGGGCAAAGATGAGGTTTGCTTGCACCCAAACCCCCAACCCTTATTTTGCACTTGCACAAATGTGCCGCAGAGCTGCAAGTCTCAGCAGTGCCCTCGGCATGCATGCATGAGTAAATAAGCACGTGCAGAAGTGTTGCATGGCTCTGGTGTGACCCAGAGGCCAGGCAGAGCCCTCAGGTCCATCTGCAAATATGCCAGGGTAGAGAAAAAGGTTGACAAAAAGGGGAAAAAAAAAAAAGGTCCAAAAAGCCGCACAATCCCTACAAGTCCGTGTATAGAGCAGTGTTTCTCAACCTTTTTTTGGACAAGACACCCCTTAAGATCTAACCAGAATGCTTGATGAATTTGCATTCCTAGCCTGCATTATTGCTGTAGGCAATACCCCAACTTTCATTTCCCCAACCTAAAGTAATACAATGCCTCAATTAGACATGCAGATTACAAGTGGGCTTATTCTCTATCAATCTTACCTTTCCCACACAACTACCAAGCTCCTCTCCCAGCGTTTCCACCTCTTTCAACAGCTTGTCATTTTTATTCTTCATGAGCGAAATTTCATTCTTCAAGTCTGTGATCTCAGAGGATTTTGAAAGCTGTGGAAAGAATAAATGGCACTTTTAGAGCGAGTTGGCTTTTAATGAACATGGGAAAGGAGTATTAAAAAAAAACATACGCAATAGAATAAGTATCCTCCATGGGGAAGAGGCATCAAATACATTCATTAAGTTAAAGTGTATGGAAACCCCAAACATTTAATTTCTCTTATTTTCCCTTTTTTGGTGTGTTAAATAAACGATTAGAAGCATATATTATATCTGTTTGAGAAGTTGATCTCGTCAGAAATTCCAAACTGCCCTGCCTGCACTTCCTGTGTTATCTCAAATCAACCCTCCCAATTCTCATCTTGGACTACAGACTGATTAGACTTTATGTTGTTGAGATCTGAGAGTGGGGGTAACCGAGTAATTTAGGAAAAGACAGCGAGGAGGGCGGACAACACTCAGTCCACAAAAATGCTGCGTGTTGTCAGCCAACAATAGGACTTAGAAGAGAAGTGCATTTCTGAAGATCCATAAGACAGACACATAAGCTGGCAAGTTGGAAGCTTCTTAATGAAAAAGTTTATTTTTGCACTACAGCAATAGAAGACTCCAACAGATGCTAACGCTTCTCGGCCGAAAGCCTTCCTCGAAGAAAAAGGCTTCAGCCAAACCGCGTTAGCATTCTGCTTATTGCTGTAGTGCGAAAATAAACTTTTTCATTAAGAAGCTAAAGAATTGCCGACTTATGTCCCTTATAGATCTGCAGCGAACGTCCCAGTCAAAGCACAGACACTCTGCTTATACACTCTTCAACATAGCGGTAGAGCTTGGGTGTGTCTGTGTGCTTCCAGTTCTGCAGATCAACACGTAGTTTTTTTTTCTGTATTTGAAGAGCTTTTACATGGAAAACATAGGATAATATGTAGTGAATATTGCAGAGATGTGCTGCATATTTTTTTTTATTTTGCCTCGACGTACGCTTCTTTCCCTATACTGGATGAATGCCAGTCACTGGTAAGGCACATACAAAACAGTTTCCCATGTGCCCGGTTCACACAGACATGCTGCATTTACCCAGCACGTGTCACTGCACAGCAGTGCAATACACCATGCTGCTTTGCAGGGACATGAAATCAAGGGTCACTCTGTGCAGTTCAAATAACATCAAACCAAAAAGAAAAAAAAAAAAAGGGGGGGGCCCAACTGTGATGCGCTGAAAGCAGGATAAATTCACACTGACCTGTGATAAAATGCAGGGAAATAGATGTACGTTTCCATTTTATGCGTGTATTAGGGTGAATTCTCACTATATGTGGTAAAACTTGTGTCACCACAGGGACACACAGGAATGGTTTCCTGTGCATCCCATTCACAATGCAATGCAGCCCAGCAGAGTGCTGCGATAAAATGCAGGCATACTGTGAATTTCCTATAAAGCCTAGGCTAATGACATCATGCACAGCTCTCTCACACGCTCGTGAGAGTTTGCCAGGAAGGCAGGGGGATGAGTCATAAGAGGGCCAATGAGAGTTGCAAAGCTGGAGGTGTGCGTCTGTGCAGGTCCAGGAAGTGAACAGGCAGCAGCTTCACCTGCCCACAGTTTATATATATATATATATATATATATATATATATATATATATAAAATATGCAAAGTGGTTGGAGATGTTCTTAAAAAATTATATTAATTGTGGCAATCGTGGCTAGATATGCCTGGATTAGGTCTACACCAATTGGTGAAGGACAGACTACTACAAATGTAAATTGGTGGATAATGAGTCAGGAGTATAACAACCAGAGGAGCACAAAGCTTTCATCTCAAGATATTGCCTATTAGGCCATGTTAGCCACATTTAAGTTTTAGTAGACGTTTCTACAATTTTTTGTTATATGATGTTTTAGTATTTAGGGACATGCATCTACTGCTCTTAGCAGTCGCATATTGCTTTATAATAATGCTACGCGGCACCATTATATAGATGTTTCGGAAGATGTACTCAGTAAGATTTTAAACATATATTCTTTGTTGATTTATACAAAATATGTCATCTTATGTATTGGATATATTGCTGCACATGCATCATGTATGGATGTAGATCTGCTTTGTGCTTCAATAAACCTTTTTTCTGATAAAAAAAAAAGTGGTTGGAGGAAAGCTTCCAAATAGCAAATATGTTTTTATTACAGATTATGTAAGCAGACTGCAGTTCCTCTAAGGCTCCATTCACACTTGTACGACTTTGGACATCAAAGTTACAGGACAAGTAGTTCTCCATGTTTTCCAATGATAACCATTCATATACGCGCAACTTAAAAGTAGTCCCTGTTCTACTTTTGTCCGACTTTCGTGCAACTTGAGGGCCATAGACTTCAATGTTAACCCTCAGAAGTTGCATGGAAGTTGTACCTGAATGTTATGCAATGCAACAGTTGTCCATTATCACCGGTCAAAGCCAAAGTCCTCTCCAACTTTGGAGTCGTACAAGTGTAAATGGAGCCTTAATGTGCATTGACTTGCGTTGATCTGCATTTTAGGACGCTTGTAAAATGCAGATCAATGCATAGACACATAAAAACAATTGTTGGTGACCTGTTCACACAACAATGCTGAGTTGATCTGCGTTGTGTTAAAATGCATACATGGTGCATTTTAACGCAACGCAGTGTTAACAGGACACCTAAAAAACAAAAACAAATGATTTTAATGGGTTGACCTGCATTTTATAAGTGTGCTAAAATGCAGATCAACGCAAGTCAACATGCATAGTATGAAAGGGAAGGAGCATTCATTTTATCACAAGACCGTGGGAATTTAGCTGAATTTGACAGCTGCCTGCAGGCTAAAATGGAGCATTAAGCATGCGGGTATAGTGATAGGGCCCTTAAAGAGATGCGGCAGAGTAAAGCTGGCTATGCACTGTATAATACCAGGTTTGCACACATCTCAGGAGAGATTTTGGTCCTCTCCTCTGTACAGATCTTCTCTAAATCCTTAAAGTGGAGGTCCACTCTAAAAAAATCGTTACACTAAAAATCCTAAAAAAAAAAAAAAAATAGAATTTTTTTTTTTTTTTTTTTATACTCACCCTAAATGCCTGTTGCTATGCGGAAGTCCCCTAATCTGCCTCTAATGTTCCTCTTCTCCGTCCGGGGTGGCTCTCCTTCTGCTTCCTCTTCTTGTGAATGGGCCGCGCTGCCTTCTGGGAACTGTGTGTATCCCAGGAGGCAAGCCGCCCATTCACAAAGCGCCGTGCGAGTGGCGCATGCGCAGTAGGAAACGGGCAGTGAAGCCTTACGGCTTTACTGCCTGTTTCCCCTACTCAGGATGAAGGAGCCGGGAACCTGCCAGCAGTGATCGATCGCCGTGGCAGGACCCACATCGCGGGCGAGTAGGACAGGTAAGTGTCCTTATTCAAAGTCAGCAGCTACACTGTTAGTAGCTGCTGACTTTTTTTTCCCTGCACCTCCGCTTTAAGGTTTCTTGGCTGTCGCTTGACAACTCGAAGTTTCACCTCCCTCCATACATTTTCTATAGGATTTTGTTTCAAAATCTACTAAAGTATGGCCAACTTAAAGATCTTGAAAGACTACCAGCAAAACAGGACACACCAGAAATAAATAACAGGTTTAGAGAGTAAACATGATCCCACCTCCTTCGTCTCTATCTCCTGCCTCAGTAGAGTGTTCTCCTGCTCCAAGAAACGATGGCGTACTTTGATCTGTGACAACTCTTGCTCAGAATCCAAAATCTGGAAAAATAGGATTTTTATAACAGCTTACCTGTAAAATCCTTTTCTTGGAGTACATCACGGGACACAGAGCGACATAGTCATTACTAATGGGTTATATAGATACCTTCAGGTGCTGGCACTGGCAACTTCCAAAAACCGGAAGTACCCTCCCCTATATAAGCCCCTCCCATCCGGGAGCACCTCAGTTTTGTAGCAAAGCAATAAGTGTCCCTAAAGAGGGGTGGGAGCTCTGTGTCCCGTGATGTACTCCAAGAAAAGGATTTTACAGGTAAGCTGTTATAAAAATCCTATTTTCTTTCTCGTACATCAGGGGACACAGAGCGACATAGTCATTACTAATGGGATGTCCTAAAGCAATGCCCAATGAGGGGGGGGGGATACACCATACATAAGCTGAGCGCTATCAGACATGAGGATCTTTTGCGGCCTGCAACACACTGCGCCCAAAGGCGACATCCTCCTGACTTCTAACGTCCACCTGGTAGAACCTAGTAAACGTGTGTACTGAAGACCATGTTGCGGCCTTACAGATTTGAGCCAGGGAGGCCTGGTGATGCGCTGCCCATGAAGTTCCAACTGCTCTCGTGGAGTGCGCTCTAACTTTGAATGGAGGCGGTCTCCTTCTCAAGCCATAGGCTTGCATTATGACCTGTCGAATCCACTTGGCTAAAGTAGATTTTGACGCTGCCTGACCCTTTCTGGGGCCTTCCGGCAGAATAAACAAAGTATCCGTTCTGCGAATCTGAGCAGTGGCTTTTAGATAAGCTTTAACTGCTCTTACTACATCCAAAGAATGTAAAAACTTTTCCTCTACCGAGCTAGGTTTGGGGAAAAAGGAAGGAAGAACCACATCTTGGTTCAAATGGAACCTCGATACCACCTTAGGAAGAAAGGCTGGATGAGGACGTAATACTACTCTGTCCTTATGGACAACCAGATATGGCTCCTTACAGGATAAGGCGGCTAATTCCGATACTCTTTTAGCCGAACAAATGGCTACTAAGAAAATCAATTTCCTGGTGAGAAGAACCAAGGAAATGTGCCGCAATGGTTCAAATGGTTGTTTCTGTAGAACCGACAGAACCAGGTTTAAGTCCCATGGACATATGGGAATACTAACCGGAGGGCTAATACGCCTACTCCTTGTATGAAAGCTTTGACTAATGAATGCAAAGCCAAGGGCCTTTGAAAAAATATTGACAAGGCCGTCTGACCCTTGATAGTACTCAAGGCAAGCTTCCTATGTACAGCCCACTGTAGGAAGTCCAGACTCCTACCTATTACGTACTTATGTGGATGCCATTTCTTGGCCTCACACCACGCGATGTACGCCTTCCAGATTCTATAGTAGATCTGCCTGGATACCGGCTTCCTGGCATTGATCATGGTAGATACCACAGGATTAGAGAGCCCTCTCTTTTTTAGAATGTGGGCTTCAATAGCCAGGCCGTCAAACCTAGGGATGGTAAGGAAGGGTGGTATATCGGTCCTTGCGAAAGCAGGTCCGGACGACGTGGGAGAGTCCAAGGACTCCCCACTGACATTTTACAATCTCCGCGTACCATGCTCTTCGGGGCCACGCTGGAGCCACCAGAATCACTGGTTTCTTTTCTACCCTGATTCTGCGGAGTAATCGAGGTAACAATTGTGGCGGTGGGAATGCATATATCAGCTTGAACTGATCCCAAGGGAACACTAGGGCATCCGAGCCGCAAGCTAGGGGATCCCTTGTCCGAGAGACAAACCTGTCCACCTTTGCGTTGAATCTGGATGCTAGAAGATCTACATCCGGTGTTCCCCACCGCTGACATATTGTCCAGAAAACCTCGGGGTGAAGGGACCATTCCTCTGGGCCTAATTGCTGGCGACTTAGAAAGTCCACCTTCCAATTCTCCACTCCTGGAATGAATACCGCAGATATGGCTGGGACATATCTTTCTGCCCATTTCAGGATGTAATTTACTTCCCTCTGGGCTGCACGACTCCTGGTGCCCCCCTGATGATTGATATATGCCACTGCTGTGGCATTGTCTGATTGAATTCTGACAGGGGACCCTTGGAGTTTGGATGTCCATACTACTAGGGCATACCGGGCTGCTCGTATCTCTAAGAGATTGATGGGCAGGGCCTTTTCTGCATCCGACCATCTGCCCTGGAGAGACCATTGCTCCAGTACTGCTCCCCAGCCTATAAGGCTGGCATCTGTAGTGACCACCTTCCAAGAAATCGGACTGAAGGATTTCCCTTTTTTCAGATTCTGGGGAACCAACCACCAACGGAGGCTCTTGCGAACGGAAGGGGACAAGGACATTGTAAGTCTAGGGCCTGAACTTTTTTGTTCCAGGCTGACAGTATGGCCCCTTGCAAATTCCTTGAATGGAATTGACCGTAGGGTACTGCTTCGAATGATGCCACCATTTTTCCCAGCAGCCTCATGCACAGGCGTATGGACGGCTGTCTTTTTTGTACCCACTAAGTGGATCAAATCTTTCAAAGACAACACCTTTCCTCGAGGCAAGAATATTTTTCTCTGGCCTGAATCCAACCTTAGCCCCAAGTATTCCAGACTTTTGACTGGTTTTTAGGGCTGACTTGTCTCGGTTGATAATCCAACCGTGAGATTCCAGATACTTGATTGTCTTGTGAACGACCACGTCTAGTTTTTTCACTGAGTGGTCTATCAGCAACAAGTCGTCTAGATATGCCATTATCATTACACCTTGTGTTCTTAGATTGGCCAATAAAGGGCCAGAATTTTTGTAAACACTCGTGGTGCTGTGGCCAGACCGAAGGGTAAGGCTCTGAACTGAAAATGGCGCCCTTCTACTGCAAAGCGTAGAAATTTTTGGTGGACTGGAAAGATGGGAATGTGCAAATAAGCATCTTTGATGTCGATCGCGGCTAACCAATCCTCCCCTTGTAGGGCAGTGGCCACCGATCGGATCGACTCCATCGGAAAGTCCTGATATACAGGAATTTGTTTAGCCCTTTTAGAATTAATATGGGCCTCCCGTCCCCGTTTGCTTCGGGACTGTAAAGAGGTTTGAGTAAAACCCGAACCCCCATTCTTCCAGGGGAACCTCCATAATTACTCCTTGGAGCAATAGTTGTTCTAGTGCCAACAGGAGGGACTCTCTCTTCCGGGGATCACTTGGCACGTTTGACCTCAAAAATGGGAAGGAGGAGAGTCTTAACTCCAATCTGTATCCCAAACATACTACGGAGAGCACCTATCTGTTTTGATCGTGTCCCGCCAGGTCTCTTGCGAACAACTGGAGTCCTCCCCCCACCCGACTGAGTGGTGGCAACCCTTCAATGAATTTAAATTTGGGGGAGGTTTTGTACCTCCCCTGACCCAGGGTTTCTCATTACCCTGCGATTGTCCCTGTTTTTTACCCCCGGGAATTGACCGAGGAGGCCGTCGGAACTGTTACACAGCCGATGCCCCAGGGACTGGAGAAGCAGGCCTCTTAAAGAGGGACCTCTAACTCTGTTTTTAACCGGCAAGAGTGTATTTTTACCGCTGGAAATTTTCTTGATATATTTGTCCAGGTCTTCCCTGAATAAGCGTTCACCATGAAATGGGACGCTAACCAGCCATTCTTTACAGGGAGCTTCAGCAGACCAGTTTTTGAGCCATAGAAGCCTACGCATATGTACTACAGACAGCGTAAGGCGGGAGGCCTGATGGATTGAATCCTTTATGGCATCAACCGCAAAGCCTAAGGCTCTAGGTAGATCAGCTAGGGCAAGGGCCTGCTGATCTGTCAAGTCCCTCAAGACCTGTTTCAACTGATCCTTCACTGCTTAGCAGACCCCACTGCTGGTTGTGTCACCAAGCTTGCTGTAGAAAGAAGCAGACTTTCATAAGGACTCCAATCTTTTATCTATTGGGTTCTTGAACATTTGGACATTATCCACTGGACATGTCAGTGATTTATACACACAAGAGTTGGCTGCGTCCACTGTAGGGACCTTCCATTTTTTGATGAACTTATCCTCCATGGGATAGACCACAGGAAATCTCTTGGGGGGAATAAATATTTTCTCAGGATGTTCCCAATCCTGGTAAATGAGCCCTTTCAGTAAAGGGTGAAGTGGAAAAGAACAGACAGTCTGGGGGCTTCTAGCGACCCCAACGAGGATACAGTAGTGGTTGATGGTTCCGCAAGGTGCATTTTTAAATGCTGATCGGACCATGTTAGTCAGAGACTGAACCCATAATCTTTCAGCTTGAGATGCTGAGAAAAGGTTCCCCCACTGTTGATTCCTCTATAACAGAATCAACCTTATCCTGATCCCCTTCAGGCAGGTCGATCCCTGTATGGGACTGTTGCTCTGCTAACAGGCACTCTGAAGGAGGAGACGGAGATCGGGCGTGCTTTCCCTGACAGGGAGGCAGCGATCAATGTTGACAATCTCTCTTCTAATCCTCCCAGAGCTGAGGAAAAAACCTCCTCTGTTACATACACAGGAGCAGGTGAACTGAGGACAGCCACAGTACCAAGTACCCCTGCGGGGTCTCTACGGTCACTTACCTCTGAACTTCAGGGGAGACTGGTGCAGCAGAAGTATGCCCAAGATCCTCAGAGCCCGATGAGACTCCCTTCGCTTCCTGGAAGATTCAGTTCCGGAGCTTCTGGACGGCATATTCCTAAGCCTAAAGCTGAGGTATTCCAGCCGTAATACACCACTTTTACTGAGAATAGTCTAGCACAAATGCTGCTATATAACAGTTGGTGTCTACTAAAGTGCCTTTCTAGGGGATGCCTGCATCAACCGCCTCTGTGTGCCTTTATACTGTTGCTAGCTCTGTCTGTGCACTTCAATAGCCAGCTATGATTGTGCTTTAAAACACGCTGGACGCCCGCACATGCGCAGTAGCGCCGCGGCGCACACCGAGCGTCATCCACCCGCTCCGCCCCTTTTTCCAGATCGCCTCTATATATAGAGGCGCGTGCACGGGCACGTGCGCCTTCAGCGCCTTTTTTGAAAAAAATAAGGAGCTAGATGGGAGCCAGGGTCCCTGCCGCAGGGCCCGGGGATGGATGAGCGCAGCAACAGGGCAGAGGAGACAGCTTCCCAGCAGAGAACTTACCAACTGCCTGGATTTGATTTTGGAAGAAAAAAATCCACATTACAAGAAAAAGAACCATAGCGGCCTCTAGTGTCTAACACAGGTACCGCGGTCTTACACATTTTTTTTTTTTTTTTCTTGCCTACTATTAAAATTTTTACATTTTCTCAGTAGTAACAGGCATACACAGAATATTAGCGGGAATACCTTAGGTAACAGGCAGAAAGACAAAATAGGCTTGGGGGTCCCTCAATAGAACCAAGTTCCCGAGGGCCCCCACTTACCTTTTCCTCGCCGCAGGACTCTGTTTGGTCCACAGAAGCCCAAACTTCACCTATCACGGCAGGCATTGTAATTAAACCTTCAGGGACCGGGTTCCCAAGGATTCCACTCCCCTGGACCTGTATAGCACCCTGCACAGAAAACATCTTGGTCGTGGGTATGACCAGAGCTCTGGATCCCAGGGTCCAGCCCTCCTAAGAGAGGCATTACAGGCAAAACCTTGCTCTTCTCTTGCAAGGCCCAGGTACCGACCGTTTAGCTATGAAGCTTTTTTGGTCGGATCCGGAATAGCTTACTGAGGCCCAAAAGAACCTGTACGCAAGCTCAGTGAAAAACACATGTTACTTCTTGGCCAACACCTTAGACACTGGCAAAAAACTGAGGTGCTCCCGGATGGGAGGGGCTTATATAGGGGAGGGTACTTCCAGTTTTTGGAAGTTGCCAGTGCCAGCACCTGAAGGTATCTATATAACCCATTAGTAATGACTATGTCGCTCTGTGTCCCGTGATGTACGAGAAAGAAAGGAAGGGTTATTATCTTTGTAGGTAAATGAACATTTGCATCTCTGCCACCACCTCTACTGGCTAGATAACTCAAACCTAAACTATTACAGTACATCCCTATGCAACAAGTTCCAGTGGCTGGACAGAGTGACAATGAATAGGCAGATAGTGTCCCCAAAGTTGTGGGTAGTCAAGACCTTAATACAGACAAGATCAGACCGGTACAAGTTCAGAGGTGCTTCCTTATAGGCAACTCATGTTAAGTGCTCCTTCAAACTTTTCCGCAGCATTTTTGAACCTTTTCTATACATTTGTAGTTCTATACAGTTTTTCTCCCTGGGGACTCAAAGCATTTATCAAATTGGCATTAGGGCAGATAGGAGGTAAGGCAGACATTTTGGGCACATTTTCTAGAATATAATACTGCGACCAATTTTAAGGCGCCAATTACCCTACCAGCATGACTTTTGAATGTGGGAGGAGACCAAAGTACACAGAGAAAACCCCCACAAGCACAGAAGAGCATGTAAACTTAAACTAGTGCCCTGAACTGGATGTGAACTGAGGACCCTAGTGTTGCATGGTGTAAGGCCAATCACTTAGCCACTGTGCTGGCTTGGATAATGTACATTGAGTAAAGGCAGCTCGTTTAATAAAATTGTCTGCCAACACATGGCTACAGACAAAAAAAAAACATATCTGCACCATACACAGCACAGCACAACGCAAATTTGAAAAACCTGTTCATTAAATGGTTAACATTCTAAATCTAAAACACCTTTACAGCAAAGACGTCTTTCCACAGTTGGAGGTTTCATGGTCTCAATTGACTACATAGTTTTTTCACTTTTTTTTTTTTTACCTTTGCCCTGTAGCCTTCAAACTCCTCTTTCATTTGACACTTTTCCTTCTGCCATTCTTCCGGGCCTTTAACAGAATCCTTGCGATCTTTCTGCTTGAGGAACATCATCAGCCTGCAGTTCAGATCTTGGAGGTTCTCTTGGTTCTTTGAGTTCTTCAAGAACAGCTCCTGATTTTCTAAAACCAACTGTTCATTCCTGGATTTTAATTCAGTTGCCTGGAAAAGTAAAGTAAATTTAATTAAAGTCTATGTTTAATCATAATATACTTAAAATATAAAATCCCATGACATGAAAAGAAGGATGATGCTCTTTATACCCTTGAACTGAAAATAGAAAAATAGCAACCATGGCCAGACTATCTGGGAAATGCATAAGAGTGTCCATAACTCTACAATTTCATTGTGGCTCTGCATGACAAATGTCAGTGCAGCGATAGAATATGGTACCTGTTGAAAACCTTCAAGTGCCGCATGCAGAGGTGCACTGAGGTTGGAGTGTCTATACCAGTCTCTCAACCTTTTTACTCCAGAGGCACCATTGAAATAGTTTTTAGGTTTCAGGAACCCCTGCTAAAATTATTTGGTAATTTGGTATCAGTGGGAAAAATGCATCTTCCATTTGAGCCAATGCAAAGAATGACCCCTTTATGGTGGTGATCAGAATGCCACCCCAACAGCTAAAAAGATCATGGATGCCATGTAGCTGGCTCTGCCAGGTGGTGTTGGCACTGGATGTATGCAAGCAGCATCAAATGGGAGATCAGTTAGTCACTGCTCAATAGTGAGCTCTGGAGGAACCCTAGGGCTCCACTGAATCCTGGTTGAGATCGACTGGTCTATATTGATATCCATCCTCAGTGCATCAAAGCTCCCTCTGCGGAGGGGTTTTGTAGTTGGCTGGGCAGAGCCTGATGGGGATTCAGAGACATTACTTCCCCTTCAGGTCCACTCCCCTTGTGACTGACAGCAGAGAGTGGATGGATCCATGTCCAACAGACAGCCTGCTATTGGCTGTGGAATCTGCCTACAGCCAATCACAAAGAGAGAGAGCACAAACCTAATAGAGAACCAGCATGTGAGCTTACCCATCAGGCTCTGCCCGCTGTCGGCATCACTGGTTGCTAGGAGCCTGTCAGCTGTGAAACTGATCGTATTCATTATGGCCAGTGACAGACGAGCAGGGGAGTTGTTGGGGGGGGGGGGGGGGGCAACAGCATGCCGCTCTGCTACACAGTGTACAGAGATAGGCACACTGCCTGTCTGTATGCCAAAATTACAGTCGATCCCAACTACCTCCAGTTTTATTATTTACAAGCTGGACATAAATTCATTTTGTATGTAGTGTAGCCATATAGCGCCACTTTGTAAAATTAGCATTAAGAACCACCTGAATCTGCTGCATGTGTCGGTAAAGCTACCAAAACTGGCAGCAGGGATTTTTGAATCTGGATCAGGAATTTTTAAAAAGGCCATACTATTAGAGAAGTGTCAAGTTTTATTGAATTCCCAACCTATGCGCGCACGTAGTAATATGCACTGCACATGTGGTTCAGCATGCTGGGGTATGTGCTCATCACTCATTAGAACTGAAGTGGCTTGGATGAGCTAAAAAAACATTATTGCAGAGCTGGTCCAGTTGGATGTGACAAACTACTACTAGATATATCATGACTTGGATAAAGAAGAACCTTCACAGACATGTACATTATTTTTATTGGATTTCCCAATGCAATGCAGCATACAATACATATGACTCTTAGGGCACCAAAAAAAATACACCTGGTAGACCCTTACGCTAAAAAAAAAAAAAAAACCCCAGGAGGTTAATGCATGTTTTTTTTTTTGTTTTGTGTTTTTTTTTTTTACGTCCATTTAAGACCAATAGGAAAATGGATGGGCTCAGGCAGGGATGTATGCACCAAAAACATTGATGAATCAAGTAATATTTTGCTGTGCATAGATGTGAACCTGAAAGTATACCTATCAAATATATTCTAAGAGCATGCATTCTAAGCCTGATAATGCCTTCATCTGCTTTTTTTTCCACCACCAGAAAGAAGGCACCATCTTTCTTTTGGCATCATCCAGGTCACCGTCTACTTCCTTGACTGCAATGTCAACTCAGATGTAACAATCATGCGTTACAACGGCGCAGTCTGAATGCTGAAGAAGAGGAGATGCTTTCTCCTGCGTGCAGCAGACATCATTGCAGCCTAGGCAACGTTACTGGACTGGAACTCAAAGGACTGCTTTTTAATGCAAAAAGGTGGAACATTTTGGTAATCTAATGCTATTGCTGTATATTGCGACATGTTAGGAGTTTATTCAAGTAGACTTTTAAAAATACCGACAGGTCCACTTTAAAGAACAACCTTAATATTTGTTTGGTCCTAATGGGAAACAAATACTCTTGTTCCTCTAATGCAGGGGTCTCAAAACTTTCTAAACAAAGGGCAAGTTCACGGTCCTTCAGACTTTACGGGGGCCGGACTGTGGTCATTGGGAGTAGAAATTGTCCTGGCGTTAGTCAGTGTAAGTAATGCATCTTTGTTACCAGGGGGGGGGGGGAGGACTAGCGCACGATCGATGTCTGTGGTAAGAATAGTGCCCCATCATTGGCGTCAGTGGGAGGTATAGTGCCCGATCATTGGTATCAGTGGGAGGAATAGTACCCGATCATTGGTATCAGTGGGAGGAATAGTGCCCCATCATTGGTGTGTTTGAAGGAATAGTGCCCCATTGTTAATGTCAGTGGAAGAAAAAAAGGGCACCAAGGGCCAGATAAAAGGCAAGCAAAGGGCCGCATCTGGGATCACTGCTCTAATGTATTAATATAATCTAACTGAACTGATTGACTATTATACTTACCATCTTTTCCAGAGTAAATTTTTCATTCTGAATGGTCTCGAGATTCACCCTGTCAAAACGAAATTAAATCATCAAGATGCCAGCAATTTAAGGTATAAATTTTAATTGCATAACTCAAAATGGAAACATAAATCGTAAATCTCAAGTGTATTCAATGTTTTTTTTGAGCGTAGAGTAGTATTGATTAGTAAGGTATGTTTTAAGTGCAGTGAAACCAACACTTAAAATGTAGCGACATTACGGAACACTTAAAAGTTAAAGGGAAAGAAAGTAGGCAGTGTGATACGCTGAAACAGGCATCACACTGCTCCCTGCCATAGGCAGCACCAGTACTTGTAATTTTTTTGGTTGATGGACATGAAATGCTACAGATAGGAAATAAAGGCGTAATAAACTACAACTACTACCAAGAATAGCTTACCACATCTCCTCGCAAGCATTGAGAAGTTCAGACATTTTTTGGTTAGAGCTTTCTTCTTCCTCTCTCAGAGATGCAACTTGTTCACCAAGTTCTGCATTTTCTTCTTTTAGAGTATTATTCTCAGCTCTAGAACAGAAAAAAATATTTTAGGACCTAGAACAGAGGTCTCCAAACTTTATAAACAAATTATCAGTTTACGGTCCTTCAAAATTTAGGGGGGGCCGGAGTGTCCCCGGAGTGTCAGTGAGAGGACTAGTGCCCCACTGTTGGCGTCAGTGGGAGGAACTATGCCTCACTTTGTGACGGGGGGAATAATGCATCAAGGGTTGGATAAAAGCATGCAAAGGGCCACAGTTTGGAGACCACTGACCTAGAATAAAAATGATGCACCTTCTTCCTTAAAGTTTTGTTGATGCCTAGTATTTTCTCCACTGCACACCTCATTTTAAAATGTCAGGACTCATTGCATTACAATACAATGACACCACCTAATACACAGTATGGCTAGTTTTTTGTGGATACATGATCTGTGCAGCCAACAACTCATCTCTGAGGATGTTGATCAGGGCTGAAAGTAATTCCTGTTATATTAATGGTGGCCATACATTTATACAGTTTGTTCAATTCATCCAGCCACGCTAGACGGCAGATGAAAAAATTTCCTGGCTGGACTACTGTCACTACTGATAATAGCCGTCAGAATACTCGAACAGTGCCTACATCTGATTGGATGCAGGTGCTGTTGAGCCATCAATTTTTTCACCCAGCTCCGTCAATTTTTTTATCAGAAGGATGTTAAGCGGAGAGACGCCAATCGCGCCACCCACCGACTTAATTTTAACCGGATCATTATAAAATCAGCCAAAATTCGCTCAATGAATGGCCAGCTTAATTTTGCCTCTAATGGGCAATCTATATATTTCTACATTTGATAACTACATTTTATAATGAAAAGCTCAAAGTCACATCAAAAGTTACTTAAGACCTTACCAAAGTAATTTCAAGTACATTATGTGCCAAAAGTTTGTGGACACCTGACCATTACACCTACTTTATGGCCAAGAGCAGACCCCTCCTCCAAATTTTCAGTTCAGTTATCCCCAGGGAAGGGTTCCGTTAATACTAAAAGCATTCCAAGATTTTTAGAGAACCATGCATTGCCAGCTTTGTGGAAACGGTTTGGGGAAGGCCCTTATCAATTCGTTCCAGCAAGACTGTGCCGCTGTGCACAAAGACAGCTCCATAAAAGACATTGTTTGTGTAGGCTATGAACCCCATTATTCTTACATTCACACATCTGACCTGAGGGTCTCCTGACAACAGTGGGGGGAACATTGGTGTGGTCTCCCGACCAGACTTCTCCCTCTACTTTTCACTTCTATCCCCTTTTTCACCCCCACCCCCCTTTTTTTTTTCTCATCCCCTTTCCTTTCCATGGGTCATGCCATTAGTCCTAACCAAGGCTGCCAGCTGGACTGTCAGCCTTTTAGACGCACCTACCACAAATAAGGGTACGTATTCTTATTCTGCCCATTTGTGAACCACTCCTTTACTAGCTTCTGGGCTTTTTTCCACCCTCTCCCTCTAGTTTCAAGACTTCAGCTCAACACATTTTCTATGGTTATGTCCTGGTTTTTAAAATCTCTCAATGGCTTTTTCGAAAATCCTGGCCATAGAGGTAAAGCATCCACCCCTATGCAAACCAATGAACCTTTCACGCTTTCATTAGGCTGCATATTGTTCTTACAAATTGATTTTACAGATGACTGTAGATATAGGTCCATGTATCCTCACCTTTTCTCAAATATAGAATATTTGTGGAAAAACAAACGGAGACATGGTTTGATGGGTTTGGTGTGCATAAAGCCCTGACCTCAACCACACTGAACACTTTTTGGAACACCGATTGCGAGCCAGGTCTTCCCATCCAACATTACATGAGCTCACAAATGTTCTTTTGGCTAAATGGGCAATACCCACAAATACTCCAAAATCTTGTGGAAAGCCCTCCTACATGAGTAAAGGCTGTTATAGCCACAAAGTAAGATATCCAACAAACTGAGGTGGATTGGTTAGGTATTCACAAACATTTGCATCAGGTAATTAATTGTCACCTTCTGTCTATTGGTGCCTTCAAAATTTAGAAACAAAGCTTAAAGAGTCCTGTTACAGCTATACTCACAAAACGTTATTTTGGAAGGACTATCCTAATATTGTACAGTTATTGACCTAGACAAGCCCAGAATTTCATAACTGTAGCTTGTGGGCATAAAACTTTGTGCGTTAAAGACCAAAATGACTATTCCTTCTGATAATGGGAAAATGTGTGAAAATAAGTATACAGGGAAAAGCTGTCCCTCTGCCTATAGCCATGTGTCTACTATCCCTAAAGTTTCATTAGACCCTGGACATAGAACATTGTATGGAGACTTCGGCTACTGTCAAATATGCTATTTATTGCTGCTTGTAGCATCTTTTGTAGCACATGCTTGATGAGTGGTTGCATGTGTAAAATGCTTTTTAAACCCAATAATAAACAGCAACCGCACAAATAAAAGGCAATTGTAATTTTGCATATTTATTAATAAAATTAGTAAAATAATCGCAATAGCATAATTAGAGGCTAGAATTTTTTTTAGCAAGCTTGCCATACGTTTCAACAGACAAGAGAAGAAAGTCAAACACCATCTCTACAGCATTAGTGGGCAGCATGTCGCTCAATATGATTTATTTCATTTTTGAAGTGATAGTTTTAGGGAAGTGGGCCACATAAGGTGGTGTTCTGGCATCAAAATTGTGGTGTGACAAAGCCCAAATCTGTTGCTTTGGCCATTCATAATTAAGAGATCACCAGAACTGTGGCCAATTCCTTGGACAAAGCATCTATGCATAGCATCTATTTTTTCTGCTGAAAACAAATTCTACACATGTGAATGCGTGAGATAGTATTGACGTATACTTCAATACTTTCAGGGAACAGAAATGTACATATGTACAATAACTCAAATCGAAAATTCCAGCTCTAAAAGTCCAGCTCCAATCAATTTTATTTTTAAAGTTGTGGATAGAAGAAATTTAAATACCTACAAAAAAAAATTCTGTCCATGAACGCCTGTTGGAGAGATTTCACCTAATTTTCTGTCCGTGTGATATTTCTTGAAGGGGGGGGCGCACATGGACAGGAAAAAAGACCAGATTAATAATCTGAAAAAGGTTAACCCTTCTTTATTCTATTGAAAAAAGTTTTGTTGCAGGCAGCGTTTCCATTGGCGGTATGTTCAATTACTTCCTGTCCCTACAGGAAGCGAGGGGAATTTCCCCACTGGGGACCCAGACTGCAAATAGAAACATATTCCATCTCCTTCCTCAGTGTGGCTGGAGTTGGACTTTAAGATGGATTATAAGTTAAAAAAACAGAAAAGGGCCAATCAATTTCAGCTTTACAGATCAAATTCTTAAGTTACATTTGTCAATGAAAGTTTTTCCCCCCCCTGTACAAACAATTCTACTCCAGTAAACAAATGTACTAAAAACTGCCAATCTTTTTAGGCTAACTTTTGTCTTTAGTTAACCTTCCCTTCAGACTTCTACAAACTGATTGTGACTAAAGATAGCCTGCTGTCAATGACAGGGCCTCAAAAATAGCAAGGTTATTTAACAAACATGTGATTGGTTGTGGTTGGCACCACTTTGTCTTTTTTTTCCCTGCGATTGTGTTTTCATGTCATAAAAAACCCAGAATCTATTTATAATACACAATAGCCTTTGCTGCCTACCAGTGCTGTACAGCTTACAAAGAATAAAACATGTTAGTTGCAATAAGAGGCAAGGAGAAAAAAAAAATATTAGTATGTTACAAGAATCATTATAGATGAAGAATCATTATAGATGAAGAATCATTATAGAATAGATTATAAGAATCATTTAAGATGAAGCCTCTGAAAGCCGCATATTAGAACACCCAAACCAAATAGATGTTAAGTTGTTATGATCCCATTCAGTTGTTATGTTAGTTTTAGACATCCATAGATGTTGAGAAAGCAGCGGTGAAATAGGAAAGTTCTTGACGAAGTTGATGCCAGCAGAAGGTAAAAAACACAGATATTACCTCAAATATTCCATCATCTTATGATCGTCATTCATCTTGCTCTCCACATTTCTCTTAGTCTTCACCTTCAGACTCCTATGGTGTGAACTTGATTCTTCTAGATCTCTTTCAAGATAATCATCTTCTCCAGTTGTCACCTGACTGATCATCTTCAGTGAACAGCTTTCTAATTTCTCTAAATCTTCTTTCTTCATCTGAACAAGCAATCCTAAAGGTTTTTCTGGATGTTTATCATAAGCCACACCATTTGCACAAATATGGACATTGTCTAGCATTTCTTCTTGAGGTAAAGGTTTTGAGAAGTTATTTTGCTGGGAATGTTCTTGATCTTTGAGGTTTTGCCCCCTTCTTTCGGCCTGTTGGTCTGTTTGAATCCCCTTATTCTTTAAAAGTGACTTCATGATTGGCTTCCTTTCAAACGCATGTATTTTCTCCTGCATAATGTGAACTAGGGACTTCAGTTCTTCATTATCCTTCTTTGTTGCATCATATAGACTCTCAAGTTTCAAGGAAGCTTCAGTTATCTCCTCTATGTTTTGAATCTCTTTCTGCAGCCAAGAAACTTCTGACAAAAGAGTCCTATTGTTTTCTATGGCTTCTAAGTTTCTAAGCTCCATGGTTTTCAAGTTTTCTTGAAGGAGCATATTTTCTTTCTTGGCAACCACTAGCAATAGTTTTAAACCAGGGATGGAAATCGGAGCATCTTCCAGTTCTGGCAATACAATTTCCTCTAAGCTGATGGCCTTTTTTACCTGGTCATATTCTAAAGTTAAATTATTTAGCTCATCTTGGAATGATACCACCTGTGTTTTTAGAAGGTCATTCTCTGTCTTCACATCCTTATAGCCTTTTTCAAGCTGACATAACACTTTCGTAGTATCTTCAAGTTCTTTTGTTTTCTTTTGAAGTTTCATGTTAATGTTGTCGAAGGTTTTCTTGTACTCGCCAAAAGCAACATCGGCCATTTTAAACTCTACATTTTGAACAGGCTGTAGGTTTGCAGTCTGGTCATCATCAATCTTTGTCTTATCCAGTTGATCTGTGATCTTTCCTTCCTCCGTCTTGCTCTCCCGTAAACCAAGCTTCTTCTGAAGCTTAGAAACTTCAGTCAACAATCTAACATTTTCTTTAACAGTTTGCTCATGAGCAATTTGAAGGTTCCTGAGAACTCCTCCTTCATCAACAATTACTGATGCGTTTTGTAACTCTGAAACCCTAAGCTTTAGCTCATAATTTTCTTTCTGTAGCAACTGATGTTCATGCTGAATTTTCAAGAAAGAGGCAACTTTGTCTTCCAGTTCCTCTATTGTACCTTTAAGCATTGATATTTCTTCTTTGCCCTTTTTTGCCTCACTGCAAACAACTTTGTAAAGCTCCTCAGATTGTAACTGTCTCAACTTAAAACATTCTCTCTCAACAATACGGTCTTGCTCTACAGTTTGCAAGGCTTCTCGTAGAAGCTGAACATTTTTCTCTTCCTGGAAAACTTGCTCCGTTTTCTCATGTAAATCATGCAGCAGTTGCTCTGAAGCTGGCTTATCTTCTTCCATCACTTTACCAGTCTCAAGTCTCCTAAGTTTTGAGATCTCGGACAATAACTTGACATTCTCTTGGACTGTCTTATCATGCACTTGCTGTAGATTCTTAAGAGCACTTCTTTCCTCTTCTTCAACTATGTTTCCTTGTATTTCAGATACTTCTTTTTTCAAGTCTTCAGTTTCTTTGATCACCAACATATAATCTTGCCGTGTTTTAGATAAAGAACCAATCTCATTTTGCAGTTGATCAATTGTGCTTTGAAGCCTATCTATTTCTAAAAGCATTTCTTGTCTTTTTGCATTTGTACTCTCATACAGTCCTTTATAGCGTTCCTCCGATTTTGAAAGTTTGGCTTGAAGGATCCGTTTCTCAGCTGTATGGTCTTTTTTCATATTTTCTATTGTTGTTTCTAGAGGCTGAATAGGTTTCTTGGTATGGTACAGTTGTTCACTGCCATCTTTAATTTTTTTTTCTAAAGACTTTAAGGATTGTGCGCCATCTTCCGTCTTTTCAGCCTCTTGAACTTTGTCAGTCTCCTTTTTGGTAAAGTTCAGCTTCTTCGTAAGTCTACTGATCTCGGACTGTAACTCAATATTTTCTTTTGCCATCTGTTCGTGCACGTTTTGCAGGTTTCTGTAAGCTTGCCTTTCCTCATCAAGACTAGCTAATGAATTATGAAGCTGTGGCAAAGCATTTTTTAATTCTGAATTTTCTTTTTTCATAAACTTGAATTCTGTCTGAATCTTGGAGAAAGAGGCAGTCTCATCCTTTAATTCATTGATGGTATTTTGAAGCCTAGTTATTTCTTCCATCATCTCTGATCTCTTTTCTTCTGTCCTTTTACATACCTCCTTATAAAGTCCTTCTGCGGTTGACAATTTGGAACACAGTTCATCTTTTTCAAGTTCAAATTGTTTCTGGAGTTTTTCTAGTGTTTCTTGAAAATCTTTCTTGGCTTGAAATAACTGCTCATCTTTGTCTAATAATTTATTTTCCAGGGACTTTACAGCTTGTATAAATTCTAATTTACTCTCCGATTCACCTTTTTCTCTTGCTTGGATTAGGTCTTTTTCAACAAAATCCAACTTCCTTCGAAGGTCTGAAAGTTTGGACAATAGTTCATCTCTCTCTCCAACAGTCTGCTCGTGAATATCATGTATTTTTTCAAGACCAAGCTTTTGGTCCTCTAGGAGAACCAGATTATTTTGAAGATGTGAAACTTCATTTTTTAGTCCTGAATTCTCCTTCCTCAACAACTCATATTCTCCATGAGTTACGGAAAAAGACTTAATCTCTGCCTTTAAATTACCTATGATTTTTTGAAGCCTACTAATTTCTTCAATCAATTCTAATTGCTTCTTCTCTTCCCTCTCACCAACTTCTTTATGGAGTGCGTCTGACATTGCTAGTCTAGAGTCAAGTTTTTCTTTTTCAGATTTATGTTGATTTTCCAGTTCTGCAATCATCTTTTGAAGAAGAAGAACTTCTTTCTGAGCCCGACACACTTGTTCATCTCTTTCAGTTAATTCCTCCCGTAGGTCACTTTCTAGTTGATGGACCTTCTCGGTAAGAGCATCTTCTACTTGTTTTGATCTGACCCTCAGGTTATCCAACTCTCTTGCCATGTTTTCCTTTTCAGAATTTAGATTGTTGACCAGTTCTTGGTAGGAGTTTTCCAAGGCATCTTTTCCTTGTGAAAGCACAGAACAAGTTAGCTTCTCTTGTTCAAGTTTTTCCATTAATCTCTCTTGTGTGTCTATATGCTCCTGAAGGAGTTCTTCCTTTTCAAATGCCCACTGGGCCCGCTCTTCTGCTTGTTGGTCAAGCAGATCTTGAAGATCATTTTGGAACTGTCTTTCAAGACTCATCAAGTCTTCTTTGTATTTTTTTTCTGCCATTTCTAAATCCTGTGCAAACTGAGATTTTATTTCCAAACTTCTTTGGTTAAATTCGGTTTCCATTTCATTCCTAAATGTGGTCAATATAGAAGATTATAAAAAAAAAAGAAAAAAAAAAAGAAGATGACTTAAAGAAGAGCGCCAGCACAAGGTATTTTTCTAGTTTTGGGTTGAGTGGGAAAGGTTTACAGACAGATTTTATTATCCTCTGCAACCTAATAAAAAAAATTAAAAATGAAAAAAAAATTGTCGTCATTTGCACAGGAGTAGAAGGGTCAACTTCCAATGGGGACACCTGGTTCTGTAAAAACTTTCAAAAAGTGAGATAGATCCTCCTTGACAGAGGAGACAAAAAAATCTGACAAAAGTTTTATCCCTTTTCCCAAGTAACAAAAACTAGAAAAAGGTTCTGGTTGGAGTTCTGCTTTAGGTATGTTGCGGTTTCAAACTGTATGAAAATAGCAGATCAGATGCATCACAAATCAAATCAAGAAATTCGATTTAAATCACTGGATCGTCAGATTCTTCAGTCCAAATTACTTATGCAAAGCAAAGCGATTATACAAAACAGATACGTAATCAAAACCAATGAAGTTGTGCCATATTTTACAGCCAAATAAAATATATATTTCAAAAATAACAATTAACTTTCTCTTTGCTTATATAAATCACTGTCATATTTTGGATGGGTCAAGTCATAAAAAATGGAAAAGTATAACTGACACTGGAAATCTTGTGTCTGTATATTTGATGATTCTTAAAGCTGAGCTCCGCCGGGAAAAAAAATATTAAAAGCCAGCAGCTACAGCTACAGCAGCTGCTGGCTTTTAATAATTTGACACTTACCTGTCCTGGAGTCCAGCGACGTCCGCAGCAGAGGACGAGCGATCGCTCGTCGCTCTGCTGCTCCCTCCGCCATCCTCGCTGAGGGAACCAGGAAGTGAAGCCCTGCGGCTTCATGCCCGGTTCCCTACGGCGCATGCGCGAGTCGCGCTGCGCCGTTTTGATTGGTGCTCCTGTGTTCTGGGAGCCGAGTGTCTCCCAGAACACCAAGGGAAGTCTGCGGGAAGTGACGTCACTCCCGCAGATTCCCGGAGAGAGGACTCCCGGATGTGGGTGAAAATACCTGTCTTAGACAGGTATCTTCACCCCCCTCCCCCCTGAAAGGTGTCAATTGTGACACCGGAGGGGGGGAGGGTTCCAAATAGCAAAAGTTGCTAATTAGGGTGGAGCTCCACTTTAAAGTGGTTGTAAACCTTTACATATACCCAGTGAAGTGACTGGCCCCAGGTGATATACAGATGAAAACAAATCCGCCTAAATAAGTTGTACCTGTTTATCTGCAGTCTTTTTGCCTCTACATCTGTTCAAAGTGCTGAATTATAAAGCTTGTCTGAGAGTTGATTAAAAAAAGGGGTCGGAGAGATGAAATTACACACTTCAGAGCCCAGTGAGGAGAGTTCTGAGAGCTCACTGGAGGGAAGGGATACCACCCCCCCCCCCCCCCCACACACACACACACACACACACACACACACACACACACAGCCCACAGGATCAGAATTGAGGCTGTCAATAAGCTGGAGCTCCCTCCCCTGTCACCTTTCTCTTGTTGTCAGGAAAACTTGTCAGAAGTGATTCATGCTGATAGAGGAAGAAAGCAGCAGGCAAAAATTACACTTTGTGCTCTACTGATACAGGTACACACTATAGAAGGATATACTTTGTTCATATTTAATGTTTAAAGTTTACAACCACTTTAAGCCTCATGGACACGGATGTATTATAGGGAAGCGGCAGGTGGGACATAAGCCCCCAAGACGTAGAATTAAATGCCTGTACTTGTGTAAACGCCAATTCTTCCTTGCATCGGTGCTTACCTGCTCATAACCATACAATGTATTTCCGGAACGCAAAAGTGTCACGTTCAGAAAAATAAATCTGTGCATGTGCAGGTAAATGCAACGATGCAGGGGGGGGGGGGTGTCCAAGGAGGGGGAAGTCTGGAGCCAGGCACTGGGCTTTAAAAAACTTCTAAAAGTTTGGCTTTGGTTGCAAGACAAAAAAATAAAAAAATAAATATGGTTTGAAAAGCTCTTATAAAAAGGAAATAAAGCACTTCTATGCCATATACAGATAAGTGCATATTGATTGAGCAGACACAAAAATGGTCTTGCTGTCACCCACCTTTGCACCTCAGCTTCTTGCTGGTGTCGCCCCAACAGCTGCCTTCTGAGTTCCTGGGTTTCTAGCTGATGTTTTTCCTGAAAACTTGACATTTGCTCCTGAAAACTTTGCTCCAATTGATCTTTCTGATCTTCATAGGTTGTCCTCAACTCGGCCAGCCGAGCTTCTGCCTTCTTTTCAATGTCCTCTGCGATATCTACCAGCTCCTCCTTCTCCTTATGATACATCTCTCTGGCCTCTTCTAGTTGCAGATGAAGGGTTTCTTCTTTCTCCATCAACTGCTGCTTCTGGAAGGTAAACTCTGCCTCCATTCTACTAACCTGATCCTGGTGCATAAATTCTGCTTCCTTTTGCTCTTCTTTAAGGTTTTGAATGTCCGCTTCTAGCTCTAAGTGCTTCATTTTGAAGATCTTTATTTGTTCTTCAGCTTTGTGAATCTCAATGTCGAGTTTTTCCTTTAGGGCTTCCTGTTCTTTCTCAAATGAATAGTTTATTTCTTTTAGTTTTTCCTCATAGTACATGGTCTGGAAGAAACAAATTGCTGAATTAAAAAAAAAAAAAGCTGGACAAAGTCATCTATTTCATTGTTGTATAGTAATGTTGCATTCCCGAGACCATTATTCCCTTTACAATCACAAATACACTATATCACCAAAAGTATGGGGACACCTGCCTTTACACGCACATGAACTTTAATGGCATCCCAGTCCGTAGAGTTCAATATGGAGTTGGCCCCACTCTTTGCAGCTATAACAGCTTCAACTCTTCTGGGAAAGCTTAGGGGTGTCTATGGGAAAGTTTGACCATTCTTCCAGAAGCGCATTTGTGAGGTCAGGCACTGATGTTGGAAAAGAAGGCCTGGCTTGCAGTCTCCGCTCTAATTCATCCCCAAGGTGTTCTATCGGGAGGAGGTTAGGACTCTGTTCAGGACAGTCAAGTTCCTCCACCCCAAACTCACTCATCCATGTCTTTATGGACCTTGCTTTGTGCACTGGTGTGCAGTCATGTTGGAACAGGAAGGGGCCATCCCCAAACTGTTCCCACAAAGTTGGGAGCATGAAATTGTCCAAAATGTCTTGGTATGCCGACGCCAAGTGAAGAGTTCCCTTCACTGGAACTAAGAGGCCAAGCCCAACCCCTGAGAAACAACCCTACACCATAATCCCCTCTCCACCATGATTTGGACCAGTGCGCAAGCACTGCTTTAAAGAGGATCTTCGACTGCTACCCCCTTCCCCACATACACACTTATGTGTAGTTCTTTGTGTAGGTTTTCGCTACTTACCCACCCAGAGGATCTAGCGTTTTCTTGTTATCAGACACATCTCGGTTCCACGTCGCCATTTTGATGGTTATATCATAAAGATTTATGATGTAATTTATGACTTCCTGGTTCAGCCAACATGCCTACTGATGATGCGGCGCTAGGCACCCCCCCCCCCTCTTATCTGAATGAGGTGCTTTGCCTTCTGCGATATGTGACGTGCATATCCCAAGAGGCAAAGGGAGGAAAGTGCACGTCAGTCACATAGGCATGATCGTACAGTACTTTTTTTTTTTTCTCTTTTAAATAAAAGTCCTATTCTGGCAGTTGAGGGGAGGAGGAGTGGAGAAGAGGGAAGTCTGAGGGTGAAGATCTACTTTAAGACATGGTGTGACTTGACGCCATCATCTACCAATGATCAACTGGTGGAAGCCAAAGAGTTGGCCTTGTAACCCAACAATCATGTCTCAGGTGATAAGACCCATTAGCAAGAACACTCCTGGTGAACAGAACATGGGCAACCTAAAACATTTAGTGTCCCTACTATACATTTTCGAGGTTTAATGAGTTAATTCTCTTATAAACACCTCTTGCTGCAAAAGGGATGGTTAGGAAATGGTAGGCCCTGTGGCATTGCAAAGTTCTAGATACTGTATTTCTCTAAAGCTGAACCCTCCTCATCTTGGTAGCCCCTAGTGTACAACTAAGGTACAAGGAGCCAAGACTTCACTTTTCCATACACAAAATGGATGTTAGATGGGGGGGGGGGGGGGGTTAGGAGACCACAGCGGCAGAGTAATATTCTAAGGCATCAAGATGCCGCTAGCTGACCAATACTAAGCTTTTCTGCAGCAAGCGATACTTGGATATGTTTACTCTCAGATTGTCAACAGCAGTGCAGGGACAAGGTCATCTAGAGCCCAGGGTGAACATGCCAAAATTACGCCCACCCAAGATGCATGAGCATTATGCGTCAGCAAAAATCCCCCCCTCCCCCTGAAAAAAATTATCTGCATTCTTACCCCCCAAGCATAAATTCTCCCTCCTCCCAATACAAATTTGCCTCCTACTGAAATCCCCCCTCCCCAGTACAAATGTTGCTTCCCCCCAGCTCAAAAGCTCTCATTCTTCATACGTCCCCAGCACAAACCCACCCCCCTTGAAAAAAAATTCACCCCTCCTAGTACATATCATCTAACCCTCAAATGTACTCTCTGAGCACAAACCCTCCACAGCCCCCCCCCTCCGGCACAAATTCCCCCAAATAACCCCCAATTTTCCCTCCTAGCACAAATACCCCAAATCATCCCTGTTGACACAAATCCCCCCAAAGAAAAAATAAATAAATAACCTCCTAGCACAAATCCCCTCCCACCACCACATTACCTTTTTTAGCACAACCACCTTGTGGTGCCCCCTCCCCCCCACCTCACATGATACCACAGTGCCCAGGGCAGCCACCCCTCCTGCCCACCCCTGGTCAACATTTTAACCAATAAAAGCCCCAAAAACATTATAAATTCACATATTCAATTTAGATATCAGGAATAGGTTTTCAAATACAGAAAGACCAACTACACCAGGACACAGATACTCTTCACGGATTCCAAGCTGCTGAATGTATAAATAGCAATGCAGAGTAATATATACACACACACACACACACACACACACACACACACACACACACACATATAAAAAATAAGTTTCTTGTCCCATGCGGTTTCCATCTTTTATAATAGAACAGTGCATGAAGCTCTCACAACCATCCACAAACACAAGACTGTGGAAGATCCTGTAACAGTTTCATCCAATTGATCTTTAGCTTCCTTTCAAATTGCTATAATCCTGCCCAACAATATCACATACTTTGTTTTCCAGTTCCAGTGTCAATTTCTCGACCTCCCTCTGGTGTTGCTCCCGCATGTGCTCAATGGCCATTTCTGCCTCTATACTCATGTTTAGAGGAGGACAGTCTTCAGAACCAATACCTGCAACAAAAGAATGCTCATTACAAATACAACCAATTGCAATATCAACCAAAAATATCTTGTATAGTCATTATGGAGCAACTTGGTTGTGGGTCTATTCATTTTTTTTGCAACATAAACAAGAGCATGTCACCTCTGGATGTATGCAGAATTTAAATATACAGATTAAAATTATAATTAGGTAGACACTTACGCATGACTTTATTTGCCCATTTGTTACTTCTCTGAATCTGACTATTTTGTTAGGGTTCAGAGGTCATCTAGAGTAACATTTGCTACCCTGTAAAATTACTTGAGCTCAGACATTATTTTCCAGCTTGATCATGCAGCGTGAGGTCTGGCAATGTATATAATGATTAGAAACAAACCTGTTTTCCAAAATAGTGCTTTAATCAACACTTTGAAAGGCCAGGGCAGACGCTAGAGACTTTAAAAAGTCAATATGTGATCACACTGTTATTTTCTTTTTTGTCCACTAGAGAGACCCCCTCCACCATGCTTATACTAAGCGAACATGTTGAAATAGTTAATTATTTCAATGCATCTGTTATGTGTCCATTTATTTTTATTTATACCATCAATAAAAGTTTTTTTCCCTTCTTTGTAGGAAATCTGAATAGAAATATTTAGTGAATGTTAGCTACTCATTTATTTTAGTTAGGACTGTGAGAAAATAGGATTTTTTACTCACCGTAAAATCCTTTTCTCTGAGTCCATGGACCGACACAGCTTCTCTATTGACAAAGTGGGTATTATCCGTTAATTAGGAGTGACTAGGCAGAAAAACTTGTAAAAAGTGTTGCATCACACCTTCTACAGTACCGCCCAGGGGGCGGACCCTCTGGGTATACCCTCTCAGTCTGCACATCGCAGATCAGTTCGTCAAAAAGCAGTACAAACTTAAAAGGAGGGGTGGGTGCTGTGTCGGTCCATGGACTCGGAGAAAAGGATTTTACGGTGAGTAAAAAATCCTATTTACTCTTTCGTCCATGGACCGACACAGCTTCTCTATTGACAAAGTGGGACGTCCCAAAGCAGTGTCAGAGAAAAAACGAGGGGTGGTAACAGCATAAAAACAAACTTCACCCCAAAACACAAAACAGCACTCCTCCAACGGAGGAGTTGCAACTCTAAACAGCCACCTGCAAAACCTTGCGGCCGAAAGAGGCATCCGAAGATGCACCTACATCAATTTTGTAGAATTTTGTGAAAGTGTGAGCGGACGACCAAGTCGCCGCTTTACATAGTTGGGAAACAGACGCTTGATGTCGGAAAGCCCAAGAGGCACCTATTGCCCTGGTCGAATGCGCCGTGACAGGAAAGGGGGGCGCCTGACCCTTTAAGGCGTAAGCCTGGATTACTATCTGTCGGATCCACCTAGAGATGGTGGCCGATGAGACTGCTTGGCCCTTCTTGGGACCAGCCACCGAAACAAACAGTGAGTCTGACTTCCGGAACAGGGAAGTAGCAGATATGTATACTCTCAAAGCTCGGACAACGTCCAAGGAATGCAACGCCGACTCCTTAGGATTCGACGGCTGAGGACACAAGGATGGAAGTACAATGTCTTTGTTGAGATGAAAAGCCGAAACGACTTTCGGAAGAAAGGAAGGCTGCGGCCGCAGCACCACCTTATCCTTGTGGAAAATCAAATAGGGAGCCTTGCAGGACAAGGCTGCCAGCTCAGAGACTCGTCTAACTGACGTAACAGCCACCAAAAAGACCACTTTCTGAGAAAGTGTCAACAGGGGAATATCTCTAATATTCTCAAACGGTGCCGTCTGAAGCACCGAGAGGACCAGGTTCAAGTCCCACGGAGGTAATGGGGGGCGGACCGGAGGGGCCACATGTCGAACCCCCTGCCCAAATGTACTCACGAGAGAGTGAGTCGCCAGGGGTCGCTGAAAAAAGACAGCCAGGGCAGATATCTGTCCCTTAATCGTACTTAGGGCAAGCCTTTGGTCTACCCCATGCTGTAAAAACAGCAGGATTCTGGAAACCAAATAGGTACGCGGATGCCATTTCATTTCCTCACATATGGAGATGTAGGCCCTCCAAGTGCGGTGATAGACCTTCCTAGAGGACGGTTTCCGAGCACTTCTCATAGTAGAGATTACTGAGTCTGACAGGCCCCGATCTCTCAGTACCTGGTTCTCAACAGCCATGCCGTTAAAGCCAATGACTGTAAAGCAGGATGGAATATGGGACCTTGCGATAGCAGGTCCTTCCGTAGTGGTAGGCGCCAGGGGACGTCTGCTACCAGACGTACTAGATCGGCGTACCAAGGACGCTGAGGCCAATCTGGAGCGATTAGGATCATTGGAATTCCCTCTGCCTCCACTCTGCGGAGCAGAAGAGGAAGAAGCCTTAAGGGAGGGAAGGCATAGATTAGCCGATACTGACCCCACCATGCTACCAACGCGTCCGTTGCGTCTGCCCATGGGTCTCTTGACCGGGCCACAAATCTCAATACCTTCCGATTGAGTCGGGAAGCCAGAAGATCTACGTCTGGTGTGCCCCATCTTTGGCAGAGGAGTTGGAACACCTCCGGGTGTAAGGACCATTCTCCCTGGTCCAGCATCTGGCGGCTCAGGTAGTCCGCCTGCCAGTTTTCCACACCCGGAATGTACACGGCCGACAGTGCCGGTACGCTCCTCTCTGCCCACTTCAGGATGCGAGCGATCTCCGATGCTGCAGCTGAGCTTCTTGTTCCTCCTTGATGATTGACATATGCCACTGCTGTGGCGTTGTCTGACTGGATCCTGACTGGACGCCCTTGCAGTCTCTGAGACCATTTGAAGAGGCACAGCTTGATCGCCCGGATCTCCAGGACATTGATCGGCAGGAGGGCTTCCTCTGGGGTCCAGCGACCTTGTGCCGACTGAACACCCCAGACTCCCCCCCAACCTGTAAGGCTGGCGTCCGTCGTGATCACTATCCAGTAAACCGGAAGAAATGACTTCCCGGCCATTAGAGCCGGTGCTGTCAGCCACCATACCAGGGATCTCCTGACTAGGCGGCTCACTCGGATTTGATAATCCAGAGATGAAGGGCATCTGTTCCATCTGGACAGAACTTCCTTCTGTAACACTCGAGTGTGGTATTGAGCATATGGGACCGCCTCGAAGGAGGCTACCATGAGGCCCAACACTCGCATGCAAAAACGGAGTAACGACCAATTCCTGGAAGTCAGCTGCCGTACTGCAGCCCGGAGGGTCTGCAACTTCTCCACAGGGAGGAATACCTTTGCCTCTGAGGAATCCAGAATCAACCCCAGGTACACTAGGCGTTGAGTGGGCACCAATACTGACTTTTGCGTGTTTAGTATCCAACCACAGTCTCGAAGAGTCTGACAGGTAATGGACACGCTTACCTCTAATTCTGAGCTTGAAGGGGCCTTCAGCAGAAGGTCGTCCAAGTAACCTGTGATAGCGATACCCCGCTGTCTTAGAAGTGCCAGAATCGGAGCGAGCACCTTGGTGAACGTCCTGGGTGCTGAGGCAAGGCCAAACGGGAGGGCCACAAACTGGTAGTGGTTCTTCCCGATAGCAAATCGCAGAAACCTCTGGTGTCTGGAGTATATGGGGACATGCAGGTATGCGTCCTTGATGTCCAAGGAGGCCAGAAAGTCCCCCGGATGGAGAGCCGTGACTACGGATCGAACCGACTCCATCCGAAATCTTTGTACCTTCACAAAGCAATTGAGGGCTCTGAGATCCAAGATTGGACGAACCCCCTCCTTTGGCACAATGAACAGATTTGAGTAAAAACCCCGACCCCGGTCCTGTTCTGAAACTGGAATAACTACCCCGCGTTCCAGTAGACCCTGGACCGCCCCATACAGGGCCTCCCGACGGGTCGGTAGTAGCTGGAGATTGGAGGTGATGAATCTGTCTGGTGGACAAGAGAGAAATTCTATCTTGTAGCCTGAGGAGATTACTTCGCAAACCCACCTGTCGGAGACTAGAGCAGTCCACTGAGTCGCGAAGACGTCCCCCCACCCGAGAGCTGGGTGGGGGCGGATCTTCATGTGGACGCAGATTTGTCCGCAGGCTTGTTGGGTCTGCGGGATCAAGGATGCTTTTGTCCTTGGGCAGGCGCTTTATCGGCCTGGGGTCTTTTCCCTGTCGCCCTAGGGGGACGAAAAAACCACTTGTGTCTGGAAAGGAGGGCCCTTGCCCTTGGCGTGGCCCCTTACCCTTGCTAATTTGGGGAAGCAAAGTGCTTTTACTTCCTGTGGCATCCTTGATGATGTCATCCAGAGAAGCCCCAAAGTCTGTCGCCCTTAAAAGGCAGATCCAACAGGGCTTTCTTGGAAGTCTGGTCCGCAGACCAGCCTTTTAGCCAGATCAGGCGGCGTATTGCTACTGCATAAACCAAAGTTTTAGACAGCAGGGGAATAGTATTCATGTCTGACTCGCAGACAAACCTAAGGCCCTGGACCAACAGGTCGGCCAATGTTATCTCATCAGGAGGAGCATCTCGCTCCTTAACCCCTGGAGTAGCAATCTTGCCCATTCAGTAAGTGTGTGAGACACTAGGGCCCCCGCCAATGCCGGGCGTACTGCCGAGCCTACCACTGAGTATAGGCAGCAAGCGAGTGCTTCAGCCTTCTTATCCACAGGGTCCTAGAAAACAGGAGCCCCTTCTACAGGAATTGTGGTGGCTCTATTAAGTCTGGACACCGGAGGGTCCACTATAGGGGGGAGAGGTCCATTTCTTCAGAAAACTCTCCTCAAAAGGGGTACCGTACCGCAAACCTCTTTGGGGCTGTAAAGACCCTCAGTGGGTTCTCCCATTCCTTGTATAAGAGTTTATCAAAAGACACACAAGGGAACACCTTAGCAGTGCGGGCAGGTCTATGAAACCCAAGTGGACCGGAGTCTCTGCTGCTTCTGCAGTATTTTCCAACTTTAGCGTATCCCGCACTGCAGTAATAAGGTCAGATACCAAAGCCGTCTCGCGTACTGACCTGGACTTGGAGTCCTCCTCACTGTCCGATCGGTCACGGTCTGCAGTCTCTGATGCATCAGAATCTGGGCCATGAGCCGTAGCTGGACCTGGTTCTGCATCAGAAATATCCCCAGAAGATTGCAGGGGACGGGGGCGTTTATTACCCCCTGTATTCCCGTGTGCTGCTTCCACCCTGGCAGCAAACGCCTCTAGGATTGCCGACATAGCGTCCATAGACACCTCAGGGACACCAGCTGCTAAATCTGGTGTTTCAGGGGAGAAGACATCTGGCTCAGATGCCATGCTGACCACACGCTGACACTCACAGGGCTCCAGGCAAGATATCAATAGGCCACCCTCCTGCGCTGCAGAGATGCTGGGTTACCTAGAGGACTCACCACCCTGGATAGGTACTGCTATGCTGCGCCTGTGATGCTGTCCCCTTGCTGCTGTGTCAGTCTGCTTCTTTTATCAGCACTTCCTGTGTGAATTTTCACGCCAGTGTAATGCACCCTAGAGGCCGGAGGCTCTCGCAAAATGGTTGCCAAAAACGTCTGTATGGAAGATAATGTGGGCTCTAAGAAAATGGCCGCCGACAGAAGATAGAGGTCAGGCAGCCATAGCCCACAAAAAGATGGCCGCCGAACGGCAATATCTGCATACAGGGTGGACCAACATGGCCGCCGATCACCTGATAGGGGCCAGTGGGTGTGGCCGAACCACAGGAAGATGGCCGCCAGGCAGTTACAAGAGGCCAAACTTGGCATGGACCACCTCAAAATGGCCGCCGACTGCATGGAGACACAGAAACACAGGTAAGCAAAAATGACATTTCTTTTAAATGTTAGTTACAGCCAGCCCCGCTCCAGTGGGACCCCCTAGGTGACCCCCAGCACCCAGCAACCTTTAGCTAGAAGCCCAGGGAGGAGGGAAAGGCAGGGAGAGGGGGAAGAAAGGGGCCACAACCACTTACTTGATCTCTCCAGGAATGTCCAGCTAAATCACCCAGCCGAGGCAGGGGAGTTTTACTTACCTATCCTGCATGTATTCTGCTGGAAGACATTCCAAACAGATCATCGTCCGCGCACGGAAGGTGACTGTTGGCCAGGCATGCTGTGATTGGACCCAGAAGGGACGATCATATGTATGCCCAGGAGCATGACGCTCACCGGACAGGCTGCTGCGACTCGGCCGTAAGGTCAGCCGAAGCTGAGCGGTCCGATGCAAGCCTTGGAGCGTAAGCTCACCGGCCAGGCTGCTGCGACTCGGCCGTAAGGTCAGCCGAAGCTGAGCGGTCCGATGCAGGCCCTGGAGCGTAGGCTCACCGGCCACCCGTGGAGCGACGGGCATGTCGTGGAAAACCCAGCGCGTAGCTAGGGTCGGCACACGCTCGATGGCCGAAACTGGGGAGACTACAAGGATCGAGGATCCAGCCTGTCACCCAGTCGGCAGTTGATCGAAGATCGCAGGAAACAACAAATGTAGCAAAAAAATAAAATAAATATATATATATATATATATATATATATATATATATATATATATATATATATATATATCTTTTTTCCCCGGACCAATGGGCCCGAAGGGAGCCATGTCCTACTCCTTGCTAGACAGAAAAAAACTGATCTGCGATGTGCAGACTGAGAGGGTATACCCAGAGGGTCCGCCCCCTGGGCGGTACTGTAGAAGGTGTGATGCAACACTTTTTACACGTTTTTCTGCCTAGTCACTCCTAATTAACGGATAATACCCACTTTGTCAATAGAGAAGCTGTGTCGGTCCATGGACGAAAGAGTAACAACTTTTTCTTCTTGTGAACATTTAACCACTTGCTGACCTGCGGTCTCTGCAAGTGGTTTACCGGGATTATCAGCCATAACCCCAATACCTTTTATTTCTGCAGGTGGCCGGCTTTCTTAGGAAAAAACGGTCCGAATGGCTAAAAATCCCCCCCCCCCCCTTCCCTCGCTGCTTGCCGGTGTTTCTCTGGCTTATCGTTTGACGGTTCACCCAAGAAACGATGCAACAGTGCGGCCGGGTGGTACCATAGGCGATCAAAGAGTTAACACTCTTTGATCAACTCTTTGGCTTTATAGGACCAAAGCGACATTATGACATCACTTACGGTTCAGGCTGGAAGAATTTTTTTATTTTTTTTTGGAAGAGATTGGGGTCTTTTAAAGAGGACCTGTTATCCATATTTCTATTACAAGGGATGTTTACATAGAATGCACGGAGGTAAAAACAAAAAAAACACTGCCTTTACAACCACTTTATGGCTAGGAAAGCACCCACAGTACATATATAGCTGAAATAGAGACGTAAACCCTCAAAGGATTTATATCTGCTCAGCCAGGCTGCTTATTGGAAAATGAAGGTTTAGTAGCAGACTGAGGAGTCATTGTTCTCCTTTCCACTTGTTTCAGCAAGTTCTCAGGCACTGATCAATGTCCTATCACTTGTAGTTCATCCATTATGGGCCATAATGAGCTAAAATGTCTTCCACCTGCACATTTTTATTACCTTGGTCACATTCAACTGAGTTTTTGTTATCCATTTCATCAAATAAAGAATTCTTCAGGGAGGACCGAAAACCTCGGACACCTTGCGAACGGTATTCTTCCAGTTCCAGCTGCAGCTCATCAATACGATCCTGCAGCTCCTGAGCGGGTGAAAACAGGAGACAGCATTTTAGAATAAATTGTATAAGATTTGTCAACAAAATCCCATTATTAATGTGCCCACTCACCCTGCGCTGCCTCTCGTACTCATTGCGTAACTGCAACAACTTTTCCTCATGGCGGAAAAATTCAACGTAGCTCGGGTCCAAGTCTCCAAACTGCCAAAGAAAAAAACATAATTTGTATAATGAAGGAAATGTCAGCACTCCACTGTGCAAGAGATTCACATGGGCATCCTCAATGAGGATCTAGGTCTGGGACAATTCATTATTGCAGAGAAGAAAAAAGAAAAGAAAAAAAAAAACTATAAACTCAAACTGAATTATATTTAGTTTGTGAAAGTACTGTGTATGAAACAAATGGCCATGTTGTCCATTTTCTGTTATTAAAGTGGATGTAAACCCTCCATACACCCAGTGAAGTGAACAGCCTCAGATGATACACAGGGATGAACCAAATCTCCCTACATAAGTTTTACATGTATATCTGCCATCTTCACATTTATATACTGTTTAGAAAGTTCAGATTGTGTTAGGAGATTTTCTCTTCCTGTTTAACGGCCCGTACACATGATCCGAATATCGGACGAAAACGATCGTCCGAGGAAGAATCGTACGATTTTCGGATCGTGTGTACACTACTTTCGAGAGCTGATCACGACAGTTCATCCGATATTATTCGATCAGACAAGCACAAAAATTTTCCTCGTACGATGTCAGATCGTACGATTTTCGTTTAGTCAGTATAGTCGTCGTCCGAAAATACAATACGAATACATTACAACACATGACATCACTTCCGATTTTTTTTGTTGTTCTGTCGTACGAGAATTTGTGACTTTAAATAACCTATTTATTTTTACTTGCGACTATTAAGCGAAAAAAGTCATACGATATTCGGATCGTGTGTACGGGGCATTACACAGAGTGTGATGTCCGGGCATACAGCCAATATAGCTAAAATTGCTGATTGGTAGAAAGGCACACACCCCCTCTCATCATAGGCAGAGACTCTCAGGAGGTGTTTTGTAACAGGGCCAGCTCCCTGCTAATCTGTTTTAGCAACCTCCCCTGACAGAAATTTCAGGCTGCTTTTATCTGATGTGTCCGAGAATTTGTCAGGAGTTATCAGGCTGATAAAAGAGGAACGGGACATATCTCTTTGAAGAGAGATAACAAAACACTGCAGATATATGTGCCCAGCTCAAATTTCATGAAATCGGCTTTACATCCACTTTAATACTTGTTTTTAACTTTTTTTCCATCCTTTGGTACATCTCTGTACGGTTGATTTCATACAGCAATAGCTGTATTGCAGCATCAGACTGCTACATTATGTGGTAGAGCAATAAATCAGGAAGGTTCAATTGGGGAAATGGCAAAACAGCCAGGTAGTACAGGGACAATCCAAATGAATCTGGAAAAACCTTAATACAGGTCTTCGGCATGGCTTGGTAGAACTGCCTTAACAGAATGCCTTGTGATTTAGTGCTCTACAGGCAGCAATGCTCTTTCCATAAACTTATTTCACATTGAATAGTGTTCCTGACCTTTTCTTTCAGTATGTTGTCCAGACTTCTCTGCAGCTTGGCTGTCAGGGCTTCACACTCCACCAGCTTCTCTGTGGTCTCAAGTAACTCATTCTCCATGCGGGTGTTCTCCTAGACAAAGAAATTCCAGCCTGTGACAAACATCACTATAGTGCCATTATAGCTTCCAGGATCCCAACCAAACCTATACATCTGCCCCACCTAAAGCACGAGAGATAATGTACCAATTATGAATAATAAGTCAGAGGGTCTTCCAATCAACCTGGGTCTCTTGGACAACAGCTGAAGGTGCTGTCGGTATCAATCAACTCAATCCTTGCTTTAACTTATCCCAAAAAAATAGAAAGACGGCATGTCTTAACTTCAGAAATGCCTTTACACCTACCTTTATAGACAAGGTCAGTCGGTCTCGAAGGTAATTCTCTTCCACTTTGACTTTCTCCAATTCCTGTTCTAGATCTAGCCGCTGCCGATGTGCTTGCTGAAACATCTGCTCTCTCTCTTTCCTTAGCTCACCTTTTAGAGCAGCTGTTCTCTCTTTGTACTCCTCATCTAGTTTTCTGTGGACAAAAGATAAGATGAGCCACAAAGGTTTGTAGATCTATACCCAAGTCATGCAGAGGGTATTGCCTTCAGAGAACACAGCCAACTCCCCCCTGCCTTCCAAAAAGCTTTGACTTCAGACGAGTTAACCAGTAAGGGACTTCTGATCAAATTCACAGTTATTACATTTTTAGCCAAGGTGGACTCAATGGGGATCCAGGTGACTTCAAGAAGCTTGCTTCCCTGACTTTTGTGCTAAGCAACAGCTGCTGCCATACCCAATTTATTGCAAGGTCCTGGTCACTGTGGCATTCTAGTTGCCTAGCCAAATCCCAAAACAATTTTTAGCTCGCCAACAAGCAATCCAACTAAATACAGTCTTTGAAATCTCAGGAGCATTGGAAACAAAACGCTAAACGGACTTTGGAGGGTCTACATAAACATTAAGCAAATCACTAGAATGCCACTACAAAAGCCTAAAACATAAAGCCAATGTACAATGAATGATGGTGGAGCACAGTCCCCAAATAGGAGACCTCTCAGCCACAGAAATTGCCAAAGGGACTTTGAAAGAGTTGCACCAAAAGACTGAAAATCACGAAATTCTTTAAAAAAAATCTAATTTGTATTCAGATACATAATTAAAATCATGTTCAAATGCCAAAGACATAATGGGTAGCTGTGTAGGGTGACATACAATATATCACCAAAAGTATTAGGACGTCTGCCTTTACACACACATGAACTTTAATGGCCTCCCAGTCTTTGTCCGTAGGGCTCAATATTGAGTCGGCCCACCCTTTGCAGCTATAACAGCTTCAACTCTTCTAAAGAGGCTGTCCACAAGGTTTAGGAGTGTGTCTATGGGAATGTTTGACCATTCTTCCAGAAGAGCCTGAGGTTAGGCACTGATGTGGACGAGAAGGCCTGGCTCACAGTCTCTGCTCTAATTCATCCCAAAGGTGTTCTATCGGGTTGAGGTCAGGACTCTGTGCAGGCCAGTCAAGTTCCTGCACTCCAAACTCGCTCATCCATGTCTTTATGGACCTTGCTTTGTTCACTGGTCCAAATCATTTGGTGGAGGGGGGGGGGGGGGGTTGTTCCGATTATGGCCCCTTAGTTCCAGTAAAGGGAACTCTTAAGGCGCCAGCATACCAAGGCATTTTGGACAATTTCATTCTCCCAACTTTGTGGGAACAGTTTGGGGATGCCTCCTCCCTGTTTCACCATGACTGCACACCAGTGCACAAAGCAAGGTCCATAAAGACATAGATGAGAGAGTTTGGGGTGGAGGAACTTGACTGGTCTGCACAAAGTCCTGACCTCAACCCGATAGAACACCTCTGGAATGAATTAGAGCAGAGAGTGTGGGCCAGGCCTTCTCCCCCACATCAGTGTCTGACCTCACAAATGTGCTTCTGGAAGAATGGTCAAACATTCCCATAAACACACTCCTAAACCTTGTGGACAGCCTTCCCAGAAAAATTGAAGCGGTTCTAGCTGCAAAGGGTGGGCCAACTCAATATTAAATTCTATGGACTAAGACGCCATTAAAGTTTGTGTGTGTGTAAAGGCAGGCGTAATACAGTGCATATGCATCTGAAAACCCATTGAGTGTTAGGATATCAACTAGGCCATTTCCAGATGCATATAGGTCATCATACATCTATTGTGTCTTCATATAGTTCATGGTATTGAGACAAGATTTTAATTATGGAGGTGAATAAAAATTAGATATTTTTTTAAAGAATTCAGTGATTTACTGTTTTTTGGTGCAACTCTTTCAAAGTCCCTTGGGCATATTTTGTGGTTGAGAGGACACTACAAAAACCTACCCAAGGTTGTATTCATTCCGTCGCTCAATAGCTGCATGATGGTCATCCACCTCCAAAGCCATGAGATTCTTCTGTTTCTCATTCTTTTCTAAATCCAGGCGGAGCTTTTCCTTTTCTCTGGCGGTCTGATCAACCCTCTCCCTGGAAAATATGGAACAAAATGATAGCCAAGTGTTAATACCACCAGTTTTTTTGTTCTTATCCTCCCCTGCCGAGTAAGAAGTGCCGAGAACTCTTTTAAAGACAGTAATAGGTATTCTTTATGGCCAGCTGTGGAAACTATCACATAACTGTCCATAGAAATCTACAAAATAATCAGCTAATCCAGAGATAAAAGGCAGCTTAAATTAAAGGCCAAGGTTGACTCTCCCCCACCACCTCCCGGTGAACAGTGGGGATGCCAATTACACAGAAGTAAACCTTAACCGTAAAAAACATTAAAAAAACACTTCTCTAAACCACCAGTGGCATCACACAGAGAACGTCTCCATGTGCCTGCAAGTAAAGGCAGTTCTATTCATGGTCATGCTCCTAACCTTCAAGCATATGAATCTGAAAATACAAAGCTCCCCTTGTCGAGAGTCTGGAACTGCTAACTTCTGCCCAGACTAAACCTCTTAACTGGCTGGTGAGGCTGCCCATGCCAATCATGGGTCAACGAGGCCCAAAAAGGTGGAGGAAGCATGGCCAAGATCCACACCAGAAAAGCTAGCTGATGGACTTGCCACGGAACTGTGGGCACCTGCAGTGGCATCACACAAGATTTGTTTTAAATTATATGTAAAAAATCAAAGAAAGAAAAGGTAATATATAACAGCTTACCAATTCTTAAATGTGGTGGCATTAGTGTTTTTATGCTTTCCTTTCACCTGATGGATCCTGCCTGTCCTAGGGTGAGAATCCTCACTGTACTGTATCTATGGAGGAGCAGCATGGTCAACTTTGGTTGCTCTCCTGATTCAGACTAAAAACGCCTCCCCTCATCTATTACATTAGGAGGACGGGTTTTATAGTTTACAGATCGCATTGTTTGAGATTTCAGTTCAATACACAGAAGTTACAAGGATACTGGAATTCTATCAGGATCAACAGGTATTTTTCTGAACTTGCAAAAAATGTAATTAGCTTGAAAACGAATGCAGCCACCACATCAAAAGGACTGATAAGCTGCAATGTTCACCGTTTTGTTTTTGGCTTTAAAGGACCAACAGTGAGGTTTCAACAGGGCTAGACCAATTTTAAAGGAAAAGTTGAAATTTGCATTCAAATGTCAGATGCCTGTACATTTTGACCCGAGTTAAAAAAGAAGAAATAAGGCCAAAGCTTTTCTGGCCCTGCTTCTGTTATGGATCACATAAGTGCAGTTTGTTCTGTACTCCTGTGACCCATTTTCAGTTGGCAGCAGGCTTAAACCCACTGTTGGCTGATGTCACTCAGCCGGTCCAGGCTCTGGGAAGATCCTGGCTTTAAAGTCACCTAGATGCCTGAGCCAGCCACTCCCGCCCCCTCAGCCAGTCACTCGATTGAGCGTGGAAGGGGAAGAGCAGAGAGCCGGTCACTGCTTGGATCCGGCAGGGTTGCCAACCTCCCACAGCATTTTTTACTAACAAAACATGGAACATTTACTGGTAGAGCACATTTTTTACTGACAACCTGAGAAATTACAGAACTATTGAAAACTAACACAGTGAATATTTGAACAGTATAAACATGATATGGAAACACTGAAAATACCTATAACAGTAATTTGATTGATTTACACTTAAAAAGACAACACCATGAAGATATTGGCATCTGATATTTACTGGCAGTTGTAAAAAAAAATCCAACTCTGTAAATTTACTGGCGGTTGGCAACCCTGGTATCCGGCTCTCTGCTCATTGAAGACTGAGAACTGAGTGATCAGCGGTCTTTGATTGCCAAGTTCTCAGTCTTAAAAGCAGCAGGGGACCAATGCTGCATTCACCTTTTATTTTTATAAACCCCATACTTCTCTTTTAAATCACCAAATGTAACCTTTTCATGTGTTTTCAACATATGCCCATTTTTACTCCAAACAAAAACAACTTTTGCTACAATTCACCTCCAATCCTCCCACAGTATATATTTCCTCTACTAGATGCCCTCACTCTGATATAGCCGGTGATATTCAACCCAATTCTTCTGATCCCAGGTTGGCATGTACCCACCGCAGCTCCTTGTAAACACATGAGATTGTGCCGGTTCTCTGTCTCACAATCAAGCTCTGTTGTATGCTGTACAAGGACTGCAGGAGGTGGATATCAAGTCCAAATCAGGTACCTACACTGCTTGCATTTCAAAAATAGTTAATGATGTCCTAATTACAGAGCAACATTAATTTGTGTCTTTTATATTGGTCTAGAATTCAGATTAACCCCTTAACGGTGCCTCTTGGAAGTCCTTTTAGTGGATTTTAAAGCCTGAGAGGCAGAGTTGCTCTGCATAAAGTACATCGGTTGGATGTTGAAGTCCACCCTGCTTGCCTCTGCATATATGTGCTAGCTACATGGATGGCAAGAGGTTAAATACATAACTAACACAAAGTTCTAGACAAAAGCAGAGAACTTCCTCATGATGACTGTTCATATTCTTAGTTTCTTCTGAAGAAACTTCCTATTCTCCAGCTAATATAAACCACCCACAAAGCAAAAGTGAACTTACAGCAAGTGCCTGATCTCTGAGCGGAAGCTGACAAGGGCTGCTTGGTAGATCTCATTTTTGGTTATCAGGAGTTCATTTTCCAGCGTCATTGTCAGCTCTGCAATATTGATTTTACCTTCCAAACCGAAATCCAGAGCCTGAAAATTTAAAAGGACATACAAGACATTTTTTTTTTTGCATTATTTTTACACTTTGGGGGTCTCCTCTGGAGAACACTTAACATAAAAAAAAAGAGCCTCATCTTGTATTTCAAATGCAGGATATGTGATAGGGCAAATGGAGGAATACAATGTTCATACGAGACAGTACAATGAACAAGATTGTGGGCAGGTGCAACCACTTATTGCAACCAATGTTTTCTTTTAGCATAGACAAATCAAGAATTTGGCAACTTCACGCCACCTCCTGGCAGCCCTCGTTTCTCGGGCTTACCGTTTCCGTTAACACCCTTTGATCATCTCTATGGCCTTGGAGGACCGGAGCAATGTCACTTTTAAAAAGGTAAAAAGATTTGGGGGTCTTTTTGATCACTGATCTCTTCAAAAAGAGGACCCGTCATCCTTATTTCTATTGCAAGGGATATTTACATTTCTTGTAATAGGAATAAAAAAATAAAAAAAATAAATGAAAGTGACAGTGTAACAGTAAATGTAAATGTGTTCGAACCACATGTGAGGTATCACCATGACCGTTCGAGCAAGATCAATAATTCTAGTGCTAGACCTCATCTGCAACTCTAAACAGGTAGCCTGTAAAAGATGTTTAACCACTTCCCGCCCGGCCTATAGCAAAATGATGGCTGGGCGGTGGTTGCGTTATCCTGACTGGGCGTCATATGACGTCCAGCAGAATAACAGCGGCCGCGCGCCCTGGGGGGTGTGCATCGCGGTAATCGGTGGTGTGGTGCGTCAGTCTGACACACCGCTACACCGATCTCGGTAAAGAGCCTCCGATGGAGGCTCTTTACCATGTGATCAGCCGTGTCCAATCACGATGTAAACCGGAAGAGCCGTTGATAGTCTTTTCCTCACTCGCGTCTGACAGACGCGAGTAGAGGAGAGCCGATCGGCGGCTCTCCTGAAAGGGGGGGGGGGGTTTGCGCTGATTGTTTATCAGCGCAGCCCCCCTGCGGATGCCCACACTGGACCACCAGGGAAGCCGCTAGAACCACCAGGGAAGCGGGCAACATGTAGATGGCCAGGTATGTACCCCATGGCCATCCACATATTAAAAAATAAGCGCAATAGATGCCAATCAGTGCCCACAAATGGGCACTGACTGGCAACATTATGGATGAAAAAAATATGTCCATGCCACCCATGAGTGCCCATCAGTGCTGCATACCAGCGCCACCTATCAGTGCCCATCAGTGCCACCTATCAGTGACCATCATCAGTACCATCTCATCGGTGCCCATATCAGTGCGCATCATTGAAGAAAACTTACCGTATTTATCGGCGTATAACACGCACTTTTTTCCCCTGAAAATCAGGGGAAAATCGTGGGTGCGTGTTATACGCCGATACTGACATGCCTGAGCTGTCTCCGCTGACTGTGAGCGGAGCGGAGCGAGATACACATAGCCGAATGTAATCGGCTATACTCGGCTTTTCTCGGCTCCGCTCACAGTCACGCCCAGTCCCGCCATTGGACCTGTGTTATGTCCATCATAGGGCGGGACTCGGCGTGACTGTGAGCGGAGCCGAGTATAGCCGAGTACACTCGGCTATGTGTATCACGGCGACTCTGGGGCAAGGCTGCACGGCGACTCTGGGGCAAGGCTGCACGGCGACTCTGGGGCAAGGCTGCACGGCGACTCTGGGGCAAGGCTGCACGGCGACTCTGGGGCAAGGCTGCACGGCGACTCTGGGGCAAGGCTGCACGGCGACAAGGCTGCAATGGACACTGACAAGGCTGCATTTAAATGTAAGTTATTTTTCCTTAAACTTCCCTGCTAAAAGTTTTTTTCCCTAAAATTTCCTCCTAAACTTGGGGTGCGTGTTATACGCCGATAAATACGGTACTTATTTACAATTTTTTTTGTACAGAAAACAAAAGAAAAAAAAAACGTTATTTTTTTCTAAATTTTTTTATTTGTTGCGCAAAAAATAATAAATCGCAGAGGTGATCAAATACCACCAAAAGAAAGCTCCATTTGTGGGAACAAAATGATAAAAATTTTGTTTGGGTACAATGTAGCATTACCGCGCAATTGTCATTCAAATTGCGACAGCGCTGAAAGCTGAAAATTGGCCTGGGCAGGAAGGTGCGCAAGTGCCTGGTATTGAAATGGTTAAAGCTTTGCCTCTGGAGATTTTTTTTTGTAAGCGCCGTAGTTTGTCGCCATTCCACGACGGCGTGCAATTTTAAAGCGTGACATATTAGGCATCCGTTTACTCAGCTTAACATCTTTCACATTATATGAAAACATTGGGGTAACTATTGATTAGTTTTTTTTTTTTGTTTTTTTATTCATAAAGTGTATTTTTTCCCAAACAAAAAAATTGCGTTTGCAAAACAAATCTGGATTTTTCTTTCCTAGGGCAGGGATCCTCAAACTACGGCCCTCCAGCTGTTGCGGAACTACAAATCCCATGAGGCATTGCAAAACTCTGACATTCACAGACATGACTAGGCATGATGGGAATTGTAGTTCCTGAACACTTGGGGGGCCGTAGTTTGAAGACCCCTGCCCTAGGGTCTCTGCAAAAAAATAAAATGTATAAGGTTTTGGGGTTATTTTACGAATTTAAACTTGTAAACAAAAAAGTGCCAGAAAAAGCCTGATCGGCAAGTGGTTAATGTCACGGTCCGGGCTCTCTATGTACGGTGCACGTTTAGGAAATTTTTACTGTACCTACAGGTAAGCCTCATTATAGACTTACCTGTAGGTATAAATATACCGTATATAAAAATAAAAATTACTATTACTTTAATGCCCAGGAGGCAGCATGACCTAATCATGTGACTGCTGTGATTGGTTCTTAGAGCAATGACACGATTTCCTTTTTTTCCCCTTTAGTGACTAAATTAGGAGCCTATCACCCTGGTCCTTCATCAGAAGCACCCCCAGATCAGTTGTAGGTGACAACTATCAGCATGCTCTTCGTACACAAACAGCAATAGATGTCTAACTAGATTTTAATAATAAATGTGGTGTGCTAGATTGGCATGACCCTTCTACAATTTTAAACAATTATTACATTTGAGCTGCAACCAAGATTAAATCACCAACCTTGAGGATGGCCTGACTGTTGTCAAGTCCTTCTTCATGCCACATGTCTATGATGTCCTCCACGCAGCCATAACCTGTACCATCATCAAACTTGGAAAACAGTCGAAGGCCAATTGTCCCAGACATGGCAGATGGAGTCAGTGTTCGTCTTCCGCTTTCATCATATGGCTAGAATGAAGGAAATAACATAAAAGAATTATAAACCTGCACATTGTTCCATCAAAAATGTAAAGTAGTGCTGGGGTTTCCTAAAGCCTGGTAGCAGTTTGTTCAATGTGAACTCCAGCAGTCCCATTTAGATCTGTACGGAGCATCCTCAAACTGAAGGTTGCTTAAAAAAGAAATGCCTGAAGGTTGCTGAAAGCTTTGCAAATGCTTTGTTAATGCTTCTAGTAAACACTGCTTTTGTACAAATCCATGTGAACAAGGCCCAAATGTGTCAAGTTCTTAGTAAGATTCTGGGGAAGCAGAAAATAGGATTTTTATAACAGCTTACCTGTAAAATCCTTTTCTTGGAGTACATCACGGGACACAGAGCGGCATAGTCATTACTATGTGGGTTATATAGATACCTTCAGGTGCTGGCACTGGCAACTTCCAAAACCGGAAGTACCCTCCCCTATATAAGCCCCTCCCATCCGGGAGCACCTCAGTTTTGTAGCAAAGCAATAAGTGTCCCCAAAGAGGGGTGGGAGCTCTGTGTCCCGTGATGTACTCCAAGAAAAGGATTTTACAGGTAAGCTGTTATAAAAATCCTATTTTCTTTCTCGTACATCACGGGACACAGAGCGGCATAGTCATTACTATGTGGGATGTCCTAAAGCAATGCCCAATGAGGGGGGGGATACACCATACATAAGCTGAGCGCTATCAGACATGAGGATCTTTTGCGGCCTGCAACACACTGCGCCCAAAGGCGACATCCTCCTGACTTCTAACGTCCACCTGGTAGAACCTAGTAAAACGTGTGTACTGAAGACCACGTTGCGGCCTTACAGATTTGAGCCAGGGAGGCCTGGTGATGCACTGCCCATGAAGTTCCAACTGCTCTCGTGGAGTGCGCCCTAACTTTGAACGGAGGCGGTCTCCTTCTCAAGCCATAGGCTTGCATTATGACCTGTCGAATCCACTTGGCTAAAGTAGATTTTGACGCTGCCTGACCCTTTCTGGGGCCTTCCGCCAGGATAAACAAAGTATCCGTTCTGCGAATCTGAGCAGTGGCTTTTAGATAAGCTTTAACTGCTCTTACTACATCCAAAGAATGCAATAACTTTTCCTCTACCGAACTAGGTTTGGGGAAAAAAGAAGGAAGAACCACATCTTGGTTCAAATGAAACCTCAATACCACCTTAGGAAGAAAGGCTGGATGAGGACGTAACACTACTCTGTCCTTATGGATAACCAGATATGGCTCCCTACAGGACATAGCGGCTAATTCCGACACTCTTTTAGCCGAACAAATGGCTACTAGAAAAATCAATTTCCTGGTGAGAAGAACCAGGGAAATATGCTGTAATGGTTCAAATGGTTGTTTCTGTAGAACCGACAGAACCAGGTTTAAGTCCCATGGACATATGGGAATATTAACCGGAGGGCTAATACGCATCACTCCTTGTATAAAGGCTTTGACCAATGAATGCGAAGCCAAGGGCCTTTGAAAAAATATTGACAAGGCCGAAATCTGACCCTTGATAGTACTCAAGGCAAGCTTCCTATCTACAGCCCATTGTAGGAAGTCCAGAATCCTACCTATTACGTACTTACGTGGATGCCATTTCTTGGCTTCACACCAGGCGATTTACGCCTTCCAGATTCTATAGTAGATCTGCCTGGATACCGGCTTCCTGGCATTGATCATGGTAGATACCACAGGATTAGAGAGCCCTCTCTTTTTTAGAATGTGGGCTTCAATAGCCAGGCCGTCAAACCTAGGGCTGGTAAGGAAGGGTGGTATATCGGTCCTTGCGAAAGCAGGTCCGGACGATGTGGGAGGGTCCAAGGACTCCCCACAGACATCTTTACAATCTCCGCGTACCATGCTCTTCGGGGCCACGCTGGAGCCACCAGAATCACTGGTTTCTTTTCTACCCTGATTCTGCGGAGTAATCGAGGTAACAATTGTGGCGGTGGGAATGCATATATCAGCTTGAACTGATCCCAAGGGAACACAAGGGCATCCGAGCCGCAAGCTAGGGGATCTCTTGTCCAAGAGACAAACCTGTCCACTTTTGCGTTGAATCTGGATGCTAGCAGATCTACATCCGGTGTTCCCCACCGCTGACATATTGTCCGGAAAACCTCGGGATGAAGGGACCATTCCCCTGGGCAAAATTGTTGGCGACTTAGAAAGTCCGCCTTCCAATTCTCCACTCCTGGAATGAATACCGCAGATATGGCTGGGACATATCTTTCTGCCCATTTCAGGATGTAATTTACTTCCCTCTGGGCTGCACGACTCCTGGTGCCCCCCTGATGATTGATATATGCCACTGCTGTGGCATTGTCTGATTGAATTCTGACAGGGGACCCTTGGAGTTTGGATGTCCATGCTACTAGGGCATACCGGGCTGCTCGTATCTCTAAGAGATTGATGGGCAAGGCCTTTTCTGCATCCGACCATCTGCCCTGGAGAGACCATTGCTCCAGTACTGCTCCCCAGCCTATAAGGCTGGCATCTGTAGTGACCACCTTCCAAGAAAATCGGACTAAAGGATTTCCCTTTTTCCAGATTCTGGGGAACCAACCACCAACGGAGGCTCTTGCGAACGGAAGGGGACAAGGACATTGTAAGTCTAGGGCCTGAACTTTTTTGTTCCAGGCTGACAGTATGGCCCCTTGCAAATTCCTTGAATGGAATTGACCGTAGGGTACTGCTTCGAATGATGCCACCATTTTTCCCAGCAGCCTCATGCACAGGCGTATGGACGGCTGTCTTTTTTGTACCCACTAAGTGGATCAAATCTTTCAAAGACAACACCTTTCCTCGAGGCAAGAATATTTTTCTCTCGCCTGAATTCAATCTTAGCCCCAAGTATTCCAGACTTTTGACTGGTTTTTAGGGCTGACTTGTCTCGGTTGATAATTTAACCGTAATGCCGCGTACACACGATCATTTTTCCCGTCGGGAAAAATGAATTGTTTTTTTTCGCAGAGAAAAACGATCGTCTGTGGGCTTTATACCGTTTTTCTCGTTGAGAAAAACGGCAGGAAAAACGACGAGAAAAATTAGAACATGTTCTAAATTTTCTTATCGTTTTTTCCATAATTTTTTTCCGCGGCAGTTTTCCCATAGGGAGACACTGCCGCGGAGCCCACAGACGGTCGTTTTTCTCGTCAAAGAAAAAAATGACGGGAAAAACGGTCGTGTGTGGGGGAACATGCCGTTCCCTCGTTTTTCATTTTTTTTCATGCCGTGATTCACGGCGGTGTTTTCACCGCCGTGAATCACGATCGTGTGTACGCGGCATGAGATTCCAGATACTTGATTGTCTTGTGAACGACCACGTCTAGTTTTTTCACTGAGTGGTCTATCAGCAACAAGTCATCTAGATATGCCATTATCATTACACCTTGTGTTCTTAGATTGGCCAATAAAGGGCCAGAATTTTTGTAAACACTCGTGGTGCTGTGGCCAGACCGAAGGGTAAGGCTCTGAACTGAAAATGGCGCCCTTCTACTGCAAAGCGTAGAAATTTTTGGTGGACTGGAAAGATGGGAATGTGCAAATAAGCATCTTTGATGTCGATCGCGGCTAACCAATCCTCCCCTTGTAGGGCAGTGGCCACTGATCGGATCGACTCCATCGGAAAGTCCTGATATACAGGAATTTGTTTAGCCCTTTTAGAATTAATATGGGCCTCCCGTCCCCGTTTGCTTCGGGACTGTAAAGAGGTTTGAGTAAAACCCGAACCCCCATTCTTCCAGGGGAACCTCCATAATTACTCCTTGGAGCAATAGTTGTTCTAGTGCCAACAGGAGGGACTCTCTCTTCCGGGGATCCCTTGGCACGTTTGACCTCAAAAATGGGAAGGAGGAGAGTCTTTTAACTCCAATCTGTATCCCAAACATACTGCGGAGAGCACCTATCTGTTTTGATCGTGTCCCGCCAGGTCTCTTGCGAACAACTGGAGTCCTCCCCCCACCTGACTGAGTGGGGGCAACCCTTCAATGAATTTAACTTTGGGGGAGGTTTTGTACCTCCCCTGACCCAGGGTTTCTCATTACCCTGCGATTGTCCCTGTTTTTTACCCCCGGGAATTGACCGAGGAGGCCGTCGGAACTGTTACACAGCCGATGCCCCAGGGACTGGAGAAGCAGGCCTCTTAAAGAGGGACCTCTAACTCTGTTTTTAACCGGCAAGAGTGTATTTTTACCGCTGGAAATTTTCTGGATATATTTGTCCAGGTCTTCCCTGAATAAGCGTTCACCATGAAATGGGACGCTAACCAGCCATTCTTTACAGGGAGCTTCAGCAGACCAGTTTTTGAGCCATAGAAGCCTACGCATATGTACTACAGACAGCGTAAGGCGGGAGGCCTGATGGATTGAATCCTTTATGGCGTCAACCGCAAAGCCTAAGACTCTAGGTAGATCAGCTAGGGCAAGGGCCTGCTGATCTGTCAAGTCCCTCAAGACCTGTTTCAACTGATCCTTCACTGCTTAGCAGACCCCACTGCTGGTTGTGTCACCAAGCTTGCTGTAGAAAGAAGCAGATTTTCATAAGGACTCCAATCTTTTATCTATTGGGTTCTTGAACATTTGGACATTATCCACTGGACATGTCAGTGATTTATACACACAAGAGATGGCTGCGTCCACTGTAGGGACCTTCCATTTTTTGATGAACTTATCCTCCATGGGATAGACCACCGGAAATCTCTTGGGGGGAATAAATATTTTCTCAGGATGTTCCCAATCCTGGTAAATGAGCCCCTTCAGTAAAGGGTGAAGTGGAAAAGAACAGACAGTCTGGGGGCTTCTAGCGACCCCAACGAGGATACAGTAGTGGTTGATGGTTCCGCAAGGTGCATTTTAAATGCTGATCGGACCATGTTGGTCAGAGACTGAACCCATAATCTTTCAGCTTGAGATGCTGAGAAAAGGTTCCTCCACTGTTGATTCCTCTATAACAGAATCAACCTCATCCTGATCCCCTTCAGGCAGGTCGATCCCTGTATGGGACTGTTGCTCTGCTAACAGGCACTCTGAAGGAGGAGACGGAGATCGGGCGTGCTTTCCCTGACAGGGAGGCAGCGATCAATGTTGACAATCTCTCTCTAATCCTCCCAGAGCTGAGGAAAAAACCTCCTCTATTACATACACAGGAGCAGGTGAACTGAGGACAGCCACAGTACCAAGTACCCCTGCGGGGTCTCTACGGTCACTTACCTCTGAACTTCAGGGGAGACTGGTGCAGCAGAAGCATGCCCAAGATCCTTAGAGCTCGATGAGACCCCCTTCGCTTCCTGGAAGATTCAGTTCCGGTGCTTCTGGACGGCATATTCCTAAGCCTAAAGCTGAGGTATTCCAGCCGTAATACACCACTTTTACTGAGAATAGTCTAGCACAATTGCTGCTATATAACAGTTGGTGTCTACTAAAGTGCCTTTCTAGGGGATGCCTGCATCAACCGCCTCTGTGTGCCTTTATACTGTTGCTAGCTCTGTCTGTGCACTTCAATAGCCAGCTATGATTGTGCTTTAAAACACGCTGGACGCCCGCACATGCGCAGTAGCGCCGCGGCGCACACCGAGCGTCATCCACCCGCTCCGCCCCTTTTTCCAGATCGCCTCTATATATAGAGGCGCGTGCACTTGCACGCGCGCGGGCACGTGCGCCTTCGTCGCCTTTTTTGGAAAAAATAAGGAGCTAGATGGGAGCCAGGGTCCCTGCCGCAGGGCCCGGGGATGGATGAGCGCAGCAACAGGGCAGAGGAGACAGCTTCCCAGCAGAGAACTTACCAACTGCCTGGATTTGATTTTGGAAGAAAAAAATCCACATTACAAGAAAAAGAACCATAGCGGCCTCTAGTGTCTAACACAGGTACCGCGGTCTTACATTATTTTTTTTTTCTTGCCTACTACTAAAATTTTTACATTTTCTCAGTAGTAACAGGCATACACAGAATATTAGCGGGAATACCTTAGGTAATAGGCAGAAAGACAAAATAGGCTTGGGGGTCCCTCAATAGAACCAAGTTCCTGAGGGCCCCCACTTACCTTTTCCTCGCCGCAGGACTCTGTTTGGTCCACAGAAGCCCAAACTTCACCTATTATGGCAGGCATTGTAATTAAACCTTCAGGGACCGGGTTCCCAAGGATTCCACTCCCCTGGACCTGTATAGCACCCTGCACAGAAAACATCTTGGTCGTGGGTATGACCAGAGCTCTGGATCCCAGGGTCCAGCCCTCCTAAGAGAGGCATTACAGGCAAAACCTTGCTCTTCTCTTGCAAGGCCCGGGTACCGACCGTTTAGCTATGAAGCTTTTTTGGTCGGATCCGGAATAGCTTACTGAGGCCCAAAAGAACCTGTACGCAAGCTCAGTGAAAAACACATGTTACTTCTTGGCCAACACCTTAGACACTGGCAAAAAACTGAGGTGCTCCCGGATGGGAGGGGCTTATATAGGGGAGGGTACTTCCGGTTTTGGAAGTTGCCAGTGCCAGCACCTGAAGGTATCTATATAACCCACATAGTAATGACTATGCCGCTCTGTGTCCCGTGATGTACGAGAAAGAAAGTATATTTTAACAAATATTAAAACCCAAATTTAGGGGGAAAAAATGCTTTTAAAAATGAAACAGCACCAGGGGTGGTACTTGCATCTAATCCAAAGTGTCCCTTGTACCGATAGGGGCTTAAGCTGCGGTATGAACGGACACCATAGGAAATAAGACATTTTGCCCTGTCTATGTATTGGAGCGGTGCTTGAAATGGCTGTCAGCGTTGCCCCAAGGCATCAGGCGTGATCGTAACCTAAAAAGACTACTTTTACCTGTAGGGAGAAGTGCCTCTTCAACTGTCGATAAGGGGTGGAGGAAGATGGAGTTGGTGGTTTTGTATTCTTACACACTTCATAGAAAAAATCCTGAAGGCTCATGGTTTCATCATGGTCAACATTCTGCACCGCATCTTCCAGGGCCTGCAATATACAGGAAGCCAACTCAGACATGTAGCATAAAACCCCATTCAACTTCCATCAACTTGTGTCATTTTAACAAGCCACCTCTAGAGGGCAGTACAGAGCAGCAAAGAGATTGCAAATTCATCACATTTAAACCGATTCAAAAGCCATTGTTTACAGAAAGCAAAAGCTGAACGTACCCAGACCGGAAAGCAAAAGCTGAACGTACCCAGACCGGAAAGCAAAAGCTGAACGTACCCAGACCGGAAAGCCAAAGCTGAACGTACCCAGACCGGAAAGCCAAAGCTGAACGTACCCAGACCGGAAAGCAAAAGCTGAACGTACCCAGACCGCAAAGCAAAAGCTGAACGTACCCAGACCGCAAAGCAAAAGCTGAACGTACCCAGACCGCAAAGCAAAAGCTGAACGTACCCAGACCGCAAAGCAAAAGCTGAACGTACCCAGACCGCAAAGCAAAAGCTGAACGTACCCAGACCGCAAAGCAAAAGCTGAACGTACCCAGACCGCAAAGCAAAAGCTGAACGTACCCAGACCGCAAAGCCAAAGCTGAACGTACCCAGACCGGAAAGCCAAAGCTGAACGTACCCAGACCGGAAAGCCAAAGCTGAACGTACCCAGACCGGAAAGCCAAAGCTGAACGTACCCAGACCGGAAAGCCAAAGCTGAACGTACCCAGACCGGAAAGCCAAAGCTGAACGTACCCAGACCGGAAAGCCAAAGCTGAACGTACCCAGACCGGAAAGCCAAAGCTGAACGTACCCAGACCGGAAAGCCAAAGCTGAACGTACCCAGACCGGAAAGCCAAAGCTGAACGTACCCAGACCGGAAAGCAAAAGCTGAACGTACCCAGACCGGAAAGCCAAAGCTGAACGTACCCAGACCGGAAAGCAAAAGCTGAACGTACCCAGACCGGAAAGCAAAAGCTGAACGTACCCAGACCGGAAAGCAAAGGCTGAACGTACCCAGACCGGAAAGCAAAGGCTGAACGTACCCAGACCGCAAAGCAAAAGCTGAACTTTAGCTTCATGTACGTTTTTTTGCCAAAGCTCCTAAACTCAACTCCATAAAAGCCTACATGTCCATGAACACATAGGCTTTTAGCAACGTTTAGGAGCTGCTGCAGTTAGTGGAGGTTCAACCACCCTCAACCCCCTTTCTCCTGAACGTGGAAGAATCGCATTCAGAATAGGAACGTTTTGACCGATGGTCGTAAGAAACCGCAAAACGTGGCAAAATCATGGCGCGATTTTGCCACATTTTGCATTTTCCCACGGCACATCACCGCCAAGTGTACACACTTATGCGGCGTACACACGATCGTTATTCATGCCATTTTTTAAACCAACGTTTTTCTCATCGTTTTTTTTCTTGTTTTCTCTCAAGCCTGTCTTGCATCCACACGATCATTAAAAAAAAACGCTCAAGTAAAGCGCGGTGACGTACGACGGCACTATAAAGGGGAAGTTCAGTTCGGATGGCGCCACCCTTCATGTTAGTAAAGTTTGAGCGTCGATTCGCGCTTTTCAGCCTCGTGCTTTTCAGTCCGTTACAGCGTGACGAATGTGCCATCTCCATTACAAATGTTAGTTTTACCAGAACGAGCGCTCCCGTCTCATACTTGATTCTGAGCATGAGCGTTTTTTTTCACCTTGTAAAAGCCTACACACTATCGTTTTTCACGTTGTTAAAAAAAACGACATGAAAAACGACGTGAAAAAATAGAGCATGTTCGAAATTTTTAATGGCCGTTTTTCACGCCGTTTAAAAATGCTCTGGAGTATACACATGATCGGTTTTAATGGCATTTTTAACGGCATGAAAAACGATAGTGTGTGTGCATGGGGCATAAGCCTTACTCAGATCAGAAAGCAAAGCAGAACTTACTCAAGTCAGTTTGCAATAAAACTGATCCGTTATTAAAAACAGGAGGAATCTGAAGAGTCGGTAGAAGATCTGCACAGAAACCATTACAGCCAATTTTATCCCAAAAACAAAAACTTTATAAATTGCTCTTTACCAGTCCTTAGACAACATGTTTGCATTGGTTTTCATTTTTCACGGTTAACTGCATTTTCAGCAAGTACAGAAAATACCTGTTGATCTTGCCAGAGATAGTGTCCTTGTATTGCGTGAATAAAAAATAAAAAAAATCTTTATCTTGCTAGTCTTGCTTGTGCAATCTATTAAACCTCTCCCTTCAATCCACCATGCAATAGAGATGAACAAAGGCAGGCATGCTTGACGTCCAACCTGGGTTGACAACCATGGCTCCTTCCATACAATGGAGAAGTTAGTGTAGACATGAAGGGACAGAAGTGCATTACTGGCAGGATCATTTAGTGAAATTAAAGAGGGAAAAAAGCCTGGAAAAAAAAAAAACTAAGGCCGACCATAGACGGTTAGAATCTCGGCCGGTTCAGCAGGAACCGGCCGAGATTCGAACAGTGTATGGGCAGGCTAAATGTACCACATTGATCAATCAACTTGGGTACAACCAGCCTGATGGATTGGGTTACGATTATTGCTAGCGGCTGCTACAGCCACTAGCAACAATCGCCCCTCACCAGACACTTGCTCGGCAGGAGGGATTCCCCTGTCAACACTGTCCGTTGATAGGGATACTGTGCAAATTTCTTGCAGGAAAGAAATTCGCACTACCTAAGCGCTTGATATAAAAAAAATAAAAAAAACAGGTACGGGACTACCACTAGACTAAGGAGAGCGTAGGACAGGTACTAGGGAGGGAAGACCACACTTTTTGCAGTAAGCGAAGGATAATTTCTAGTGCCCACATTTGATCAGCCAAACTTCTGCAATGTATGCCTCATATTACAGACAGCGCAGTCACACTACCCTCAGCGTCATCACTCGTGATCCCATGACTTGAAGAGGAAATGCTACTTTCAAATGTTTATTCATGAAGGAACTGAAAACAACCACAGTATTGTCACTAAATCTTAGAAAAAAATATATTTCATGAGGATTATTATCTTTAGGAAAGATAACTTCCTGCTGATGCCTTGGAAAAATAAAATCAAGAATTGTATCATCAGAAGGCGAAATCTTTAAGTTCATAGAGGTTTTATCAGTGTCCACCAGACAGTCATCACTCCGACAGTGTGATCAGTTTACAGAACACAGGAAGAGGAATTTTCTGTTGTAACATTAAAGCAACTGCTAAACCTGAACGCCAGGGAAATACCGTAGCTACAAACACCTGTGAAATACACATATGGGGAATGTTTGACCTTGAATTTCTTTCCAATTTTGAGCTATACACAGCTCCGCCAAACACCACAGCTTTTTCTAGCACCAGAGGCCTGATCCCTTTGCTATAGTTCAGTAACACTTAGACCACTTTCACACTGAGGCACTTTTCAGGCGCTTTCACCCTAAAAAAAAAGCGCCTGAAAAGCTTACGAAAACGTATTTCCATTAAAATCAATGAACGCTTTCACACTGGGGCAGTGCGCTGTAAAAACGCCCCTCTCCATTGAAATGAATTGAAAGCGCTTCAAAAGCGCCTGAAAAGCATTTGAAAAGCATTCAGTGTTTTACTGGCAGTTTTTCAAGCGCCTCAGTGTGAAATAGGCCTTACAGGTCTTTATTCCTCCCCAGCCTGTGACTGGACTGTGAAGGAGGAGCAGCAGACCGATGAGCTCATCTTCATGTCACTCTGCTCTTCTCTCCTATTGGCATGCTCCTTGCACCACAATCGATTGGCTCCTTTTCCCTCTCCCAATCTAAGCTCTGCTGTAATGGGACTGCAAATGGCTGATGCCAACTCAGATACTTTAACTAATTTAATTATGTATTAAGAAATACATAGATGCATTCATTTGCGTCTTTTGTTGTGTCTTTTGTTGCTGAGCTCCTAGTTGTCTCTGGCTTTCATCATTTAAGTTACTGAAAAGAAACAGCAAGTGAAGTCAGAATTCCTTATTGTGAATATTTGTGTTTCGGGTCACAGATTTCCAGTGCTGAAGCCAAAGGAGTGACATGACAGGCAACTAACATTTTCTTAAAAGACATCAGCCACCAGTCTTTTCACCAAACAGCTATATAGGCAACTGAAACACACGTTGCAAAAAGGATTTGTAAAGACTGTTCCTAGGATCCATCTACTCCTGTTGTGTTTGGCTCTATACTGTAGTATACTGTACTCTTCACTGTAGGGATGGGGGCACCTTGCTTCTGTTACAAGGCTGACAGTAGTGGCAGCAGCATTGATTTTTACAAGCTAGAGACTGCTGGGTGTAAGATCCCCTAAGCTTGCATCATGAAGGGGGTGGGCACAGTTTGGCATCTTTGCCCCAGGCACTGAATGACCTTTTCCCGACACTGCCACTTTGCCACCTTGTGTCTCCTCTCTGAACTACCGGCAATCAACAGAATGGCAAGACCCACCCTGAACTTTCTCCATAAACCCAAACTATTCCCTCCCACCACCAGGCTATGTAGTACGCAGGTTTGCAGCAACCATGTCCTTATGCAAATGTAAAGTGGCAGCCCACTCCATAGGGGGCGCCGCCCCCCTTTTTGTGCCTCCGACCCCTAATCGACATGCGGGGCGCCGGACGCATGAATTTCAATAGAGGTTTTTTTTTTTTTTTGAAGCACATGATTAGGGCCTGAGAGTCTAATTTATAGGCTTTAAAAAAAAAAGGGTGGGCCCGAGCCCACCCACTTGTGTGTCATTAGCGAAATAGTATTCGCTAATGTCTTTCGGTTTCTCCTCCTGGTGGTTCTTCGTTGTCAAACTGGCTTAGGCCAAATATTTTTTCCAAGTATCCAAGTACAGTGGAACCTCAGATTGCGAATAACGTGGTTAACGAGCGTTTCGCAATACGAGTACTGTATTTTTAAAAATTCGGACGCGGTTTGCGAATGTTTTCTCGCAAAACGAGCAGGATTCAAGCCACAGCAGTGTGCAGTACTGCGTTTGGCCTGAGGTGGGGGTGGGGGTGGGGGCGCCGGAGCCGATCAGAAAATCTCAGAAATACTCAGTTCCCAAGCCTTTCCGAGGTTTTCAGAGTTCAGCCGAGCTGTCCTCGGGCCTTTCCGAGTGTTTCCGAGGCTCTCCGGCGCCCCTTCACCTCATTGCATGCTATTGAAGTCAATGCGGAACAAATTATTTTCCTTTCCATTGACTTCTATAGGGAAACTTGCTTTGATATGCGAGTATGTTGGATTACGAGCATTCTCCTGGAACGGATTATGCTCGTAATCCGAGGTTCCACTGTACACACACATTTGTGGCACAGATTCAGTTCTACAACCAAAATGTAAAGACATCAATGGTCAGCTTACCTCTTTGTCCAGATTTTGAAATCCATACTGCTCACAGATGGACAGAAGTTTCTTCCTGTGCAGGTGCCCATCTCTAGTGATGCCAAGATCCTCGCAGATCAGCTGAAGCTTCTCTTCTACCCAGTCCTGGTCAGGATTAATTGTGGTCTGGGAAGCATTGAGGTCATCTGGGTTCCAAAACCGTAACTGACCTGATGGGTAAAAACACTACAAATCACTAAAAATCCAATTGCAATTATTTTGGTAAGCTGCTTAAAAAAAAAAAAAAAAAAAAAAAAAAAGTGTACCAACATTGGCACATATTTTTAAATATGATTAAAAAGTAATTTCCTGGTCCAAATTTGTGGACACCCTAGACCAGGGATATGCAATTAGTGGACCTCCAGCTGTTGCAAAACTACAAGTCCCATCATGCCTCTGTCTCTGGGTGTCATGCTTGTGGCGGTCAGTCTTGCTATGCCTCATGGGACTTGTAGTTCTGTGCAACAGCTGGGAGGTCCGCTAATTGCATTTCCCTGCCCTAGACGATCTTGACTTTTAGGCTCAGTTCACACTACTGCGACTTACAGTGTGACTTTCTGGCGACTTGGTGTGACTTAAGTACTACCTTGATGAGACTACAGAAGGATGACCTGGGCATTCCCTGAAAATGTCAGATCCAAATCACATCAATATAGAGAAGGATCCGACTTGGTGTCGGCTTCCATTAAAGTCTATGGGCACAAGTCGGATAGAAGTCGCCTTGAAGTAGTACAGAAACCTTTTCTAAAGTCAGAGCGACTTCAGTAGTGCTAATTAAGACTGCTCTCATTGACGAACATGGAATTTCACATGTCATGACACTTTTTACAAAAATGCCATAGAACTATCCCCTATTTTGTAGACGCTATAACTTTTGCGCAAACCAATCAATACACGCTTATTGCAATTTTTTTACCAAAAATATGTAGAAGAATATGTATTGACGTAAACGGAGGAAAAAATTATCTTTTTTATAGATTTTTTGGGGATATTTATTTATAGCAAAAAGTAAAAAAATATAGCTTTTTCTCAAAATTGTCGCTCTTTTTGTTTATAGCGCAAAAAAAAAAAAAAAAACGCAGAGGTGATCAAATACCACCAAAAGAAATCTCTATTTGTGGGAAAAAAAAAAGGACGTCAATTTTGTTTGGGAGCCACGTCGCACGCAGTGCCGAATCGCAAAAAGTGGCCTGGTCATTTTGCAGCCAAATGGTTCGGGGGCTGAAGTGGTTTTAAGCCATCAGAAAAAGGAAATAAAGTAGCTGAAAGCATATTCTAAATCATTTTTTTTTTTTTTTGTCTTTGAAGAGTAAAAACGCAAGAGGAGTGGATCGAGGGACTGGTGTGATTTGTTTTATCTAGTCCATAAGGCACTTCATAATGTCAGGGTCAATATGGGAAAAAAAAATGCTCAACTTGCTTACTTTTACCTTATTTGGGTGCAGTATATGCGCACCACGTAATTTATAGTATAGGTGTCCATGCTAATATATGACAAAAAATGTTTTCCCGATAAAAAATTCAGGAAAAATAAGTTAACACAAATGCTCTACACCAAAAACAATATTGAAGAGCTTAAAAACCTAAGCAGTATTAACTTTTGGATCAGCGTTCTATGTAAACCTAAAAGAATAAAAAGTCTACAGCATTAAATTTCTTTATGCGGTGCAGTTTAAAAGCATGCTATGGTAGCTGAAAACAAATAAATAGATGCGATACCTAAAGCCCAACAGGACATGCTGGCTTCATTTGTTGCTACATTACTTTAAAATGAGACAGTAATAAATTTCCTTACAACTCAAGCTGAGTTGGGGTGATGTTTACACCCATGACGTCTCCAACTTATTGGATCATTTGTCATCACATTAATACAGTCAGAGCTGGTGAGATGCTCATGAGCTCCCTGTGAGTAGTTTTGGTTTAAATATTTAGAAATACAGTATATATATCATCAATACAGAGGGATATAATCAGCGATACTCACACTTCTGTTTATCAAACTAAAGCAAGCAAGATTGGACCAATTAAGAACATTTGTGCACAAATTCTGTGCCTGAAGCAAATGACCAATTTATGTATACTACAGACTAGCGTTTGTAACCTCACTGCCTGCAAGAAAAAAAAAAAAAAAAAAGCACCCAGTACAAAACACAGTTTAACCCAAATTCAATACATGAATGGGGGAAATCTGTGCTTTGTTTTAAACGGCCCAAAACATCCCATCTATGAACAGCCTTATTCTGCAACTCTTTTTAGCATATTCCTTGTTAGCACATGAACATTCCAGCACACCGATTGGCTCCTTATGCTGCTTGACCCTCTCCCAGTCTGGGCTCTGCTGCATTGGGGTGCTCAAGAGGCGGATACCATTTCAAATTCAAGTATTTACACAGCTTGCAACAAAAAACACATTTAAAGCTGAACTCCGGGATAAGCAAATACAGTAAAATCTTGGTTTGAGAGCGGTTTGCAAGACGAGCAACATTTTTTAACTACATTTTGACTTTATATACAAGTAGCGTCATGTCACAGCTGAGTATGAAACAGGAGAGGCGACTCCAAGTGTGGCAATATGGTTACATTTAATGAAGGTACAATATTTAGCAACTCACATGGTTGATGATTAAAACAGGCAAATCTAAGTATGCAGGGATCCAGGGTAAAGCTGAACATAGACCATCCTCCGCACCGCCATCATCCCTTCCACGCTGCGCTCCACAAGCGGTTCAAGCCTCGCTTTCAAATCTCTCTACTGCAGGGTAGTCTTCCTGGTCACGATTGTAGACCGACAGCGGTGAGAGCCGGCGGTGCGGAAGACAGTCATTGTGGACAGCTTTACCCCAGGTGCTTGCATACTTAGATGTGCCTCTTTTAATCATCAACCATGTGCGTTGCTAAATGTTGTACTAAATGTAACCATATTGCTACACTTAGAGGCGCCTCTTCTCTTTTACTCTGTAGCTTCTGCTGGATTTTGCTTCTAATCCCCTTGTGGAGGCTTCCATTTGAAGATGGACATTTTATGGTTAGACAACCTGGTTACATTACTATAATCTTTTTATATGGACTATAAATGGAAGGACTTCTGAATAAATAGTTGTGGAACAAATCATCTGAGTTTCCATTATTGCTTATGGGGAAATTCGCTTTGATACACAAGTGCTTTGGATCCCGAGCATGTTTCCGGAACAAATTATGCTCGTAATTCAAGGTATTACTGTATATTGTCTAAAAATAAGAGATGGGTATGCTTTCTTAAATCTTGCTGTGCTGAGTGTTCTTGTTTTGTTTAATAAAGGTTTGAGATTTTTCATATAGAGAAAACAGACCAGTTATAAATCAGTTGCACACAGAGGAGCAAACATTACCAATGACTGAAAAGGTACAACTCCAGAGTGGTATCTGCAAAGCATCGCAAATAAAAGGGTAGCGGTGTGCATTTCTTACAAATCTTTGCAGTAATCCAGTGTGAAAATTCCTGTGATAAAGACCGGTCACTTCTGTGCTACCTTCATGCGCAGGGTGATTGCCAGTCTGGTCCTGTCTCCGCCCCCTCTTGTAGTTTCCTGCAGGAAACCTGTAGTGGGTGGAGCCCGATGGGTCCCTCCCACAACTTTGCTCTCTGCACAGGCTATGTACAGCACAGTGATGGGGTCAACACTACTTCTATATACCGTATAAACTCGAGTATAAGCCAAGTTTTTCAGCACATTTTCTTGTGCTGAAAATGCCCCCTCGGCTTATACTCGAGTCACCATTTTGCGCCTGATCTCCCTGACTATAGGGACCCGGTACCGGCTGGCTGTAGGTCCCCTGGACCCCAAACTTGGCTCACATGTAGCCCCATTTCTCCTCTACAGGTGTGAAAATTTTGTTGTCTGGGGGACCTACGACCAGGGAGCACCGATTTTTCAAAGCCGGGCACCCCTTCCATAGACTCCCATGTTAAACGTCAGTCTAGTCATGGGCACAGTGAGGCATGGGCACAGTGAGGCATGCAGATGGACACCCTAGGCTTATACTCGAGTCATTAAGTTTTCCCAGTTTTTTTGTGGTAAAATTAGGTGCCTCGGCTTATACGCGAGTATATCCGGTACTCCTTTATGCCTTGATAAAATTTTCTTTTTAACTAAACTTGTCGGGAGGAGCTACAGGGGTAACTTCATCACACCCGCTGGGTTGTCTGCATGTGATTGATTATTTATATGCTCATTTTTACTCCTGCCTTCTTGTAAGTAGGTTTTAACTTTCATTAAAAAGCCTGGATTAATTACTACACTAAGAATTCCTTCTTTGTCTCTCCCTTTTGCTGATCCCACTGTTGGGGCTCAGGCATGTTTGGATCGTACCCACCAGGAAGCCATCACTGCACACCGCCAATCATAGGCAGTGTGCGCATGTGCAGCTGCGGGCCGAAAAGGGCCTCACTGTCTATGATTGGCGGTGTGCAGTGACGGCTTCCTGGCGGTTACAATCCAAACATGACCAAGCCCATCATTACTGAACACCCTGGTTGTATGGTAACCCATCCTGGAATCTTGGCTCCCGATTTCCATCCCATAGGGATACAGTGCAGCCACCCCCCCCCCTCCCCATCTTGGGGTCAGAGTAGCTGGTAAGTGGCTTGAGAGTTGGGCGTACACTTCTGGGTGTGAAGATTTTGCTCTCCACACTGAAATATGGATTTTTGTTGATACAAGTATAAATCAACTTTTTGCACTTCTCTTTTTTGGTGGATTACATGGTTTCTGATGGACTTGACTGGATTTATGAATGTTTAACACATTCTTGTTTACAGTTTATTTTTTCTATTTATGTATGAATGTTTTACTTAATTGTAAATTTATGCACTTTAGATTGATAGCGTAACACTTTTTCAGAAACATCAACACTACGTTTATATGGAAATATCTGGGTTTGGTGCAAAGTGGATTTGTATCCTTTTTGGCTATTAAAGAATATTATTTAAAATGTAAGCTTTTGTGTCCGAAGTGAAGCTTTAATTATGTATTCATGAATACAGAGCTGCACGGATTTGTGTCCTTTATATCTTCCAAGAGTTCAGCTTTAAATATCTCTGGCATTTAAATTAAAGCGACCTCACCATATCTGAACATAATTTGATCTCCGATGATCCTGTAACTGGAGATGTAGTGCCCTTATTAAATTATACATGAACAGAAACAATGCGGGGGATTAGTGAAGCTGAAAACGAAGGGCAATTCAGATATATAAACAGCCTGAAAAATGATCCAGTGGAGACGGACCCCGAAGCCGTGTTCCAGGCAATTACTTTTCTGCGCTGGCAACATGACTCTTCCAAACACAATGTACTCCAGGTTAATTGTGCGAGAGTAGCTCTGCTACATTCTATCCAAGGTGCATGGAAACTGGAAGATGCCGTTACTGAGCGGCCTTGCATTGTTTGGCTAATCAGCACACGCTTTGATTCATTCTAAACTAGAGCCGCACAATGACCCAGACCTCGTTAGTGTCTAATATTTAACCAGTCTGCTTACAGAGTATGTCAATGTATTGGATTTTACCTCCTGGGATTTTTTTTTTTTTTTTATATTCCTTTGTTTCCTCTACAAATCAGTGTTTTACAAAGTGCACCGATCAATTCACATCAGTCCCTAAACCTCAGAGCTGCTTCAATGGGCAGTCCAACCACAGGGGATATCGCAGTTATAGGTCCTGCCCAGGTTAATTTTTAGCTTTCAGTGCTGTCGCACTTTGAAAATTGCGCGGTCATGCAACACTGTACCCAAACAAATTTTTTATATATTTTTTTGGAGACAGATAGAGCTTTATTTTGGTGGTAGTGATAAAAAAAGAAGACGACTTTACAAAACAAAAGTCATACTTAGCTCTGTGCAGTTTGTTTTGTTTTGATCATCCTCTTCTCGTGTCCCTCTTTGCTGGCCCCTCCCCCCTATCGAGTGCCCCCTCAGCCAGCACCTCTCTATGGGTGCACCTGAGCCAAGTCAGAGCTCCGTGTATCCATTCAGACATGGAGCCCAACCTGGCCCCGCCCCCTCTCTCCCCTGATTGGCTGACTGACAGCCGCGTGAGCCAATTTGCACCATTGCTGTGTCTCAGCCAATCAGGAGGAGTGTCCCGGACAGCTGAGACACTCATGGACATCGCTGGAGAGAAATGGGACTCGGGTAAGTAATTTGAGGTGCTGGGGAGACTGCTATACACAAAAGTTTTTTTTTAATCTTAATGTATAGAATGCATGAAGATAAATAACCTTCTGCCTTTACAACTCCTTTAATTGCCACTGGGGTTGTTTTTTTTTTGCTGAACAAAAAAGATCAAAAATTTTGAAAAATAAAATAAAAATAAATAAAAGGTTTCTCTTATTTGCTAAATTTTATAACAGAAACCAAGTGATTTTTCTCCTTCATTGATGTGCACTGATGAGGCAGCATTTATGGGGCGGCACTGACAGGCATCACTGATGGGCACTTTTGGGGCTGCACCGATGATCAGTGCCCCGATTATCAGTGTAGACCAGCGTTTCTCAACTCCAGTCCGCAACACGCCTCAACAGGTCAGGTTTTCCATTATTTTGCACAGGTGATTTGATCAGTTTCACTGCCTTAGTAACTACCATATCTGTTTCATTTGATTTTCTAGATGTCCCCTGTGTGGATTTGTCAGTTATCGACTGTCCTCTTTTCATGCACTGTCAGCAGAAGAGGAGGGGACTGTTGATAACCGGCAAATACTGTTTACATTATGATCAGCTGTGATTAGACACCTGGTCACATGGTAAAGAACTGCAGTGATTGGCTCTTTACCCCAATCTGTGATCAGCTGTGTTTGAAGGACACTGCGATCACAGATCCCTGCCGATGTGCGCCGCAGGGAAGCGCGATCACGGGAGGACATCCACAGACTCCCTCCTGGAAATGTGAGTTCGTGCTGTAGCCGTCATTTGGCAATAGTGCTGGCGTTACAGGCGGTGTATAAACCCCTCAAATCCGCTCTCTCTCTCTCCCCTAACACAGTAGCTCTGAGCTCAGCATTTGAAAGCTCACACCTGTGATGGTGGGGGTTAACAGTAACAGCATAGCTCCCAACTGTCCCTGATTTCGAGGGACGGTTCCTGATTTGGAGCAATGTCCCTCTTTCCTCCTCATTTGTCCATCATTTTGGTCTGATCCATGTAGTTGTATATAAAATGCACTTTTTATTTTTCAAAAAGTGTTTTCCAGCGCTAAACCTTTCATCTGATTTCTAAATTGCTACATTTGTACATTTTAAAAGCCAATATAAAAGGAATAGTAGCAGTAAAAAAAAAAAAAAAAAAAGCACTTATGGATTTACCGTGTGTAGTGGGGTGTTAAATTTAGGGGAAGTGTCTGAGTGGTAATTAGGCTCAGACACACTAATTGTTAGGGTTAATGGACCATTTCTAGCCATGGGAGATGGTGTTGGTGTGCAGTTCCCTGTGGCCTACAAGTGGCGCTGTTGCCATGGGCCAGGGTTGAACCACTGATACAGGGCTGTGCTCTTTTTGTCCCCTCTCGGCAGTAGTATGGCAGGGCGGGGAACCTGCTGTGCCTGTCGGGAGAGGGTATAAAAGGGGGTGGCCATCTTCCATCGGGGTCGTCTTTGTCCACGCCATGGCACCTTCAGCCTGGGTGTGTGTGTGTGTCATCTCCAGGTGCCCTAGGCCCAGAGGCCTGGTTCCTGTTCCATCCCAGACACCTTCAGTCTGGGGTGAGGTACTATTTTTGAAGGCCTGGGGCCCAGCAACCTTCAGCTGGGGTCCGCCAGGGATCGAGAGCTCCCAGGGTGCCGCCTTGCGAGGGGACCCGTATCTGAGATGAGGAGGCCAAGGAGGTAACCCTTTCCGAAGACCCAGCGCAGAGTCGTGGTGATGGCGAGGGCCTCTGGTAACTCTCCGGAGGGATGGTTTTCTCCTTTACATGGGCCAAACACTTCAAGAAGGTAGTTCACCAAGTCAGTGGCAGTGACTTCATAGGGCAAGGCCCTATTCACCAGGTCAGTGGCAGTGACCCGTTCAAGTCTGTGGCTGAGATCGTGCGCCAAAACTGTTTGTGAAACCTGAACAGTCGAAGGAAATCATTAGAGTTTGTGCCTGGACCTCCTCCCACCTAAGCTGTCCTGTGTCTTGTTCCAACCTGTCTGCTGTTAAAGAGACTATTTGTTATCCAGTGTGAAATATAGAAGTTGGACTTTCAGTTGGTGTGGACAGTTACATTACTGGGGAGAAATAAAGACTTGCATCTATTCAAGATAGAGGTGAGAATCATTCTCTGGAGGATTCAACTCCAGCCGCAGGCAGGCCCGAAACTAACACCGCTCAACCTCCTCACACAGGAGGGTACAGGCTTGTGGTGCGGTGTGCCTCTCTCTGCCTGCGAGGAGCCTAATTAAATGCAGGTAAAGACAGAGGGGTCTGTGCACTACACGTAATTAACTTTTTTTTGTTAATTCTCCTTTAAGGGGGTGTGTCCTATGCCTACATATGTTTGTTAGTAGGTGTCCCTCATTCCTATCTCAAAATGTTGGGCGGTATGGTAAACAGCTAGGAGTGTCTTAGCAACATCCTAGCACCAAGGCAGGTCAGAACGATGCCATCTGTGGGAGTTTTTCCAGTCAGGCTTTGGGAAGTACATAAAATGGCCTACACTAATAGCAAGGGCATTATTCAACTTTGGTCAAAGCTGCCCCATTTGTTTTTATCTACAGGTGCCCCTTGTCTGCATACAGTTTTTTTTTTATTGTAAAAGATGGACTATGCCTTTAAGGCGGGCAGTAAAAATGTAGTTCAGCCACTTTTTACTGCAAAACAAGTGTAAAAACAACAGCCAAGAGCATCCAATTTCCTTACCTTCCGCTTCATATTCTTCTCCTTCTTCGTTCTTCCAAATCTGATAAAAAAAAAAAAAAAAGTATTAGCGACCAGAGAAAGCTGTGAATGTTCTAATCGAGAGACATCACCGAATTGTCACATTGTCAGTCAAGGCTGTAAAAACACATTTCCCTTTGTAGGCCGGAAGGGGGGGGGGGGGGGTGACAAGGCCCAGACACCTGTTCTCAGGGCAGCGCGGTCTTTACAGCTCCATCAGTCATGCAGCAATCCCTCACATTGTCCCCATTAATCACAGATTCTATTATACAATGCCCTGGCCGTCGCCTTGGTTACGTCATTCAGTGGGTCACCTTTTATGTTCTTATTGCCATGAGGGGACCTTGGAAGCTGCTTTTCAACTTGGAGAGGCGAGAGAAGTTACATCAGTTCACAGGTCAAAGCTGCTGCAAAATGGCCGACGTCATGCCAGGGGCATTAAAATAAGAAAACTTGGCTGTGTACACAGTGTCACCCTGTGCTGCAGCTGGATTGCCTTGGGGGGGGGGGGGGGGGTCACACCGATTAGAAAGTTAAAAAAATAAAAAAAAAGTAAAGATTTGAGGCTTCATTGTGCCGATTCACACATGACTGGCTGGCTTATAAACAGATGGTGAGAGGTCTCTCTATTGTGGGCCAAGACGTCGCTGTAGCATCTGTAACACGCGGCCTGCTCCATGTAATAATAAATTTAGCGACTGCTAGCACCGTCCCATCTGCTCCAAGAAATTGACTTTTGTTCCTCAGAAGAACTTGGGACTCATTTAACAAGTTACTGGGGCGTGTCGCAAGCAGATCGCTTGTAAGGGGGAACGCTTTTCCTTTTAACCCTCTGATTTCAGCATTAACCAGCCACCACTCATGACCGGTCGGGTGAAGGGTTCATTCATACAAAACGCATACATTATGAATGCTCATTGCATGTGTAGCACTAGACATGTGCAATTCGTTTAGTTACAAATTCGTTATCCGTCAAAATTCGTTGATTCGTAAACATATGAATGAACGAACGGTTCGATAACATTACAAACGAACAACGAATAATCTAAACGAACGAATATGGAAAACAAATAAAATACGAATTTAGTAAATTTGAAACAAACAAAAAAGTGAAAAAACGAAAACATAAAAACAACGAAAACACAGGAAAAAGATAAAAAATAACGAAAATAAAAGAACGAAAACGAGATATTACGAATATTCGAAAAACAAAACAACGATTAACGAACAAAGATCCATATTAAGGAATATCAAAATGAACAGAAAAAAAATTACGAATCTTCGGAAAACGGAAATGAAAACAACGACAATTCGTAAAAATTTAAATTCTATTTCGTTAGTTCTGAATTAGTTCTGGACTTTGGCCAATGGCCAATAAGCTTGTCCCTTCCCCTGAAGAGGTTGTCTCTTCCCCCAATGAGCTTGTTTCTTATAGACATGTGCTATAATGTGTGTGTATGTGTGTTTTTCTGTGTTAGACTGCAGTGCATTCCATCCAGAGTCCAGATAGGGTGTGGTTGGGTAGGTTGCACTGTTCTGTTGGATTTTGTGAGTACATTTTTTACTTGGGAGAGAGAAATTCTTTGTTTCTTAAGGATATTAGATTGAGATTCTAGAGTCTACAGTCTAATTTATAATTTTATTTATGTAATATCTCTGACATATTGTATTTTTCTTCTTTGTCAGACTACATTCTAGACAGGGTGTGGGTGGTGTTTGATTTGTGAGTCATTCAAAGAGATTGATATAGAAATTATAAATTTCTTACTATTTCTATTACTCCTAGGATTTTCTAAAGTTAGTTTTTTTCCCTTTTCTGGGACTGTGTTTTATTATATTGCTGTCTGTCTGCCCCTACCTATTTTTTTTGTTGTGTTAGCCAGTGCCACTACTAGGCCAGCCCAGGCAGCATATACTACGTATTCATGGTAGGAGAAGTAGATTAGTATATATTTTTTTTTGCATGGACCGGTAAAATAAGAATACTCCAGTCCTCAATCCCTCCACTCTCAGTCACACCAACACCAACTCTCATACCAACACACTCACTAACACAAACATTCTCACTTACAAGACTCACATGTCCATTCTCACTCCCAGACATTCTAATTGTAATAAAACCACCAAACCACACAAAAACAACTACAAAAACCACAATATCACTCTCTGCACTGCTCTCTGCTCCTCCCTCACCACACCACTTACACCCTCTCAAAATGGCGTACAGGGGCGGAGGCTATAGCCGCTTGTTGAAAACGAAACTAAAATACGAGATTGCGAATGGTCGCGATGTATTTACGGGAGTACGAATGCATTCGAAGCACGTGGACGTATTTTAGTTTCATTTTCAACACGCGGCTATAGCCGCGTGTTGAAAATAAAAATAACTAGTAACGCAAGATTGAGAATGTCCGCGCCGAGATGTATTTACGAAAGTATAAAAAAATTACGAATCCATTCGAAGCACGGTAGTAGACACGAATCAAGGAAAACAAAACAATGTTACGAATCAACAGAAACGGCAGAGTAGTGTACAGAAAAACGAAAATTATTATCTAACAAAATTACGAATTACGAATCGTTCAGTATCAACGAAAATCAAACTGTTACGAAAGTACGAAAATAACTTAAACAGAAATACGAATCATTCAATATCAACAAAATTACAGATTTCAAATCAACGAAAATAACTTAGACAGAACTACGAATCATTCAGTATCAACGAAAATTAAACTGTTACGAACGAGTCCGAATAGGAAAACTTGCGTCTTACGAAATTACGAATCTTTACGAACCTACGGAACGAGACGAAACGAGACGATAGGAAACTAATTTTTTGGTTGTGCACATGTCTATGTAGCACCCTCCTCACTCCCCTCTTTTTCCTTCAGCTCGTCTGTCTCTTGTCTAAGGGTACCTCCAGAGGGGAAGGGAGCGGGGATACCACGCCTGGCCTTCACCACAGGTGTCAATGTGGTGTAAGCAAAGTTCTTTTACCTTCGGGTCAGTGCTGTGCACCTGGAGCCTCCACCGAGAGTTACCTTGAACAATGTCTGTCAGGAAATGAGCCCCACACCATTAAAGTTCAACACTCCTTTATTCTTCTCGAATGAACACAATCAGTTGCACTCCCTTGTAGAAACAGAACAGAGAAGGAGGTGGTGGATGCGAGTAGGCCCAGACACAATGTGTTCTCCACTTTCCTCCCTGAAAGTGGGTTGCGGTCTCCGAGCGAGGGGGGAATTTCCTTCCAGGCGGTCTCCGATGGGAGGCTCACCTGTCACTGGCAATCTGCTGCACCTGGTCTTCGAATGAGGAGCTCCCCCCGGTCCATTACGCCTTCCGGATTCGGGTACCCAATCCCTGGGTACCCTAGGATCTCCTTCCCTCGCGGAACTCAGTGTTGGGCACTGAGCTCCAGACCTCCATCCGAGTACCTCACCCCAGGCTAAAGGTGCCTGGGATGGAACACGACCTCCGGCTGTCCTCTAGGCCTAGGCCGCCCAGAGGACCGACACAAACCACCGCCCGCAGGCTGAAGGTGCCTGGGACTCGACCCAGTGACAAAGATGGCCGGCCTCTTTATACCCTCTCCCAGCAAGCACGGCGGGTTCCCCGCCCCACCATACCGCTGCCGAGGGAGGACAAAAAGGAGGCACGGCACACAGCAATGATTCAACCCCAGCCCAGGGCGACAGCGCCACCTGCTGGGCTGCAGGGAACTGCACATCGCCGGTGTCTCTGCCAAGTTCAAATTTACACCCGGGAAAGTACATACCCGCTACACATGTAACATGTTGGTGTGCATTTTACATGCGATTTTGCGTGCATTTGAACATGCTCTGCAATACAATACAACACACTGGTGTGAACTGCATTAATAGGGATTTTTTGTTGTGCCAGACTGTTCTACTCTTCCCCTAAAACAAAAATGCCTGAGCTTGCACACACACATGCGAAAATGTGTCCAAAACACTTTAAAAACGTGCATCTACACGTGCAAAAATGCATGACAAAGACGCATACAAATAGCCTGAAAAAAGTTCAGGTGTGAATGAGGGCTAAGAGCAGGGAATATATAAAATGCAGGTTTATTCTTCTATGTGTCTCACTGAGGAGATTTTCAGCGACTTCCTGTCTCCAAAGTGAGTGGAAATCCCCTCTCACCCAGTTATCACCAGAACTGAAGCGGCAACTGTAAAATGTTGGATTTACCATTACCTTCTGTGCTGGGAAGTATGGTCACCACTGGAGCATGGAAAAAAAATAATAATAAAATAGAATTTTCCCAGTGGAGACACAAACAGCAATTTTTTATTTGTTTTTAAACAGGCATCCTATCACAATGCATTAACAAATATAAAGTGAGATTATATTATTATGTGTGTGTGTGTGTGTGTGTGTGTGTGTGTGTGTGTGTGTGTGTGTGTGTGTGTGTGATATATCTCTCTATCTCTCTCTCTCTCTATTAGGCCAAGACTTCCATCCCTTTTTATACTTCCAATTTAGAAAATCCTCTTCTGGCCGTTGCCATGATGATTGTGGGCATGTGAAGCCCAATCACATCCTCTTACTGGATTAGCGATGGAGAGGTGCATGCTGGGTAACCAGCATGCACCTCTCAATTACGCGCGATGCGCCAATTGTTTATCACGTTGCCATAACGGGTGGCAACGGAGGAAGGTCCCTCCCCGTTGTTATGGCAACATAGATATCTCCGCCTTAAATCACGTAATTTCCTGTTGGGAAATAATGCGATTTTTCACAACGTCCTGCTCACCGGCGAGGGAGGAAGTGATGCAGAGCACCACAGAGCCAGAAGTGGCAGATTAGGAGCCACCACCTAGCAACAGGGCACTTAGGGTAAGTAAAAAAAAAAAATTTCACTCCAAAGGTTTCTCATAATTGATCAATAATAAAAAAAAGGGGGAGAAAAAATGGCGCAGAATGAGTTCTAGGCAGAGTAAAAATCAAAAGGAATCAATGAATGTTAATGTTGATGTTGCAAGCACTAGCGGCAGCTACCATGAGCAGAAGCAAGACGAAAAAGGGAACGGCGCCCTCTAAATGCAGCAAGTAAAAACAGTTTTTAATTAAAGGGTTAAAATACACTCACATTTGAGCAGTGGTAATCGAGCGTGTCAGGGGTTGACAGGAACTTCATCCGCAGATCCTCAGGGGTGATGGTGGTTTCACGGGCAGTTGGGCTGGAGTCCTCGATCCTGTGTCTCTTCCTGCACTTGATTTTGAGCAGCGCCGGCCGGAAACTTCGATCTGGACTGTGTGTGCTCCGTGGGGTCCTGGGGTCATCACTTCCGGGTCAGAGGTATGCGGGAGGTGCTTTGCGTTCAGGACATGCGTGTCCCTTCATCAGGCTAGTATGGCGGCCATCTTTGGTGTGGTAATTTGTACCAGAGTGAGGATAGGTGGGCGGGTTTGTCTTGTATTTTTGGCAACCATGGTAACCGCGCAAGCTGGGGCATGCTGTGTGCGGCGGGGATCATACTGGGCTGATAGGTCGTGACACTCCAGGGAGGCAATGGCACAGGATGAGCCCAAGAAAATATACACATATATAGAGAATAGCTTAGGCTGTGTATTTCGTGTGTTGTTAAGAATTATACATAGTAGACTGTATACTATAAATTATACTACATAAAACAAAACAAACTATAAACTATATTCTGGTTCTATATTGATACTTACGGCCAAATACTGTGAATTTAATAGGAATCGTAGGGATATGATAAGAATATCTATATAGAGAAATAAAAGGTTACGTTTTTAAAAAAAAGGGGGTTTCTTTACAGAATTATACTAATAATGAAGAGAACGTTAAAAATAATAATAATTAAATAAAGATAAAAAAAATATATATAATAAATAATAAATATAAATATAAAAATGAAAAGGAAAATGGAATTAAAATAGAATGTGATATATGAAATATGATATAGGATCTGAAAAAATGAATCTTATGGTGCTGGGGGAATATGTATACATATGTACTTGGATTATGGCACTGGGGGTGTGTACGTGATGGATACACGCAGGACTATGTGCATGCATCCATATCAGCTGCACATATTCATATGGACGCATGCCCACAAGAACATATGGGTGCATAAATCTAGAATATTGGGGAAATATAGATTAATAGGGTAAGGTATACATATACATTAATTTGATAGGTACATGAGGATATGCACCTGCAATTACTTTTAAGGCAATAGGGGAGTATTGGGTCACAGCAGGATGTTTATTTCTATGCCCTCATTGAGGCCTCCAGGCGATAAAGTATCCAGAGTATAGATCCAATAGTTCTCTCTCTCGCATAGTCTCTTGTATCGTTCAGCGGTGGGGAGGGTGTGGGGTATTGATTCAATCACCACTACTTTTAGTCCTATAGAGAGTTGTTTATGATATTGCTTGAAATGTCTGGGTACACTATGCTTATCCGAGCCCTTCTCCACTAAATTTCGGTGCTCTCCAAAACGTTTTCGCAATGTTCGTATGGTGCGGCCTACATAGAGCAAGCCGCAGGGGCATGTGAGGCAGTATATCACGTACTCTGATCCACAATTATAGAAATCTGGAATGGTATATAGTTTTCCATTATGGGTGAAGTTTTTTTGTCTATGTGTGACGTGTGAACAGGTAAGGCAGAGGCGTTTTTTACATTGGTACATGCCTTTAATGTCAAAGAACATGGATGGTGCACTAGCCGTAGGGCGCAGTGGTTTGAGTTTGCTGGGGGCTATTTGGGTTTTGATGTTTTTGGCCCGCCTGTAAGTTACTAGGGGTTTTTCACTGAGGACGGACTTAAGGTGTGGATCTTCATTAAGAATAGACCAGTGATTCTTGCTGAACTGACGAGATTCGAGGAACTGCTCATGCAGGTGGAGCCTCCAACACATGTTGTATCTCAACTGTACTCCATTCTGCTCGATATCCACTCCCCTGACCTTCCACCGTACACGGTGGCCTGGGAGACAGATCTGCATCACCCTATCTCCCCTATTGACTGGCAAAAATGTTTCATCCTCACTCACAAATTATCCCTAGCCACTAAGACCCAGGAGAAGGGGTTTAAACTAATAACGAGATGGTACAGATGTCCATCATCTATTCATCACTTCAATCCGGAAGTGTCGGATGCCTGCTGGCGGTGTCTCGACTCCCGGGGAACCATGCTCCACATCTGGTGGGAGTGCCCTCCTGTGCGGAGGTTCTGGCAGCGAATTTTCACACTTTACTGCAAACTGATGGCGACCTCTATCCAGCCTTCACCTGAGGTGGCCCTCCTGTCTATAATCCCGGGGTCATTTAAATCCATCAGAAATGATGTATTGCGACACTTCTTGGCGGCGGCCAGAATAGTGATTCCCCGTCATTGGAGATCGACAACCATGCCTTCCCTGGGAGATTGGGCTGTTGAGGTGGACCACATTAGAGACCTGGAACGCTTGCTGGCGGAGGAAAGTGGTAAAAGTGAACAGTTCTCTCTCACATGGACTTCGTGGTCCGTGTTCCGATACTCCTCTGAGTTTGTGTCCTGGGCGGGACGTGACCTGGACGGGTCCGCCGTGGGACCGTGATGGAGTGATTGGGATTCTGATTCCTGTCCCCTACCTAATTGTCCCCTTCTATCTGCCCCTGACCCTGATTCTTTTTTTCTTTTCTCTATATCTAATTACACCTCTAGGAATACAGTGAGAAAACGTACCAGGGCTTCGATCTACTTAATGCCAATAACCCAATGAGTGACCCTACGTCATATTCTCCAAACAGATTTGTGTATAATCTCATCTGATAAGTTGCATACGGAGGACCTAGGATCCCCTTCGCAGAAATACAGATAAAGGTTTCCTTACCTCATTTATTCTTGTACAGGGACTGATATTACAAAAATCCCACGGAGGTCCTCCTACACAGGTGCTCAATCCTTATATGTGTAACTTAGCCCTGCTTTGTTTTGCCATACATGATACCTGTCGATGGTGTATCCTATCACTGTTTGTAATGTTTAAGACGAAGTGTGTCTTTTTCTGTCTTTCTCTTGCATATAATATAATAAAATAAGATTGAATTAAGAATAGACCAGTGCTTTGCAAAGATTTTTTCCATTTTTTTGAATTTGTTGTGAAACTGAGTCACAAATCTGACTGGTTGTGTAGTGTCTCCTGTGTTTTTGTTGGTTGACTCCTCTTTGGTGGTCGGTATATTGGCAGTTTGATAGTGTTTGTAGGCTTCATCTACAATCGGGTCAGGGTAACCCTTTTCTTTGAATTTAGTCTTGAGAATTAGGCCCTGAGTATTATAGTCCTGTTCGCGGGTACAGTTGTGTGAGACGGCAGAATTGGCTTTTTGGGATGTTTTTTACCCACCGGGGGTGATGGCAGCTGTTATAATGCAAATAAGAGTTTCCTGCGGTGGGTTTGGTGTAGTTGGTAGCACAAATGGTGTTATTATGGTGGAATAATTCTAGATCTAGAAAGGCCAGTTTTTCGCTCTCAGATACTGAGGTGAAGGATAGTCCCATGGCATTGTCATTGCAGTGCTGGACGAATGGGGGGATAGATGACTCAGGCCCATCCCAAATAATAATAAGATGGATGCATGCACATAGTCCTGCGTGTATCCATCACGTACACACCCCCAGTGCCATAATCCAAGTACATATGTATACATATTCCCCCAGCACCATAAGATTCATTTTTTCAGATCCTATATCATATTTCATATATCACATTCTATTTTAATTCCATTTTCATTTTTATATTTATATTTATTTATTATATATATTTTTTTATCTTTATTTAATTATTATTATTTTTAACGTTATCTTCTTCATTATTAGTATAATTCTGTAAAGAAACCCCCTTTTTTTTAAAAACGTAACCTTTTATTTCTCTATATAGATATTCTTATCATATCCCTACGATTCCTATTAAATTCCCAGTATTTGGCCGTAAGTATCAATATAGAACCAGAATATAGTTTATAGTTTGTTTTGTTTTATGTAGTATAATTTATAGTATACAGTCTACTATGTATAATTCTTAACAACACACGAAATACACAGCCTAAGCTATTCTCTATATATGTGTATATTTTCTTGGGCTCATCCTGTGCCATTGCCTCCCTGGAGTGTCACGACCTATCAGCCCAGTATGATCCCCGCCGCACACAGCATGCCCCAGCTTGCGCGGTTACCATGGTTGCCAAAAATACAAGACAAACCCGCCCACCTATCCTCACTCTGGTACAAATTACCACACCAAAGATGGCCGCCATACTAGCCTGATGAAGGGACACGCATGTCCTGAACGCAAAGCACCTCCCGCATACCTCTGACCCGGAAGTGATGACCCCAGGACCCCACGGAGCACACACAGTCCAGATCGAAGTTTCCGGCCGGCGCTGCTCAACATCCAGTGCAGGAAGAGACACAGGATCGAGGACTCCAGCCCAACTGCCCGTGAAACCACCATCACCCCTGAGGATCTGCGGATGAAGTTCCTGTCAACCCCTGACACGCTCGATTACCACTGCTCAAATGTGAGTGTATTTTAACCCTTTAATTAAAAACTGTTTTTACTTGCTGCATTTAGAGGGCGCCGTTCCCTTTTTCGTCTTGTCTGTTCCAGAGCCTCTTCTAGCTTCCAATCTGAACTGGCAGCCATCTAATCAATTTCAGCAATCTCGCCCTAAACTTTTCTTCCATACATGGACATACATATTTACTACTGAACTATTAATAACTGAGCTTTCACAACTCCACCCAGTGCATTACCCCTCCCCCCTCCTTTCCTTCGTTATAGACCTCTATACAGCCCTTTCCAAAGTGCGCCATACCAAACCAAACTTTGTCTTGTTTTCATGAGCAGAAGCAGACTCTGTAAAATATAATGAGGAAAGAAAGGTGCGCCAATCTAAGTGCAGTAAAACAGGCTTTAATTAGCAAATTTGTATAAAAACAGCCAAATGGCTACTCACAGGATACAGGAATAATACAGGCATGTAAGGAGTTAAAGGTGGTCCGGAGTCATCTAAGGCGGTCCTCAGGGGAGATGTTGGTTCCAGATGGAGAGAGGTAGCTGAAGATGGCTGAAGGCAGGAAGGCAGGTTGCGGTGTCAGCAAGGGAAGTCAAGAGAAACCAGGCATCCAAGCTGCAGGTGTTGTGATGCGCCCTGTGTCATCAGGGTAGACAGGGGATAACCAGGAAGCTGCAGTTCGGCGAGGACTTCAGCGTGCGCTTCAGCGTGGAGCGCAGCGTGCCGTCGGACCGGAAGTGACGTGGGGATAGAACGGACCAATGGGATGACGCGTTTCACAGCATCCGCTGTTTCATCAGATCCATAGAAGGCATTATCATAGGTGGGTGTGATATAGTAGAGAGACGTGGCGTGATTGGTTGAAATCATACTGGTGGAAGTAAATCAGCATGGCGATTGGTTGGAAGCAAGATGTAAGGGAGATGATGACACGGAATTTGTGGGGGGTGCAGGGGGGCGAGGAAAAAAGGAAAAATGGATGACAGGGGATATTCTGTATGGTATTATGATATGAAATAAAGATACAATGTTTATATGGTGGTGAACAGCGCTAATGTGGAATTTAAAATCATAAAGGATATAAATACATAAATGGTATTAGTACATAGGAGAGAGAGAAAGAGCAGCACTATAAAGGGGAACGTATGTGGACATAATTATATTGAAATTATAAGGGAAAAAAATTTATTAAATATTAAATTAGTTGGGGGGTATGAGAACAAGCTATGTATGGCATGAGAACGAATGGGTGCAACATGTAGGAGATGGGAGCATATTGATGTGGACAAGGGAAGGAAAGGGAAGGGGGTGGTAAAAAAAAAAGGGGAAAAAAAATAAAAAATAAAAATATAAATATAAGAATAATAATAATGATAATAATAATAATGATAATAATAATAATAATAGATAATAAAATAAATATTTCTCATTATTATTATCATTATTATTCTTATATTTATATATATATATTTTTTTTTTCCCCCTTTTTTTTACCACCCCCTTCCCTTTCCTTCCCTTGTCCACATCAATATGCTCCCATCTCCTACATGTTGCACCCATTCGTTCTCATGCCATACATAGCTTGTTCTCATACCCCCCAACTAATTTAATATTTAATTATTTTTTTTCCCTTATAATTTCAATATAATTATGTCCACATACGTTCCCCTTTATAGTGCTGCTCTTTCTCTCTCTCCTATGTACTAATACCATTTATGTATTTATATCCTTTATGATTTTAAATTCCACATTAGCGCTGTTCACCACCATATAAACATTGTATCTTTATTTCATATCATAATACCATACAGAATATCCCCTGTCATCCTTTTTTCCTCGCCCCCCTGCACCCCCCACAAATTCCGTGTCATCATCTCCCTTACATCTTGCTTCCAACCAATCACCATGCTGATTTACTTCCACCAGTATGATTTCAACCAATCACGCCACGTCTCTCTACTATATCACACCCACCTATGATAATGCCTTCTATGGATCTGATGAAACAGCGGATGCTGTGAAACGCGTCATCCCATTGGTCCGTTCTATCCCCACGTCACTTCCGGTCCGACGGCACGCTGCGCTCCACGCTGAAGCCCTCGCTGAACTGCAGCTTCCTGGTTATCCCCTGTCTACCCTGATGACACAGGGCGCATCACAACACCTGCAGCTTGGATGCCTGGTTTCTCTTGACTTCCCTTGCTGACACCGCAACCTGCCTTCCTGCCTTCAGCCATCTTCAGCTACCTCTCTCCATCTGGAACCAACATCTCCCCTGAGGACCGCCTTAGATGACTCCGGACCACCTTTAACTCCTTACATGCCTGTATTATTCCTGTATCCTGTGAGTAGCCATTTGGCTGTTTTTATACAAATTTGCTAATTAAAGCCTGTTTTACTGCACTTAGATTGGCGCACCTTTCTTTCCTCATAATTGATCAATGACTGGGAACTCCGCTTTAACACTTCCAACAACATCCATAATGTTAAGGGGCCCATTGAAAAAAAAATAAAAAATAACAAATAGGCTTTAGATAAAATTTAAAAGTAGAACAAATAATTGAATACGGAAGCATTGTGCATCAGGCAATAGCCCATTGTTTCTTATAAAATAGGATGTTCACCTTTTGTTTCTCAATGCTGTGAATCTCCTACAGTCTCCTTTAGTCATTTCTTCTCTACATTGAGTTGCTACAGTTTGGGCCGCACATCATTGCTCTGGACCGGCTTCCTAAAAAAGGACAACAGCGGACCATGCCTGAGCAATGAGAGAAATGGGTTTAAACAGCCACTTGGAGCCAGGGTGACAACGCAGCATGACAATTGGGAGACGGGGACAGACCGTTGTCACTCTATAACAAGAAGTTAATGACCAGGGACCTTCAAAAAAGGGGTTGTAAGGGTTCAGCTATTTTTTTTTTTTTTTTTAAACAAACATGTCATACTTACCTCTACTGTGCTGTTCGTTTTGCACAGAGTGGCCCCGAACGTCCTCTTCTGGGGTCCCACGGCGGCCCTCGTGGCTCCCCCCGCAAGAGCTAACCCCCTCCTCTGTGAAGCTCTCTCCCAAGGGTGTTACCTTGCGGGCGCGCTCCCCGTCATACACGCTGCGTCCATAGACAGAGTGTATGACTCGGTCCCGCCCCCCCCCCGGCGGCCGCCTCATTGGATTTGATTGACAGCAGCGGGACCCAATGGCTGCGCTGCTATCAATCTATTCAATGAAGAGCCGACAAGACCTGGGGAAAGCAAGGCGGGATCGCGTCCACGGAGATTCAGGGCTCAGGTAAGTAAAATGGGGGCTCGGGGGGGGTGCGGTGACTGCAAGGTGTTTTTTCACCTTAATGCATAGGATGCATTAAAGGTGAAAAAAACACAAAGGTTTACAACCACTTTAATGGCAATTTACCAGGGGATTAGGTCAATGCAAATACTGACAATGACTTTTGAAAGGACATCAACATGTTAAAGGTCATATTAGATTCATGATATTAGATTAGTGATTGGGTTTATAAATAGGGATGAGCCGAACACCCACCGGTTCGGTTCGCAACAGAACATGCGAACAGGCAAAAAATTTGTAGGAACACGCGAACACCGTTAAAGTCTATGGGACACGAATGTGAAAAATCAAAAGTGCCAATTTTAAAGGTTAATATGCAAGTTATTGTCATAAAAGTGTTTGGGGACCTGAGTCCTGCCCCAGGGGACATGTATCAATGCATAAAAAAAGTTTTAAAAACTGCAGTTTTTTGGGAGCAGCGATTTTAATAATGCTTAAAGTGAAACAATAAAAGGTGAAATATTCCTTTAAATTTCGTACCTGGGGGGTGTCTATATAGTATGCCTGTAAAGTGGCGCATGTTTCCCGTGTTTAGAACAGTCCCCTGCACAAAATTAAATTTCTTAAAATTTTTTTTTTTAAAAAAAAATGTAAAACTACTCGCGGGTCCCAGCAATACAGATAAAAAGTCATTGAAAAAAACGGCATGGGTCCCCCCCCCCCCCAGTCCATTACCAGGCCCTTTGGGACTGGTATGATTATTAGGGGAACCCCGAACCAAAATTTAAAAAAAAGTTTGCGTGGGGGGTCTCCCCCCCCCCCAAATTCCATAACAGGCCCTTCAGGTCTGGTATGGATATATAAAAAAATAATGACGTAGGGGTCCCCCTCAAAATCCATACCAGACCCTTATCCGAGCACGCAACCTGGCAGGCCGCAGGAAAAGGGGGGGCGCAAGACCCACCATGACAGCTCTTATATAGCCGAGGGTGGGGCCACCTGTGACGTGCGCTGGAATGCCATTAAAGTTCATTTGCATGTAAAGGAAGGTGTCCCAAAACCTTTGGCAATATAGTGTTATACAATATAAGCTGAAGTCTAAGGCGCAGTTCACACTATCGCCGCATCCGTCGCACAGCAGGGGTCCGGTGCGTGCTGGTTCACCGTTTCAGGTCCGATTTCAGCCTGAATTTTGGGCTGAATTCGGACCTGAATTGCACCAAAAAAGGCACACGTTTTTCCTGCACACCGCACCGGACGTGCTGCGGAGATATGTGAACCGGCTCCATAGAGAGCCAGTCACATTCTCCTGTTATGCGAATTGGATGCATTCAATTCGCATAGGTGTGAACCGAGCCTCAAGCTAGCCACAGATGGAGCGATTTTCTTTGGTTGCAGGAAAGAAAAATCACTCGATTTCCCATCAACACAGTCTGTGTTGATGGGGGAAATCTCTCCCGTGAAGCCATTGTGTTCCAACCGGCAGGGGAAGCCAGTGATTATAGACACTAGCAATCATATGAAAAATCCGTCAGGCTGGTTGTACCAAAATTGGTTGAGCAACTTGGATACATTAAACATTGATAGCATCACAAAGTCTACAGAAAAGGTACCGTATATACCCAAGTAGAAGTCGAGTTTTTCAGCCCTTTTTTTAGGGCTGAAAATACCCCCTCTCGGCTTATACTCAAGTCAGTGTACCTTGGGCGTCCATTTTTTAAAACTTGCGGCTTCCTCCTGGTCCCGTCCTGCTCCGTGATAGGCGTTTGACACTGTGTTCTGCTACCGCCTATCATGGAGGTCCTCTCATCCTCGGACTCAGTTTCCCAGGAGACACTGTGTTCAGTGTTCCGCCAATCACGGACCTTATCTTGTCAGAGAATGAAAGAACGTCCGTGATTGGCAGAACACTGAGCACAGTGTCAAACGCCCATCACGGAACAGGACGGAACCAGGAGGAAGCGGCGAGTTTTAAAAAAATGGACGCCCGCAGCGCAGCCTGTCAAGAATTTCAGGTACACTGTAATGGGCACAGTGAGGTTGTAATGGGCACAGTGAGGTAATTGGCATTGTTGACCCTCTTTTCTGCTTACAGAAGCTGCTGCATTCTCACCCTCGGCTTATACTCGAGTCAATACGTTTTCCCAGTTTTTTTGGTAAAATTAGGGCCTTGGCTTATACTCGAGTATATACGGTAGTCACATTTTTGCACAGATGAGATCACTATTTAAATGACATGGTGTCAAATATATTATATTTATGAGTCGAGAGATATATATGCACACACACACACACACACACACACACACACACACACACACACACACACCGAGACATGGACTCCACTAGATCTCTGAAGGAATGCTGTGGTATCCGGCACCAAGACGCCAGTAGCAGATCCTTCAGGCTCTATACCGTGCGGTCATGTGGGCCACGGTTTGCACCAGCACGAGAGCCCACTCATTTGAATGGGCTGCCGTGCCCTGCGACATGCAGGAAAGAAGTCCCTGCACCATTTTTGGAAATCGCAGCCCACACAGGAACCATCACATGACCGCTGATTGCTCAGTTCTTGGTCAGCTATGAGCAGAGCGCGGCCGGTGACCATCAGTCACCCGTACTCAGAGGCTGAGCCAGCTGCCGATCAGGCATCCAGGTGGACCCAAACAATATGGTCAGGATCCTTCCAGAGCCTGGAGAGGCGCTTTGACATCTGCCAATAGCAGTCTTTATCCTGCTGTGGGCTGATTCTGGGTCACTGGATAGCACAAGTAAGGGTACTCCTGTGACCCACAAGGGAAGAATGACCAAAAAAAAAAAAAAAAAAAAAGAAAAAACCTTTGACCATACTTTGAATGCTTCCACCTTCAACAGCACATACCTTTTCCTCCACTTACCTGCTGGGACTGAAGAAACGACTCCCTGTGTAAGGTCCAAGTCACTCCAGTTGGAGCTTACACAGGCCTGAGGACCCTTTGTGAGCACCCATGTGACATATTTGGACCAATCACAAAGCATTGCAGTACATGCGGTTCCATACCTGAATGTACAGAATATTTTCTTGCTCCCAGAAGCTAAAAAGAGCAGCGAGGAGTGAAGGTAAGTACACACAATGGAGAAGACAATGGAGAAGAGAGGGGGAATTAAAGCAATGCACTGCAGGGGGTTACTGAAAAGTACCCATAAAGATAATATCCCAATTTAGCAGTTTCTGGGACAGATCGAAAAAATGTCACCCCTATGGTAAGCCTAAAGTGAACATCATGGTGATCCTCTTCCAATACCAAATCACTAATAAGTTTGTGCATAAGACCTATGCATACAAGATCAGTTACACAAAGTAGAGGCTCAGCATAATCACCAGGCAACTAGCATTTTAAACAATGTCAGCAACCAGGTTTCATTCCTGACAGGTTAATTTTATTTCAATCTATCAAACAGGGCTTTACAAAAATAGTGTCAGGTCCATTTCTGTTATAGGAACTTTAAAATATACCAAACGGGGGCTATTCACAACAGTAGTAAAATTACTGCCTTACAGCAATTAAAAAATCTGCCGCCTTCTGGCTGCAAATGGTAAACATATGCAATAATTAATATCCCATAATTATCCAATATGAATTCCTCAGTAATTTACATAGTAAAAATATATTTTTTAAAGTCCATTGATCAGTGCTTGAAAATAAAGAAGTACACAAGGACTCTAAACATTGCCTTTAAGAACCCCCTGATGACCAATCACCCATGACATAAACTAGCCGGGCTATAAAAAGGAAACTGTACATTTTTTTTTTTTTAAATAAAGCTGGGAAGCAATTAACGCCAGGAGAGGTTAGGATCGTCTGTCTGGGTACTCAGCGAGTTATTACTTACCCATCTCCCCCATGGGTGTAACAATTCAGGATGGCTCCATAATGAATGTGTGCTGGGTCTAGCTGATTAAATAAGGCTGCCTGGGCTATTAATATTAAACAGCAGGTTACAACCACATTCATTATGTAGTCACTGACTGTACACCCCCAGGGAACACAACAACCATTAACTTGGGAAGTAAATTCATGCGCTCGCTCTATCATTGGCTTTGCATTTAAGATGCCATAGCTGAAAGTCAGCAATGCCGCTTTTTAGCTCCAGGTAACCATCAATGGGGTGAAGAAAATTAGGTAGCTAGCGAGTTTAATCTAGAAAAGGAAACTAAAAAAGGGGCACCGACAGTGAAAGAACATGTAAAGGGAATACAGTGCACAAATTGATTACAGTGTATGTAGAGCACAGATTATTGCCTACTCTATCAAAAAAAAAAAAAGATCAAACTGATGATTTAAAGCCGATTTCCGTTTGCATTTCCTGGTTTCTTCTACCAGTCTAATGAACATACTCATTTTTAAACATACGAGGTGTGTCTAAAAAGTTTGGTGAATGGTCTGGTCTCAACATGGGCCAGGTGCACGCGCATGCATATGGCTATCCAGAGACACGTCACCTAGCGTGGAGTACACATGACCGTCAGTGTAAACCTGCTGCGGGTAGTTAATGTGAGAGATAGGGTCAACAGTGCAATAAAGAAAAGCGTGATCATAAAGCTCTGCTACAATTTGCATGAAATGTTGGTGCAAGTGTATGGGATGGAAGTCGTAAGCAGAAAATGTGTTTTTGACTTGTTCAAATGCTTTTGCAACGGGAAGGAAATGACTAAGGAGGAGCCATGTTTGGGTGAGTGCAACAAATGCTGGCACGACATCGGCGACTGACTACGATTGATGGCAAAGGAATTGGGCATTAGCAAGGACACAGTGTGCGCCATCGTTCGTGAAGATTCGGGTAAGTGGAAGATTTGTTCCCGAACGAACAGAAAGCAAAAACGAATGGAAATCTCTTGATTATTACCACATGTGACCAGGAGCCATCCTTTCAGTTTGACCCGGAATCCAAGTAGCAAATCGATGGAATGGTGATCAGTCTTCCCCATGACCCAAATATTTTCCGCCTGAAGAGCGTCATGAAAGGCGCACGTTTGGCGGACGTGGCGGCAATCCAAGAATCTGTGACAGCGATCGATTCCTAAAGAGGCCTTTGCTGACAGTTTCCAGAAGCTTGTTGAGTACCCCCATAGCACCAGCTTGCTATGGGGGGCACTTAAGCAGGAGCCGCAGCTCTGTGTGTCCAGACACAGAGCTACCCCCTCTCTCTCCTCATTGGCTAACTGACTTTGATTGACAGCAGAGGGAGCCAGTGGCGCTACGGCCGTGTCTCAGCCAGTCAGGAGGGAGAGCCCCAGACGGCCGAGGCACTTATGCACATCGCTGGAGCGAGATGAGGCTCATGTAAGTATTAGGGGGGCTGCTGCATACAGTTTTTTTTATCTTAATGCATAAAACCTTCTGCCTTTACAACCACTAAAATCCCAGACTAGTGGTCATAGGTGTGCGCAGCCTATTGCAATAGGGTGTGCACTCTAAAGCTCAAACACACATGCATGTGTGTGTTTCACATATATATGACCCCGGCCCATTGATCTCCCTGCCGACACAGTGAAAGAGAAGAGCATAGACACTTCTCTTATGGTAGAGCAGTTAAGAGGTTGATCTTTCACATGTTCCTGCTGCTACACAGAGCGAAATTACAAATGCGCATGGGGTGATTAGGGTGTGTCTGGGCACACCTGACACACCCTGTGTGCACGCCTATGCTAGTGGTACAGAACTCTATTGCAAATTACCTTGGCATAGTGATTGTACTTGTCTGGCGGACGGTGTCTGAACCTACCTTCTATATTGTTACTATGCGCAAACCACCATTTATTCTAACCCGTACCAATACTTTGACTTCATTTACCACTAAACAGTCTGGTGCATCTCCTGGCACTAATTCACAGCCAGGTTAAAAAGGTATCTGTGTTCTTACAAGTGTAGCCACCCCCTCACCCCGTCCTCTTTAGCTAGGGGTATGTCACGCGACAGGGTGAGGTGCACTACGGCCCATGTCCTCCCCATAACGGCGGGCGAGGTGAAGGCCAATACCTGATGTTTCCTCGGGCCAGTGTGTCCTGAACATGTACCGAGTCTGTCGTGCAGAAACCACCGAACCACCCTTTGCTCCCATTAACAGAGTCCATACACCGATCACAGTCCAACTGTTGGTTTATTTCGTATCTCCACATACAGGCAATGCGATGGCATGATATGGTGGGATGAGCAGGTCGAGGCACTATACTGATCTGGGTCCCCACACCCCCTGTGCTATGACCAAGGGTTGTAGGAGTCTTGACATGAATACCTCCGCTGCATTGCGGCCCCTATCAGGGGAAGATGTCCTCCAAGGGAGTTACCGAAGGCCCATCCGTCACCGGGTTGACACTACACCGGGTCTTCGAACGAGTGACCTCCCCAGCCTCCTCACCACAGATGCGGGTCCCCTCGCAAGGGGCGCCCTGGAGCAACTTCACCCTCGCGGAACCCAGTCGGAGTCACCAGGTCCCCGGGCCTCCTGAATAGTACCACACCCCAGGCTGAAGGTGCCTGGGATGGACTCCATCTTCATTCCGGCCTGGCCTAAGGCGCCTAGGCCGGAACCTTGAACCGCCCACACCCAGGCCTAAGGTGCCTGGGTGCGTGAAGAGATGATCCCCCGAAAAAGACCTTGTGGCGAGGGCGTCTCCCCCTTTTATCTCCTCCCTTCGATACCACAGCGGGTTCCCCGCCCCGGCCGTACCATCTCCAGGAAGGGACAAAGAAGGGTAGCACTCCGGTAGTGATTCTACCCTGAGCCAGTAGGTACACTGACACCCACTGGTCAAGGAGAATATTACACCACCCAATCCTCCACGAATAACAAAAAGGGGTCTGAACCCTAACACAATTACACACTTGGGTCACACTACCCCCAGGTGTATCCCACTAAATTGAGAACCCCGCTACACAAGTGTTTGCAGTAAGGCTACTTTCACGCTGAGCGTCTTGCAGGCGCTATAGAGCTAAAAATAGCACCTGCAAAGCGCCCTGAAAGAGCCTCCTCTTTCAGTGCGCTGGCAGGACGATCAAAAAGTCCTGCCAGCCGCATCTTTGCAGCACATTAGGAGCGGTGAATACACCGCTCCTAATGCGCCCCTACCCATTGAAATCAATGGACAGTGCCGCCAAACCGCCGCCAAAGCGTCGCTGCGCTTTTCGGGCGGTTTTAACCCTTTTTCAGACACTAGGGGGGGATAAAAGCGCCCCGCTAGCGGCCGAATAAACGACGTTTAAGTGCCACTAAAAATGGCGGCGCTTTACTGCCGATGGCGCACCGTTCCAGTGTGAAAGTAGCCTTACTTTCATTCAAATCAGGTGTGTCAGAGGTTGTTCTTGAAGTCGAGGCGCAGAACAGAGAACCCAAACTACCAAGCAGCTCCCTTTGGGGGTAATTCTACAGTTGCATGAGAAAATTCATAACTATTTTACGGTACGTGAATCTACAATTAGTATGATATCATACTTGTATCTGATCCCAAACCATTTTATTAAAAATACAGAAGATTACCGAATAATTTACTGTATTGTTCTCAATAATTATGCACTATTCTGGAAAGTTTTTACAATCCAGAATATAAAACAAAAAAAAAACTCATGATATTTTAGAATCTATTCATTGGCATTTAAACACATTCTTTAAAACCAAATTCCGGGCATAATAAATATATGACTTAAATGTTCACAATTCATTTTGTGTGAACCAAACGCTACTGCAAACCCAGATTATCACCTACCTAGTAAAATTAGCAGTGACATCATGACTGTGCTGTACATAGCCTGTACAGAGAGTAGAGATGTGGGAGGGGCTTAGCAGGCTCCACCCACTACAGTCTGCCTGCAGAAAACTACAGGAGGGGGTGGAGACAAGACCAGTCACCCTGCACAAGGAGAGAGCGCATCAGTGACTGGTCTTTATTACAGGAAGCTCCTGCACAGAGGGAAAGTCTCACCACTGGATTACTGCACAGATCTGGACAAAATACAAAATACATGAAAACACACATGAAAGTATTTAGCCATTTGCTTATCCCGGAATTTGAACGTTAAAAAAAAAAAAGAAAAAAAAAAGAAGACGCACACAAACATTCAACACCACAAATAAAGTCCTAGAGGCACGTCAGCTCTCATGAAGAAGAGGTCCCCTTACATTCATCTTAAATTGTTTTGTAATTGAACGGTTGCTCTTTATTTTGTAAAAGTGTTACACAAGCTGTTGATCCTATATAGTGTAATAAATAAATAAATAAATAAATAAATAAATAGTTAAATAATAAATAAATAAATGTTTTTAATATTTTTAAGCAAGTTTGTTTTAATATTAAAATATCTCCTCAGTCTAGAAGATTCTGCCTTACACAGTCAACTCCTCCAATCACATCCTATTGAAAATATATCTGCGGGTGCCGAAATCCTCATTACCAGATTAATACTCAAAAAGGAAACATTTTACGATCAGATTGCAGTGTGCATGTGTACCTCCAATTAGCATAAAACCCCAATAGTATTCTATAAGCACGGCAGACAAAAGACAGTGATTAACAGCTTAGGATGTAAGCTTTTCCGGAACAATCGGCTGAAATACCCTAAAAAATGAATTTTCTGATGAGCTCTGTAATTAGAATATGTTAATTTGTGGTGACAGGTCCCCTTAAAGTTCGCTCATGTGTTACCAGCCTTTTGTAAAAAGTCTAATTCTCAGATCTGCATGGGTGAGCCGCAGGAGAGGGAGCCAAAAAGAAGAGAGAAAAAAAAAATTGAGCTCCTATCCCCATACCGACTTCAGAAAATCCACTTTTCCGCACGGTTCAGACCGCACCTTAATGAGGAGCGCCGGCTCCCTCCTGAAATATTAATGATGGCAGGCAGGAGACGTCTTGGAACGAGGCCAACATTGTTGAGAGCGCGAGTCAAGGTTTGGAGGTGTGTGTCACTTACAAAGAGCCGCTCTTCTTCCTCTATTCTTCTCCATACAAAGCAATTTACAACTTCCAGGACTTCAAAAGACGCTTTATGTAAACAAAACAAGCGGCATTCATCTCCCTCCGAGATCACACAATATGCAATTTACATGAGTTTAGCAGGAAGTTTGGTGTGTGTCCTTTAGTTTTGTGACAATTTGGTTGCTATAGTGATCTCTGCTCAATCCAGATTTACAAAAGACACAATTTGACTGAAACTATGGGATTTACTGGTCAAGACCACTTAATGCAAAAATAAAGTCAAAACCTGCGAGCAGGCAGGCTATCAATTGGGGGACGAGACATGCAATGGCAATACACCTACCGGCCTGCTCACTGTCTTCTCCAGCATGTAAACCAAGCTGCGCATGCGCAGCTCAGCTTACATTGCTGGCAAAGTCTGTGTGCCAGGATGACTGACTACAGAGATAGCGCAGGAGTGACATCATAGTGCATCGGCCAATGAACATGGCTGAAGACTGGCACCCAGCAGAAGATGCAGGCGCTAGCAAGGGAAGAGGACCGTTTAGGAAAGGCAAGTATAGCTCTGCTTTAAAGTGACACTAAACTCGGTTATAAAAGAAAAACCCACACACAAACTACTATTAAAGTATATGGTCTTAAAGTGGTTGTAAAGCCTAAACATTTTTTACCTTAAAAGGGGTTGTAAAGGTTCAGGGTTTTTCTAAGGTAAAAAAAACAAACATGTCATACTTGCCTCCGCTGTGCAGTTGGTTTTGCACAGAGTGGCCTCAATCCTCCTCTTCTAGGGTCCCTCAGCGGCGCTCCTGGCTCCTCTTTTCGAGTGCCCCATCGGAGAAGTGCTTTCCTTCTTGGACACCCGTGCGGGCGCGCTCATGTGTTCTGCTTCTGCGTCTCTGCACACAGAAAGCAGGGCTCAGCCCCGTCCTCCGCGTCATTGGATATGATTGACAGTATCGGGAGCCAATGGCTGCGCTGCTATCAATCTATTCAATCAGGACACGAGACACCGGCCAGAGCTGGTGTGCTCGTTCCCGTTGTGGGAAACACAGGCTCAGGCAAGTACAACGGGGGCTAAGGGGGGGGTCTGCTGAGTGACAGGTTTTTCACCTTAATGCATAGAATGCATTAAGGTGAAAAAACACGGCAAGGGTTTACAACCCCTTTATTGCATTCCTTCAAGAAGGTAAAAAAAGGTTTAGGTGTCAGCACCCCCACCCCCCCACTTTTACTTACATGAGCCCTCATTTGATCCAGTGTGGTGCATGTCTGCAGCCCTTCTCTCCCCTGCTTTGCTGGAACACCGGGGGGCCATTGACTCCCAGTGCTGTCAATCAAAGCCAGTGACGAGGGAGAGAGGATGGGGCAAGCATACACGAGTGCCCCCCATGGGAAGCGGCTTCCCATGGTAGCACTGGACAGAGGGGAGGGGCCAGGAGCACCACCAAAAAGGGGAGGTTCGCAGACGCGCTGTGCAATTCAATTGCACAAAGCAGGCAAGTATAGAAAGGTTTGGTTTTTTAATTTACCTTTACAATCTCTAACTTAAAAAAGTCCCTTCTATTGCTCAGTCTCCTACTAATTCCTCTTTCTTGCTGCTGTGATTTAACCTTCCCTTGTTAGATTAGAGGGTGGCTCAATTCATTCTCCATGGTCCCACTGTATGTAGGAATGAAGCCGACCTCTTGCTTGCTCCTGAGATGGACTATGGAGTATGAGATTAGTAGTGTGCATAGAGCAAGGCACATGACCGCAACTAGCGTGCACTTCTGCTTCCAAATAAAAGTGGGGGAGAAAGGTAAAGGGCAGGATGTCATGGAGGTCATTACAAGGAGGCAGAAAAACACAGCAAGAAAAAAAATTCATGAAAAATATTACAGGGCCATTAAAGTAACAGATGTGCATGGATTATTTTTGCAGAATCAGCATATGATTTAAGCCTGCTATAGATGGTCCGCACCTTGGGCAGTTCAGCAGGGACCAGCCAAGATTTGATCCATCTATGGACAGGCTGATCATGCCAAAGTCGATCGATCAACTTGGGTACAACCAGCATGTTGGATCTCTAGTATGCGATTATTGCCAATGGCTATAGCTGCTAGCAATAATCACTGTGGTCCCCCAGCAGGGGTTGCTACACCCCCCCCCCCCCCCCCCCGTAGAACAAATAAGCTCTGGGGGAGCGATTTCCCCATCAACACTGACTGTGCAATTATGCAATTTTCTTTCCTGCAACCACAAATGCACCATCTATGGTCTGCCTTTGTGTCACTTTAAAGCATTTTCACATGGAAAACAAAAAACAAAACAAAAAACAGAACCAGCAAGTCCAGTGTTCTCCTGTAAGGGTCAACTGCTGCACTTCTGGTCCTGTGTCTCCATCTTAATTTTGGATCATGGGTGCCACACATGCATGTTGTCAGGGGTCGGCTGTAAGAACCAGAAAGAAACAGCCGGGCCCCTGATGTGGGGCATGCTCGGTACAGTACCCCGCAGCCTTCTGGGATGTGTGACATAAGCATCTCAAGAGGCTGCGGGCAACTAAGTGTGTCATTCTCTCTTAGGCAAGAATCCAGAAAGTGTGGTGAGTATTTCCCAAAAAAAGGTATTAGATAAAAAAAAAAAAATGTCTGGATTGTGAGAGAGGAAGGGGGTAAGAGTGAAATAGACAATCGGGTAAAGCTCTACTTTAAAAACAGAAGCAAACCCACTCACTAAATTTTTATTACACACTTTAACATGCTAATGTAAATGATTGTCAATATTTTTAAAAGTATTTTTAATTAAAATACTTTGTGATCCTGGGAAAAGATCCTTCTTGAGGAACATCCTGTTTTAGGGCTACAATCTGTCCGTTTTCCAGTTGTGCTCCTAAATTGTCATCACACAGGCTACTGATGGAGATTACAAGTAGCCATTTCAACACCTTACACAGTCATGGTCCATTGTTGTCACCATTAGGAATCTGGTCCTGAGAAAATGTCACTGGGGTGCACATAGACAGAAAGTGGCTGCAAAGAGGCTGAAGGAGATCAGAATCACTGAGTTGCACCAATGGAGGGGAAAAAAAAGGTTTAAACAACATATTTTTATTAAATTTATTGACAATCTCATGTCTGTGGAGGTAGGCAAGAACTTGTGGGCACTGGCAGGGACCCATAATTAGGCAGGTTAGTAAACTCATCTCAATTTCTATTAGTTCTCCAAGTACCATCGGTGATGTCTGTCTGTGCAGATTTCTTACTCCTCTCTCTGCATTGATGTAAACTTGCTAGACCAGCAAAGCCCCCCCCCCCTCAATGGTTGCCGTTTTTAGGGCATTGGAACTTTACCTGCACCTGTCACTGACTGACCAAAGTCTCTAGGCGGGCCTTAGGATGGTGGCTACCTACTTTCAATGCATTAACTACAAACTGCATGCTTGCTTTATTGCTGTCCAACTGCAGTCAAAGCCCTTGATAGTTTTCAGTAACCATTCTCAACCAGGGTTACATGGAACACTAGGGTTCCTCCAAAAGTTAAGGGTTCCTTGAGCTGTGGAAGACTGACCTCCCCATATCAGTGCGTGCAAACCTCCAGGGCAGGCATCACTTGACACGGTCAGTGGAATGCCACTAATGAACTTTTTAGAAGTCTGTAAAGCTGCCCATAAACTAAAAGAATTTGGTTAGAAAATTTTCATTGTTGAAATGTTCGTTTGCTTTTCTAATGGTTCAGAGGGTCAAGTTGATGATAGTTTTCAACCAGTGACAAGAAAATCAGAAGGCACAGAATGAAAAATTTGCAAATAAAGTTCTAACTATGAATGTTATTGGGGAATTTTTTTTATATTGTAAAGAGCATGTTCTACACACACACGGGAAACCTGTTTTATAGGTCTGGGAGTCCATTCAAGGAGCAGGTCTGGATGAAATTTTAAAGACTTTTGAACAAAATTAGTTCACGCCACGGTAAGAGGATCGAATGCTCCGAAGAACCATTTTCCATAAATTCCATACAAAACGTCAAATAAAATTCAAATGTAATGCCAGCTTAAGGGTGACATTCTTCTCATAGGCCACCAATCTAAGGAGGCACTGACCACTGACTTTAATTCTGATTTTTTTTTTCAGATAATCATTGTGTTCTAAAAATAATATAAAATTTAAAGCATTTTAGTGGTAAAAATTAGCCAAAGTGCTTATAGCCAGACTGAATAACACTCTTTACGACCCAAGATTGTGTGTGCGACCCCTGGGTCCGCTTTGATCCTTGTACTTAATGGCATGCTCCCAGATCTAACCCTGTTGTGGTACCTGGACGTTACCCCCCCTCTCTAGTGCTCATGTCTTCCCCTTTCCCACTCCTTTCTTTCCTTGTTCTTCCTAGGTAGGTGCCCAATTCCTACTCTCTTTTATACTCTTTTCCTCATTAGGAGTTTTGACATCTTAGATGGCATGTTGATTGGGACTACATGTGGAGGTCTATGTTGAGGTGTATGTGACCTATGTTGGTTCTATAGCTATAACCATATCTTAAATGTCAAGTTCTATGGACCAGCGGTATATGCATCAGCAACCCTCTACTGCCCTGACATGGTTTATGGCTTCATTCTATAGCTTTTGTATATCATGGTTGTCCATTATTCAACCATGCCCTAACATTGTCTAAATACTTGTCTCAAGGTATTGTACCCATGAAAATTCTCTAATAAAAATACATTTAAACCAAAAATGATCCACCATGAGTGTCAAATGCTCTAGGTGTCGTATTCTTTTATCTATGGTCATATCTATACCGTTCCGATATTAATAACCTACCATGAGCTCTAGATATAATTTTTAGCAGTGCTTTCCTACAAGCCATTAAAATGCATTCTGGGGTTCCTGTAGTGTAAAAATGTTAATAAAAAGGCCACTTTACATCAAGATCCATGACCCCCTATACATGCCCATATCAAACGGTAACTCACAGCACCCATTTCTTCGCAATTTACAATTCCAAATGCATAATTGTGAAGCCGCCTGATTTTCCAACACAGAGGATTTATGCACGCGATTTAAAAACATACAAAATGTGCTCATCTGACTTTTCTCAGAGAAGTTCAAATATTCATGAGGCAGAAGTTAAATGAATGCGCTCCGGGGTCGCTCATCATCGGGAGAGTGATCAGGTAACATAACATCAATGAGCCACATTAAATAACACATGTCAAAAATTTAATATAGTTTGCGAATATTGGGGTTATTAAAAGCCAAGTGCATCATCAAGATAAACCGTCTATGGCACAAGCCCGCCGGTGATAAAGATGCCGCGGTAGCACAGCGCAAACTACTAGACAAGCCGGGGAGGGAGAGGGAACATAATTAAACATATTGCGAGGAGCAGCTGCACCAGGCATGTAGCGGATCAAGGAAGAAATATTCAGCATGATACATGAAGCCCCTACATCTCAAGTCAAGCGTGTCTCGCCAGGGGAGGGAGGCAATCTGTATTCACATCCAGGATCTGTGTACCACCTGTGTATTTCTGCTTTTTTTTGTGCATTCTTCCACTCTCCAATTCCCTCAACACTTTTTTTTTCCCCCCCCTTTTAATTTTTTTTGTTTTTTTTTTTAGATACATTTTACCATTTCATGCCCAGCCAGCTTCCCTTTCTTCAGGACCAGAACAATAGCTTGTGGAGATGCAAGTCTACTAACATTGCCCCTTTGTCTTCCAGTCAACCTATCCGCACTTGATAATATGGTAGGATACACATATGCTTTATGATAGCAGAAACTAAGTCAGACTATCAGTTTTGGCTGTATGAAGCAAAAACGCCCTCAAAAACACACACACTTCAAAAAGGTTAAGGGGGTAAATATCTTTGCCACCCTACTGTGATGCACCATGCTGTCAGTGTAGCAGTCTGTACACCACAATACAGCCCAAGGACTGAGTATCTATTATGATGCTTGCAATGGCAATCATGATTGAGCAGCACAACCAGCTAACCGAGCCAACCTTGAGAAGCGCTTGTAGGCAGGTGCAGTCTATTTTCTCCACAGCAGGTGATGCTCGGCCATAGCGACACTGTTGCTGGAGGGGAGTTCCGGGGAACAATGTTCCTCTAGGGTTTCCTGGGTCACTGGGGAAGCTAGCATATTGGATGTTGCCACCTCATTTGACTCAAGCAGCCATCTTGTGTCAGGTAGACCCTATTTAAGTCCCTGGCTTTGGACAGCGTAGATACAGGTACCCAGTCTATTTAGGACAGTAACAGCGCTAGGGAAAGGTTCCCGACGGAGAACCTCATCTCTTCTGACCAACTCCCGATTGGGACCAGACAGCCAGGGCATATTTGGGCCCCTCTAAACAGATGCTCTCATTCTGGCTGGATTCTACTCCGTCATGCAACTGAACTGTAAATGTGCCCGGCTGGGTGGCTGTCCCACCGAGGTTGTTGTGACAGGTTGTTGCATTCCTTTAATACAAGTTCTATTGCACCTGCTGTGAATTATTGTCTCTGCATCACGCTGCTCCCCACCTACACTTACACTTTTCTTCTGGGGCACTTTACCAAAAGCAGCCTCAGACGCACTTCTCATTGGTCAGAAAGGTCATGTGGCACTTTCCATAGTGAGCCATTATATTATTCATTCTAGGTCTGTGTATTGCTTTGTACGGTCCGATACATCGGCAGTACAGAGCATCACAGCCTCTATGTGCGTAGCAATGTCCCGGCTGGGACACAGGGTGTCCTTCCACGACGCGGCTGCTGCCATTGGTCCAACGGTGAACCTCTATGAGGACTGTCGTTTTTGGTATGCCGTGTTATATATACTTCATATGCCTTGGATATTACAAATATTGCAATGATTTAGAATGTATTTTCAATGCATGTTTTTGACTGATATGTTAATCTTTTATAGAATAGTGTGATCCGTCTGTAATAAATGCCCCTGACGAAGGGACGTGCTTTGTCCTGAAATGCGTCGGCCCGTTTGGATCATCAAACGAGAATCTACTACAGTTCATCATTCTGTTTTTATTGGTTTGATGACCTACTCATGCTTGTTGTATATGTCTTTAATAAAAATGTATACTTAATTTTATATCGCTTGGAGTGTTGCAGTTAAAGTCCCAATTGTACCGGGGGTACCTTTTTCTTTTTATGTGCGTCGTAGGTCTAGAGGAGTGGAAGATATTTGGAGCTAGTTCTAATTTTTAATTTTTTTTTAAAGGTGCACTTACCCCCTAAAAATCAAGGGCATTGCAGAACTGGCTGTATTACTTATCTGACTTCTGGCTCCAGCAGAACCTACAGTGAGGGGGAAAAGTATTTAATCCCCTGCCGATTTTGTAAGTTTTTCCCCCGACAAAAATGTTCAGTCTATACATTTTAAAAACGGTAGGTTTATTTTACAGTGAGACAGAACAAAAAAAAAAATATATAAAATAATCCAAAAAAAAACAAAAAAAAAAAAACACGCATTTAAAAAAAAAGTTATAAATGAATGTGCATTTTAAAGTGGTTGTAAACTCTTTTTTTCTACTTCTACCTATAGGTAAGCCTAGAATAAGGCTTACCTATAGGTAGTGGAAATATCTCCTAAACGTGCACCGTTTAGGAGATATTTCACTTGTAGTCCCCCAAAAATGTTAACGGCGCATGCGCGGGGAAGAAACGAAACCAAGTGCCGTTTCTTCACTAGCCTGTGTCGTTAATGGCGGCTCCCGTGCACATGCGGAGGAGTGACGTCACGCGGCTCCAGCGAATCACAGAGCCGGAGTCCGCAGCCCGGAAGGAAGAGGGGCCAGAAAATGGACGCTGCCTACACAGGGGACATCGCTGGATTCTTTTGCAGGTAAGTGGCACATAATGGGCTAGTATGCGATGCATACTAGCCCATTATGCTTTTCATTTGCAGGCTTTGCAGACCGCAAAAGAGGAAGTAAAACCCATCAGGGTTTACTTCCTCTTTAATGGAGTGAAATCAGTATTTGATCCCCTTCACAATCAAAGATTTCTGGCCCTCAGGTGTCTTCTATACAGGTAATGAGCTGAGATTAGGAGCACTCTCAAAAGGGAGTGCTCCTAATCTTAGCTTGTTACCTGTATATCATTAATTTTTTTCAAAAAAACGACACTTGTCCACAAAAGCAAATCAGATTCCAATCTCTCCACCATGGCAAAGACCAAAGAGCTGTCCAAGAATGTCAGGGACAAGATTGTAGATCTACACAAGGCTGAAATGGGCTACAAGACCATCGCCAGGCAGCTTGGTGAGAGGGTGACAACAGTTGGTGCAATTATTTGCAAATGGAAGAAACACAAAATAACACTCAATCTCCCTCAGTCTGCGGCTCCATGCAAGATCTCACCTCGTGGAGTTTCAATGATCATGAGAACGGTGAGGAATCAGCCCAGAACTACACGGGAGAATCTTGTCAATGATCTCAAGGCAGCTGGGACCATAGTCACCAAGAAAACAATTGGTAACACACTACGCTGTGAAGGACTGAAATCCTGCAGCACCCGCAAGGTCCCCCTGCCCAAGAAAGTACATGTACAGGCCCATCTGAAGTTAGCTAATGAACATCTGAATGATTCAAGAGGAGAACTGGTGTTGTGGTCAGATGAGACCAAAATCGAGCTCTTTGGCATCAACTTAACTCGCCGTGTTTGGAAGAGGAGGAATGCTGCCTATGACCCCAAAAACACCATCCCCACCTTCAAAGATGGAGGTCGAAACATTATGCTTTGGGGGTGTTTTTCTGATAAGAGGACAGGACAAATTCACTGCATCAAAGGGACGATAGACGGGGCCATGTACCGTTAAATCTTGGTCCATATTAATACCCTACAGAGTGTTCGTATTTTTTTTGCAAAAAGTACTATGCCTCAAACAATCACAATGTTTTTTCCCCATAAAATGATTTAAATCATTTTGCCTTTCAGTGCTGCTGGTGCAGAGCAGTGTCCATAGTGTATGTACTGCATCCAGACCCTCCGCTTCTGCGTACCGCCATCCATTGCAAGTATTCATAAGGTTATGAATAGGGGGTTGTGTAAAGAATAGTCTGCATTCAGGGCCAGAGAATCTCAACCACACACCCCCAAAGCAGGAATGGGGGGGGGGGAGTGGAGAGTACGCCGCAGCAAATGGTTGGCATGGCCTATTTGTATTAAGAGTTAGAGGGTCTAAGAGAGGCATTAACATAAATGAAGAGGGCTGTAAACGGGGTGTAGGTTTCAGGGGTGCGCCACTTACAGAGCGCAGAGTTCAGGAGTGCATAGGACTGGTCAAATAAAAAAAAATAAAAAAACATCCTTCACCAGATCCTGTGGTTTCCTGTGCAGTTGTGGAGAGGCTTGTCTGTTGTACAATAGTTTTACCCGCTAGCCATTATTTTTCCTAAACTTCTACTTTCAAAGCTAATTAATAAAGGTTTTACTAAAACCAGTTATAATCAAAAAAGGCAGAGGCTATCATTTTGAGCACAAAAACATATATATATATATATATATATATATACATATATATATATATATTTTTTTTTATCCGCATATACAACTGGCCCTTTGAGGGCAACCATAATGCTGATGCGGCCCGCGATGAAATGGAGTTTGCCACCCCTAAAGGTGAGTGTCCCAATACTTTTGACAATATAGTGTACTTTCCATCCTGCTCCTTCAAATCTAGTCACTGTGGTTAAAAGTTAAGCAAATCAAAATGATGGTTGAACACCTTGACAGATCCCAGGGAGTTTGCTGATAGCTACTGTCTGTATTAGTATCTCACCAAACCCTCTTGACTTTCTAAAGATTACTGGGTCTTAGGACTGCTATTCACCAATAAATCCCTCCTGTCCGATGCAGTTACCAATCCCCTCTCGCATTCCCCTTGGCATTTCTTCCTTCCATTTTACTTCCCTGAAAATTAATGTGAATTTGACCCTACTAATCTTTAGAAAATTGAATGAATGTTCCGAAAATCCCCCACAAATCCACCACTGCCAGTATTGTATTTGAAAAGACAGCCCCCACCGGCTGTCAAAGCAGACAGTGGCGGCATCCAATTTGTTGCAACAGCTGTTTGGCTGACAATTGTCTGCCTGGCTTAGAAGTGAGAGGGGGGGCCCCCCCCAACAGGGCCACCCACTGATCCAATTTTGGCAAGGTCACCAGGACAGGCCAAAATGCCTACAGTGTATGGCCAGCTTGTAATCCAGTTCATGTCATCTCTGGTTCCCGGGACCCAAAAGCTTCTGTGGCAGCGAGTCATGTGCGCTCTGTCTAGCGTTCAGACACAGCCATCCAATTACGGACTCCCTGGTTTCCGGCAACTGGAGAGAATCCAAAGCAGCTCCTATGTAAAGTATTGCACAGCAATTTAACTATAAGGAAAGCTAGGGGGCTAAACTGGGTAAGTGTTAGATATCATTTAATTCCACTTTAAGAATTTTAAATTAAATCTGAAACCTGCCATGGATAACAGCTCCTCTTTATTCCAGATTCTCAGCTCCAGCCCCAGCGCTGGGAAATGGCTTATTTGGAGGTAATGAAAAGAGGCAGCATGCAATTTCGAAAGCTACAGTCTCAATGAGCAAAATGTCAGGCTTCCCGATGCCAAAGAAGACTCATGTCACCCCCGAGTCATTAAACTCATTTATCTTACCTCTTCACAGTTTCTGGAGCTGACCTGCGAGGACCTCGTCCCTTCGTCTTCGGGCTCTATTACCGTCTCCTCATCAAACTCTTCCAGGGAGTCCTGCAGCTCGGGCATAGACCGCCTGCCGTACCTCTTGCCATCCTTGATGTACTTTGGCTGGGCTTCCAAGGAGCAATCTGCAGTCAGATCAAAGCAAAAAAAGGACTTAGTACTCATCTCAGAGACCGTTACAAGAGCCTCTGGCTTTTTTTTATTTTTATCTCACATCCATAGGTACTCGCAAGATAAGAACTGATTAGGGCTCAGGAAGGTATAGTGTGCCAAGTCTGGTTATGTCGACCCTGTGGGGCCAATTTCTTTTCCATTGTAGCTCACCCCTGCAGCATGACTGACTTATGAGACCTATGTACTTTTTCCGAAACGCAAAAACCTTCGGTAGAAGAAAAAAAGAAAAAAAAACACCATTGGTGTCAGGGGAAGCCGAGGAGATGAGGGGGCTGCAAAAGGAAAATAAAAATATATTCCTAATTATATCGGTTTTATGGCCACTTGCAAGTGCAACAGAGGGCATTATGCAGCTGAAGCTGTATAGCTTGTCAATTTCAAAACACTTTCAATGCTTGGAACATGGAAAAAATGCGGTTTAGATTAACCATAAGGAGATGGGTTAAAAATTGCTTCAAATCATACCCATTTAGAAATATCTGGATGCATCAAATAGCCTTGTTTTTTTTCTGGTTTTGAGCAATTGTTTTTAAATAACCTGTATTGAGGATATCATTTTATATCCCACTTTTTTTTGATTACATTCAGGTGGATGATCAAACTTATGGCTGGTAGGTTGCTTAGATTCAAGTCAAGTACGTTTCATCCCTGGTGGACTGAAAGTGGTTGAAATTGCCTCATACGACCAGCTTTAGGAGATGAAATATACACTTGGGTAGATTTGTATTATTACAGGAGCCTTGAATCTGTCAAAAGGACACCCCAACAATGGCTAATGTACCTAATGGTGGTCATAGGTGTATAGAATGATCCGATTTATCATCCAAATTTGAGGAAAAAAAAAAAAAAGGAGCTGGACACAGGATGTTCAGGCAGTTTATCGTTGCATATGATCAGCATTAGGTTTACGCTGGTTTTACGGTTAATGTAATTTTTTGCTGACCCTAAATGACTACCATCGTATCATTTTACAATTTTATTAACAAATAAATCTAAAACAAAGACACTCTCAGGATGTATTTTCTGCTTAGGTTTGACAAGAAATTCCTTAAAAGGAGGAAGTAAACTTCCTCTGCAAACTTTTACCTATAGGCAACGAAAATATATCTTCTAATTCTGTACAGTTTAGGAGATATTTCCAGTACAGTACATGCAGCCAGTGACATTACTGACACATGCGCTCTGAAGGAACGGCCCCATGCGGTGAACAGTGGCGCATGCACGGTAATGATGTCATCACGGCTCCAGCCAATCACAGCGCCGAAGCCCACGAACCCAGAAGAAGCTCCGGGAAAGATATTGGCCGCGACAGCGGTGTGCGGAGACCGCTGCAACAGCTTCGCTTTAAAAAGGTATGCATTTTATAATGAGCTAGTATACTATGCATACTAGCTCATTATGCCTTTGTCTTGCAGATTTTTTTTTGGTGGATTGTTTTCAGGTTTACAACCTCTTTAAAGCTGGCCATACATGGATTGAAATTAAGCTAGTTCAACAGGGACCAGCCAAGATTTGATCCGTGTACAATGAGCAGCCTGATTGTAGCCAAATCAATCCAAAATCGCTCAACTTGAGTAAAGCCAGCCTATTGGATTTTTTTTTTTACATGCAAGGCCGGCACAATAGCACTGCACCCATGGTGGAAGAAGAAAAAAAAAAAAAAAAACCTATGCAGTTTGACTCATACATGGAGGGTGGGGGGGGGGGGGAGAGGGAGAGATGCAAGTCAGCCATTCTCAGTGGGACCCTAGGGTTCCTCAAGTCCTTGGTAGGGTTTCCTTGAGCTGTGGTGGATTGTCCTGCCATTTGATAGGGGCCGCATAGTTCCAGGATTACCACCACTTGAGCCAGCAGTATGGCACCAATAATCTTTTTTAGATGCCAATAAGGGTTGCGTTCTTCCTACTGATCAACATAAGCGTTATTTCCCCCCCCCCATTGACCCATGATGAAGCAGCTTTAGCAAGGGTTCCGAGACCTGGAAATTTTAGGGGTTCTCTAAAAGAACGTGGTAAGAAAGTTGAGAAGACTGTCCTAGGTACTCAGTTGAACCTTTTTTTTCCCTCACAACTAGTAAACTTACCAGGGAGATGTCACTGCTTGCTGACAGTTACCCCAATAGGCTAGATCTACAGAGGAGATTCTTAGTAACTCAATTCTGCTACCCGATATCATAAATAGTAGCAAATGTTCACTAAAATAGAACAAATGGCTTCCTAAGGAGCAGACTACACAAGTAGTATAAGAAAAGTGGACTGTACCAGGATAGGGGACAGTCAAAAGAGCCGTATATGGGAGCTGCTGGGAAATAGTATTAGAATATGCAAAGACACCAAGGTATCAAAATAAATAATTTATTGTAGAAAAAAAAAAAAATACAAAATATAAAAAACAAACAAAAAACAAACAAAAAACAAACAATGGAAACATACCTTTCACCATTCACTATCTAAAATTGACAACATTGTAGTCAATAGATAAAAAAACGTCTGGATGCCATCCGTGTCAGATGAATATAGGGGCACACTAGATTTATGGGACACAAGTTATTTTTCTGTACTTGCAGTGTGTAAAAAGGAATAAAAAAATAAAAGAAAAAAAGAAGAAAAGTGCTCGTAATGCAGAGGTACGCTCATCTTTGCCTTGAGATATGCATTAAAGGGCACAGAGGACGTGTCTGCATAAAAAGGGCAAAGCAACAGGTTCACTATAGAGCCCCCTTCCTAGCACCATATATTCACCTTTCATCACCTACTTGCTGCTCTGGTCAGGACTCAAAGGGTCTGTGAAGTGGCCCTCTGTGTGACCCCCACCCCTCCATGTTCTGGGCCAAATTACAAAACACAGCATTGTCACAATGAGAGCATTACATGCTCATCCATACTTAGCAGTACCAGGTTCCTGCAGCTGAATGAAGTTGCCATTATTTTTCCTGCAAATGTGCAGTATGGGCCAGTACAAACAATGGGCTGCCTTAGCGCAAATATACAATGCAAAATTCCAGATATTACTATTTTCTCCAGCTTGGACCAATGTAACTATACATGTGTCATAGGTGCTCATGAAATGTGTAGAATGTGCCTGGATACCCTAATCAACTTGTGCGCCAGGGAAGCTGATAAGGCAGTACATTCGGCTCTCCTGTACCGGGCCTAGGGACCTGATGAGCAGGAGGCCCAACTGTAGTGCCTTATTGCAGACAACGATCCTCGTTTCACCCCCTGCAGTGCTGCTGGATTCTCCCCTCTCTCTCTCTCTCCTGTGCTGCAGGGGAGATCAGTTCTAGCATCTGCGCACCGATCCCCCTGCTGCCCTGCCCCCCCTCCCGTGTTCCCCTTTCCACCGTAGCGCTGCCAGCTTCACTCACCTGCATCAGGATGGAGAGCGGAGGAAAAAAGGCCAGTAAATATGCAATTTACCAACCCCTTCCTTTTCTGAATGAACATGGTGGGCGATTGGTATCAATCGCGTGTGCGCTTATTCATCACTGAAGCATAGTAAACGGTTTACTATGCTTTACTTTGTGAATAAATAGGAAGCCTGTGAGTGTTTTCTATTCATTCATCTGTGCATCCAAAGCTGCAGGGAAAGGGACTGATGAATCTATGTCTTAAAGTGGTTGTAAAGGTTCTTTTTCTAAATAAACATATCATACGTGCCTCCACTGTGCAGCTCGTTTTGCACAGAGTGGCCCCGAACACCATCTTCTGGGGTGCCTCGGCAGCTCTCACGGTTCCTCCCGAGTCCCCACATTAGATAACCCCCTAGGAGAGGGGGGGGGGTTACCTTGCAGGCGTGCTCCCGAGTCCTTCATTCGGCGGCCATAGCTGCCTAATGTACGACTCGGCTCCACCCCCCGGCACCTGCGTCATTGGATTTGATTGACAGAAATGGCTGCGCTGCTATCAATCTATCCAGAGCCGAGAACCCCGGGCAGAGGAAGAGCGTGTCTCCGCCGGGTGAAGTTCCAGGGCTCAGGTAAGTAAAACAGGGGCTGGGCAGGGACTACCAAACATTTTTTCACCTTAATGCATAAGATGCATTAAGGTTAAAAAACACAAGGGTTTAAAACCTCATTAAGTCCCTTTATCAGTCCTAAATGTGGGACATCAGGGGTCCATTTAGACTCCTGATATTTCCCCAAAAGACCCAACAGACCAGTTAAATAAAAAAAATTATAATAATTTTATAAATTTTTAAAGGACTCGTTCACAAGTGCTTTGCGCTTCTATGCATTTCTGCCATGGCTGCAAAGCATAGCATTGAGGCTGTGGCAAGTGCACACTCCTAACCACTGCCTCTGTTGCTCTGTGTTTGCGCTTTGGGGTGCACACCCTAATGCAATAGGTTGCACACATCTATGGCATGTGCCATCTTGGAATATCCCACTGGAAGCTGGAAATCTCTGTAGTAGTAGTCACAGCTAAAACAAACCGCGTTTCCGGGTCCCGTGCCAAGTGCTTAGTGAACAAAGGAAATCGCTCACTTGGCATTGCCATTCAGAGAACAAACTTACATTTTCTCAAGTAATGCAAAACATTCTTCGCTTTGACAAGCTGGAGAAGGGGGGCGGTGAAATAATCTCAACCCCTTCAAATCGGGGAATGCCGATGTTCCAGGCATGGGACCTGAAACTCTGCTTTAAACAAACGTGGCAGGCCTTATGGTGTGACCTTGCCATACGTGTTATCCTTCCATAATTTTATATATATATATATATATATATATATATATATATATATATATGGGCTGTGGAAATTAACTATTAATTCCTCGATTAATCGATTAATTGTTTTGATCGATCAAAATTCTTTGGGCTTGCCGTGTCCATCTGAAGGGCTCCTTTGCTGTGCCTTCATATCTGTTACACTTCCCTCCATCAACCTGGGATTCTACAGCCATCCACTGGGAGTTGTGATAGTTCCCTTCACGGGACATCTACATGCCGACGGACTGATGTTAACCCCTTCTCATCTGGATTCAGCAGTGGTATCGTTGTACACATTTTTATACCAGTATCATACTTAGCTACATGTTTTTATGACTGCTTTTGCTACTGTTTGGTATTACTCGCACCATTTTTACAGTTTATGTAGCTGCATCGATTTTATCTCCAGTGCAATATTTATTTTGTTACCTACTTGAAGACTATAAAAGTTTTAATGCTATTCCCATTGAGCGCTGCCTTTGTGTGTTTTTTGTATCCTGCTATCCACTTTTCCAGTGGTTGGTAGCTGCACTGGGAATCGGCCTGCAAGGAGATCAGCTAAAAGTAGTTGGATCTATGTGCGTTATAATTAATCGAAATTAGTTGAATATATATACTGAGTAGGTTCCCCTTTTACCAGCAAAAAAGCCCTGACCCGTCAAGGTTTGGACTCCACTAGACCTCTGCTGAAGGTATGCTGTGGTATCTGGTACCAAGCCGTCAGTAGCAGATCCTTTAAGTCCTTTAAGTTGTGAGGTCCTTGGATCGGACTTGTTTTTCCAGCACATCCCACAGAAGCTTGATACGATTGAGAATTTGGATGCCAGGTCAACACCTCAAACTCGTCATGTTCCTCAAACCGTTTAACCATTTTTGCAGTGCGACATGGCGCATTATCCTGCTAAAAAGGAGGACAATGCCATCAGGGAATACGGTTATTATGAAGGGGTGTAACTGGTCACCAACAATGTTTCGGTGGGTGGTACACGTGAAAGAAGCATCCACATGAATGGCAGGACCCAAGGTTTCCAAGCAGAACATTGCTAGAACCATCACACTGCCTCTGCTGACTTGTCTTCCCTTGCTGGTGCCAGCTCTTCCCCAGGTAAGTGATGCACATAATGTAAAAGAAAATGTGAATCAGATAAGATTACCTTCTTCCATTGCTCTGTGGTCCAGTTCTGATGCCTGTGTCTATTGTAGGCACTTTTGGCTGTAAAAACACAGGTAAGCATGGGCACCATGACGGGTCTGCAACTACACGGCCCTATACACAAACTGCAACGCCCATTTTTTTCTGCCGTCAACACATCAACATGAGGGACAACATGTTTACTTGCTGCCCAAAAGATTTTATCAATTCTCAGAATATATATATATATATATATATATATATATATATATATATATATATATATATACACACACACACACACATACACACATACATATACACACACACAGTACCCTATACGTTTTTCTCGACGTGATTATTTTTCGTGTTTCCTCTCAAGCCTGCCTTGCATACACACGTTCATGACTTGCGCAAAGTGTGGTGACATACAACATGTACGACGGCACTATAAAGGGGAAGTTCAATTCGAATGGCGCCACCCTTTGGGACGCTTTTGCTGATCCTCGTGTTAATAACGTTTGGTGAGAGACGATTTGCGCTTTTCAGTCTTCGTGCTTTTCAGTCCGTCACAGCGTGATGAATGTGCCATCTCCATTCTGAACGCTAGTTTTACCAGAACGAGCGCTCCCGTCTCATACTTGATTCTGAGCACGCACGTTTTTTTTTCCCCTCGTAAAAGCACACACACGAGCGTTTTTCACAACGTTAAAAAGAACGGACGTGAAAAACGACGAGAAAAAAAAACGGAGTAGGCTCCAATTTATTTTCGGGCATTTTTCTCATCGAGAAAAATGCTCTGGAGCCTACACGACCGTTTTTCACAACCATTTTTAAAAATGGCATTTTTCTCGTCATGAAAAACAGTCATGTGTACGCGGCATCACACCTCCATTTAATTTTCAGATACCACTCTAATGAAATAAATGTGTCATTCACTTTAACCTGTTAGTGATCATAGAGTTGTGGCTGAAAAGGTATATATACACACCTAGTGCTAGGTTTGCTTGAGGAAGGGAGGGGGAAGTGTCCTGCTATTCAGTGGATGTTTGGTTCAATCAAATGAACAGACTGTAAAATCTTAAACATTACCATCAATTAACACCGAACTCTGTAAAAATCAAAAATAACACAACAAAAAGGTGAAACCAGTGGTCAGCAAAGGATCAATTAGGACTGACCACTGACCACTGCATGTCCCCCTCAGGAGAACACCTCTGTTGTATGCCTGGCACATGCTTTGCCCATGTTACATGGGCAGCATAATTATATGTGCATCGCAAATGCCCATTAATCCTTTCAGTCTTTGTGTTTAAAAAGTCCTTTGAAACTTCATTATATTTTCCCCATTAATTTATATTCCATCGTGCGGTTCAAGGACAAAAAGGGATGTCAGAACAGCACCAAATTAATAAGATCCTGAAGAAAGGGAGCAGGAGGTGGGGGGTTGTTCATTGCAAAAGGTCTTTGTGATTTAAAAACCACCAAAAGATGTCTTCAGCCGACACATCAATAGCAAGGCCGAATTTACGATTCTTTCAACGAAACACTTCAAAAACAGCACGTCAAAGAGAATCCTGCAGATATGTTCCTTTAATAACGAGCTGCGAGCCTGAAGTGTATCATCTAGGGATGCTCCGGATACATTATTTAATAACCAGTTCTGAAAGGTGTTTTATTTGCTTGAAATACATTGTATCTATAAATTTGTCGGCAGCAAGGAGCGAGGCAGATCCCCGTGTGAGGTTCTTATGTTTTTGTTATCCAAGTTTTTAATGGTTGTGGAGCACAGCGATGTCACAATGAGTCCCTGTGAATCTGGGCATCACATTCTTTTTAATTGGGATTGAGCAGTGGCCATTTTACAGTAAAGACAACCTTCTAAGATACCCAAACTGTTATCAAAGTTCCAAATATTTTTGGACAGCCAAGTCCACCTTTTGCAAAAATAATAAATGCATTCATATTTGCAATTAAAAAAAAAAAAAAAATGCAACTTTAACCAGTGGGTAGCGAGTGCAATGCCCAGGCTCCTGCGGACTAGAGAGGAGCTCAGGCTTGTCCAGCTCCTAGTCCAAACCCACCTGAGCGAGCCCGCCATGAAGCTGTCCCCTGTACTCCGCCAGACATCTACTGATGGGGCATTCCCTGTCCCACATATACAGGGGCAAGTCATTAAATTAGAATATCAAAAAGTTTATTTCAGTAATTCAATTCCAAATGTTAAACTCATACAGTGCTTACAAAAAAGTATGCATACCCCTTAAAGTTTTCCAAATTCTTTCAAAAACGTAATTGTATTTTATTGGGATTTTATGCAATAGACCAACACAAAAGGCCCCTTTCACACTAAGGAGTTTTTCAGGCGTTTTGCGCTAAAAATAGCGCATAAAAAACACCTGAAAAACTCCTGCCCCTGCAGTCTCAATGTGAAAGACAGAGTGCTTTCACACTGAGGCGATGCGCTGGCAGGACGAGAAAAAAAGTCCTGCAAGCAGCATCTTTGGAGCGTTGAAGGAGCTGTGTGTATACCGCTCCTTTACCGCTGCTGCCCATTGAAATCAATGGGACAGTGTGGCTGTACCGCCCGCAAAGTGCCTCTGCAGAGGCGCTTTGCTGTGGTTTTTAACCCCTTCTCGGCCGCTAGCGAGGGTTAAAACAGCACCGCTAGTGGCCAAATAGCGCCGCAAAAACTACGGTATAGCGGCGCTAAAAATAGCACCGCTATACCATCAGCGCACCTCCCACCCCAGTGTGAAAGCGGCCAAAGTGGCACATAATTGTGAAGTGGAAGGAAAATGCTAAATGGTTTTCAAAAATTTTTACAAATAAAAAAACATCTGAAAAAGTGTGGGGTACATTTGTATTCAGCCCCCCTGAGTCAATACTTTGTAGAATCACCTTTCACTGCAATTACAGCTGCAAGTCTTTTTGGGGATGTCTCTACCAGCTTGGTACATCTAGAGTGACTTTTTCCATTCTTCTTTTCCAAATCGCTCAAGCTCTCTCAGATTGGATGGAGAGCGTCTGAACAGCAATTTTCAAGTCTTCCAACAGATTCTCAATGAGATTTAGGTCTGGACTTTGACTGGGCCATTCTAACACATGAATATGCTTTGATCTAAACTATGCCATTGTAGCTCTGGCTATATGTTTAGGGTCCTTGTCCTGCTGGAAGCTGAACCTCCGCCCCGGTCTCGTCTTTTGCAGCCTCCAACATTTTTTCTTCTAAGATTGCCCTGTATTTGGCTCCATCCATCTTCCCATCATCTCGGACCAGCTTACGCGTTCCTGCTGAAGAAAAGAATCCCCACATCTAGATGCTGCCACCAGCATGTTTCACGGTGGGGATGGTGTGTTTAAGGTGATGTGCAGTGTTAGTTTTCTGCCACGCATAGAGTTTTACTTTTAGGCCAAAAAGTAACATTTTGGTCTCATCTGACCAGAGCACCTTCTTCTACATGTTTGCTGTGTCCCCCACATGGCTTCTCACAGACTGCAAAAGGGACTTCTTATGGCTTTCTTACAACAATGGCATTCTTCTTGCCACTCTTTCATAAGCCCAGGTTCACATTGGACCGATTTAGCATGTGATTTGACCTGTTAAAATTGCATGCCAAATCAGCGGCTATTGCCGGCAATGGCACCGTCCGACTTTGCGGCATTGCACCGATACCCAAAAGTAATTCCTGTACTACTTTTGGCGACTTTGGGAGGCAAGTTGAACAGACATCTGTGCATGAACCCGCACAGATGTCAGTCAAATCGCCCCGAGGTCAGAATGCATTGCCAGTTTTAAATCAGCTGAACTTGCACGATTTCTAACCCGCAGTCAGTATGAACCTAGGCTAAAGGCCAGATTTGCGGAGTGCACGACTAATCGTTGTCCTGTGGACAGATTCTCCCACCTGAGCTGTGGATCTCTGCAGCTCCTCTAGAGTTACCATGGGCCTCTTGGCTGCTTCTCCGATTAATGTTTGCCCGGCCTGTCAGTTTAGGTGGACGGCCATGTCTTGGTAGGTTTGCAGTTGTGCCATATTCTTTCCATTTTCGGATGATGGATTGAACAATGCTCTGTGAGATGTTCAAAGCTGGGATATTTTTTTTTTTATAACCTAACCCTGCTTTATACTTCTCCACAACTTTATCCCTGACCAGTCTGGTGTGGGAAATTTGGGGGAGGAGGGTAAGTTTGGGGGTTGGTGGCTTGTGCTAAAAAGGGGGATTGGGCAGAATTTGTGCTCAGAGGGGAAATTTGAGAGGAAGGATTTGTACTAGTTGGGGGGGGGGGGATTTGAATGGGAGGGGGAAGAGATTTGTGCCGAGGAGGGGGGATTTCAGTAGAAGGCAGATTTGTATTTGGAGGAGGGGAAATGTATGCTTAGGGGGTAAGCATGCAGATAAATCCTCCATTTTTGTTTTAGAAGGGGGGTGGATTTTTGCTGACACATGATGCTTCATACACCTGGGGGGGGGGGGGCACAATTTAGCATGTTCACCCAGGGGCTCTACATGACCAATCCTGGCACTGATATCATTACAGGGATTGATGATTGATACCAATGTTGGGGTTCAGGAACATAACTAAATGATCTGCCTATAGAGAATTACAGAAATTCAGTGAGGACATTGCTGGGTCTTAAAAAAAAAAGAAAAAAAAGGAAGTTTTTTTTTTAGAATGTCAATATAAATGTTAATGAAGGGGGAAAGTAGCAACAGGGAAGACCGACTATAAACAGAATAAACTTCAGTTTTAAGTTTCCATTTTAGAAAGGAGATCAAGGCTTTTTGGAGCCGGTCACAGACTAATGATTTTATAGCTTCAAAGTAAAAAGAAAAAAAACTGAACTGGGGGGGGGGGGGGAAGAGAGTCAAACACTAATTTGTAATTATAGGAAGCATGTAGCCTGGTACAAAATTAAATCCTGACCGTTTCAAACCCCTTCTCCCCCCCCCCCCTCACCTCAATCTGCGATCCCTCATAGCCACAAATGGGTCATAAGCTGCAACCTTCACCCTTTGGCTTCAAATTAATCTTCCTCATTTGTTAGCTACCAACAAATTTAATCATGGCATCGCACAGACGGCAATGGAAAAGGGTAACCCCGGGTGCCGGCGCACTTTGCTAAATGACTGCAAATAAATATTGCTGTGTAGTGTAGATGTTTGATAAACAGAGGGCGGTAATTGCATTAATTCCGAGACTGAAATGAAGGCAGGCGGCGGGATGCCCCATATCGCACGAAGAAAGCTTGCTCGGAATAGCGCAGATCACATTAAAACACACTTATCTTGGTTGCAGCCTTTTTACGACGGGCAAATCAAACCTGAATTAAAATGCCATCTCCACGTTAAATGCTTTCGCACAATGGCGACAGCTGCCAGGCAGATAATATTTGGGCCAGTTCTAGAACGCATAGAAAAAAAAAGAAAAAAAAAAAGAAGAAGAAGAAATCTTTAACCCTTTCACTGTTTTTGCAGGTTTAAAAAAAAAAAAAAAATTTTAGGCCTAAAGATTAATTGAAACCTCCAAACATTTACTGAAAGCAGACGCCCTGGAGAATAAGGCTGGGTTCACATATGCAGCCACGGGTTTGTGCCTGGGGTCCGGTGCATCCTTGTTCACCTGTTCAGGTGTGAATCAGGTCCAAATTTTTACCTGAATCGGACCCAAAAAACGCATAGGACCCTTTTTGAATGCGGACTGCGGCTGCCCTGGACCCGTGTGATTCGGCTCCATTGAGAGCCGGTCACACTCACCTGTCACGCAAATTGGATGCAGCGAAATCCGCATCCAATTTGCATGTGTTAACCAAGCCTAAACTAGCGGCAGTTTCCAATTTTTTTATGTCACACGATATTTGAGCACTAGTTTATCAAGCACATTTTCAGTCAAAAAAATAAATAAAAACTAAACAAGTTTAGGGCCCCGTTCACACCTATGCGAATTGGTTGCGGCTTACACTGCATCCAATTCGCATAACATTATAAAATGCATTGATTTTAATGAGGCTGGTTCACATATATGCGATGCATTCGCATTGTGCATTGCCCAAAAAACGTGTGTGTTTTCTAGGCATTGCGGTGCGACTCAGGTGCGAATTCAGGCCCATTATCTTCTATGGGCACGCATCTGATTTGCAGATGTGTTCAGTTCTCAACAGGATTTCTCTCCTTCACCTCACTACACTTCCCCCCTCCTCTCTCCCAGGTCACCAAATTCGCAGCTAAAACGGAGATGATCTGCTGAACAGTTCTCTTCTCTCTTTGCAGAGATAACAGAGCTGGAATTTGCACCGCACAAGTGTGAACCCAGCCTTAGAGCCCATTCACACAGGGGCGTCTTTGGATCCGACTCCAAATCGCCCCAGGTCACCCCTAGTCGCCTCAGGTCGCGCTGGCTGAAGAAATCAATGTAAGTTAATAGAGCCGTCCTTATGCACACTACTGCAGTCGCTCAGACTTCAAAAAAGGTCCCTGTACTACTTCAATCCGACTCCTAGGCGACCTGTAACCATTCATTTCAATGGGAGTCGCCTCTCCCTGTCTTAATAGGAGCAACTCTCCAGGAAGAAAACATACATTTCTCCTGCAAACCTCTCCCTCCCCCCTCCCTCCCACAGAGCTGATTCTTGTTTGATTGGCCACTGGAATGTCTCCTGTCCTGCAGGCAACTTGGAGTTGCCTTGTAAGTAGCTCCAGGTCGTGCTGCGATTCATTCTCAAGTGGTGTCCCAGTTGCCTCATAAAATCGCGCTGGAAGTTGTGTTGCCCCTGTGTGAATGGGCTCTTAGGCCTGGTTCACACCTATGCGTTTAGTGCTTTTTTCAGAAATGCATTTAACATGGTCTTCTATGGGACACAGTCACATCTACGCTTTTTATCAGCTGCTGCGTTTTTGGAAAGGGTCAGGGACTTTTTAAATGCAAACAACTTTGCATTTTTGGTTCAATAGACTTTCTGGAGAAACACTTACTACGTTTTTGCAGCATTTCTTAATCTGCCCAAACAAAACACACAAAAAAAAACAAAAAAAAACACCAAAATTCTAAAAACGTGTGAAAAATGCCTGTGTACAAACCTGAAAACGCACCGCAAAAAGCACTACAGAGACAGATTAAAAGCAAGTAAATGAACACCCAACATGTCTAGCTTCAAAACTGCACAGGCCCAAAAAAAAAAAAGGCAGTGGACTTTGGTACCCTATATTTTCCATTTGAGACACTGACAGTAACAGGTCATCAGTTTACAGGTAACAATGAATAATGTCCCTATTCTTACTCCTGCGTGTGCAGTGATGTGTAACGTACAGCACAAGTGACATTTTCATACCTAGGCACCGCCTGCGGGTGTTTTTACATTTGTATTGCTCGTGTACATGTGATAACTTTTGTTTGAGACAGGTTCTCTTTAACTAAACATGAGAGGTATTTTAGATCCCTAATGTCTCACCTGCCCTCCACTGAAGCTGCAACAGCAGCCAGGAAAGCGACAACAGAAACCAGTAGTGAGTTATTAAAAAAAAAAAAAAAAAGCGCCACACAAAAAAAAGGGGGGGGGGGGGGGCAAAGGAAAAACGGACAGACAGTCGGCTTGCCAAAGAAACACTGGGAGAACTCTGGGATTTAATTTGACAAAGGACAATGGGAGGCAAGTTTAATATGCTGATTGTACTTTCCTTTGGGCAATTTTCCCCTCCCTGCCAAGATACAGCTGATAAAAAAACAAAAACAAAAAAAAAAAAACTGTCCATACATGTTAAGGGTGGGTTAACACTGGTGCGATCCTAGACATCACATGCGATTTGCACTGCTTGTCTGTGCACATCACGTCGCATTTGGACCAAAATGATGCTAGACTGTTTTAATTTGTCTGCACTGGAATGAGATTGCATGGGTGTTCAGACCCATACAATCCTATTCTACAGTTGGTACTGCGCCCTGCAAACCGACCTGGGGGTGTTGTTAACTTTATATTGGACACCCACAGTGGTTTGCAGAGAGCAGTGTGATCTGCCTGCGATGCGGTGACCCGCACAGGAATCGCTGCGGTTCTCAACGCACAAGTGTGAACCCAGCCTAAGATCTTTCTCGTTCGCTCAATTCTATGATCCATGACATTTGTATTCAGACAGCTGGCACCCGTGGCTGTCAGAAAACCAGAATAGTGCATGCAACAGATGGCAGTTTACAACTTTCATCTCGGTTGGCTCCTGCTCTGTGTTGCTTTCCTGAACTTCTGATCTTCACATGATAGAATTAACAGTGGACAGTGCGGTCTCCAGCCAGTCTATTCGTTTGGAAAGGGGAGAAGAGTGTAAGGCAGGGGTGGAAAATATTTTTTCCAAGGGATAAAATAAGAAACTGGGACTGTTGTATGGGGCCAAAATATATACAGTTGTGCTCATAAGTTTACATACCCTGGCAGAATTTATGATTTCTTGGCCATTTTTCAGAGAATCTGAATGAGAACACAAAAATATTTTTCACTCATGGTTAGTGTTTGCCTAAAGCCATTTATTATCAATCAACTGTTTACCGTACTCTTTTAAATCATAATCACAACAGAAACTACCCAAAATGACCCTGATCAAAAGTTTACATAGACAAACAAAAATCTCCTGCGCTCTCGGTGTATCGTCAAAACACGGGTAGTGTGGTTCTGTCTAGAGGCAAAGTCTAAAGTCTTGCAGCCCTCCTCTAAACAATGGGTGTTCATATGGCTAGAAAAAAAGAAAGAAAGGAGGGTGCACCAGCCTAGTGCATTACCACTTAAAAGTTTTATTAAAATATGAAAAAAAAGGAATAATCCTACTCAGACGGAGCTTAGGTAAAAGCTTATCGGACAAACGAGCTGGAATTTCTTGGCACCCGCTGACCGAACTCGATGACAGAGAGGGTCGGACAATACCTCAAACATCTAGATGGCTGATGCGTTTCTGGGGCGCACCCCTTTCCTCAGAGCCTAGATGGTCCATGATAGCTCTCACCCACAAAGCCCTCCGTTATGTATGTGTGTGCACATGTGCAGAGGCCTCAGCTCAGGTGACCACCAATTAGCAAGCCCCGCCTCCTGCTCCTAGCTGACCTCACCCATGTGGGTGGGGCTTCCACTAGCCCCCCCCACACACACGAATAGAAGGCAGCCCAATGACTGATCAAAAGTAAACTAGGGGGGGGGGGGGTGGAGAATAAGAGGAAAAAGTGGGCACCATAACACTATGACGAGCTGGTGGTCACCAAATATGGTGGTCACCTGGGCTGAGGCCTCTGCACATGTGCACACACATATATAAACGGAGGGCTTTGTGGGTGAGAGCTATCATGGACCATCTAGGCTCTGAGGAAAGGGGTGCGCCCCAGAAACGCTTCAGCTATCTAGATGTTTGAGGTATTGTCCGACCCTCTCGGTCATCGAGTTCAGTCGGCGGGTGCCAAGAAATTCCAGCTTGTGGTAATGCACTAGGTCGGTGCACCCTCCTTTCTTCTTTCAAAAGTTTACATACCCTGGTGATTTTGGCCTGATAACATGCACACAAGTTGACACAAAGGGGTTTGAATGGCTATTAAAAAGGTAACCATCCTCACCTGTTTGCTTGTAGTGTGTGTGTGTGTGTATGTGTGTGTGTGTGTGTATATGTGTATGTGTGTATGTGTATGTGTGTGTGTGTATGTGTGTGTGTGTATGTGTATGTGTGTATGTGTATGTGTGTATGTGTATGTGTGTGTATGTGTGTGTATGTGTGTATGTGTGTATGTGTGTATGTGTATGTGTGTAAGGTCAATGAGTTTCTGGACTCCTGACAGACCCTCACATTTTTCATCCAGTGCTGCACTGACATTTTTGGATTCCGAGTCATGGGGAAAGCAAAAGAATTGTCAAAGGATCAGCGGGAAAAGTTAGTTTTACTGTATAAAACAGGAAAGGAATATAAAAAAAAAAAGATATCTGAGGAATTCAGAATGCCAATCAGCAGTGTTCAAACTCTAATCAAGAAGTGGAAAATGAGGGGTTCTGTTGAAACCAAACCACGGTCAGGTAGACCAACTAAAATTTCAGCCGCAACTGCCAGGAAAAATTGTTTGGGATGTAAAGAAAAACCCACAAAATAACTTCAGGTGAAATACAGGCCTGGTTTACACTGGTGCGCTTTGACATGCGTTTTGACATGTCAAATCGGCGGCATTTGCCGGCAATGACACCGTCCTAATCGGTGCGACGCTGCATCTGCGGCACTGCGCGGATTTCAAAAAGTAGTTTCTGTACTACTTTTTGCGATTTCGGGCCGCGATTTACATTGACATCTGTGCAGAAACACGCACAGATGTCTCTGTAATCGCGGCCGAAATCGGGACGGACAGGCGGGAGGGAAATCGTGCGAGTTCCGCTGAACTCGCACGGCTTCACTCGCACGGCCCAGTGTGAACCTGGGCTTAGAGGCACTTGAAGAAAGATGGGCTGCATGGTTGAGTCGCCAGAAGAAAGTTATTGCTACGCAAATACCACAAAGTATCCCGCTTACAATACGCCAAAACAGGATGGAGACCAGCCTCAAACCTTCTGGCACAATGTCATTTGGAATCATGAGACCAAAATTGAGCTTTTTGGCCACATCCATAAACGCTTCATTTGGAGTCAACAAGGCCCATGATGAAAAAGTTACACCATTCCTACTGTGAAACACGGAGGTGTATTGCTGATGTTTTGGGGGTGTGTGAGCTACAAAAAGGCACAGGAAATTTGGTCAAAATTTATGACAAGATAATTGCAGTATGTTATCAAAAAATACTGGAGGAACATTTGCATTCATCAGCCAGGAAGCTGCACATGGGACCTACTTGGACATTCCAACATGACAATGAACCAAAAACATAAGGCCAAGTCGACCTGTCATTGTCTACAGCAGAATAAAGTGAAGGTTCTGAAGTGTCCATCTCAGTCTCCTGCCCTCAATATCATTGAGCCATTCTGGGGAGATCTCAAACGTGCAGTTCATGCAAGACAGCCCAAGAATTTACAGGAACTGGAGGCTTTTTGCCAAGAGGAATGGGCAGCTTTACAACCTGAGAAGATAAAGAGCCTCATCCACAAATACCACAAAAGACTTCAAGCTGTCATCGATGTTAAAGGGGGCAATACACGGTATTAAGAGCTGGGGTATGTAAACTTTTAATCAGAGTAATTTGGGTAGTTTAGGTTGCCATTATGATTTTAAAAAAAGTAGTAAACACAGTTGATTGATAATAAATGGCTTCAGCCAAACACTAACCATGAGTGAAAGAAGTTTGTGTTATTCATATTCTCAGAAAAATGGCCAAGAAATCAAATTCTGCCAGGGTATGTAAACTTATGGAGCAAAACTGTATACCCTCCTCTGTTATACATGCCCCTGGCATGCGACTAGGGTGACCACATGTCCCGGATTGCCCGGGACTGTCCGGGCACATTCATTCCAGGACAATACAGTGTCCCGGAATGAAACTGACACAGCCACCCCTCGGGGCCAATGTGATGCCCCCAAAAAAGTCCGCCACATCACCGCTTTACTCACCGACAGTACTTGTCTTGGCCAGGAATGCCTGGAGAAACACAATCCCCACCCCCAGCTTGTGATTGGAGAAATCATAAATCCGGCCTCTTATGTCCAATCACTGTGCTGTGATTTGTTACAGCACAAGCTGATTTTTGGGAAGGGAGGGTGTCCCTGAATGGTAGTTTGGAAATGTGGTCACCCTACATGTGACATCACTCCTGAGGGTGTAGGCTCCACCCCTTACCTTTGGGGTGGAGTGTGGGACCTGGCAACACGTCCCCACATGCCCTCGTCCGCATCATATCCTTGTTGCCCACCTCCAATGGCCCACCCCAGTTGCTCAAGGTGTGGCGTTACCCTTCTTAAATTGCAGAAGCCGCAAAAGGTGTGACCACCGCCATGTTGGCAACCAGCAGACCAATGAAGGTGGAAGAATAGCCGCTGCTAGCTTGTTAACTAGCTAGCCTGGATCCAAAAGGAACCCACACTCCTCCCCACAGAGCCATGGGGCAGTGTCACATGACCAGAGGGGCCAAGTTTGGCTGCCGCCTTGTAGACCTGTTCTCCAATACATTAGTATGAAGTTGCACGCATTTTGTAATTGAAAAAAAAAATAGGTTTTCAAAATAAAAAAAATGCAGTTGTAGGGTACACTTATTTACATTTGATTTCCCATTTCCAAATGGCGTCACGTGGGCAGAACGGACAGACAAAAAGCTGGATGTTGCCCGGCGGCCATAAAATGTCCAGGTCTGGTTTACAGAGACAACAGTAGTCCCTGCATGCAAAGCAACCTCCATCTACAATACGAATACTGGAAAGCACCCCTTTAGGAGCCATAAACAAATTGCTGCGATTTGATGGTCCTTGCTCAGACATTTTCTGTTATGGGGTAACAACAACTACCAATTTTGCACTTGCGTTGTCACCCTGCAACATGCTCCCTGTGGCCTTTTAAACACACATTACACAGGCATGTCGTCACCATCAGGTAACCAATCCTGAGAAATGATGCAAAGCCACAAAAACTGGAGAGTGCAAAATCTATTGTACATGGTAGCCAAGCTGTACATGGTAGTCAAATCAGCTTCTAACTCCAGCTTGTTCCATTAATCCTTAACAAAAAACCTGCAAGCAGATTGGGTTACTATGCAGGACTGCACCAGATTTTACACTCTCCAGTTTTAGTAAATCAACCCAAAGTGTCTGCAAAAAGGCAGCAGGAGTTCAGCAATACGATATGCAACAATTTATGGAAAAAGTTAAATGCTGGTATTTTATTTTGAGAAAATGGTTTATGATACATATTGCTCAGACTAAAATCTCATTCACTTAGGGACTAGGTGTATCTAATGTATTTATTTTCCCCAAGAATCCAGTGTGACACCCCCAATACAGACAAGGCAGGTGAAAGGGATTAATGTAATTAATTAAGCACCTTGTCGGGGACGAACAGTACTTTGCTGCACAAAAGCCATTGATACACACCACAAATGACTTAATTGGAGCCTCCACGGTCTTCATTGTAAGAGCCATGGGATCACATGCATCATGCACACCCCCGCAAACATGCATAGAGCACAAAAAACACCAGAGCAAGTTATAACTTAAACAACCAATTTTATTAATCTCCATGTAACATTTTTTATTTTTATATATATTATTTTATTTTATTTATTTTTTTGGATAATTATTGGCCACGGCCTGATTCACTGGTTTTCAAAACATAAATCCATAATCCACCAATTTTAACTTTTAAAACATACTTTCCAACCAAGTGTTTATCAATACCCGTACTCAACCCAGCCACTGAGACTCGAGCTGATTATTACTTGAACTTGACTTTCCTTAATTCTCCCCTCTGGCAATTCACCAGAGGGAGCCTACCACATGAATTGGCCGTGACGGGAAAAAGATGGGGGGGGGGGGGGGTAGGGTGGGGAGCTCCTCCTGCTGGAATCTTCTGGTATCGCACCACTAACCTGCCTGGAACTGCTCCTTAAATGGACCAGAAACCAGCTTCTAGAATTTTCCTGATCTAACACCTGATTTCACTAACCAATCCCTTACTGATTCTCAGATTTCCAGAACTCTCTAACACACCTGAGCTTAATCAAATCTACTGACTGGGGTTTTTTTTTTTGGTTTTTTTAAACTATTGACTCTCTAGCCCTGTAGCTAAACCTTCTTAGAAACTTATGTATTAACCTTGCAGTTACAGTGACCCCATGAGGAAAGGGGAGCCTATATGGCTACTCCCTTTCCTTCCCCATGGGATCACATGCATCATGCACACCCCCGCAAACATGCATAGAGCACAAAAAACACCAGAGCAAGTTATAACTTAAACAACCAATTTTATTAATCTCCATGTAACATTTTTTATTTTTATATATATTATTATTATTTTATTTATTTATTATTTTTTTTTGGATAATTATTGGCCACGGCCTGATTCACTGGTTTTCAAAACATAAATCCATAATCCACCAATTTTAACTTTTAAAACATACTTTCCAACCAAGTGTTTATCAATACCCGTACTCAACCCAGCCACTGAGACTCGAGCTGATTATTACTTGAACTTGACTTTCCTTAATTCTCCCAACCGACGGGAGGGGGGCTTGCAGCACCCCTCCCGTCCCCAACCCCCCAAACCGCGGCCAACTCTATGCATGTTTGCAAATTTGTGTTTAAGATATCTAGACCTATGGGCGATAGATGCACCCCGTCATCCCTATATAGACCCTGTAAACCGCCCTGCAGCTCATGGTGCCGAAATGAAAAACCCATACCATCGCTCAGAAACTTCGCCATGGCTCTATTTATCCGCTTGCGGACCTTCTCTAGTGGCTTGAAAACTGCGGATTCCAACCACCTCAGACGTGGAATTATCTCTGAGAACCCAAACACCGTATTTGGAGAGGCTAAACGTAAAAACTTAAATGTATCCTTCATATCGGTAATCAGATCAAATGTCTTTAACTTCCCAATGTCATTACCACCAACATGTATAATTATTATATCTGGAGCCTCATGTAAAGCGTATAGCCTACTTAATTCAAACAACAAATCCTCCCACATCATTCCCCTACGACCATACCAATGAATCCGGAAGGCTGCAGGGTCCAGGCCCAAATTCTCCGAATATATTCTATCAGCAGCTCTCTTCTGTGCCCAAAAAATAAAAGAATGCCCTATAATCCAGACTGTATGTAGGGGACCTGAAACAAAATAATTAATTAATATGGACGAATGTATAATTTGTAACAATCTGACCTCCATCTACCAATCTTCTTAATTGTACTCTCCTCTAGACCAATCCTGGCAGCCTCTGTGGCTGCTCCTATTCGAAACGAGTGAGTCGTTATTTTAGTGTTGCTCAACTGAAGTTTTGCTAAACATTTCTTCAATACTGATGAAAACTGGTAAACTGTTACTGGTAAACCATCCTTGTGAATGAACAAAAACCCTGAACTGGGCGGGCGAACTGCCATGTAAGCCTGAAGGGTCCTTACTGGGCAGATATTCTCAACACTATACCTCTTTAAAGCCACCCAATTACCAACACCAACCGCATCCATCTTACTTGTAGCTATAAATAACTTTATATTATCTGAACCCATAAACAATTTAGATAATAACATGCCTATGTTACTTCTCTTTGATGCAGGAAGGATCTCAGAAATCCGAAACGCACCGAAGAATGCGAGCGTAAACACAGATTTAAAAAAGGACAGCTTCATAAGCAGAAAAGCATACTTCTGAAGTTATCCCACAAATCCGTGCTAATATAGCCGGGGTAATTGGGGACCTCATATCCTTTCTAAAATTATTCTTCCTGTATCCCTTTAGCACCTGCCGCACCGAGAAAAAACTGTGACAAGCCGGCAGATTATAAAGGCGCAGAAAAAATGACACCCCTGATAATGTCTTACTAATGTGAGACCAAGAATACCGTTTCAACATTAATGATTGTAGAAACAGAAGTACTAGGTCCTCCGAATGATTAGATAAAGACAGACTCATCGATGCTAAAAAGATTGACCACAATAACCATGAAGAACTGTAGCTCTTCCAGGTAGAAGCCGCCACGGAGTCCTGGATGTTTTGGAAAATTATGCTATCTCCCATAAACGGGAAGGGAAGATTACCCCCACTGGATCCGCTTCTGGCAGCAGCTTGAAAAACCGGTCCATCTGCAGGCGAGAAAGAGCGTCAGCAACGACGTTATTCTTTCCTGGGACGTATCTCGCTTTTAACCAGATGTTCCATTTTAAACACAGAAAAACCAAATATCTTAAATAAGAAACCACGGGAGGAGATTTAGATGACAAACTGTTAACTGCAAAGGCTACTCCCTTGTTGTCAGTGCTCACCAGCAACCTTCTATTGGCGAATAAACTGCCCCATATTTCCAATGCCACTACCACTGGGAATAGCTCTAATACTATATTTCTGCAGAACCCATTGATGACCCACCTGTGAGGCCACCCAGCAGCGCACCAATGGTTTCTCCAAACCGCCCCAAAGCCAACCGAGCCAGCTGCATCTGTTTCAAGGTGAAAATCCCTGTCCAGCACAAAATCATGCTGCCACATGGTTTTCCCATTAAATTGCTCCAGAAATTGCAACCAGACCATCAAGTCCTGCTTGATCTCTAAAGATAGCCTGATATGGGCCAACGGGTTCTTTAATCCTGAAATGGCAGCATACAATCTTTTGGAAAAAACCCTACCCATGGGAAGAACCCTAGTGGCAAATGCCAATTGCCCCAAAAGGGACTGCATTTCTTTCAATGTCACCTTTTTTCTACCCAAGAAAAAATGCAAAGATTGGGATAATTTGCCGATTTTTTCACCAGGCAACCGAAATTCCATGGTGACCGAATCCAGTGTTATACCCAAAAAATCAATACATGTTGTAGGAAAAACAGTTTTATCTTCCGCCAATGGTATCCCAAAATGTTGGCATACTAATTTGAATGAAGATAATAGCTGACCGCAGTCCTCTGAACCTTCCGGGCCTAAAAATAAAAAGTCATCCAAATAATGAATAATAAAGGTGGAATGTGATACCATACTTACCACCCATTCTATAAATGTTGAGAAAGCTTCAAAGTAAAAACAAGAAATTGAGCAGCCCATCGGCAATGCTTTATCAAAGTAAAATTTATTGTCAAAACATATACCGAGTGAGTTGAAACAATCTGGGTGCAAAGGAAGAAGCCGAAAGGCTGATCGAATATCTGCCTTTGCCATCAAAGCATTTTTCCCTAGCAACCGTATCTTCTCAATTGCTAAATCAAAAGATGAAGACACTGATATAGCCTCAGTGTTGATTTGATCATTCAAAGAACTGCCAAAAGGAAATGATAAATGGTGTATCAAACAAAACTCATTTGGCTCTTTCTTAGGTACCAAACCCAAAGGGGAAATCCTGAAATCCAAAAAGGGGGGATGGTCAAACGGACCCTCCATCCTTCCTGACGCGACCTCTTTTAGCAATTTTATTTTTACTATTAAAGGTGCCTCATTAACAGATCTCAGATTTTCCACTACTGTACAACCTTTACCTTGAAAACTAGGTAACTGGAAACCCACTGTGAACCCGCTAATTAGCAATGAAGCTATCTGCTGGTTTGGATAGAGAAGCAGCCATGGCAGCATGCTTGAGAGCATCACTGGTGTTGCTGCTTTTGGAAATACCTTCCTTTTCATTTGCTTGTAATTTCCGAAAACATTTGGAAACTGGGTGATTCCCAGCACAAAAAGCGCATTCGTGCTTGTATTTACAAGACGCCATCCATTTGCAATGCGCATCATTGTAAGCAAAGCACACACCCTTCTTATAATTTACATTAGATGATACCTGGGGCCCTGCAGCCGCAGCTGAGCGAAAAATTGATTGTTTTTGAGGCAGAAATAAATTGAGCCATAGGCCAACATCCTTTGAACCCCATTGTAGAGATGGCTGCCACTGAAACTCCTGTAGGCTTCTAAAACGATATCAATGTGTTGAAATAAAAGGGGGTTTAATTCAGGGGATTTTTCACAAAGCACACTAGCGTATATTATAAATGATTGTAACCACCCATAAAAGGACTTAATGAGAGCTTTGCGACGCTCCTCATCTGTCCTATCATCTTTTTTATCAAACCTGGATGGTTCTTTTGAAGGGGGAGGAGTTGAACTGAGATCAATATATTCCCCCCTCCAAATCTTTTCCTTTACTGTAGAGGCTAAGTGAAACCCCAGCGGGGACAGAAAACAAGGCATGCACTCTTTTTGCCCTGTGACTTGCACCCCTCTTACTGCTTCTACATTACTGTTATTAGATGCACTGGCTAACTTAGATATACACATGGGCTCAGCTGTACAAGCTGGCCAAACCCCTGCACTGTTATCTCTGGGAACCTGCTGATTTGTAGCCTGTGCCTGCATTACAGTTAACAATCGTTCTAAGGATTTAGCTAATATAGATAATTGATGTGCTGTGTTTGACTCACCAACTGCCCCCTGAGCAGGGATCACTCCAGGGGATGACACCGGCGATGCACACCGCACAGGGATTCTGTCGGCTTGTTGGATTTCAGGCTGTGTGGTCACACATGCAGCTCTCTGTCCTCCCTTTCCGCCCTTGCGAGCCCCCTGCCGACCACGGGCGGGCTGCTGGCGTACTTCTCCTGTTGCTGTTGTTGTCCCCAGCGTGCTTTGTCCCCTCTCTCCGGGCTCTGTCATTGCGCATGTGCGCCGGCTCCTATAAGGGAGAGAAGAAAAAGTTTGGCTGCCATGGGCAGAAGCGGGTTGATCCGGGCTTGCGCTCCTCCTCAATGGGCGTCTTCTCTTGCTTGACCTCCGACCAGCCTCCTCTTCTTCTTCTGCGGCGTCATCCGTCCCCGCCGCTGTATGATGGGGGAATCCCGCGACCGCTCCCTCCGCTCCAGGGCATGGCTGTTGGTGTGGTCCCGCCGCGCTGTTCGTTTGCCCAGCTGATCGGTCCTCCGTGCTGCTTGCTTCGGGATCAGGATATGAAGGTGAGGCAAGACACTGTCGAACCCATTCTTCCCCTCCCGCAGCCTCGGCTTTTTCGATCAGTTGACGAATCAGGGCTTCCATGACGATACGTGAGCTCCTCCTGCTGGAATCTTCTGGTATCGCACCACTAACCTGCCTGGAACTGCTCCTTAAATGGACCAGAAACCAGCTTCTAGAATTTTCCTGATCTAACACCTGATTTCACTAACCAATCCCTTACTGATTCTCAGATTTCCAGAACTCTCTAACACACCTGAGCTTAATCAAATCTACTGACTGGGGTTTTTTTTTTTTTTTTTTTTAAACTATTGACTCTCTAGCCCTGTAGCTAAACCTTCTTAGAAACTTATGTATTAACCTTGCAGTTACAGTGACCCCATGAGGAAAGGGGAGCCTATATGGCTACTCCCTTACCTTCCCCATTACTGCAGATGGCAATTACTGAAGGATGCCCTATATGAATGCAATTGTGAAGTTCCGAAGAGCCTCAGATGATCCTGGGAAGAGGCCCTCAGTCTTTTCGTGGGGCCATTTATTATATGAACTCACAGCTCTAAACCCAGCTACAGTCAGAGTTCACATAATCGTTCCCATTCTCCAGGCCATTTCAGCACAAGAGGCCACGTCCCCCATCAAAACAGCAGGACTGTAGCTGGGTTTAGAGCTGTAAGTTCATATAATAAAATGGCCCCCACGAAAAGACGAGGAGGGCCTCTTTCCAGGATCATCTATGAGGCTCTTCAGAAACTTCACAATTACATTCAAAAAGGGCATCTTTCAGTAATTGCCATCTGCGGTAATGGCTCATACTAAGACCATGGAGGCTCCTATTAAGTAATTTGTGGTGTATCAATGGTGCCCATCAGATGTCCCACTTATGCCAGGGTGCCCATCAGATGTCCCGGAGACCACAGGCAGCCTTTACCGACCTTAATCTTCAATCCGTTCACATTTAGTATATGCCACTGACCCCAACTGTGGGCTAGTAAAAAAAAACAAAAAACATTTTAGCGGCCCGTAGTTTGGAGCCCGCTGCTATAGTTGGCCTTCAGAAAGAGCAGCTAAACTGGAAAAGTTTCTTACCAAAATGATAAAAAAAAACAAAAAAAAAAAAACTATTCAGCCAGTCTTATGGTTCAGATACCCCTGCAAAAAGTTTGGTCCTTGACATCCACAGCTTGATAAAAAACAAAAACAAAACATCCCATCCAGATGATTGGCCAGTGAAAGCATGGGAGCAGCAGGGCTGGAAAAACTGCTTGGGACTTTGTTCAAACGGAGTTGTCAGCCAACATGGGAACAAATCCAATGTTTTTGGGAAATTATTTGTATTTGTTAGAAGACAAAGAAATAAAAATTAAAAAGTTTTTTTTTAATTAGAAAGAGATAGGAGTATCTATCTATCTATCCATCATAAATTCTGTGGCCGGAACTCCCCCTTAAAGTCCTACATTGCTGTTTGTGTCTCCACTGGGAAAATTCTATTTTTCCCCCATGCTCCAGTGACCATTCTTCCCAGCACAGAAGGTAATGGGAAATCCAACAGTTGCTGCTTCAGTTCTGGTGATAACTGGGTGAGAGGGGATCACACACACACACACACATACATTTTATTTTTTCCCCCCCTTTCTACCACATTGGTTAATAAATGTAATGTGATGCTGCGACAGGTCATGTCATTTGCATGTGTAACTTTGCATCTGTTAATGTGTTACAGCAAACAATTTGATCTCTGCCATTTCTTTCACAGAACAAAGCACAGGATGACACGTGTGCTATACACTGCGGCTGGAGAATAGCAGTTGCTGGGCAACGGATGTACACTAAGCACACTCAGGTACTACAGAGAAGAGCTGTCTGTTACAGAGCAAACATCTCAGGCGTTTAATTGGCAAAGTAAATAATTAGTCAACAAAGCACTGCTGAAACTTGTAACAAGAGAGCATCAAGCCAGCGCTGGCAGGATATTGCATAGGGAAGCCAAATAACTACACAAAACACCTCTAGGTTTGTATCCAAAACAAGATGTACAAACATACATCTTATTTTTAAATGCCGTTCGCCCTGGCAAAAAAAAATATATAGAAATAAAATTGAACTCTGTGATAAACAAATAACAATGAGCCCACTGGGTCTTATGTAGCACCCTCATAGATTAGTGCAGGTTGTTTGGTAAATTTAGCCATCTCCTCTGTAGTTAGTTGAGCAGGGGTCGATTGTCCAGGCCTGCTCAGCATCTCACAGGCTGTCGCTTTGGTTGCTTCTACCTGAATTCTAGAGGATTCTAGAATTATAGTGGGAGGAAGAATGGAGTAAGCAGCCTAAATATTTATGGGACTCCAGCCAATCCCTAGGGAGGTGTACCCAGTAGGTGGCTGGATATTCCATAAACAGTCTGAGGCAGAATAAAAGTGTTCCTATGTCCAGTTTTGCTGAAGAAGACCCCTGTGCAGGGGCTCTGCTCCTGCAGCAGGACTATTGAAGGTGCCATTTAGAAGACATTGAGGTCCCAGATGGAGAGTTAGCCAAGCCTAGTTCTAGAGTCTGTTTGGGTCTGGAGAAGCTCACTGGCCAGAACCAGTAGGAAGCTGGGGGGAAAGTGTCCAGCTGTCCCATGGCGATGGGAGTCTGCATCTCCCTCACTGAAGAGTGCCTGGTGGATATTGGAAGGAGGCAATCAATGATCCTGTGACCGTGTGAGTAAATGACCCCAGCGCTGGAAGTTAGTGACTGTGTAGCTTTTGGTCTTTCAGGAAATATCCTAGTCAGCATTAGAGATTCTGTAGGACATTCAGCATACCTTCTGACTTTTTGAGATGGGTACAAGGAACAACTATTAGCAAAACTATGTAGGCACAGGACACACCCATGCCCTTCCCAGTCCTGTGTATTGTTATTGAATCTTGGTGTGATTTGTGCATTTCTTCCAGATCTGTGCAGTAATCCATTGTAAGACTTTCCCTCTGTGCAGAAGCTTCCTGCTGCTCTCTCCTCTTGTGAAGGGTGATTGGTCTAGTCTCCGCCCTCTCCTGTAGTTTAAAGTGGATGTAAACCCACCACTCACCATTATAAACCAATGGCATACTATTAGTCTATATGTAGATACATGCCTCCTGCACGTATCCCTACCTTTGAAATGTCAACCCCTTCTGCAGTTGGAGCCCACAAAAACGTTGAAAATTGGTGGGCGGAGTCGTGACCTCACCAGACTCCGCCGTCCACCTCTACACTCCCCTTGAACAGGCGTCATGAGGATGAACCTCGCATCTGGGGAAAAGCAGAGGGTGTTCTGGGCAGAAGCAAAGCACGCTTATGGCCGTCACTCTTACGCATGTGCCAAATAATGCCTCCCGTCAGAAAATGTCTCCGACGAACCTCGCATGCGCAGTGATTGTTGGGTGCACTGACGGCAAGTATTGTAGAGTGCAGAAGGCATTATTCAATAGAACACGGGCATAGTGTTTGAGCGGGGCTCTGTCATAGGTGGAGGGAGGGAGGGAAGTCTGGGTGGTCCGTACCCAAATCGTAGAGACTCTGTCTGCTCTCATGCTCGTGCATGAGATAAGGAAATGAGATGTCAGTCACAGCAGTGGGGGAAATGAACCACGAGGTTCCTCAGACAAACATTGATCTGTGTGTTTTTTATCTTACTGAAAAAAAAAAAAAAAAAAAAAAAAGAAGAAGATAGATAGAGGATTGCTCAGAGCTGGATTAACTCTTCGTGACAAGACTGGGCAAAGATGACTTGACATCCTCTACTGTACCAGGTAGAAGTCTTCATTTAAAAAAAAAAAAAAAAAAGCCTACTTGGCCCCTCCCACAGCTCTGCTCACTATGTACAGCACAGTAATGAGGTCACTTTTACAAAATATCTTGCTTGCAAAAGGCATTGGTGCACACAAAGTGGATTTGCTTTGCGGCTATTGGGAAACATGCCAACAATACAGGTACATCAAAACAAAAAAAAAAAAAAAAAAGTATGCAAATTAAGTTTGTTTAAGAAAGCGGCCACAACCAGAGTAGAAAAGCCTGTAACCCTGCCAGCATTCTGCAGAAAAGGACCCTCTGCATGTGGAAGCGGAGATCTCTCTGCTGAGGTCCGACATGCCCACTGCCAAGTCAGAACTACAGCTCTCCAACCATCTTTACTGATTGCAGAGCTGTGGGGACCCGACTCAGCAGGTGGCGTATTGGACCTCTGAAGAGAGACCACTGCAGAACTGACTATTTTCTATCTGATGCCTCCGATTACAAATCAAAGTATGCTAAGCCACAGAGAAGCTGAAATTCAGAGGTTACTAAACCCAGGACCCTGCATTTACTATATCTGGTATCCCACAGTACATGGAAATGCAATCGTTTTAGTAAATAAAAACTGCTACATAACCTCTCTCATCAGTACATAGCAGTCTAGAGACTTCTATCAGTGTCTGGTTAAAGCTTGTAGGAGGAGTCACAGACCCTCTGGACAGTGCTGATTAGCCCTGTGCTGATAACATGCACTCTCCCAAGGAGGAAAAAAAAAAAAAAAAAAAAACACAAAACCACACACGCACACACACACAAAACTGAGCATGTGCAGAGTGCCCCCAAGACTGTTCCATCAGCAGATAGACTGGGGATGGGGGAAGAAGGGGAGGATCAGAGAAGACATCAAACAGTCTTTTTACACAATACAGAGGATTAACCCCTTAGGTTCCACAGTGAGTATAACAAACATGCTTTACTGCATATACAGACAGATTTTTCTGTTGTGGGTTTAGTAACACTTTAAGACCGGTTCTGGTTCTCACTCATAAGGTCACAAGCTATTGGAGGAGTTCATACACAAAACATTTTAATAAAAGCAAAGATTAAAAGGCATGTTAGGTTACCTGGTTCTGGGCAGTTCTCTTTATTGGACAGTGTGCTGGAAAGGACATCTATAAGGGCTTCTTTAAACTGGTCAAAATGAACCTGTGGGAGACAATAAGAATATATGATCTTATGGGCTACAAAAACGCAAATGTTACTATTTGCCATTACAACACACGTGGTGGGGGTTGGGTCCACTACCAAAATACACAGAATACAACTGCTACATTTGTAAGCCTTTTAGGAGAATGTCAGACCAGCAGAAGGAACTTATTCTAGCAAATGCTAATGCCAAGAATGTGGAATAAACAGTGTGTGCACAATAAGTGACAAGTAAATTACAGGCAATTCAAGCAATATTGAGCTGCTTTCATGGCAAAAAAAAAAGCTAAACCTTTTAGTAGTGCTCTCATTTCTGCATTTTAGTTCGGGAAGGGATAGAACCAGGGATAAACAAAACCCAAAAAGGAAAATAAAATAAAAATACAAATCTTTTAAATATTTAGACACTAAAAAGCTCTGAGCTATATAGATATTCTGAACACATTGAGAAAAATTCATAAAAATGATTAGAAGTAATGCTGTATGCTATGTATTCAATATTGGAACCATGTATTATCTACATCAAAAAGTACATGATAGAGCCCAATGTGTTTCAACATGTAAGTCTTCAAGGTTTTGTTCTCCATGATGGTTTTTGCAATGCATAGATCTCATAACACAACGATTAAAAATGTATTTATTTCCACACACACACAATATATAAATACGTGTGTGTGTGTGTGTGTGTGTGTGTGTGTAAAATACGGTTTTGTTACAAGGGTTAGATTCTCCATTTAAATACACTAAAATCAGACCCAAGGAAAGGCACACCTCCCCGAAATCAGGTTACCGCTAGATCTTCAATAAAATTCTGGACATGCTTAAAAAAGGGGCTTTCTCCAACCTCTCCATCCTTTGGATAGGAGCGTTGCCACTTTAGAGTACTCACAATTCCAGATTTCTTCTCAACAGGAGAGGTCACTATACCTCAACATGGTCTGTTGAGAAGCTCACCAATTGGGCACATCAAAAATTGTACCCCTCCGAAGACTTTTTCTGTAGGCTTATTCCGGTCTATATACCTGTTGGAACCATTTAAGCCTAGTACACACTACTAGTTTCAACCCGCTGGGTTGAACGAAAGATAACCTTACAGCTGAGGTGGGAGTCACTGTACTAACAATCCAATGTTAGAACAGTGACCCCACCCCCCCCCCCCCCCGCTGTGCTATTGTGTTTTGACATTTTCAGTCATGAGCCTTCGACAGAAGCTGACCAAATGGGTTAAAAACTGGAGCACTCAGAATCTGGTGCAGCTGTGCATTGTATCCAATCAGCTTCTAACTTCAGCTTAAACCTGGAAGTCGGTAGGCAAAGGTGCACTAGATTTTGAACTCTCCAGTTGTAGTAAGTCAACCCAAAAGTGTTGAACCCACAAGCTTGTCCAATTGGTGTTGCCAGCCAGGTAATGATGTTGGTTTAAGTGATCTGGTTACTAGGCAAGCACCATCTACACCCCAACAGATCTCCAGTTTCTTTAGTGTAGCGGGTACCTCAATATGGGGGGTCGCTATGTACTAAATTTAGGGGTAGTATGAGCCGTAGTTGGCTCGAGTTCTCCAATTTGTTATACTGGACTCTGCTCTGCTGTACGTTTCCCCTTTGGCCTGTGGGTGGCACTGTTGCCCAGGCCCATACCTCAGGCGACAGTGGCGTGATTGGGTGTCCTCTCTCGGCTACCGTGCGGGGGGGGCGGGGTTTTGCCTGATGTGCATGCCGGGAGGGGATAAAGGGCAGACGCCATTAGGAGGCAGGCGTGCCCCTGGAGGAGGGCAAGGGAGTGTGCCCCATGGGGGTGCGTGATCTGGTCGAGTCGCCTTGGGCACCTTTAGCCCGAGGCTACAACGTTCCGGGTAGGCCCAGTACCTTCAACTGGGCCTACAATTAGAACACTGGAGTCCCAGGGTACCCAGGGGAGGATCGGTCCCACGGAAGAGATGAGTGATAGTAGGTCGCTTTCCTCGGGAGAGGCCTGGTGACCTGTCAGAGGGAAGCATTCCTTGCTCCGCCAGATAATCCTGTTAAGTGCCCATTGGCATCATCGGTTCTTTAAGTTTTACAGAGGTTCAAGTAAAGTTCTGGATTTAGGAATAACAGGATTCTGTTCCATTAGAGGATCTCCTGAACCCGTCCCAGGCAGGGCGGACAAATTTACAGTATTGTTCAAGCTCCACTCCAGCTGCTAGAACTGTGAGAGGGATCTATCCGGGTGAGCTAAACCCACTCGGGATCGAGTGGCGACAAGTAAGCCAAGTGTTGTGTGCCTGAATCTACCTCCTATCTTCGTTTGCCTCAGTGAAATTTTAGAGAGAAAGAAGCTAAGGAAAATAAACTTTGTTGGAGTTGAAGTTGTGTGGACAGACTTTTCCCTATACTCTAGGGACGAGAACCAATGGGTGGAGGTAACTCGCTGCAGGACCCAAAATTAAAGAACACCGCTCAACCTTCTAAACCAGGAGGATCCAGGCATGTGGCACGGTGCACCCTTTATCCCTGCAAGGTGGAGGTAAGCAGGAGAAAAGGGTCCGTGTGCTACATTAGTATAATAATAAAAAATAAAATTAAAAAAACACCACCGCACACAGAAATTGAGTTTTCCACTTCTGTGTCTTCAGGACTGGAAAGTGGAGAAAACTCTCACCAATGGCAAAGATAATTCTGAAAGGTTTTGCCATCCCCTACTGTATATAAAAAAAAAAAAAAAAAAAAAAAAAAAAAGAAGAAGAAGAAGGAGGGGAAGAAGGTTATGGGTTTTTATGTACAGTACACTTTGCCAGAAAGATTTTCTTTACCGTATATACTCGAGTATAAGCCGAGGCACCTAATTTTACCACCAAAAAAACTGGGAAAACGCATTGACTCGAGTATAAGCCTAGGGCAGTGATGGCGAACCTTGGCACCCCAGAGGTTTTGGAACTACATTTCCCATGATGCGCATGCACTCTGCAGTGTAGTTGAGCATCATGGGAAATGTAGTTCTAAAACATCTGGGGTGCCAAGGTTGGCCATCACTGGCCTAGGGTGTCCATCTGCATGCCTCACTGTGCCCATGCCTCACTGTGCCCATGCCGAGACTGACGTTTAACATGGGAGTCTATGGAAGGGGTGCCTGGCTTCAAAAAATCAGTGCTCCCCGGCCGTAGGTCCCCCAGACAAACTTTGCACACTTGTAGATGAGAAATAGGGGTACATGTGTGCCAAGTTTCGGGTCCAGGGGACCTACGACCGGCCAGTACCGGGTCCCCAAAATCACTGGAGAAATTACCGTTTAACATAGGAGTCTATGGAAGGGGTGCCTGGCTTTGAAAAATCGGTGCTCCCCCGGACAACAAACTTTGTACACTTAGAGGAAGAATGTGGCTACATGTGTGTGAAATTTGGGGTCCAGGAGACCTACGGTCGACCGGTACCGGGTCCCCAAACTCCGGGAGATCAGGCGCAAAAAGGTGACTCGAGTATAAGCTGAGGGGGGCATTTTCAGCACAAAAAAAAAATGTGCTGAAAAACTCGGCTTATACTCAAGTATGTACGGTATTTATTTATTTTTTAAACAGTAACATTCTGCTTTAATATTGTTGTTTCCTACAATAACAGGACAAACTTTACATGATCCCTTTAGAAGTAAGCTGTCCCCAGGCCCCGTATGAGCTCATCTATTGATAAAAAAAAAAAAAAAACACACATAGCAACAGTTGCCATCAAAAAAATGCATTGCCGTGTAGGAGAGGTTTTTGGGAGAGTACAATTACATAACAGACATCAGCATTTTATAAAAGCGGAGGGCAATTTCTCATCAAGCTTTTTCCCTACTTTACAAAATTTAGAACTAAAAAAAATGTCACCTCTTTTCTCTTTCCTGCTGACTAGCAGTTAATAGCCTTTTATTAGAAGGTCCGTTCACCCATAAGAGCGCTAGCACACTAGGGTGGGCAGGAACAGGGCCAGGAATGCTGGCAGGGTGATTTCACCCCTGTAGTTCTTAAGAAAGCCAATTGGTCAACTCTACAGGCTCCACCAATAAAACACTCAGATATTAAACTGTACTCTCAAACTGCAAATCTTAGCCAGGTATGGCTGCCCTTTTATTGCACATATGGCATAAAGTAACAGTTTTGTATTGTGCAGCTCCATCACATTGCAAAGAAAAAAGAAAACCATAGCAAAATGACAATTTACAAAAGCCATAATCCATGATGTCATTTTACGAGATTCTTGGGACATACTGTACACCAATGTCTTTCTGCTTCTGCGATTGGCTTGTTGATTTTCCCACGAGTCTGCACTAAGAAGTCAAATTGTAGGCATCCCTTGCAATAGGAATTTCAGTTTTGTGTGATGCTCCCCAAGGGTTAAATACTCCTGAAGAGGAAAGTTGAAGTTTCCAAATCCCTACAACACTGAAAGTAAAGTACACTAGGCCATCACAATGAACCAGACCCTCCCATTCAGAAATCAGTCTGCAAAGGACATGGTGCAGAAAAAGGTGGAGGATCAGCAGCAAAAGCTAAAATCCCTGCAATGTACAACACCCAGAGGGAATTTTGTTTTCTCAACAAAAGTTGGGAGTTACACTTTAAGCACGACAGCGAAACGACATGCAGAAAAAGTACCTGCTCTATTGAGGAGTCAATATTGCAAGTTAAAATGTTGTTTCATTTAGCATGTTTTCTTCAAAACTACACTCTCAGCAAGCAGCTAATTACACAGTTCTACATACATATTCAGCCAGTCTAGTGATTCACACACTGCAGTCAGGTCCTGCACCCCTTCAGTGGGAGGTTTTTCCTTGCAAGATGAAAGAAAAAAAAAAAAGAAAAAAAAAAAAAAACTCACACTTCCCCCTGGGATTCCAACTACCATCCTGACTCTCCCCCCCCCCCCCCCCAAGCACATGCAAGACAAGGCAGAGGAGCCAGGGGTGTACATACAGGGTCTGCCACCGGGCCGCCTGCTCAAGTGGGCCACTCTGCCCCCCCCCCATATGCCTCCATAGGGTGGCAGCAGCATGTAGAGAAACCAATCCCTCCATGCAGCCGCTGAACCTTCATCTCCCTCCCGCAGACATTCAGTGGCTGCAGGAGGGACATGGAAGGCATCAGCTCCTCCACATGCCGTTCCCACCGCCTCCCTATCCTGCTGCCATGGGCCCACACCCCCCGGGTTTCCCTCTACCACCTCTCCCCCCGGCTACTGCGGGGGATCTGTCAGGATGGAGAGTGAGGAAGGAGCCAGCAAATGTGTCATTTACCGACCCCTTCCTTGTTTTAATGAAATATTATATACATACATACATACATACATGAAACTACCAGGGCTTCACTTGCTACTGGGCTCTGGCGTTCCGTCACTGTGGGGGGGGCCCATAGATGGCAGGAAGGTGACCCGCTGTGGGACCATAATAAAAGGGTCCCACAATGCAAGCAAAGGGCCCTGGGATAGTGGGAAGGGCCCTTTCATGATTTCTTGCACTGGGGCCCTGAAGGTTCTAGTTACGCCTCTGAAAGGAGCCTTTGATAATATGTTAGTGGTAACCTAGTGGCCCCACTGGAGGGTAGCAAAGCCAGTAGGTCATCTTATAAATAGAGTTACCAGCTATTCCAGCTACCAGTCTGGCCCTTTAGGATAATGGCAGTGTAAGGTTAGGATCACGCAATGGGGCAGCTGAAGGGTATAAAGTACCTGAAGTGTGTCAAGTTACATATCATGCACCCAGGGCATTTTTAACTACCATCTTGACGCTACTGGCCCATCCAGTATGATAGTGGTGGCATAGGATGAGCTACCTGTAATGCAGTTTAGGGTCACTTCAGGGGGTCACTGAAAGCTATGCAGAATTTATGAACCATCTTTTAAATTACAGCAATTCAAACTACTTTTAGGGGCTCTACAGGCCTATCTAGTGATGGCAGCACTATCAGATTTATTTTTTAAGTCAGCAGCTACAAATACTGTAGCTGCTGACTTTTAATATCAGGACACTTACCTGACCATGGATACAGCGATGTCAGCACCGAAGCCGATTTTCCATCAGCTCTCAGGTGCTGCCACTGCCACACAGGTACCCACTCCCCCCTGAAAGGTGTCAAATGTGGCACCTCGGGGGGGGGGGGTGGGGGGGTTGGTAACAGAGCTATTTTTGAGTGATACGCCACTTTAATACATTAAAAATTTTGCCTTGCACTCCTCAGTTAGAAAAATAAACAAATTAGGAAAGTTCAACAGCTCAAGGGGAAATTCATAGCTACAAATAAATTAGTCAGAGCAAAGATATAACTTTCCCCTCCCTGCCTACTTATTCAGAGTTCACCTTCCAAAGTCTCAGGAAGAAGAGGAACTGAGACGCTAGGGATAGCAGTAACACGACAGGACGAGAACAGGCATTCAAATGCACCAATTCAGAAGAGTAGGTGAACCAAGGAAAAGATGCTGCTCAATACACGTTGGCTATTCTGGGATCTGTTCCCCCTTCTCAGATGAATAAATTTGACCCATTCTTATATTGAGGTTTTTTTCCCCTATGGGAACCCGACGCCTTGCGCCGGCAACTCCAAAGCTTCCCGCTCTCCCTTCTATTTACCCCTTTATTAGACACTTAGGGCGTTTACCTTTCCCCCTCTACAACCCAGAAAATATTTCTTGGTATGCTCCGATTGTTGGGTATGACTACTGTGAGGGTGGGGTAAAGGGCCCTTCACCACATAACGCCTATAGTTTTCTCCCCACCTCATAGTGGTTCTGTTTCTGCTAGTTTGTGCCATTTTTTTTGTGGTATGTTCATGTCAATTATGTTTTTCTATATGTCTTCCACCACATTGCAAGATATATTTGCTGTAGAGACAAAAAGGGAAGGGGAGGGGGTGGCCTAAGATTAGGCAAACAGAAAGGGGTTACTTTAAGCAATAAATTATGATCAAGACTGAAATAATCCAAAAATCATTAAGTTTATTCCAATATCAAAAGTTAAATATATATTAAGATAAAAATGCAGTTTTAACGATATTGGAAGAAACTTAATGATTTTTGGATTATTCCAGTCTTGATCATCATTTATTGCTAAAAGTAACCCCTTTCTGCCTGCCTAATCTTAGGCCACCCCCTTCCCTTTTTGTCCATGCTAATTGGTTACAGCAATAACACCCCACAAGGTGAATGATCTATTACAGGTATTCCATTTGATTACCTGTATACTAGTGGCCACAACTTGCACCTCCCCTTTCCCCATTATTCCCTTCATCTCCGTGCATATTTGCTGTAGAGGCTACAGCCCAAAGTTTTTAGACCCTTTCATTGCTGTGCTGGAACCTTGTCTGTTACTTTATTGATATCCATTAAATTCTCTGTTCATGTTATATATGTTTCCATTACCGGATATGCTCATGTCATACTGTCATGTTTTTCTGCATACCTTAAATAAAGAATAAAAAAACATAATAGTTTCAGCCATTTCAATCTAGCCTAGCTCAAAAGGAGATTGCAAGCTGGATATTTTTTGACATCCCAAGACGGCGTTCTTCACTGTGTTAAAGGTGACAGGTACAAATTAAAAGACGAACACACCTTCAATGTATTCACTAATGCATCTATCACAGCAGCCGCCTGACAGATCAGCTGTATGCCGACAGCCCAAATTTTCTGTTATCGTAGAATTGATAGCTGACAGGTGCATCTGAGCAACGGCTTGTTGTCATATTATAACCATCAAGGGAGCCAGATGAGACAGACGTTCCACTTATCTGAAACAGAGCATCCTAGATACAGCCGAGTCCCTTTCTTATAAGATGACCATGTAGAATACAATGTTACCATAGCTGACTTTACCCTGCTAAAAAAAAGGGGGAGTTATAAGAGCCACTGCTCAAATCTAACAAACATCGGAAAGTAAAAAAAAAAAAAAAAAAAGTATCTTCCATCTACTCCTATTCTTGGTTACTGGATATACAATGAGGAAAGTGTCAAAAAGTCCAGGTTTACATTACTTTTATTCAGGCTCCTATCATAAAAAGCCAACACGTTACAGTGTTCAAAGGGTCCATCTTCATCAGGGCTTGGTACGGTTGTAATAGACGGATAAAACTGGAAGGATCCCAACAGGTAATTAGTACAATTGGTGGAGCATTCATTCTAATTACCTCTCAGGATCCCACCAATTGTATCAGTCCAGTAGGTGTTTTGTTCAACAGTACCAACCCTGATGTAAGGGAACCATTTAAACCACTGAAATGCATTGAATTTTTACGATACAAGACTGAATAAAATAAAAATAAAAATTGAAAAAAGGCTCTGCCTTTGGTGCTTACTCCTTTCCCACACACGCAGTCCCTACTTGAGTAATAAGTCAACCTTTCGCCACCAGTACTGGAGGGGCTGCCTAGGGGCAATACTTCCCTCTACACAGCTTAAAGCAGAGCTCCACCCAAAAGGGAAAGCTCTGCTTATTTGTATGCCCCCCACCGCCGGGCCATTAACAAAAGCGCAGCGTGCTTCGCACACGCACAGTAGGGAACCGGCTGTGAAGCTGCAAGACTTCACTGCTGGTTTCCCTTAGTGGAGATGGCAGCGGCAGCACCCAACAGCCAATTGAAAAATCGGCTGGGATGAAGACACCACTAGATTCATGGACAGGTAAGTATTTGTAGCGGCTGACTACATTTTTTTCTGAGTTAAGACCTCACCTGGAATATGCAGTTCAGTTTTGGGCACCAGTTCTCAAAAAGGATATCGGGGAACTGGAGAAAGTACAGAGAAGGGCAACCAAACTGATGAGAGGTGGGGGTCCGTCCTTCCACACCTCACATCTTTCCCTCCCTTCCCTCTCCCCAACAGTTTGTATCCATTTGTTTTGCATTTTTATTCATCTATTTTCACCTTCACCTTTTTCACTCAGTGTCACACACTTGGATCCTGGGTATGTTTACCTCTAAGCCTGAAACCAGGATGTGGTCGCCCGCTCCCCCCAATGGCTGGATCCCGCGGCTTCCCAGTACTTTTTGCCACCTTATGCTGTTTTTAAGTTGGAGAGCACAGTTTACCAGACACTTACCCTGTCATATTTTTATCTTTACCTCACAGCATCCTACTCCTGATGAGTGGCTTTAAACGCCACGAAACACGTCGAGTCTATACTCAAGGGTGCCCAGCTTTAGTCCATCTATCATGTTCTATAAGAACATTTTAAATCCTCATATTATGTATCACTTCGATTTACTATGACAATCATGTATATTTGATTCATATGTCTTTTCATTGTCTTCTGTACCAATCATCAGGGCCAGATTAAGAACATCATGGGCCTGGTGCTGAGGATTTTGGTGGGCCTTTTATAAATAATAAATAAGCAAACATTTTTTTGTTATAACAAATTAAATTAAAGAGGGAGGGGGGGGGAGAGAGGATGAGAGAGAGAGAGAGAGAGAGAGGATGAGAGAGAGAGAGAGAGAGAGGGAGGGAGAGGATGAGGGAGAGGATGAGAGGGAGAGGATGAGGGAGAGGATGAGAGGGAGAGAGAGAGAGAGGGGGGATGAGAGAGAGAGAGAGGGGGGGATGAGAGAGAGAGAGAGAGAGAGAGGGGATGAGAGAGAGAGAGAGAGAGAGAGAGGGGGAGAAGAGAGAGAGAGAGAGAGAGAGGGGATGAGAGAGAGAGAGAGAGAGAGGGGATGAGAGAGAGAGAGAGGATGAGAGAGAGAGGGGATGAGAGAGAGAGAGAGAGAGGGGATGAGAGAGAGAGAGAGAGGGGATGAGAGAGAGAGAGAGGGATG